>CM039639.1:7467325-8091968 GCA_022405125.1 Anthidium xuezhongi
ACGCTCTTCCCGGGGATTTATAATCGTTATTTATGAACGATTTGGCGCGGTACGCGTATAAATTATATCGACTATATGTTTATTCGGTGGACGGGTAACAATGTTAATCATAACCGGTGCAACGTTACACGCTTTGAATTGTCACCGGACGATTCGCGTGTTACTCACACGTAATTTATATAATTGATCTGATTATTTAGTGTTCTGCCATTCATTAGAGATTTGCAACGCTCGCTTCCCTCTTTGAATTCAATATTTTCGGAAAATATTCGTCGTCCCGTAAAATTCGTGATTTAAACATGATTCTGAATTTCAATCGAGAAATATTCCGATCGTAAAATAGGAGATTTGCAGAATTGGAGAACCCATAATTTTTTTAATAAGATTGAAGGAAAATGGGAAAGATGTAACTTTTCCAGACTGTCTGAGAAAATATTAAAAATTTATATTTGACATTAGTGTTTTGGAACATAATATTTTTCAAAATTTATACAAAAAGTTAACAGAGGACTCTCTATTGTCAATCAGTATCTATATTTTATCGAAATCAATTTGATCCATTTATTGTTAAAGTGTTCGATGGTTCCTAATGATCCCCTTGAAAAAGCACGTATGCAAATAATACGCGAATAATACATAAAGCCCGGTGAACGACGACGACGACCACGACATGACGACTATGTCGGTTTGATAAAGTGGATAAAGTGTCATCCCCTTCGGAGCCACGTAGATTCATCCATCAAATCCATAGCCGGTAAACAACATTCTGCCGACAGTCCAGAAGCGTTTGCCGGCTGATCGTGCAACCGGCGTGTAGAGACTCCTCCCACACGCTGATCTATCTACATAATTCATGAATCTCTTCAGAACCACCCTGACAGATACTCGTTGGTGGGTCACGTAGCTTCGGGAGAGCGGAACTCGCGGCCTGGTATCTGATTATCGGGAAACGTCGTGGGAAAGGTACCTTTGAAATCGTGGACGAATTTAACCCCACGCGGGTCCCATTTAATTCGCACCGTATCACGATCGACCCCGTTGCACGTGGATCATACATGGAGGAAAAGATTGTCGATTTCGTGGATCATTCGAAAGGGAAGATTTAATTAAAGAGATAAGCTTTGTTAATGGTTTACCGGTAGATGGAAATGAATTCTCTTGTTGTCGAAAGTAATGGATACAGTAATAATAAATGATACCTCATTTTATTTTTATTTTTCTTGGATTCTCATTAACTCTGCGTCTGGATCAATTACTAATCTCGAATGTATTTATTTACAAAATAGTTTGACTATTTTTACTTTATTTTATTTTTGAATTGAAAATGTACATCGCATGTCAGTGGTTCCAGTGTTAAATATTAGATTCCCAATGATATAACGCGGTACGAAGGTATTCACTCAGGTTTCAAAAATAAAATATAAGGTAACTGAAGGTAAAATGAAAACGGTCTAACTTTTATGCTAAAAAAATCGTCCTTTATTAAATTCCATAAAGTACATGTTAACCTCGACACAAGAGAAATAGGATTAACGTGGCAGGGAAATTTCCAACAATATGAAAATACGTTTCTCGCGGAGAAATGGCGTGTATAATCATGGCGGTGGGGTTTTCATCTCTGGATTTTCGGGTTAAGCTTTCGTTTTGTTCCTTATTTCAATGCGAGCGATATTCAGGCCGAGGCTTCAGGCCGCGAGTAAGACATTCGCCGAAGACATCGGCGAATAACTGTATGGAAGGACCTTAATATTCCGCGGGGAATATTTTCACGGGGCTGGACCACTGTTAAGAAATTTCAACCGAATCCAGGAGCAGAACACGATCTTAATCCCGAGGGAGACAACACCATTCATCCCAACGCCTCGTTTCAGAAGCACGTCGCTCTTTCAGTATCACTCGCAAGGTCTCGTGAAGAGCTCTCTTTCTTCTTTTTTTTCTTCTTCTTTCTGGAATTCCCTCTCAACTACGAGATCCATACTTGGCGAGTTTCACGGTACTTTAACGAGCGCTTTCTTTTCACGATGAAACAAAGGAAAGGAACCTGGCAATGATGTGGTCTATCGAAAGGACACAGCTATGAGCGCAATTATATTCACGATTCGATCCTTTCTTGATTGCTTGTGAAATTTAATTATAGCACTCTTGATAGCCCATTATAAAACGAGCAATATCCTCAATAAAAGTATAACCGTTTAATTTATGCTTCTTACCATTTTAATTAATTCTTTTATAAGCAAAAATAATATTGCTAAGAAGTGTTACTTCCTTCTTTTTGTAGAAGTTTCAAATCAATTTTCTAATATTTGAATTTTATTCATCCATAAATGAAGAATACGATACATTTATCTACTTGCACGTATCACGATTTCACACTATCATTTCGTTTGGAGGCAAATAAATGGAATCGAATTTCACGAATTTGACGTTGCTTTCATAGCACAAAAGGAGCTATCGATTTTCGGTGGTTGGCGTATAACAGACATCTTCCATCGAAACGCTCGCGTTTCTTTTCATATACGTTAATAGTTTGACCAGCAGGCACCGATCGGTTTTAAGCAAGATTTATCGTGGCTAGAATGCAGATCGAGGAATCGTGTAACGTTGAAATTGGAGCGAGAGAGGGCTTTCGCGATCGATAGCTCGAGCCACGCTCGGGAACGTTTTTCATGGAGGAAAAACGAGGAGGGACGATTCCGGATGAACGAGATGGACGATTCATTCCACGACGTACCGACGTCGACATTAATAACGTCCCTGAACGTTTGTCTAATGATCCCGAAACGTTCGCCCATTTGTCGGACCTGCAATTTAATCGGCGAACAGCTCTTGTTGCCTGCCGATCCAGGCGATCCTTTCGATTCGTTAATGGCGTGTTGTTACTGACGATTACACCGATGCTCTCCACGTTCTGATAGCTTATCCAGCCGTAGTTTAGCCGTGGCCGTCAGGGAATAAGGGATCCTCGTTGATAAATTAGGGTTACTCGATCAACAACACTTGAACCACAAAATATTGAAAATATTTAAACTGATGTTGAAACAATATATGAACATTTCATACAATAAATTTCTACCATTTTTGTTTCATGAACAATGAAATACTTGCGCTATTTTTATAAAGATTAACAATGGAACACGTCCTGCGAAGAATAGTCTTCACGGTAATCAATCAAGCATGTTCGATCGATACTCATCAACGGTGGTTGCGAAATCTTGAATGAAACCTATAACGCGTGGTTACACAACTGTAACATAATTAACTATTGATTTTATACTAGGGTTTCCAAGTTCACTTTTATTCCCGGCGCAGAATAAAAATCGCTCGGCTTACAGGATCCATGAATGAAAGACGATATTCCCTGATTTAAGGACGCAAAAAGTAGCAGGCTCGTGGCACGAGTTAGCACGTGAACCCGCTTTACGCATAATGTTACTCGCGTGTTCGTTTCACACACGGGGTGTACCACGCACACGTGGCGATTCAGGCCGATGAGGCATAAAAAGGTTACACCGCGGAAACACGTGGCGTGGCCGGCCATTTTTTACGCTTCCGTGTAGGAAGCGTCGGGTGGTCGCCACGAAAACGTGCGGCCCCATATACCGGCTTTTCCGTACAAAATTTCACGATCTCTTTATCGGTTGGCGGATAAACCATTATTGAATCGATAAACTGCGGAAAAATATAGTGGCTGTGCATCAGGTTCGGGAATATTTAATTTCATAGATTTTATACCGGAAGTAACCCTTATTTGACTTTGTTTGCGTCATTTTTAAAGAATCATATTTCAGATCCGTTTTCGATTAAAATCACATACTAATATTTTGCGTAGGTAAATTTTGATGCGGAAGGTCGGGAATAACAAAATCAATGAATGTAATAAACGTAAATTTATTTTATGCAGAAATATATTACCCTGTGAAATTGTCGAAAGCATACAAACGTTAATTTTCAAAATTATATGGAATATGGTAATTTTTCTCGTAATTTCTGAGAACTGTTTAAAATTCATGGAGAATTTCAACTCGTATGAACGTTTCATTTTTTGTAATTTATCAACTGACTTTTATCAGACGGCTGAAATTTAATCATCTTAATTCAACGGACACGTAACACACGACGTACACGTTGTTCTACGGGAAACAATTTACGTGTTCATCAATCTCCCTAAACCAGCTACACGCGTGTACATTATTCAAAGAGGTTTACCGTAATCTTCGGTTACAGGCATCCATTATTACCTTTATCGATTACCTTATGCTAGCTCGTGGTCTGTCCACGCAATCCAACATACCATTACAGTTATTGACATCCAATGTAACTCAGAATAAATGTTTCTTAATTGTAATCCTTAACTGCTGTAGGTTATAATTAGAAACATAATTTTTTTCGAATAGTACGATTTTAATAACCCTCCAAGATGTGCCTCGTTCCTCGAGATTGAAAATGGGGCAAAATAATAGGACCATTCACGGGAAGGGTGCAGCCTAAGCGCAGCATGGTCGATTCGTATTCCAAGTATCGAAACAAGTGGGAATTCTGTGCATTTCTCCACCCTTATCTGCCTCCACATCGATTCTTTCCGTCCTCTTTCTCTCGTTTCTTTACGCGTTCCTCCGCACTTGTGTACGTGGGCATATAAAAGGGGTTCGAAGCGGAACGGGGCGATGCAAATAGAACCGGAAGGAACGATCGGCGAGAGATCGAGGTGGAAGCTGAGAAATTCAATTTCTACCCTTGAACAAGCTCGTTTGCTTTTCTTTGCGTTCTTCTTGCCTTTTCTTCTGCATTCCTCCGGTTTGTAGGCGTCGTGTTCGAGTACTTCTCTTCGTCGACGGATCTGATTTCGTAATAATTGAAAAGTTAAAACCGTTCGTAATCGATCAACTTCTTGGATCAAATTTACCGTAATAAATCGTCGCGTGTAACGAATTATAGACCTGTTGCACGCATTTCTTTCGATGCGTCGATCGATAAAGTTGCGTCTACTTATGTTAAAGTCAAGGAATCGACGGTGATGGTAGCCGTTGAATATTTATGTCCGTTCTATCCGGATGTATGGAGTTTGATTATGGGTTATGCTGCTTTACGACTCCGTATGAAACGACGTTTCCGAAGGCCATCTAAAAGCGAGTGTATCGATTTACGTGGATGCGCTGTACGTGCGACAGGAAGGAAGTGCTCTCGTGTCTTTCCCGTGTAAATACGAGCCTTCCGATTGGATATGGATTCTTCCAGCACGTGACAAATCACAATGGCATCGGGCGACTTTATTGGAAATCTGTCCATTAGTCTTCCCCTAGGAAAATGCAATATTTATCGTGTTGATGCATGGCCAGAATCGTGGCACGTATAGTATAATACAATTACGTAGCAATAATTTACGAGTAAGAAAATAAATTATTGTTCGATCACGAATAATCTTTCATTTCTGGCTTTTAAATTCAAGGGTTAATAATTTCTTCAGAAATATTTTTAAAAATAGTTACAATTATGGGAAAAATTTCGTACAAGATATATCTTCTCGTAACAAGGATTCTTAATAGAAGTTGATCCTTTGGTACAAAAGTGGCAGGCAAATCGAGCGTAACTTCTTTTACAAAGTTAGATCATAAAGGAATATAGAAAAGGGTGTACCGGTGCCTTTATCATCCTCATTTTGAAGCTCGATCGCAAAGTGGCTGGCGTATCATAGCCGGGTTTTTTTTTGTCCCCTGTGACGCGATTTCTCTCGTGAAATTTCATGAACAGAGGCAGCTTTTGTGAAGCTTAAGCCCGATGGATAATATGCCACTCCGAAGGGGCTGCTACTTCGCCCTTTTCCTTAAGTAGACAAGGGTTCACGACCCTGTGATGACATACGTATAAGAACGCCTCCCCTTTGCTACCAATGCCTTTTCACCCCCCTTTTTCCGGGGATGACTCATCGTCCGTGGAAAGCTCACGGAAATGTTCTCGAGAGCTATCTTTCGACGATAAAGCGAGGAATCCGAAAGCTATCAATTCCCATCACGGGTATTAGTTACAGATTCCTCGAGTAATAATTAACCGGGAGGTGGCCAGGAGTGGCCAGTGGCGATCGCGGACTGAAATACAAGGGCTCGTAATGTTCCGATTACAACCATTCAAACGTATCATTCGAATTAGAACCATCTGACGCTGCCGATATCGAAACCAATCATCCGAGCAGACAGATAGAAATACACGCGGATCGATATCGCGAAGATAAATCTTAAACGTCAGGTTTTGTTTTGAAAAAATATATAAAATCATATTCCGTGAATTCGAGCGAATAATCTGGGTCATTCTTGACTCGTACGACCCGTTCCCACGTCGGAATTTCAATTTGACCCAACTGTGATCGGTGTGGGCGTGCTGTCGCGTGTCCTCAAGTATGCTCGGGTCACAATTACGAACACCGTGAATCGTGACTGCGAATACGACTCCATGTACGATGGATGAATCGTTTGGTGAGTCATAGTCGCGTAGGGACCAGGCGAGACCTTCGAGGACCCCGTAACCCATGGCATTTCGACGAATCGGCCAATTTGTGGGCCAAAATCGACGTGTTATATTGGTTTTCGTGGCTGATTCTTGGATCACAGGGAAAGTACCAAAATTGTGATTCGTCTGATCGATTGATTTATTTGAAATTAAAAAATGGTACAGTAAAAGGTTTAAGCCTTCATTAATGTCCTCAATTAAATGGCTGGAGGTTAATTACAGTGAACAATGGAACAAAAGTTCATAAAAAATAGAGTTACAAATAGCGAAAACAAAGAAACTGGAAACTGTTCAAAGTTTCAAGAGTATATCGGCCATTTCATCAATAACTCAATAAACGCGTTTAATCTGGCGTGTTGAAACTGATGGCTTTCTTTCAATTAGCGATCCTCGAGTTGTTAGTCCGAATAACATGGTTTTGTTTGCTTTCGTTGCTTCCGGCAGATTCGTAAGTGTGGCTCTATTTGTTTACGTAGAATCGTGAGCGTAGCTTCTTGGCAATATCGACGGTTTCTAATGTTCTGCTTGTTTTCGTGAAATGTTCCCTGTGTTGATCGAGCCGAAATATTCATCGAGCCTCTCAAATATTCCTTCGATTCCAGATTAACAGTTTCTGCAAATAGAATTCGTCAATTTGCAAGTTTAACTCAATTTCAAATTTCTGTTTCATTTTTTGAACGTATAATTTCGTTCGAGGCATTGTTGTAGACTTGGCGGGCCACGATTGGCCGGATTTTACTATTCGAGGGTCAATTTCGGTTACACGTGCCCGATTCGTAGTAGAGGATTTCCAGGAAGCAATAAAAATAAAAATAAATGCTCGCTCCTCTTTGGACACGCGTTCGCCTAACGAGGTATCGTGCTGAACTAATTGTTAAATCGATAACCGAGTACGTTGTGTAATTAGAAATTAATGCAGATCGGTACAAGTACCCTCTGAAATAAAAGATGCAAAACAAAAATCAGCAACATCGTCTGGTATATTTATTACGTTAATGGTTTGTTCGATGTCTACCTGCAACGAATAACAATTAGTTAGCGCCAAATGTTGTGATTCGCGTTATGGTAATAGGTGTATCATTAAAGACAGACAACAGTGTATTCTTTTTTAATCAAGTAACGATTCGTTTCGTCAATTAGTTACGTAAATCTGATTGCTTCTCAGGGTTAACAAGAAGTGTGCGATCAAATGACTCTTGTATCAGAAAATTATTTTTATTTGATTGTGCTTTTCTAGTATTACAAATTATTAAGTTTCTGTGATAAAGTATTTGCAAATTTGAACTTATTATAAGTTATAAAAATTCCCAAAATTGAGGCGGACCATTTTAGGTACAATTCCTTTAAAATATTAAATGAAAAATTTCAAATTGAAATTTTCACCACTGCATTTAAATCTCATAATACCAGAATAATCAATCCTTGTCTCTCCTGATTTGGATTGACAGGTGTTACTTTCAATTGATTATCAGCAGAATTAAAACCAGACATATCTTTCCATCGGGTGAAGATCGTTGACAAGATCAATCTAATACGCTATTAGCAAGACGGAATGATATTAATACGATTTGAATATTTGTGTGCTCATTCTGGCATGCGATACAAGCACGGCCTGATCCTTTCACTGCGGACAATGATATCACTGATCTTGAAACGTTTGTATTCTTTGAATGAGAACTAGCTACTTACCTTGATTCTATTTCACAGATGTTCGTTCCAGGAACGGCAACATTTAAATTCATTACGTAACTTGTTTTCGTTTAGCCGATTTCATATTCAGATTGTGCATCTTTAAGTGAAATATGTATCTATTATTTATCTTTATGGGAAATATTGCCTATGAAATATATTTTCAAATATATACGAGGGTTATAAAATTTGTCAGCGACATCTATTCGTTATCATTTCATGAAAGTTTATCAGAAGCGTTTCGAAGCATGGAAGCAACACATGAACCGTCAATCTAGGAACGCTCTAAATGACTAACCCCGGCGCAAATTCGTTTAATCAACGTGATTGCACTTATGTCACCGTCGAATTTGGCTCTTCCCCTCTTATGCGAACAACGTGTGTCCTCCTTCCTTCCTATTCTCGTTGACACGGACACGATTTATGAGCCGCGATCATAAAAGATGTTCATATCAGAATGACACCGGTGGCGGAAGTTCATGGAAATACGCTGTCGTAAAAGTCCACTTAATACGGTAGCCCGACGTCAAACCTAGAATATCCTCCGTCAAACGATTGGTAGACGGAGGTTTTATTGGGTCTGCTGGTCGCGTAAAATTTCAGTCATGCTCGATCGAAGAACCGGCTCGTGTAAGCAGAAATTACTTTCGTATTACCTCATTGCCTGTGATTTGCTCCTTTTCGATACCATTTTTATGAAAAAAGTATCTCTGCTTGAACAATAATTGTTTATTAAGAAAGAATTTTAACACTGGTTTCGACTTGACAAGTACAATTCAGAAAATAAACAATTTTGTAAATAAGTGGATTGAAACGCTTAAATATAACTCTGTTAATAATTCCTGGATGGGTATAAAAGGAAACTTCAAATTACAAGGGTTACAGATTCCACGAAATTACAGAATACGGTTTCGATTTGAACCATCGAGTAAACCGCTGTCAAAATGAAAAAACCTCGTCAGTTTCGGTTCAAATCGATCGTAAATTCAACGATATTTCACAATGTTTGTCATGGAACAAGCACCGTGGTTATATTGTCGATGCTCGAAAGCCAAGCTCGAGTGGGTACATACGGTGGCGTGCGTGTTTACACGTTCATTAATAAATGCGTGCATGGATATGCGTGTTTGGGACTCTCGAAAGTGTTTACGAGGGACGTTAAAACGATACGCAGGCTGGTCGAGTGTCGCTTCGAATCAAAGACAGAACAGGGATTGCAATTTAAAATCCGACATAAACACTTGCCCGTTCGATGGTTTAATTAGTATCATTGAATTTCCTGAATTTCATTTCCTGAATAGAAGTTTCTTTCTGATTGCAATAATCGCATCATGCTACTCCGTTTTAGCCCTTGGACGCTGGAATCTGGGTCAGTCGCGATTCAAACGCAGTCAAACTTCGGTAATCCCAGACTTAGGTACTTCGACTAAAGTTAAGTGCACAAGCTTTCGAACAAAAGGGTTTCACAGATCAAGAGACAATATTCAAGATAATATCCTTGATTAAAATGATAGCTGAAAGGTTGAAAAATGAAAATAAAACAAATTAGTCTTAGCGATTCGTTGTTCAAGGGTTAATCAATGTCATTTTTTGTCATTGAAAGCACCTGAAATGGTAGATACAAATGACTCGAAAGGTGGAAGAGGGGTGTCTGCGGGGGTCTCCTTTAACAAACGTTAATTAACGTTATGGTCACGGCACTCTACACGGCGCTGTCGACATGGGGGATCCAGTTATGGCCAAGTGAAATTCCCTTTGTGACCGAAAGCCCGATATTGCTGAGCTTAATCACGCTTAAATACGCCGGCACGTTACGGCCGTCGGGTCGGATGCTGCTCTCCATTTTGCAGCATCGAAATATCGTTGACAGAGAACGATATCCCATCGATTTCGCTCTGTTCCTTTCTCTTTGACCGATACCGTCATCCTGGCAATTATTATTAACCGGCCAATTAACATTTTCCATTGATCGATCGGTCACGGGGCGCTTCCACGCGTTCTTCGCCGATGAATTATCGATTATGAATCACGAGCGTCGGTTGAAAGGATCGAATCAAAAATTCGTAGCGTTACGCGTTCAATTTTCGGGTTTGGGAGAAGAGAATCCTGCGGTTAGAATGGTTATGAGTAAAGAGGTTCGTGGGGGAGGATGGCTTAACGAAGAACCCTCCTTTGCGCGGGGGCTTAAAAAGGAATCGAGGGTGATCCTCGAGCACGAAGGGACGAGAACAAACTGATGTAATGATCGAGATGATAAAAATTTGACAGTGAAGTACAGGGGGTTGCAGCAATTCAGGCGTTTCTGAGTGATTCTAATTGTACTCGTCAAATTGAAGTTCATTTATTGTTAAGCCTTATCGTAACTTGATGATATAAAAGTAACATAAAATAGCACTTGAAATCTTTATAATAAGTGAAAATTATTTGTTATACAAAATCTTCAATTCTATCATTTCTTTAGGCGAAAGATAGATTATGTAGTTGTTGATTTAATTCGAAGGATAGAAGTGTAGATAAATTGTAATGGCTTGCTGTGCTTTGAGAGAAAATTGATTGAAATTTTCCGGAATTCCTGCACATCATGCAATAAATGCATTCCCTGCACCGAGCTGCATTGCGGTTCCCATTCATTCTTTATTTTTTATTGTCCGCTGACCTCGGCTAGATATTGAACAATGCGTAAATGAGTGTACAGGCAATAGTAGGTGGCCATAAACAGTCATTGGCAGCGCGTACGTATGGTCGTTTGGTAAATCGTTTCTACCACCATGACCGCAGAAGTGGTTCGAACTAAACCATTACGCACAATCGCGTCCCATTTCAGTTGCTGTGAAACAAGAATTTTTCAAAATGTCTTTTAAATAATTATATTACATCTAGTAAAATTACTTTGCATGCTTTGCTTTTAACAAAATGATATAATGTCATGTAACTTAACGTTTGGTAATTTTTTAATATTTTATTTGAAATTACTTAAATTAATCAAATACTTGTTACTCAAAGTACTTTGACAGAATTTTAATTATACTGCTTTGAAACTGAACGTTATTAAAAAAAATTGAATTTCAAGAAGCACGTGTATACAGAAAACTCAAACATTCCAATAAAAATTAAAATTATAAATCACATTTACCTCACAGCAAAGAGATATTCATCACGCATCCCATCTTAAGCATAATCAATGTTCTTTCCATCTTCCTTCTTCTCACGTTGGAGAGGAAACAGTGTCCCATTGGTCATTTCCGTATCCTGTCAAGCCTCGGTACATTATAATGTTTCAAAGCTATTTCCCTCGTGCAGAATGATTTTTACAACAGCATTCGAATTCCTTCGTAATCGATCAACACCTTTCCTACTTGAAACTGATCGATTGCTTGAAATTAAATATTTATATCTCTCGATCTTACAATTTCCAAAAGTATTTTTGCATGCTGTTTTGAAATTGAAATTTAAATGGTGCAGTTGAGTGCAATTGATACTCGTACAGTTCACCGTGATAGGACAGGAAAATGTTAAAGTCGAAGAGTAAACAAATATAAAGACATCGAACTAATTCGCACGCCCAATAAATCTTAAGACTTCGATGGATCAGGCTGTTTTGAATAATGATCAATTACGATGCGTGAAAACGTCGAGTCACGATCAACATTCTTTTCCATCGTCGGGGTCCTCTTTCAGGAACATTCGCAGTAGACCGTCGAGGGAGAGCAGAGTATGCATATTTCATAACGTATCTCCATAACCGATTAATCTTTCCTCGACTCGTTTTCAAAGAGTCACAAGATGCTTACAGGCCCAATGGGGGACACTTTCGATCGTTTCACGCTATAGTTGTAAATCGTCAGAAGGTAGAAAGAAGATAGTGTGTCCCTTTGACTTCATCTAGTTCAATCTGCACTCTTCCCTGTCCCTTTCCCTCTTTCATTCCTCGCTTTCTACGCGGAAGAACCATCCTTTTGTGCGTGCGGAATTAGTTTCCTCTTAGCAGACTGGCTGGTAGCCATTTCGTCCTCTCTTCCTCTTGCTTTCACCGGGGGTTTATTCGTCGTCGTTGTCCTCGACGACGACGGTGCGGTCGTCTGCGTTATTTGCCGGACCAGGGGGAAAAGTTCGGAGAGCTTTGGACGCGCAATACCCACCAAGCCCTCCCTTTTTCTTCGATTAAACCCTGAAAACACGAAGAAATTGTGTCCGCTCGTTCGATGCATTGTTTTTTAACCGGTCGTGGTTCCGTTTGGAATCGATTCAATTCTTCTACCTATGCAATGTTCCATTGAAAAATATTCGCGTGTGATAATATTGTTTCAATAAAAATTTCATGTTTATTAAATTTATTCCATTTCGTTTTATTTCGTGATGTATTTATTATACTTTTTATGATAGAGGAAAGAATGTAAGAAAGCTTAAGGCAAAATTTAATATTCATGCCGATGGGAATAATATTTCCAGCGTTTTGTGAAAAATAAATGGTCCACGAAATGAGCCGGTCGCTTTTGTTGTATCTCCGCGAAACTTGGTAAACGACGTTACATAAAAACCCCTTAAGAAAGATATTTCAGCTTATATACATCTGTGGCAGATACCCGCGACCGTTTCCTTAACTCATTATTCCTAGAAATTGCACCTTAATTAAAACCATCTTCCTTCGTACAATAACCGGTACCTCCGGACATTCAAAGATCGTACTCTCCGCTTTGAAATTGCTCCTTGATTAATTACTCGTGAAATTTTTGTTTTGTGTCCACGACGGGAACGGAATTTCCGAAGATTCGAACTTTTTCGGTTCGGTTTTCTTCCGTCGAACATCGATTTCAGTTGTGTAACATCATTATTCATCAGAAACTTTATCCGTGCTTGTTATAAAAAAATCCCAGAACCGAGTACTCTTATCTGTATTTCGTTTTGTACTATTTACCGTATCAACCAAGTTCGAGCACATTCAACGAAGTTCTTTTCCTGTTGGCTCGTTAAAAAGTAGGAACAAATATGGAGACGCTTTCAAATGCTTTCAAGTCGGAACTCCTTTTACTTGTGACCCATATTCCTTCGGTGAATTTCTTTGCACGAAGTCGTTATCAAAGGTCAATTATAACTTTCCATGGATCTCAGTTAATTATGTAATTAGCATCCATCTCTGCCGCCATGATCGATTTCTCGACGATGTCTATTGTTGTATCCAAAATTAATTAAACTTTAAAAACTCTGAAGGACTTTCGGTCCCATTCAGCTAACAATTATTTTTACGGATACACAAATTTTGTTGCAGTAATTGAAGCACCGTAGTTGAAAGGTTCGGTTGCTTGATTGTTTATTATCTAAGAGTTCACTGAAATGGGCTCAATGTTAATTACACGCAATGGTATACGTTATTTATTTAGATAATCGAAATTCAATAGTTTCCAATCAATTATTAATTAATTAAACGCGAGGATGAACGATTAAGCAGTTTAGCAGAGTCCCAGTCGAGTCTTTGGGTGTTTCGTACCGAAATTGAGAACCGATATTTATTTATTATATCGTATGTTTATCTGGCTCGGGAAGACCTGATGCGCGCATACGCGATTCCTGCGGGATCGATACTCCTAGCAACTCCAGGCTCGTCGCAACTGGAGGCGCGAGATTCCCGAGGAAATTGAAAACCAGGGGAACCCTTGGGCATTTGCCCTTTGCCCGTGAACAAAGTGAAAGCAGAACTGATTAGTGATGCTGACTGAACGTTACATCCCAAACGAAAGCAGTTTTCATCACGAAATTGATGAAATATACCTACATGAAAAATATTATCAGTTAATTTTATAAATCAAATTAATTTCTCTTCATTTTTAATACAAGGATATTTTATCTCCAAAAAGAATTATTTTTTTTATCGAACATTCAACTCTTCAAAGTCTCTAACATTTATTCCTGTAAAATTATAATTTTCATAATTTCATGATTCACAAATTAATTGTTTAAAATATTTTATTGAAGTTTTCTGTAGTTTACATATCTTTATAATTATACGCACTCTCTTAATGTTCATCATTCGAGATGTAACGAAATACCTCAAAACTTTACAAATGATTTGATATCAAATAACTAGTGTTCCACACTGTTTCTATAATTTCGTTGATGTTTTGTCGAGTATATCTCGATCTTATCCGCGAGCTGAACAATCGATAAGCTTGCTAGTCGTTCTCACCTCACGATATGAACTTCCATGTTTGGTAAAAGAGGCACAAGCCTGTTAATGACAGCCGTTAAGACGGTTGTTAAGATGCTCGTTAAGTGCCTACAATGTATAACAAGTTTTGCTAGTCGTGTTACGTTGTTTCTCGGCTAAGTTTTTCCCACGGCTAGCTAAGTAGTCAGTTCACGAAGTGCTTTCAAACTGGACAAATTATCCTCTCGACTACGCTCTTGAATCTAAGTCAAGTCCAGTTAGCTTTGTCATAGGAATTGATTAATTGCAATCGAGCTTGCATTTATTTTTTCGATTAAAACTTGATATTTTTGAAAACAAATCCACACGGATGGAAAATTTTCGTTCCATCCTTTTGGCTTATTTTTGCTCGAGGAATCATCGTGACTCAGGATGATTACGTATGGACCTCGTATTTTTGCGAATTTGTTTTGAAATTCAGTGAAACAGCTCTGCACGATTTACAATCTCGTTGCGATGCGCAACAAAAAAATATGAAATATTCATTAAAATCGCTTTAAATTCGCCGAATCGTGAATGTAAGCGCAATCGTAGCGGAATGCAAATACAGGGTATCTCTTGTAAATGTTTAATTGAAATTCTATCGAAAAACATCGATACAGATGAAACACGTCAAATTCCCGTAATACGTTCTAAGCTATTGAAGAATATCGATTTTTGCGAAAAATTCGGTCAACTTCGCGGAGACGGAATTCAATTCGCTATTTCGAGTTAAAAGCAACCCCCTAAACCGTCCGTTTTACGAGGCCACAAACATTCATTTCGTTTTGGAAATCATTACTCTCGAGAACAATTGGCGGATCAAATTTTCCATCGATTGGAGAATAAAATGAAAAATATACGGATTAACTTTTGGCGAAGCCAGATCAATCGTGACCCAAACCTAAAATTTAAAACGGAAAAATATTTAAAGTGATTGCTTCTAATTTCCAAAAATGTAAATAGAAGATAGTGTAAAATTCCATTTAATTCTCTCCACGGTCAATCGTTCGGGGGTTAATGGAACGCGGTTACGTTTCGTGTCTTTTTCAATTTCCTCTTTCCCTTTCCCTTTTGTTTCGCTCCCCGGTCGCATAATCGGGTACCATTGCCACCTATCGATTCCTGGAATCTTGTCCGTATAACGTGGAGTTTTGTAACGTGTCGTGCAGTCACGTATTTCGTGGTTACGTGGGTGAACAACGCCCCGTAATATGATAACGTTGTCACCGATAACGGCGCCTTTCGTTTTTCGTTAAATGCCGCTTTTTATCGCGAGATCTTATCGCGGATCTCTTTCACGAGTTTACTCTCGCGACATCCTGTTAAAATATCGGAGTATCGTTCGCGATGGATATTGGATCGAAAAAAAGAAAAAAAATCGTTAAGTTTCGATAAATGCGTAAAAGAAGAAAGAGTTCGCGACGTAACTCGAGAGTATTATCAAATTTCTGTGAAAATTAAATTCGTAAATTCAGCGACGGTGTCGAATAAAAATGTGAAGTGGATTTTTGACGATTTACACATTTTCGAGCGACGGCTAAGGCGTTAAGTGGATCATGGTTAGTGTAAAGTTATTTTTACTCGGATAAAGTTCTTTCGTAGTTGGCGAACATGGTGTTTCGATACGTTGGATCGCCGACACACGACTTAATCGCGGCGCGTAGTCCCAGCCAGCAGCCCGAGGAGTCGTGATTCGAATTCGAATTAGCGATCGGCGCTTGCCAATGCAGTCTCGTTCGTTCAGAAGACCGAGGTCGAGATTGCTTGCTTTGCGAAGTCTTCTGTGTCCCGTCTAGTTTACCGTTTCCAAGCCGGGTATAAACGTTCGTTTGCATGGTGACGGGTAAACGCAATCGTTGGGCGCAAATTGATCCCCCGTACGAGATAAATACCAATCAACACCGTGGCGCTCGATGAAAATATAAATGGCCAGGGACCTTTCGCGTAAACACGATAACCGTGGCCAACAAACTTAATCTAACGTTAAAAATTAAGATACCGATTTTATTTATTGCCGTGTAAGACGTTTGAATAAACGCCTCGATTAGAGACGGGATAAACAGCGTTCCAGTTCGAAGATCCGTTGTAATGGCTGGAACCAGTTGCAGATAAACGATGCGGAATATACATTAAGAATCTCTTACATCGAAGTGTCAAGTAGGAAATAAATGAGATCAAGGATAATTTGAATTAATGGATACAAATGACGTTGATAATTTACTTTCTTCCAACGTTAGATAGCCTTTGATGGTTTGCACTTAATAAAATTGATTTTTCTTTCAAGATAAGTGATTGTTTATTGGAAGATAAAATTATTTTGTTACAATCGCAATATTAACGATTGAAATAACACGATATGTTGCTCGAATTTCGATTGCATCGCGCACGGACTTTCGATAAGATTTCATTTAAATAAACCCACACCCGAGACAGAGAAACTAGTAACGAACGGGTTCAGTCACTCGGTAATCGTAAGCGCAATCACGCGAGTAAATTAAATCACGTACAGGGTAAGATAGAGCTAGTATTATATGGAGCCGATAGCGTGACGCGTTAATGAAGTGTCTCCTTTCCCTCTTACGTCTATGCCTCGAAAATTTTAACCTGCGCGAGGTTAATATCACGGTTTCTCTTCGGGTTCGTGCCACAACGATATTCGAATGTCATTACTCCAGTCCGCTCGTATTATTTTACAGAAAACCGCAAAAAGGAAAGCCAACTGTTTAAACATCGTACTTTATTGAAAATGTGTTATAAATCAATTGTCTGTAGAAGAATCAAATTTTGGGCAAAGCGGTTTTACTAGTGGTTCCATCAGGTTCCTTTCGTCCTTCCATCAGAATTATTTGACAATTATAAATGACAAATTGGTGAGTCGAATTACGTCCTTTGTTCGACGATAATTTATTCAGAATTCTGTCTGGTGTAAAGCAATTTTAGCACGGATTTAGGCTTGAACAACCGCAACGAAGGACATCAGAGGAGTGCCACAGGAAACTGTCACTATTGTGTCCCTCTTACCGTGTACAATTGATTAATGAACTTTCGGGGACCGAAACGTGATTGTATTGAGTAAAAAGTTTCGCTCATTTTCTAAAATAACGCAGAAGAGCAAAGTTGTTGTACGCCTTGGAACTTTGAAGGTACACTGTTTCTATCAACACTTTCATCCATCGCAAGCGTAATCGAGCGTTTTGCGATTTAATTATTGCGCCAGAACACTGTAACTCTTTTGCGCTATCATTTACATGATATTGAATCGAACTGTGGAATAAAGTCGACGTTAGTCGGTTCGAGATTGGTTCCGCGTTATGCGACAACAATTTTTCTCAGTAGAACGTTCCCGTGACATCCAGCCAATATTGGCTCCGCATGAAAGAACCTCGGGACGATGGCATAAGTCACTGAGAAATTTTCGAACGTCCACTTTGGATTCGTAGCAGAGAAAATTATGAATCACTTGTTACAATTTGAAGTTTTCATTGCAGAGTAATTGATGTGTGATCAGTGATCAAGTTTACTACTTCCTGACTTTCTCTTTGCTTTTCTCTTCGTGTCTTTCAACGATATTTGCTTTTATTGACATCCCTGTATCCTTTCCTTATCTTGTGAAGGCACCTATTATCAACTTGGTTGGGTGTAATGATTATTTCCTTTTCATTTGACACTTTAATGACCGCAAGTTTCACTTATTTTTACAATTTTATACTCTTTTTAAAAATATTTGACTTTTTATAGTGAACGCTACAAAACTACCATTTAATAAACCATAATTAAATAAAATAAAGATCAGAATGTTAAAATTGTCAAAATTATTAAGTTAATTTTATCTCAAACTGCAATAAAATTGGAACATAATGAATCAAATATTATCGTACAATAATTATATTTCCAATATTTGTAATTAAAATATCTTTTCCCATACAAAAATCTGCTTCTTATCACCGCGTGGCGATAAAGTAGCAAACATTATCGGGCGAAATGAGCAAGTCGTAGTTATAATCCTCGCGGGATCATTTTAGCAGGATGTTTTACGAGAAAGCTGGATCAGTCCCCTGCCCATTAGAAGTATCGATGGCGATATTCAAAACAGAGGAGGACGAACGATAATCGAACGTGTTTCAATTCCCTTTCGAGCGGAGTGTCTGCGTGTATACGCGACGTGTGTCGTTGTTCTCTCGCGAAATTGGAACGTTTCACCGCGACGAGGCCATTGCAATTTTCATCGATACGATCTGATCGTCGACCGTAAAGCCGGCCCTGTTTCCTGTCTGGAATCGTTCAACCGATTTCGACCGGTCGTCAGGGCACGTGCTACTATCATTTTCACTCTCTCCTATTTCCTCTTCATCTGTCCATTCATATACACTCGTGCTTTTGTGATTTTTCAATCTTCCTTGTCCGTCCCATCGGTCGACTACCGCTATTTTACATCTTCGTGGTCGAAGTTTATTTCTTCTGGCTACTTGTTCCGTAAACTTCACCATTCTCCCGTCATTCGTTGCGCTGACCGTTTCTTTAGGACCATTGTTTCCAAAGATACATCCTGCGATGAACGGGCCAGATACGGATTCAGGATTCTGCGCCCCGTTCAATGATCGATAAGCAATTTCGAAGAAGCTTGGCTGACGGTTTTCAATTAGGATCTTTGTGAAAATCCAGGGTGTTTAAATAGCAGAAGAATAAAAAGATAAACGCTAAATAATCGATTCAAGAATTATTCGAAGTTCTATAGCGATACTTTACATATTTTCGTAATAGAGAAAGTTTTAATTAGGGAATAGTTGAACGACTTATCGTGGAAACAATAAGCAGATTAACGAAACGAGTTCCGTATAATCCTGAACGAGTATCATCACGCGATAGAGCCAACGACTATAACGAACCTAATCGCAGTTGCATTAACCCTTTCCCAACTAAGGGTGACTATAGTCACCCACCGTTAACTCTTTACGGACAAAGCGCTTCTAAACTTGGAATTATGTATGCATGGCATATTTTTCATTCTGTAAATTAAGCGGTATATCAGGTGGAAAGTTTAAATTGAACCGTAAAACAATTATATTATACATAATTGCAATTTCAGTGCGTCGTTCTTTAAAAAACCGCATTAATTTACTTTCATGTTATGTTTCACGTTCACTTTACAGCTGAAACGTTGGAAGTAAAAGTAGCAACAACTGGTTGAAATTCGAGGATATACCGAAACCACAATTTCTAGTAGCTTTCGTAATCTTGTATTAAACGTTGAATTACAAGAATCCACGTAGCAGGATGGAAGGATCATATTGTATAGGGTGAACAATTTTTAATTCAATATTATTGTAACGAAAGAAATATGTCGCCTTATGTAAGTAGCAGCATCGTTTATGAGAAAAATAATCACGACAAGGATCGCACACGAGAGTAAAGTAGAATTAACCAGGTTGTCGGTGATTCTGAAGGATCAAAGGCTGACCCGTCGCACTTTCTAAATCTTGGACTCGATTCGAGTCCACTCGGTAGGATAGTATCGGGCTCAGAAAATGACGATCTTCTGTAGTCGGACCGGGAACTTCAAGAAGAGAAAGCTTCAAGAGCTTTCGAAAGAGCTTTGATATGGAGATGTCATCAACTTTTTCGCATCTTTCTGTACCAAAAATTTAATTCAACCATCTAACAAGAATAATTTTATATTGGTCACGTGCTTTCTGCGAATAATTAACAGTTGGTTATTCTTTTTAATTATTCGCTGCCTATTCGCGAACACCAAAGGATCCTCGAGATGCAATTAGGAAGACCCCTCGTCGGCAGTAATTAAAAGTATTTGCTCCTTGCGCCCGCTGGATCATGAAATTTCTCTCCTTTTCTTCTTTGTATCTGCGCTATTTTCTGTTTTCTCTTTTCTTTTTTTTTTTTTGGCCCGTTCCTTTGAAAAGAGGAAGGAGAGAAACGGTCTCGTTAGACAAATAATGAGCTGGCTCGAAACGATAAGGGAGAAATCTGAGTTCCATCTGGCCGTGACACGTGATTCAATTTGGCGGACGGTAATTGCTCTCGATTCATCTGCTCGGTTGCTCGCGCGTGGACAGTTCAATTCGCGAGAGAAGTCTCTGTAAACGGAATTACGCGCCCGTCGCTTCCGGTCGTTGTTAACAGTTTGATGTATATTTTACAGAATTAATGATGCTTGTATATTACTGTCTTTTTTCTGAGTGAAAATGACCAATTAAAAAATTATCACTCATTGGTTGACACCAGACTATTCGATTTGGTATTCATTTCTAAACAAATTGATTAATTTTGTGACTTATTAAAATAATGGTTTAGGTTAACTATCATGTCTAAGTATACTGTCTACTGACTTTTCCAATTTTTCCAATTACCAGTTTTCAAATTATAATTAATATATAATACAATGAATTCGTGATACCATAGTATACGTTGTCATAAAAATTACATTCTCGACGATGGTATACACATTTGTGTATTTTCGTTCAATTGTTCAGAAAATAGATTACAATGGTCTTGAAAGACGTTTTTCGTTCAAATGCATCGTCTCCGGCTTTTAGTGGGTGGGCAATATTTAATGATGCTTTTAGATCCTGATAATGGCCGAGTAAAATTCTTGTAAGAAGCGAAACGCGATGAATTTTAATTAAAATGTTTTAGTAGTAACTTCTCGATGAAAGTTTCGTATATTTGAAAGAATTTGACAATATATTATTTATAGTTTCAAATAAGAATAATGAAAAAATCAAGGATGCATAAAAAAAACAACAGAGAAATTGAGTTCAAACGAAGACAAGGATCGTAAATAATTAAAATGACACAGCTAACGATAAGTGTACACGAATAAAACAAAAATTTTATGTTATCGTTAATACTAATAATTTTTCGTCATTATACGTATCTGCATTCGTACAAAGACCGAAGCACCCGTCATTAAAATTAAATCCCCGATCCCGTGAATCACGCATCGTGTATTCATGATGTAATAAAGAAGCCCGACGTATTCTTTCATCGTTGCACAATTGAATTCCTGCAATAAAACCGGAATATCGGTCAACGGGCGTTTTCATTCAGCATAACATCGTTCAGAACCGCTACAGTCTAAACCGTAATTAATATTCCTGCTTTTCAGTCTGGTTCCCCATTCATCGCGAACGATGCGTTTCCTTATAAACCGTTCGTATACATTCGTTTAATAAACGAAATTAATGGTAGCCAGCGTGAAACGATACAGAGGTGAAAAAAGTTCACGTGAATACAAGGTGCAATGAAATTTACCGGTTTACCTGCAAGGTTTAACCCTTTGTTCGGGGAGACCGTAGACAAGATCCGTATTTTCCATGAAATAATCGACAAACAAAATTGATGAAAAGTAAAAGTTTCAAAATTATTCGATCTTGAATTTTATTCCCTATTTCTGGGGATCTGGGTTCATTATGCGCCGGTTGGTTTCATCCATATAATCGGACATGGCTGAACAATTAAGCCCCGTTTGTGAATTTAAACTCGCCCTTGTCTATTTTCACGGCGAACCGCTTCGTTTCAAGCGGAATCGGGATTTCGCGCTTGGATATGATAATTCCGTTGTCCTAGTTCCCCCGATAATATCGGATCCGCTTCGCTTCCCCCTTGAATTTTTATGCAATTTCAGCGGCTCGACGACTTGCATAAAATTAATTCGAGCCGCGCGTGGGTCGACTGCGAAAGGGGACATCGATTTAACGATTCGGATGGTCTAAGCCGCGAGTAAAATTGGAACGATCCTCCTGTTTCGTAGACTCATTAATAATTCGCTCGTCGGGGTATCGCTTCCCGGCCCGCGTGTATAATTCAATCGCGAAACGTTGGACCTCGTTTGAAAATTAGGGGTTAATTAGAAAAACGTTCCATTACGAGGGTTAATCTTTAACTTTGTTGGTTAGCAAACACGATGGGTGGAAGGGTGAAAGCGAATTGATTTAATTTCGTTGCGTACACGAGAATAACCGAGTTCCGGCAACAAGTACGTAATGGACGTCACACTCTATTTTGACGCAGCCACGGTCGAAGGTCGTCCTCGTTTCCTTTTTACAGGGACCAGTTCGCCGGCCTTTTTTATATCCCCCCTTCCAAACAGGGCAGCCAGCTGCTCTGTTCCTTCGTTTTATGCGCGTAACACGGGAAACTCTTCCTTTCGAAGGGGGTGAACTACCCCTGGGTCCGATCTCATTGTACCCGGCGGACAGGGGATTAAAATGGAGCAACGCGGTTGATGCGCATGCATTATGCAGTTAAACGAAACGTAAATACAACCCCCCGCCCTTTGGCAGGCTGGTTTTCGACCACCCGACGAGATTCGTTCGTAACTATAAATATATACGCAGGACTCGTAGAGGATAAAAAGGGACGAAGGGATCGCGAGGAAAGTGGTCTCGTCAAAGCTGAACGAGCCGTATTTGGTCGTGAATGTTTCTTCCTCACAGCGGCAGTCTCGTTTCTGCTTCTTCTTCTTCTTCTTCCTCCTCTAAGTAATACTGGTTCGACCGGAACTCGATGTTTCGTCATTTTTCCTGCCGTTTTATGGGTAATTGTATCTTCTGAAACGGTTCCAACTGTTCGTGAAATTTAAGACGTTTTTATTCCTCTTAACCCGATACGACGAATCTTTAGATCCTCTTCGGGTTTTATTTTCTAAAGTTTGATTCACTAATGCAATAAAATGCTTCCACAAAATGAAATGTGAATTTTATCGCAGCTTCTTCTTTTAATCTGGCTACCAGACACGATCGATAGTCGCGAGACATTAATCGATCGGTAAGTCTAATTTAAGCAGCCCGTTCACCCCCGGATAACGGACATTTTGTTTCCTTGCCGATCGTGTTACACGAAACACGATAAACCAATTTGCGGCCAAATCGGTGCAATTGTGGAAGCTGAAATTTCTCCCTTACATCGTCGAATGTTCTCTCGCGTAATCCTCTTCCACATTAAAGGGGATTTCGTTCCACTTGTACATTTTGTATTTCACGATCCTCGAGCTGGAGGGTGAGCACGGTTCATCCCCTTGTACACGACCGTGCGCCGGGAAGGGTGCTTTTTACTGCAACCGTATGATTCTGGTAGGGTGAATATTTCGGGGATGCCTGGTCACTGTTTATACTGAAACTTCGCCTGGGGTGAGGCCACATTTTCGGCGTATCGATCTGAAATTCTATGGTCGCAAAGGGTTATGGCCAGACAAAATATCGTGACTTGTATTACTCCCTTATTACTCTTGAAAATAATAGAAACTGCCACTGTAGTATTAAAAAATTCTTGGTCTATTTTATTCTCATAGACCTTCAATTTCCTGTCGTGCCAAATATAAAAAAGGTTAAAAAGATTGAAGGTAGCATTGGTTTATTCTTAACTCACCCCTTCGCATGAAACCGAGTCATTTACATCGTAGCACAATTTCATCTATCGATAATATCGAATGCAGATCACACGGGGGTTAATAAAAAGCGATAAAAGGAAAACGTCGCTTTAGCTGTCTCGAGAGGTGCTCGTAATTATTCACGATCATCCACGGTTACCTATACAAATTGTCTGACGATCAAGTGTTCGGAGTCCATCCATTCACGTATGATGCAGGTCCTCGAATTCATCCATCATCAAGCAATTATTTCTTCGAGCTGAAACAGGTAAAGCATCGAGACCAATCGCGTTCTGTTCCGTAATGAATTCACGAGTATCGATCGACATAGAGTGGTTCGTTACGTTTCTGCAAGTGTTCATGATCGGTTTATAAGCGTGCGGTGTTCGATGAACGATCACTGGTCGTATAATAAATATAAAGGAAAATGGAGCGTAATTACCTAACGTTCCAGGCACAGATGTTGGATACAGTATTGCTTGAAAAGAAATTCTGTTAACTTCTTTATTACTTTTATGATATGTATTGCAAGGGTTAAAAATATTATTTATATCAATATTTCGGTTTCCATAAACGTCAGGAAGGTATAATTGAAAAACGATTTCCGTACAGGGCCCTAATTCCAAGTAATATCGTGACGAAGTTCATGAATCAACGTGAAACGGTTGCCCGCCGTGTTTCTCGAAAGGAAATATGTATCTTCATTTGTTGAAGGGGAGGTCTTCGAGCAGGCACGATCCCTTTCTTACCGCGATTATCTTAACTGCCTCAAATGCATTACATCCCGTAAGACGATTGCTTAAACGCGTTTCTCCGACGATTCCTGTCCCTCGTTCTTGACACCAATTACTTGACACGTTTCGCAGTCATCGTGCAGTCGGATCAAATGCCACTATGATTATCCGAGTGTGACTCGCCACTTGATTACCGTTCCGCGATATCAATTTGTTAGGTGACTCATTTTTTTTGTTCATCGAGCGAGATGCACTTCGTTAGGCGTTACTCATAAAAAGCAACCGCTAATCGCTCAACAATTCTCTACCTGGGAGACTAATCCAAGTTATTTTTCTGTATTTCTCAATTTTCTCTCTCGCACGTTTCAGAACGGGCAACATCAAAGGAGTATTTGCGAACGCCGACGGTTCTTAGGGAACAATTTTTTGTTCGCGAGCTCCACTAACCTAAATACAGCTCTTTCGACGTTCCTTTCCGCCCGCCCGAGAGTCGATAATACCGCGACGAAAGGAATTAGCATCAAACTTACTTGGCCGATGAAAATACATTTAAACGTTTAGCATTTTCTCGGTTCGTCGCCACGTGGCTATTTCAAGAAAGTAGGTGAATGCACGGAATTTCGTAGCACTAGTCTCCCAACAAATCCCTCCTAACAATATCCCTCTAGCTCGTTCCAGACGAATATTTAAGTTGCACTTAAACGGTAAAAACGGGTCAAGCATTATTATTAAAGATTCCTTCCGTTTCAAATATTCACGTTTGTGGGATTTAATTTCAGATCGTGAATTTTTTACTTCGCTAAGAATAAAAGAAACGTCCCCAGTGACACAGAAGCATAAAACTCGTTCGATTCAACTTTGGAAAAAAGTATTCTTAAATTCTTTTATGCGGTTCGATAAAAAGGAGCTTTAAGATATTTTTAAACATTTACAGTGGAATGTAACATTTCCATAAAACCACGAATAGCTTTGAAGCATAAATTATCTAATTGCCAAAGTACGAAAATAAAATGATTCATGTAAAGGGGGTGCTTCGTTGAGGCAACAATCGACACGTGTGGGCGTTTAAATGATCCTACAAGTTGCGATCAATTCCCGTAAACAAAAGTTGAGTTTCAAACAAGGACATCGTTCGCAGCTTGATCCAATGTTTGGACAACCGAGCGGAGGGAAACAAGCATCAAACGGTATAAAGATCGCCTCTTTTTCCCGTTCGTTTATCCAGGAATAACGCAATTGTTTCCCCTGGCGCCAGTCGCAAACGCGTCCGCAATTAAGAAACCAATTTCGCCGGGCTGCCTAAAGGCAGCTAAACGCTCGTCGCTCGCGAGCGCCGGGCGGCGATGAAAATCTTATTTGCTTGATTTTTACGCGAGAAGCCCGTGCTGGAGCATGGCCAAAAAGCGTAATACTGTGAAATTGACGACGCGAAGAGAAATAAAGGGGTGTTCCTGGACGCGGAACGAGACATCGTTCACGATTCGCTGCGAGTTTTTCCTTCCAAACTGCTGGCCGGAGTATATCGGCAGAGGGCCCGCCAGAAATTTGCATTGCAGAGTGAAATTAACTTGGTAAAAAGTGCGCGCCCCTCGCCCGTTACCCCCGCTTGGGAATTTGCAATGTTAACGAGGCCGATCGCGACGTTTTTCGATGCACAGGGAACCCTCGTTTACACGTTAATTCGCTTTGGTTCAAGTTTACTTGCCGAACTTCTTTCCCTGGCAATTTTTTTTTCTCTCCCCCTGTCACTCCACGGAAGGTGTATTTTTGGGGGAATAAAATCGAACCGTGTTATATGCAATATTAAATTGGATTCGAATAAAACTGTAGCGACACTGAATTGGCAATTATTTAAAAGGTGCAGCGATTATTGAAGCTTTCATAGAATTCTGCTTGGTGTTACTTGACTTTTATAAAAATGTATAAAAAATATAGTAAAGGTATATAAAATATATTTTTTAGTCAACTGTGATTTGGGTTTTTTTATTTCTAAATATACAAACTGAATTTATTTCTTTTTTTTGACAATTACATCGAACATAGTGTCGGTATGTTTACGTACCTGTAAGATGAGAAACGATAGGGCTGGTCGAATGACTTAACACTTAGATTACTGCTAGTTACAATCGATATCGACAGTCATTGATGTTAACCAGCATGACTGAATAATTTTTGCGTTAGAGAACAGCTCCTCTTCCTCGCATACCTTGGAAATAAGGTGACAGCACAATGAAGCTGAGGTAGAATTTCAATTTCATATTGCGTTAACGGAACATTTCTGGCGTGTTTCCAACAAAACGACTCGCACAAGCTTCAAGCATAATTCCGAAAGTATTTAGAACGTTATTCAGACAATTTTGTATCTCTAGTGAGTAAAGCAGACTGTTACGTTCAAAATATTGCATTGTTCGAATCGCTTTGAAAATAATATCCAAATCTTATCTAAACTTGGAGTCGTTATCACCAAAAAATATTTATATATAAAAAATAAATTAATCAAATTTGGATTAATATTTAAAATGTTATTCCACATTTTGAAAGATTTCCATCTTTCCTTCTTGCAATTTTATAACATACGCAGTTTCAGGAAAATACAAATGAAATAAAAATAACAGAATCGACATAAAATGAGTTTCCTCACTTCATTAACACCTTGTTATCCATCATGCATTTGAATCACTAACGAAGTTCATGTTTAATTCAATGTTGTTCGTCTAAAACATCACGCGTTTCCAGCATTCAAGAAAATGATCCAATTAAATGGCGCAATTAAGTTTCCTAAAACATTTAATGAAGCAAAACATTTTAAATGTTATATGTGCGTATCTGGTTACCGGTTGAACACGAAACACGTTGTTACATGGGTGAACGTATTAATTCGCCGGCCTCGTGAATGTTTTTCCGCGAAAGGAAAAGCGACTTCGTGTTTGTGTTTCCGTTTACCACGTAACAGAGTTTAATCGTCTACTTTGGCTCTTGTATAAAAATCCAGTTAAAATATTTGAATTCCAAATTACTCCAAAATTTTTGTCGAGTAATTTTAATTTCTGATTTATTTTTGTCATGCAATTGTGTAACATTCTTTCTACAGAATCATTTATTAAAATTTAGCAGATAAACATTTGGCACGTATATGGCAATTTTTCAATTCTTCTGTAATGAAACTTGATTGATTTTGAAGCAAAATATGACGAAAGGATATTTCAACTCCCAATCTAATAATTTATTCTCTCTACTAATGCGATTCACAAAGTATTCAAGAAACAACCAGGCATAATTTCCACGAAATTCCCTATATTCCTGCACATTCTGATCGTATAGTTACAATGTCTATTATCTGGGTTACTAATTAAAGTGCACATGTCAACAAGTGGGGGACCCGATTTTCGCTTCATTGTCTTCCTGTCTGCCCTCAGTCTCGCTTCACCCCCTCGCATACCGGACACACGATAATAAAACAGAGGTATGGCGTCGTCTTTATTATGCTTCGTTATTATTCCCAACCGAGGAGGACACCGATCGCGTGTTTATGAATCGCGACTCGTGAGAACCCGGCCCGTGATTGTGACCCTCGAATAAAACGCGAAATTAATAATCACGGGACGTAACAAAGGTGCGTTAACCACGACGATGAACATTAAGTAATTATACCATTGTTAACCTCTTAACACTCAGATTTTTTTCAAATCCATAGAGTTGCCCACATGGGCTCGGGTACAATGGTATTATAGGACTAATAAAAACTCTGAATGAATGGATGAATGTCATAATACAAATTTTTATTTATTTCTTGTCATAAACGTTTATTGCATGTGGCGTTATCCAGTTAATTTCAATAAGAATTTTAATAAAGTTTACAACCTTGTTTAATATTCTCAGTGTAGATGATATTTAGATAATTTAGAAAGGAAAGCAAAAGGCGGAATAACATATTATAGCATTATCTTCTTTCATACAATCAAATTTATTAACGGGTCCATGCTCGATCATTAAAACGCCATAAAAGGGAAATGTAACGGTGCAACGTGAATCCCGTATATCGGCACTGATTCACGTGTAAATAAAGCGAACGCTAATTTGCGTGTTTCAATAAATGACTTAATTAAAACTGTAAACCAAGTGATCGCACTTTTTCGCTCCGCGGAAACACCTCGCGTCCGCGTAAACCGCTTTCGCGAGCGTAACTAACTCTTCTCGGGAATTAATTAGATTCTTGCGAACTAATTAAGACGGGGAACGGAACGTAAGCACGTAACTTTTTGTCGGTCGTACAAGTTATACCAAACTTTGTCGTTTTCGAATAAATAGAACGTTCAGTGAATCGTGTTACATGTGCCCGTAATCGTGTTGTTTCCGGCACGTGAAAGTTAATCATGGTTAGGATGGAAATTGAAGCGAGATCGAGACGGATAAAGAAAGCGTGAGTGGTGATTGTGTGCAAATTATATTTCTTGATTGTCTGTCGCTACGAATGGTACATCCTTCATCGTACAGGTAAAACTTAGGGATCCAAAAATATATAGAAAATATACAATTCCATATTATTCATAGTAAATATTATGAAAAAGAATATTTCCACGATTGATGTTACAAATTTCATTTAATCGAGTTACTGAATCAAACGGAAGGAGCAGAAGTTCTAAAAGCTGTTAATACCGCAGTGGCGATACGAAATGGTTTAATATTAAAACTACTAAATCCCGTTTGGAAACGGGAACCCGTTCGTATCCGCAGTTGGATCATCCGAAATTACCTTCTAATCGGCAATAACTGGATGTTAAGTCAGTTTCTCGGGGAACGATCCGTGTTCGAGCGTCCATTCATCGAAATTTCCCTTGCTGGATCTATCTCAATCCGCTGGATCCGGTGAATTGAGATAGAATAGAACACACGGATGGATCTTCTCCTCGAGTTGCCTCCAACACTCGGACGATCGAGCCGTGTTTCGCGCGGTTCCACGTTTAAACATCTCCGATCCGTTTGTATCCGTAAAAGCGATGCGATTAGGACTAATGAGACTGGATGGAAACCGTCTGAACGCGGAAGGCTTCAAACAGTTTCGAACAGTTTGGCTTCTGTGCCCGGTTTCCCTCGCGGTATTAGGGGTCTAAGCAAATAGAGCGCCGCGTTTCGCGCCCTTAATTAGCACGCTGGCAATTAATTAGCCCTCGTGGCCTCCGGGGCAGACGCACTTCGCCTTCGCCAACGACTTCCACGCCACTTCTTCTTCCTCGTATCTTTCTTCCTCGTTCGAGGTTCTTGTTACGCTCGGCTAAAAATAGAGCAACCCATACGTCAGGATCGAGACGCGCCGCGCCGTCGTGGCCGTACAGGGGGCAACTTTTTAACGTTTCAGAGGGGAGAGGGGTCGAGATGTGTAATTGGCGATGAAACGAGCCTGAGACAGCACAGAAAATCGCGTTCGCATTAGAGGTAGGGCCGATGACGAAGTTACGAGGGTGTAACGGAGTCAATTGAATTTGTTACCGGCCCAACTTTCCGAAGAGACGCTGTTTGATTCTCGTCGAGCGAGAAACTTTATCTTTTTCGAGGGAAGTCTTGAAGGGATAAACTTTCTAGCGAGGTAAACTTTGCTGTTGATTTTTTTTTTATTTGTGACAACAAGGTGATCAAGATTATGCCTACGAAATTAAGTTTTCTTTGAACGGTCAAGGATTAGACATTTTTAACACGTTGGCTGCCACAGTGAAAACAGACGTGTGTGGTCAGACACACTTAAATTCCCATTACTATAATTTCTATTGATTAATTTTCAAATGTATCTATTCAAATTAGTACCTTACACAATTAGCCTAGTATTAGCAATATTTAGAACTTATTTGACTTTTTCTTTTACTAATCTGTAACTGGTAATAAAGAAATTGTAAACGAAGTAGAATCGAGGATTATTGTAGTAACATGTATACTTTGCTCCAGAAAGTATTCAAGGTTCGAAGCTTCTGCGAACTCGTTGTTTCATTACCATCCTACGGAATACATTTTAAAATCTGGAAGATAGGGTCATGATCGAAACGCGGCGTTATCCGTGTGAAATTATACTTCTATCAGCGTGTCTAATCTGGAAGCGCAGCACGCGAATCGTACGCGTATTACCAGCTCGTGCTAACCACAGTTTCAACCGACAACCCTCGCCTCTATCCGATAAAGCAAATGAGAATCGAAAGATATGAAAATGCAATAATGACCGGTTCTAAGCAACGCGAGTATCGTTGGAGGGCTCAACAAAGTATAATTTACCGGCCACGTAGCTAATTCGGAGCGTAAGTGGCGTTATAGCACATTGTCACGCTTGTCGCGCGATGATTCCTCCGTTCCTTTCTCCATGGGAAATTGAACGATGAATGCTATCAAGATCTTCATTAGTTACGCGAGAACCTTTGCTCGACGTTGAAGTTCAATCGCCATTGCAATTGAAACGTTTGAAAAGAAACGTGATTTACACGGCGCCGCAACGGGGTACCTTAATCGCACGATAAATCGTTGAATGTTCTTTCCTTTTTTTATCTCTCAATAAAAAATTCGAGTTGACCTGTGTGTTCACCTAAATAATCTTCAAGTGCTTATCTGACAATCTTTTAAAACACAAGTAATGGTATACCTTTTATAATTATCTCGATCTACAATCAGAATTTTTTCTTTCAAAATCATTCAAATGCCGACAGGAAATAAAAATTGATCACACGGCAAAATATTGTTGATTGAAATTTCGATGAATAATTTCTTAGGTTGAAAAAATGTGGAGGTCGCGAGAGGTTTGATCAGCAGCTTGGTACATAACAAAATCATTACGGAAAAATCTTGATCGTGCCACGAATGGCATGTTTGATCGTGGATTCTGAAACGCAGGTGTTTGGCGTCTCTGGTTCCAGACAGGTAGCGTTAGGTTAGGTTAGTTCAGTTGGCTCAGGTGGAGGGAGTCCACGTGTGCAGGTGTTCACCCGATATTACCTGAGCCTTCACGAATTGCCGGCAGGCCCCTTGTCTCGGTTTCGTGATTCTCGTGACTTCGTTGCGGATCACTTTAAACCCGTGCACAAGCTGCGCGCCCTTATCGATCCTCCTTTCGATCAAAAACCACTTACACGCTTGCGTTCTCTTTCTCATAAAATCAAATTTATCGGTTATGTACCGAATGTATCAATACTTGGCAAGATGGTTGCAAGATATTGGACCGTAATGTATGATATCGCCCTCTTCCCGTTTCAAAATAAAACTTTTATTGCTTTCTTTTTTTGCAACATCTTTTATTTATATTCTTTGCCTTAAATTAGATTTCACAAACCCGATATTGTATTCAATTACAAATATAATTTTAACCTTCTTGAATTCTTTATATCGTTCCGTATACTGGTCCCAACGTCTATAAATATTATTATTTATAATATTCTATGGAGATTACAATTATAGTCGCTGGCAATTCGGTTTAGGCAAAGGAGTAACAGACACAGGGACTCGTCTAACCACGAGTTTGCTTAACTGGACTTGTGTAAACTCAGATTGTCTGGTTTCTGCTTTACGAATTCCCTCGTTTATATTCCGTTCAACAGAATCAAGGAACGCTGACTTGTAACGTTACTTTCGATTCGACTGTCTTCATAATTTGCAGAATGATTATTTGTGAAGTAATGAAGTCATCGATCTTTTGGATTCGATAACACATTCGGCGGCAAAGGAAACTTATTAAAACGTTGGTTTAGGAATTTCCAATAAATATTTTTCCTCGGGTGCGGATTCTGTGCAATGATTGACTCGAGTCGATTAAATCAATACTTCCAGGCAGAAGCTTTACGATCTGTTTGCTGCATCGTTATGATTTCCTCTTTGTTGTAACCGCATTTGCAATTCAGTGTGCAGCTGATGCCTCGAGGTTCCCTTTTGATCTTATTCCAACACAACTTACCTTCCACTGTCTGAGCAGGTGCAAATTATTGCACTAGCATTTCTTCGAACTTATTTCATCGTTTGAACGACGTCTTAATGGCGTCTGATGATTTAATTTCGCTGTCTTTCACTGAACAGTATTAATCTTCTTCGGTCTGTCGGTATACTATAACTCTTCAAAACATTTTTATCCTTTTGAAAGATTGCACTCCGGCTCAATTATCACAAATAAAATCTTTTCTCTCAATGTTGTTGTAAAAATAAAATAACTTTGAGAACTGAATCCTTCTGATTCGATATTCATACTCGTACCTTACAAAACTTACAATGTAGGGTTGTAGTTTTCTCGGTTCCAATTAAATCGATAGTATATTGAACCGGAGGCAATTTTGCAAGTCAAAGTTTGCACAACGTACGAAAAGTTACGCGCCCTTACGTCTTGCCACATATGTACCTTTCCACCGTGGCGGACAACGCGTTAATTTCGTCGTTCGTGGAACCATTCAATAGCCTGTTATGCAATCCGTTTCTTTGCTGAAAAGTATGTCTTCGGCCGAAGGCAAACATTTCGCGATCGACTCGAACGAAGGATAACATATAATTGAATTCTTCGTGGTGTCGAAACCCGTTCACGCATGATTTATTAATAACGTTTAAGACGTTTACTCCGTAACGTGTTATCAATCTCCCCCGTTGGCTCGAACGCGTACGTTTCCACCGTTGCGGGCTAATATTTGCATCCGCGATGCATAATTAACGATCGATGAAATATTTGAATTTGGTACAAAAAATGATAAGAGAAATATTTGGATTGTTTGTTCGGCGATAAATCGAAGAACTTCTGTTTTTTTCGTAGACCTGATAACGATATTGTTTCTGCGTGTTTGATGTTGAGCTTCGCTGAAATTCGTGGTAATTAATACGATGTTTATCGAGGAGGATTTTTCTGCTCATCTTTGAGCTGCGCTTTGAAATGAAAATCGCTTTGGTAGCAGTTTAGAGCACGAAGACGGATATTTCTTTTATCGCGTATTTAGTTTCCTCGAACGCTGTCGAGAGAATTTCAGGAGATTTAAAACTCCAGAGAGGAGATTCATTTCAGAATCTCCTTTATTGCGATATTATTATTACTATCACTCAAAATATTTATCTAACTCAACCTATATTCAATTTCTGATTATCAGTTGAAATCAATAACTTTCATATAGAATTCATTATTCTGTAAATTTATAATACCTCGAGGTGCATTAAGGTGCATTAAAAATGTATCTGGGTGCAGTTAGTATATTTTGTTTTGTTTATAATGGTTCGAAAAAGGGCATAATTAAGAATCACTCAAATCATTTGCCATAAATCGTCGGACTTCAGCTATCGCGTTGTATCGTTGCTCGGACACGAAACGTTAAATCAGCTAATCTAAAACAGAATCAACCTTGGAAAAGTATAAAACGATCAGTGTAGAGGCATAAAAGAAACCGCCAGCTATGTCCACATCAATTTCGCACGAGGTTCCATTAAATCAGCAACACGAGGTTTACCCAACGTGTTGCTTGCGTTCCCAGGGATGGACGATCACGAGATCCAGTCGACGGTGGAGTCGATCCTCGGGCCCGGAGTAAAAGTGGTCGATTGCGAAAAGAAATCCAGCATGAAAGAGGAGGAAGTGTTGCTGATAAACGGTGTGCCTATTCCCCTCGAAGGGCCGGACGGTGTGGCCATACGCGAGGCCATGATCACTGGCCAGGTGCCACCTTGCGATCTGCTCAATCAGATCCTCGTTAAGGCTGGAATACTAAGGTATCGTCGTGGATCCTGTCTGTATTAGCCCTAATTCGAAATAAATTGCAGCTGCGTGCTCGTTTCTTTCCCCGAATTCTGTCGCTTTGCCCACCTTTTGTTGTGCCCCAATCGCACCCCATCTATGCCGTTAAAAATTGGAAGCATATTGAGATTTATGAACCTTTGATAAGATCTTAAGTGATGGTCATTAAGTTAGACTAATGATAATTTATTACCAATTGATTGAGTTGGAGCTACAGAAAGTAGAAGTAACTTTATTACTTTCGAGGTGTGTTCGAGTTAGAAGGAATTAATTTCAGAATTTTTCTGAGGTTACTTTATCACAGAATAGTTTCCAATATTAAATTTCCAACATTCCATTAAAACCTCTTACACATTCTTTCTTTTATTAAAAATTCTCATGCAAGTATTGCACAATCTCCTTTATATAATAACAAAGTTATCAGCTGTCGTATCAAAGTTTGTACCATAAAAGTACGATTTCCCACGGTCTTTTTCTCCCTAATCTCCTACTTTAGTTTATCTACATATTCAAGAGCTCCCACTCGAGCTTCCTAAAAAGCATTCCTGCATGATTCACCTGTACTGACATCGAATCAATCTGATTAAATTCCATAAATTTCTCTATCAGTCTTTCTTTCATTCCCTCCTTCTATCTTTTTCGAAACCACAAAATATGTTACCCTAGAAAATCTCTCACCAATCTTCCTCTTATCGCGCATCTCCGCTTGAAAAATCCTTATTGAACCCGTGAAAAAAAGTGTCCGAAAGTCGGACGAACAAGCAAACGAGCACGATAAGGATCCACGATGATACCTGGTTAACTCTGGGAATGCTTGCGAAAAAAAAGGGCTCCGGTGCGACTCGAGACATCCTTGAGCGTTAAGTCGTCCATCGTGACGACGGAGGAGGTCACGGTGGCACGAGGCGGAAAGGTTGTCGACGAGAGGAGCCGCGAAACGAAGGAGAACAATTACTATGCCTCGTCGACGAGCGAGATATGGGAACCGGTGGGAATCGTTCATCGGCCGAGGAACATCAAACCGTTCGACAGCTCGGACGAGTCGAGACCGAACTCGAACGCTAGCTCGGATCAGGGTTACACCACGAACACCAGCAGCAATCACGTGCTCAGGGAAGCAAGCGGCTCGACCACGGTAGGCTGCCCGATTTGCGAAGATAACGATCCTGATTGCGCGCGTAGGTGTCTCGGAGGACTCACGGGACTGGGAACAAAGGTACCGGTTCAGACGACCAGCTCCGCGGTAAGCGACTCTCAATTCTGTTTCACGCCGTTCAAGCCGTGTAACCCTTTAACAACTTGCGTACAGTAACCGACAAAAGTGTTTGCGAATGATTTTAATCCGAGCGAAGTTGAATTTTTTGTTTGGAATGCTAGAGAGATTAACCCCTTAACACGTTGTTGCAGATACCACAATCTCTTTAAAAACTTACTGTCACTTTGGGTATCGTGGAACTTATTCAAGATACTGATAAATTTGTTAGAGATTACGAAAACGCAAGAAGTTTGCGTAAACTTGTTCATGGAATATCTAATTTGTATACAATGAGTGACTGCTGGAACCACGAAGGCTTTATTAAACTCCTTCCCTGTATAAGTGATCCTTTTAATTCGAACAAGTAGTTTAACGTCGTATCTCTGCTAGTTACAATTTTCTTCTAGTTACATAAAAAGATATTGTTTCTTTAATTGTACTAATTTTGGCAATTGATGGTTTTGTTTTTGTACTTTAAACGAAGGGAAACGGAAAATGCATGCTATCTTGTTTGATACACTGAACATCGCGCTGCATGTTGATTTATTGAGCTAATTATTATTCCGTATTTTTCCCCCGACTGTTGTAACAATGATAGTAATTACATGCAACGTTTAATCGGAATTTCAATGAGACAGAAATTGCGATAGAAATGACCAATTAAGGCAATTTATTATCGTATCGCTTTAACTCGCTGCGTAATTAAAATTTGAAATCAAGTAGTTCAATGAATTCGAAACGTCAGATACCTTTATCGTTAATCAGATGCAACGTAAATTATTATTTACACTTCAGGTAATTCTGTGTTGTTTAATTATGGCTGAGATTCGATATAAATCGTGTGTTCAAAACAATATTCAGCGAAGCGCGATCGAAGAAAGTGAAACGTGATTGTCAGTGGTCAGACATCGCTCCTGGGCGAAAAGAGTTAAACACAATGGCAAAGATAATTATAGCCAAAGGGTCGAAATTAACGATATGTTAATTCGAGTCTAAAAGCTGTAAAGCATTTTTCCCGTTTTCTATTTACGCAACTCGGGTTCGAACGTTACTTGTTATATTCCGTTCGGTTAACCGAATCGAATAGCTGGAAACGTGTAACGAAACTGATTCTCCACGATGCTAATTAGAAATTTGATAGATTCTGCATAGCCTGTTTCAGCGTGCAATTTTCATACACGCGTACACTCTGTTTTGCCTGTCTGGTTCTTTTCTAAGTTGAGCCTGTTTGTACAAGCGGTATACTAATATAGCCGACAGGCCTCTCGGCTGTCCTTCTGCATTCTATGGGAGCGAATAGCGCGAGATAGAAAACCGCTTTGGCGAAGCGAGTTGCCGCGTAAGTTACCATATAAGCCGCTTTGTCGGCTCGTTCGCACGGAAAGTTATCACTTTTGCCCGCTGACTTTGGGTCACTCCTTCACCTCTTGAAAACCTTCGCTGTCACGCTTCCTTTGCGTTACCATCGACGACATTGTTTAGAAAATATTCGAAATAATTAACTCTAAACTTACGCTACCTTACCCTTTGAGAATTCGTCCCGCTTCATTCGCACCATCACAATATGGATCCTGAACAATTTTCCCTATAAAAAGATTCTCCTTTTCTAAATATCCTTCCATTGATCGTTCTCGAAATTCAGGAATTATTGATCCCTGATATTTCTGGATTCGTATATTTAAAATCTCAGTTTCAATTCAGCTCCCTTGGGCTGTTTTTAAGCCAAACGGGAAGAAGAAACATTACTATTGTGTTCCATATTTCCGTACTAGGAAAGGGAATAAGTTATAACTCAGACTGCCACGTACGAACCTCCATGACATTTTCTTAGCACGACACTAGCCAGTCCTCGCTAACTACCAACCAAACCACTACCTGTTCAACCCTGCACTTTACGACGGAACAAGGAAAAACACGGGTCGTTAAGATCCCCTTGCACGTATCTTGAGTAACGAGTATACGCCACTACCCTTTACATTGGATTAACTTCATCGCCTTAAAATGGAAGGTTCGGAGCGGGTCAAGGAGTTCATAAAATCTGACGGCGAGCTCGTGAAATTTGCATATCGGAGGAAACGTGAGAAGTCGCCATTGTACTCGATTCAATTCATAATAATTGGATGACGTTTAGAAAATATTCCTATGGTGACAAACTTTGCATAATTAATAAAAGGAAAAATCAAGCAAGCTATAAATAATAATTTTGGTTTAATTAATTTTCTTTATTTGTCTCAATATTGCAACGGTAAAATAACTGTTTTATAATCTTAGATTGCATTTCGTGGAAAGTAATCTTAGATTTTAACGATCTAATGAATATCAAACCACCGACATCCGCGACAAGCGCGAATTCATTGGTGTTCTCTCGCGAGGAAAATTCACGGCGAGGGAGTTAAGGAAAATTGTATTATTTGCATAGTGCTGTGCAACGAAACTTTTGCAACATAAACTTCCTTTTCCGCGGTCTCGGTAGAGCAGATGCGAGAAACTTTCTTTACCCGGGATCACCTTTTTCCACGGTGTAAATTGAAAAATTGCCGTGTTTTACATATTTCCGCCACGCGATATGAAGTTCTCGCACAACTTCAATAAACCAATAATCTCCATACAATTTCTGGAAATGAGAAAATATAACAGAAGTTGTTTAGTATTGTTTTAAACTAATATTCTTTTTATTTAATAATTCTTTAAATTTCACAAGTGCCATTTCTATATTTTCTTCCCGCGACAAATAATTATAATTTCATTTCTTTTTATTTGATATTCTTGCCGTTGGAAGTGTCAAGGAAATTGTTACGCGTTTCAGTAGCGTTTTCATTAGCCGCATTATTCTCGAACGATTTATAAAATCGGAGAAGCATTTGCATAATCGTGCCACTGGCAGACGTTCCGAATGACAGCCGCCTCTTGTACACTGCATTGTTCCGTCACAATTAAATGCATCGACGGGAAATCTCGCCAATGAATATATTCTTCGATACGCTCGAAGACACGTTTTACACACGCGTACACCTGCAATCGGATGACTGCGTGTAGGACGTAATATATCGGGTCGATGATAATGATACATCCAAGAATTCCCCGCCACGCCCCCCTGATTTGCATAGAATTAGTTCCTTCCCGGTTCGTTTCTTTATCGTGCCGGTGATCTTCATTGAAAACAATCGTGATCACCTCGCTATAATTTTCGCCAAAAGATTGTTGGTTAACATTTTCTAATATATTTCGAATTGTCGAACTTTATTATCATTCTGTTTGGTAAATTTAAAGGGATCTTGAGTCATTTGCCATTTTCTGCAGAGTTCTTACTTACCACTTCTAGTTCCAATCTGTTTTATCGACTGTATTTCATGGTAAGTTGTCTGCAGCTAGTAATATGGTACCGACAAGGGATAAGATGACCTCAACCCTTTCGGTCGTCGGTAAAAAAGAACATTTCTCATTTGTGATGAAGACGAGATCTGCTTATCTTCGATGATAAACTTTTAAACGAGACGTAGGTGTTACCTTCTGTTAATTTATATACTTTTACAATTTTGCGCTAATGAAATTGTTAATTGAATAGATACCAATTTACTAGTAGCATTTGGCTCACATTCAAGTTTGCTTCAAATATCCTCAGTCAGAGGAAAAGTTCCTATCATTTCGGTTTTACCTTCTGTTAACAAGTGTCACTGATAACTGATATCACAAATAGCTATAAAAAGGAATAGAAGAATTAAAATTAAAATAATATTAATATTATAAAACATGATAATATGGGGAAAGGGTTCTTCGTCGTTTGTTATATACTTGAAAATTATTAGAAATTATATCCTGACAATCTACCTAATCCTCTATCCATTTTACTTGATAGAGAAATAAATGACGATCCAAATACGTAGCAATTCGTTTGGGTGAATCATTTTCGTTCTAAAGCACCTGCAGTATCCGACACTGTATAGCAATTTACATCATGGCCATTTCAACTGTGACGTTTCATTGTATCTATAGCGCAGATGTTCGTTCACGGTTTCTATAGGGCCGTGATTAAAGAATAAAAGAATGCGTTGATCGGTGGCCGAGATTGCAGAAAAATTTTCGACAAAGTGAAAGAGGGAATCAGCGATCGTCCGGTACAGGACGTCGATTACACGGTGGGGCTGTATTTTCAGGTAGCTGACTCGATAGCAGGTTGGACGGGAAATGGGAATCAGAAAACCGATCGATAAATCCAATTAAATTTCGTAACGCGTTCGCATGCAGAAGCAGAACGGGTTACGGTAACGGTAACGGCCGTCTGACACCCACTAAATTGCATTTTATGCGCGACCGAAGGACCCTGATGCGTTCACTAGGCCGTCTTCGTGTTCGTTGCGACACGGGCTGCTTGTTTTTGTAATTTGCAAGCTAAGCTGGCCGTTTCGATAGTTTCGTCATTTTTCGCGATTTAGTCTGGCCAATTTCGTTTCGTTCGTCAACTAACGATGGAGCTTAACTGTACAACGTAGGTGGACACATCTAACAAAATATTCAGATATTCAAATATCCATTTGTAAGACAATTTTTGCACTTAGACGTATCAGAGCTAATAAAAATTAATTTTTTTCAAATCTAAACCTTCGGTTTGATACATTGAATTATTAAAATAATTTGTAGACGATGGAAACTTCTACATATCCCTAATAATAAGTATATAAAATGTTGAAACTTTAATTGACTAATTTTTATGTTATTACCATAATAATACCATAATATTGCATGGTTGACAATGAATATATTAGCTGGTAATTTTTAAAATAAAAGGTACGAATTATCGTATTCCATTAAAGTAGTTTTTCAACCCTGCACTTGACTGTTTTCCCTGCAGTAATATCCATCTCCCGGAGAAACGAACTAATTCCGGGAAAAAGTTAAACTAACGAAGCTTGAGCACAATTTCTTTGATTGATGGTGGACCATGAGCAACGGTTTTACACCGTCACTGGGGGCAGTTCGCATGAATTCATGGAATTGTAAATCTGTCCGGCCCACCGACAGCAGTTTATGGAAAGTTGTCGCAACATATTGCGGCTTCCCGAAACAGTATCAAGGTTTTCCGAAATAAATTCACGAATAGCTTATTATAATGTGCTCCCGGTGCGACGGATATTTGCGAGGTCTGAGCGGGAATCGGACCATTGGCACCGTAAAAATTGTTCTGTTTGTTGAAAACAGGTAGGCGAAGGATGAAAATAGCTGTGCATTTAAATAAACGTAACTCGTACTCTCTGGTCCGTGAAATTAACTTTACCCGATAGCCGATAAAATATTCCCTGATTTACAGCGTATGAGATCTTCATTCCATGGTGCTTTTTTTTTTTTTAAATTAAGAACCTGAACTTCGTGTGCAGGAATTAATGGCTTTTGCAATTCTTTTGTTCTTTTTTTCATTTTCTCATATTCCTATAATATTTAAATTATAGAATAATTTATGACTTCTCAAGGGGTATATGGGACTTTGGAGACAGTCCAGACCCTCGCAAGGTCACAGGACAGTAAAAACACTTTTTAATTAGGCCCACCCTAATATGATTACGTACCTTCAGGTGGGCCTTGATTTTTTGGAGAGCGTCAATTAGAACCCAGCACCATCCTCCTACAAAATAAAATAAATATTGCATGATTAACCTGAATTTTATATTATATTGCAAACTGCAATGTTAGCTTCAATTAAATAATTGAATGCAACGTACTGTGTAAATGCATCGTGTTTTTCTTCGTATTTCAATGAAATAAAATGTTTATCCTAAAAATTGCCAGATATAAGAATTTTTCGATGTATGATAAAGCCGTTCATTTATTGTTTGATTTTACGCATTGTACAAAAAAAAAAAGGAAAAGAGAAATTCAAATTCATGCAATGGCAAATAAAAGCCGATATCGTAATTGAATTTGCAATTGAATTTAACGCATCGGTGGCTTTTTCAACAACAATCAACTGGTTATCCGGCCGGTATGGAGCTAGATGAAGATACAACGATATTAATCGGATGATTGTTTCGTTTGCAACTGTATCTGATAGAATATTTGCTGATTAGTATATGATAACGTATAAAGCCAGGTTATTTCTATTTTTACAGTAAAAAGTTGTTGAATTTTAAACACAAATTACTAATAATAATGAATTACTTGAATATTAATTATTGAAAGGTTAAATTAAATCGCAATTGCTGTAATATCAAGTATGAAATTCTGTACAATTAATACATAATTAAGCCACCGATAATCAATTACAGGCTATAATAATTAAGGATTCAAATTACAGATGAATTTTTAATTTAATTTTGAAATGAACTAATTAACTCAGGAACTTAATAGGTTGATTACCATGCAGGTCATCGATGATTACTACCACAAATGTAATATAATTAAATAAGCTAATAGAAGTAAATTTTGAACACCGCTACTATTATCTTAATAACGTAGCAGTTTAAAGGGTTAAAATTTGACGTTATTGAAATTATACATTCGAAATCCTGACCCATTAATATTTAAAATTGCATGTGACATTTTGTGTCATAAAATTTCCATTTTTCATTACTTATTTACCTTGTTATTTATAATAAAAGATATTATTTTGAAAATTTAAAAATTGACAGGCAGTAAACCTATTAATACGCATCGATATAATGCATTCCATTAAATTTATTATTACACACACCATCAAAAACCAGAAAACAATGATCTGTTGGTTTTTAACAGCAAAAAACGTAGTAGATCAATTCTGAAACCAGCAATTAATCCACGCACGATCGAATATGAACGAAAGTTGTTGTTATCGGTAATTACACCCGTATCCCAACGGGTGCGGGCTAATTGTAATTAATCAATCTTGTAAATGACGCTATCAGCGCTCGTCATCTTCAACGACGAGCGAATCAGAAGCAATTCCTCGTGAAACACCAATAACCCGTCCCGCGATATCTGTTTGTTCGATGCGAAATCAATATCCGTGTTACTTTGTCCCGTCTCCAGCGTCGAATAAAAAGTAAGGTGGACGAAAATTAATTTGTATTTAAAACGAGACACACTTTTCCCTCCTTCGGCACAATGGCTCCTTCGTTTGTTCGAATTCAATTCGCGTATCTGCATCGAAAAGGACAAGAATTATTTCCCGTTGATTTAGACACGGGGAAGCATCGGAATTAGACTCGATTCGTAGCAAGCTTCTTCTTCGCTCGACGAGATCCAACGGGGATTTCAATTTGCATTTGAATACTTATACAGCACGTAAATGACGCAAGTTTGCTTACGATGATGCCACTTTGTCCCGGTGCTATGCCGCAGCTTCTTCGAATTAACATATTCATGGCCGGGTCGGGGAATCTTTGAAGAACGGAATACAAGTGTTTCGTTAAATTCACCCTCGGTTGCTTTATTATCGGAGTCATAGACGTTCGGACGATTACATTTATCCGACACTTTTATTTTAAAACGTTTCAGCTACATTCGAAATGATTCCTTTTACCGTGAATCAATTCCTGCTACTTTTAAGGGAGTACTTTACGTGGAATATAATATTCAAAGTTTAATTAGAGTATTTTAGAACTGTCAGGTATGGCACGACATTTAAAGGTTTTAAACTTTAATCATTTATTTAAGATAAGAAAGAAAATGATTCTGAAAATAATTTTTCAAAATTAATCTTTGGATTCTGAGAATTATTAACACAACTTATTTGAACATTTTGGTCTAATTGTTTTGTCTAAAATCGATGGTTCCTTAATTCTTAATCATCATTAATCCACTTTAACGTGAAATACAGTAAATTGATTTACAACTACGAGAGGTACAGATCTTAAACTTCCTATAATATTTGGTCTTTCGTCTTATATTGTCGTTTATCGTTTAAAACTCGTCGTAAACAATATCCTTCTTTGAAAGTTTCGAATCGAGTGGATTTTACATCTTCAATCCCGGAAATAAAGTCCAATAGGTGTATTAACGGTTTCGAAGGTAAAGCAAAGTTTGAATTCGAAGTTGGTTAAATATCGCTGGAGGGGCAGAAAGAAGGAGAAGAAAAAAGGAAAATAGAAACTGTAAACGCGAGTTACCGAGGCTTCCGTGTTTTTTCACGATTTCATTGAATCGATTTGTTTCTAGCGAAACCGTTCGACTGATCTATTAAATTCCCCCGGGGTACCTTCCGCAAATGGGGGTCAGATTTATAGCTAGTCCGGTTTGCGAAACTTGTGCTCGGTTTGCAAATCGTGTGCAGAGGAAAATGCATCAACCTTTTATCGTGTTTTCCTCCGGTTTAACGAGGCGAATTATTGGGATTGTAGATTTACGTGTGAACGTAACTGTATTGAAAACTTCCCGTTCAAATCTACAAAATTTACAGACTTTTCTTGCTCGGCCTGATTGGCAACATTTACTGTAAAAGGTGGTGATTCTGTGTAAGAAAATAAGTCCAAAAAATCTTTTCTGAACATGCTAAATTTTTTAAAATTCCATCAAGTAGTAATTTTACTTTGAGTGAATATAAATATAAGAAAATTTAAAAAAATTAGTAAATTTTAAGGATCCTCGACTCTTTCTTTGCTCAGGGATAAATATTTATTGCTGCAATGTTGAGGCAAGTAAAGAAAATTGAGATATTATATCTTATAAAAATTGTTCATTTCAATTTTCCAATTTGTAACTTCGCGTCGATCAAGCGATAACAACGATACTCGTAGATTTTCCCCGTTTTCCCTTTTACCGGAATCATTTGACCAGAGTGAATTTGTCACGGATAACTCCCAGGGCGATCAACGCGTTCAGACCCAAATTGCATGCGTTCGAAACAACGTTACGCGCTAACAACTTAATTCGCCGAGCCGATAAATACCAGCGAGAGCATGTCGAATTCTCCCGCGAACCGTACCAAAGGTATTCGGTTCCGATGGCGGTGGCGATCGATCGGCCAGCAAGGCCAATAAATTGTCGGACATCGATGTCGGAAACCGGGTGCGAATTCGATCTCGGGTGCCCTGCGCCCAACGGCCTCGTGTTCCTCGTTGTTGCTCGCCTAGATTCCATTTCCACCGAACTATTAATACGCGTTTCCGCGTACATTCTGCTTCTGCTTCTTCCTCGCGAGCCGAAAACCAGAAACCAGTGACCAGCCGAGCCTGGCTCCCGTTCCACCGGGAATTCCTTCACCCTTTCGCGTCTACCACGTTTTTTGGCTCGTTTTCACCATCGCGTTAAAAATAGAGACGAGCTTTTCTCGTCGATCGGTCAGTGTCGATCCCTCGTCACTCGTGTCTTGATCGTGACCGTGAACGTTTTCGTTCTGCTCCGTTTGGTGAACGTGACAGGGTCGAATGTCAGTGCTGTGATTGTTAAAGTCATGACAATTTTACAAAAATTTGAATGCAACGTGTTGTTTGTGAATTATTTCATTTCTGTTCAATACGAATTTTAAAAGCAGTGTAAAAGATTTTGAAAATTTTGTGATTTTGAAAAATTCTTAAATGTTAGATTAGTCCTTGAGATATTAATTTCTCAATACATCTCTCCTAAGAAAATTAATGCCTGATTCCAATATCTAGGTTACGATTGACACTGCCAATTTTAAGCGATCTTTAATATCTTGTACTCAAAAATGCAAGAATTAAAGATTCCTCTTGCTATCTCGAGAGTGTTAATAGTTCTTGAATCGCAAGACACGATAATTCAGCAGAGGGAATGAAATTTTCCATGCGATTAAAGAATCATTAATACCCGTCGACGTTTCTCAACCCCCGTTCAACCACCGTCGGCGCGAGTTTATCGAGAGGAGCGCGGCGATATCAAGGTCGGTTTTACAACGGTGTTTTAGAAAAGGAAACGTTTGGACGGCACAATTTCCTGTTCAAAAAAGTAGCCAATTTCTGGAGCTCATAAATGATCGAGTACAGGGCCGATCTGGATAAGTGACCAAACGTAAATTCTCCCTCTTTCTCCCGTGGCCGCTCGCCGAATCCTTCGCTTCCTATCCTCTCTCCGGTTCGCATCTTCCCGTGTTTCCTGGTCGAACGATTTTCCGGCAAATAGCTACACGAGACCAGATTTATCGATTTACTGTTACCGGACAACGGGAATCGGTGTCGCTATTTGTTGGAAATGAAAGTTTCCTCTCGATAAGGAGGATTTGCGTTGAGCACTTCGGGATTTTTACGGGAAATCCGGTCGCCTTCTCGCTTTTACGATTCCTTTAAGGCCGCCACTCGAAAAACTCTATCTTGTGTTCCGTTAAACCTGTGTACATGTGTAACTATCAGATAGCACGTTACATTTCTATTATAAATTCAATAGTTTTTATCTTAATTGAAATTATCTTAATTAAAATTTTGTTGCAATTTAGAAACGTAAATATTCTACCATTTATTTTCAGAAATGTAGAATATTTGAATTACAGGGGCTTTAACAGCGTTGATTTCTTATGAATGCATGTGTTCGTATTTTTTATATTTCAAATTACTGATACAAGTTTTCTTGTAATTTTATTTTTTCAACATGGAACGTAGATTTTCAATCTTTATACGCGGTCGTTAGTCTAACTATTCCCTCTCCAATGTGAACCACCCTGCATCTCTATTTCATAAAAAATTGTTAAAATAAATAGAAAAATATTTCAGTTCGTAAAATTTGATGCTGTAACGGAACGTACAGTAAAAAAAAAAAGGATTTTTCCGTATTTTCCGTAAGAATGAAAAAACTCGTTTCTCCCATTAACAAATTGGAAAAAGATTCTTGTTTTATTGGCGCCTGACAAAAGTAAGGATAAAAAATAGATTTCGAATACTATGTACTGATATTTGATTAATAATTCGAAAGAGGATATTGGACACTTAAACAAATTAATTAAAATATTTACATTTTGGCTCCAAATAGATATGAAATAAATCACAAAGTAACTAAATAAAAATTTCAATTGAAAAGTTAAAAAAATGGTGCAGTGTATTAAAACACGAAAAATATATTGGGTGTATCAAAGCCATAAAACGATGCTTTACGAACAGCACTGCAAACTATCTTCCCGTATCCCCATGATAATTTATCACGAGTATATCGTTAGAAATAAATTGTTATGTGACGTACAAATAAACTACAATGCACTGCTGAAAACAACCAACTGTAGATCAGTTAGAACAAAGCATCGAATATAAATTTACAATCGTGAACGATAAATATTTGTTCGTATCACTTTTTTGAAAATATTTAACGTTGCGTTAGGCGCTATTTAATAAGTGAATAATTACGCGTGGCATCGAAATTTTATTTACGATGAAAATATTTGGCGATTAATGGAAATCGCGTTTGACTAATTGAAATTGTATAACAACTCCTATCATTCGAACGGAATTTCGAGGATAATTGTGTTGCGGACAGGGAGTGAACCGTTGTGATTTTAAAGTTTGCGGCGGAAACAATAATATGGAGAAGGGGGAGTCCAGCGAGGAAACTTTGCCGACAATTTATGGAATTATGATTGCGTTTCTCACTTGCGTGGTCGGCTACGTTCTCTGGGTAAGTGCTGTTATAGCGAATTGTTATCATAATAAGTGGAATTTTAATGATACCCAGCGTGCAAAGTGATTTGCGTGTCTCGTTTCGATGACAACTTTATTCCATCGATCAAGGTGTTAATTATTGTAAACTTCCTGCTCGTAATTATCACGTCAAATTTCATATAACGAATCGATGTAAAATATAAATTTAACTTGTTGCTAATTAATTTAACTTTATTGACATTCTTTATTGAGTTTGACAAGCGGAATCAAATTTTTCCACCCTTTTAGTAAAATTTGAAAGAACAATCGAGTCTGCAAACATCTTCCAAATTTTCGGTTCTTTTCGTCGCATCGAGTTCTTTGGAAAATTCGATTGCCGTTTCGCATATGGGGCGCACGGTCGAGCGGACAGTCGCGGAATCCAAAATTGGAACGAATCTGGGTCGAATTCTATGGAACATTAACCAGAAATTATTTCCGCGTTTGAAGTCAAAGCGGCATTCGAACGCGTTCGCTTAAGTGCGTCTGGTGGCTCTTGTTTGGCCGGGCCACTCAATATCGTCGGCATTGTTTGCGGTAATCGTTGCTCGCATTCGCGGCATCAACCATAATCTGCAGGCTTGCATACATTTCGCGAATGCCGTGCCCGGGGACGCGGTGCCTGTTAAATTATGGCCGCGTAATTAAGATGCGAGCCGATTGTTTCGTCCGGTCCGACAACGGGATTAACTTACATGGCCCGGACGGCGCTTCGCTCGGGTCAAATTGCGATTCTGCGGATTCGATGGCCTTTTGTTCCCGGTAATTCCCCGTTCTTGAATCGACGGACTGGTACCGCTTGAATTCCCCCACGAGGGAAGACGTGACGTCGCAGTGTTGCTACTTCACGCGTGAATTCGTGTCGTGCTACGGGAACCAGGTTTTAAGTCCTGCAATAGGCACCTGTGAATAGGCGCCACTAATAGTGGAAGGATTGCAAATGTTTATTACAACGTGACCGCCCTAAAAATTCGCAGGAAAATTTACAGCCCCGGATCTCTGTTTAATCGAGCCGGGTAAGGGTGGATCGACGAAACGAATCGTTCGGTTAACGATCCCGCCGGTGGATTCCAAGAGGACAGGGAAACTCCATCGGATCGTGGCACGGGAGTGCATTCGACACCCGGGATCGACCTGGTGGCTGCGTTTACGCGTTACCAGGACACCGTGCCAGCAATCAGGCCATGCTCTGCGGTCGGTTCGGATGAGCGGAGGAAAAACGGGGGAGATAAAGTGCAGATTGCACGCCAGGGAAAAGCAGTGGCGCATCAAAGAGCGATTAACCCTTCTCCCACCCTGCCCCCCCCCCCTCCCCTCTCTCCTAACGGCCGGGCAAAAGGAAATCCGTCGTTTCGTCAAACCGCAAAAGAGGATCGTTATGTTTTTTTTTGTCTCTATCGACGATCGTTGAATCGTTTCATCGTGATTGAAAACCGACCAAGCGTTCCTGACCTACTGTTACATCGCCGATATTGTTTCAGTGGGCCGCAGGAAGTCCCTGGATCGGTCGACACCGAGCGGAAATTGTCGCTCGTCGTCCGACACGCAAATTTGTCGGCTGGCAAATGTTTTTGCCTCCTCTTTCTCGGTTTTGCTGTTCCGGAAATGTAAGCGAATCGGAACAGGTAATTCTGTGATGGGTTGTTCGTCGATTTTTTGAAAACCTTGAAAAAGAAATAAAAATATGGAGGAAGGAAATTTAATTATTAGGAGTATGAAGAATTAGTTATTATTTTCCTTTCTATTTTTAATTATTCGATTACGTTAGATTCAAGGAGATCAGATAATGTTTAATATGTAAAATAAATTAATAATTTGTCGATTTTCTCATTTTCTGGTTCTTTTGAAAGTTTTGCAATCTTGATCAGAAGTTTGCAGAAACTGGAATTAAAAAGACTGAAAATTCAAAAGAGTGTCCTGGATTCTTCTGATTAAAGTTATAAACATTATTAAATATTATTATTGTCATATATTGCTGGAAATCATCAATATTTTCCATAACTTATGAGAATATAGAAATTTATGTAAACTTTCGGGCACTTCCTTGAAAGTTTCGATCATTTATTCTCCTTCTTCCAGTTTCATAAGTTTTGAAAGGTACATGACGCTTAGTCAGGAAATTAATTTCCAAGATGAGTTTACGAAAGGTTATAAGGGAATTTTCCTTGCGCATTAGTCTTCCCTTTGAAACTTAAAAAACTAGGTCCTTCATTGTTCCGAAAATAATTGTCTGCTGTTCCAAATAACACCGAAATTGCACTACAAATTATACTCCGTTCGCGTTTTTCAAATAACATTCAATATTTATCACAGTATTTTGTAATTTTTTTAAATTAAGGTATTTAATTTAACTCTTTTTAGTAAATATTAAAAATTCTCAAGCTCCAAAAAATGTGATACTTCTCTATTTTTATTTATAAAAATAATATTTCTGCATTTTCACGCAAAATATAGATGGACAAACAACAATCATTCACGTCTCGCGTGTTATTTGAATCATTAGGTGATGACGATACAATCGTTCTAACGGATTACAATATTATGCATGTTAGCCTAGTCGTTACCATAATAACGTTGTAACACATTAGTCAGGGGATACGGTAGGAAGGACCGGTTGCTGACAGGAAGCTGCGAATGTTCACGGATAATTAGACAAAATCAGCGTGATCCTTAATGAAGCATGTTTAATTTACGGTTTAATTAGTGCATGCATGGGGCGCCAGCTAGTTTAAATATTATTTAACGCACGCGTTATGCACCGTGCTGAGGAAAACAACGCGAAATGACAGCAGGGAACGGTGCAAGATAGTTAGTGGCAGTTCGTCGCGCTGAAATGACGGTTCGTTCGAAAATTTCTAAAATTTATAGAATATATACTGATATATTATTTAAAATATATAATGTACTTTAATGTACAACAAATTTTATTCTCAGTAAGTGACTATTGTACTTTTGAAATTGTGAAAGATAATTATAATTATATTCCATAAGAATGTTTAATATTCCGCTGCAGCAACAGTTACCAGTTTACGTTCTTAACTTCACCAAACGCAATTAACGTTTGATCGGACAAACGAACACGAGGGTGATTAATTTCACGAAACTCTGACTTTAGGCAGACAACTCGGACATGTCTTGAATCCGATGCGAGTAGCTGTCAGAAACTCGAAAACTTGCCGAGTGTTTCTCAAGGCGTTGAAATTCCATGGCGAAGGGGGAGGATTGGGGCTGATAGGGGCGCATCAGCCGGTTATGCGCGATGTCTTGGCCATTATCGTAATGACATAATGACATGATATTATGGGTTACATTATGGGCATCGATCGTTTGCTGGCTATAATTACAGGCCAAAGCAGTGCCACGCGTATTGTTAGAATACGATTATTATCGCCGGTTCGCGCTTACGGTGTAACCGTACGGCACACCATAATGCATTCTACGGCCGCGCGATAGTACGGTACGACCCGGAATTATTTATGGGGTGAAATTTGACTTTTACGGGCAATCGACTGCTGCGTGAAACGTCTCAAAATATTATTGCACCTTCCTTGATTCGAATTATTAATTATTCGAATAGGATACTTATCGTTTTATTACAATATTAATTCAAATATATAAATTAAAATATTAATTAATATTCAACAAGATATTATTTCATCTTTTAAGCAGCGACTCGAAATTACAAAGGAAAATCAATTGTCAGGGTTTTATTCTAACAAAAATTATACAGTCTTCTCTGCAATGCCTTTTCTCCATTTTCCTATGGGTGTCACCCTAATGTCACCCTGTCGACAACAGCCCTCGTCGGGCCTCGTGAACTACGAATGTTGGGACCTATCCTTGATTAGGGTTGTCGAAGGCCACTCTGGACTGTGACAACCCATTGTCTCAACATCCGCAGTTTCAGTTCTTACAATCTAGTTCAATTCTTCTTCAGGGCCGTTCGTTCTATTTCTTAGTTGGGCTTGTCTGGATCGCTGTTGCTCCACCTCAAATAGAATACTCGCAGAAATCGTTGAAGCTCGTTACACATTCTACTACTGAAGTCTACTTACGTATTTTTAGGCTGTCTAAGAATACTAACATAGTTCCAATGCATAACCTCACTCTAACCAAGGAATCCTCTATGTAATGAAACACTGTAACATTCTAGAACTTCTCTATTCTGTAAAATTAAAATATCTTCTAAGAAAAATTTTAAATGTCCAATGCAATCAAATATTTATGCAATCATGTCAATTCTATGTGGATGATGCATGAATTTCTAAAAATAATCGTATTAATAATTGAAGTTATCGATGGTCCGATTAATGGACTACTGACCAATTAGAAAACCCAAGCCATTATCGAACCAGAACCATTGGGGATCCAGTCGTACTCATTGTCTGCATCTTTGCCCGCGAAGAAGCTATTCACGTCACGTTACACCATCTTGGAAACAGTTCAGCCTTCGTTCGAAAACGTTTATCGACATCAATCGTTCCGAAGGCACCGATCCCCTTTGGATCAATTTAAACGAGTCACTCTGTATAATCGCAAAAAGGATATGCTCGCGAGGTAACTTTGCCCGTGATCGCGGGTCTGTTTTATTTACATCGGCATAAAACGTCGATTTGTTCGATGCGTTCCGCCATCGCCGACGTATCCGTTTTTACTCGGCTCCCCACGAATAATACAGCCGCTCCGACGGAAGTTCCGTTCGCCAGAACGGATCCCCGCGAGCTTTCCTCCCACTGGATACGGGCTAACGATTTTTCCACGTTGCCTATGATTTAAAGGACCTTCGTTCTTCCTCCTGGTCCCGGAGAAGATTCCTTTCCGTCAAGAATCTGCCAGGAGAATTTTGAAATGCCGGATTTCGCGAGGATACTTGACGATCTTCTTGAATTTTTCCTCGCGGAAAACCCGATGGCAGAGCATCGTTATCCCCGTATGCGAACGTAATATTTTCTGCGAGTGAAATATTTCGAAATTTGTGCTCTCCAGCGAAGGACAGGATCTTACATATCTTTTTTCTCGTAATATCAATTTGTATCCTTAAATGTATAACGACGGGCACGCTTTGGATGTTTATTCAAAGATAATTTTTCTTTGCGAGTGCTTAAAAGCATATTCATCACATTTTACGTGTTCTAAATATTTTGTGCCGTTTCTTCATACGTGGTACAGAATTTGCATGTGTTTCATATATTTTAAGCTTTTATAAATGTGTAAAAATTTACGGACAAGTTGTGACGGAATAATTTCCTGTAAAAATTAGAAATATTTTTAAATATAACTTATAAAGTCTAAATAGGTATCCTTTTATCTTTTTACATAAATAAATTGGTCTGATTTCTAAAGAATTGTAATTTGATCTAGATTTTGATTCTCTTCACAATAAATCAGAATCGTTAAACGATAACAGATTTTAATCAACGCTCAGCGTCTGTCTTCGCTCTCAATTTTAATTACGAACCGGCTAATTAGTTCACAATATTAACCCTGTTCTTGCAACGTTGAAAAAGATGAACGTTCATCCATCGTTATTATCTGTTGCTGACTAATTAAGAACACTTTCGCGCCAATATTCCGCTTCCAGTCTCGCGTTCATAAATTACCGGTCACTTATGTTTCGTTTCCGATATATTTTCTTGCCTACCCTCCCCATCTGTCCGTCGGACGAATAAAGCTTTACGGCACAAGTACGCTTGTACACGAGGGTGCAATTTAGAATTCATTCGATGCGCCGTGGTGTCGAACACGGTCGACTAAATTCAGCTGCGAAGTCAACGCTCGATCGATTCATCGTTTCGCTCGTACGCTTCCAAATAGAACAATTTTAATCGCCCTTGGCGAGTCGTGATCGGTTTTACTATTTTTTTCCAATGGTACAAAGGAAAATCTTCGAACGAACATGCACCTTGCGATGCAAATTAAATTAACCCTTTATAAATTTTATTTGCAATTTATCAGAAAGATTAACTTCTTGAAACTTATTACAGGTAATTGTTATGATCGTAGAACGATATTAGTGAATTTATGGTTCTTGGATGAATAAAAATTAATTAATTGATTGAGAAGACTATTAATCGTGATATGATTTTAAACTGGTATCATTAATTCTTGAATAGGTATTACATATAGCAGCAAAAAATGTCGATATCAAAATCGTATCAGTATACGAATAATCTATTGTACAAGGGTTAAGATTATCTGCTTATGACGTTCTGTTCGTCTTGGTCCGCTTGGTTGCCAAGCAGCTTAGTTGCGAAATCTGCTAAACGTACAGATATAATTGCTTGGAATCTGATTGTTAAATTATGAATTAAATCCTGTATTGAATTATAAATTGTATTATATATCGGATACATCGGTGAAATCTAGTATCGTGTACGTAGCATTAATTAAATCTGCCTAGGTTCTCGGCAAAAGATCGATAAATTCAATTGGAAGCATGAAATACGGATAAAATTAATTTCGTTTGCCGAAATGAATCAAATCCGTGTCTTTCTGTTAGCAATTACAAATTTATCAACGGAGAACAATCCTATAAATGAAAAAATATGATATTTGATATATAAATCGTACCTTTAACTGAATTAAACCCAATCGTTTTAATTGTTATAACATGGAGGCAGGGTTGTAACATTATGTGCTTGCAATCCCTCATAAATTTTTGATAAAATATAATTTAATCGAAGTAGTTACATCCACGATATATTTTATTGTTACACTTTTAAATATTGTATAAAGCACATTGACACTTTTTTAATTTATCCAAGAGATTTATTTTTCATTCGTGGCAAAGAATATGAATATTGGTACCGTATTATTAGATTTCACGACGCGACTTTTAATTGCAATTTTAATAGTCGAATACATTAAAGAAAAATTGAACCATTAAAGTATTCGCGTTCGGGGAAGTATCGTTTCTCCTTTCGGTTTTATTCACGCCTCAGGAAACAATGTTTTTCCTCTTTATCCGAGCGGCGGCTTCACGCCTGTGGTGCTAGCGTCGCGTTGTCACGGTAAAATGTCACCCCCCGTTGCGAGCATGAGCAATTAACCAATTTACATGTCGAAGTAGCTAATGACTCCACACCCGTGGACTCTCTAATACCGACCATTTCGTTCCTTTGTTATTTCGGCCACGGGTCTTAGCCGACGTTCCTGTTTCAACTTTGAAACGGGGCGGGGGGGGGGGGGGACGAACCAACGCAACGAAGAAATTAGAGGCACTTTTACCTCGGCAGCGTGTTAACGAGATGCAACTGAAAATCGAGGAGATTTGTGAAACGTTAGATCGCTGCCGGGAGCTCTGTTTGCCGCTGAACATTACGTTGGAAATCCGTTTCGTTCTGCACTTTCTGAATTGAAGCGCTTTGTTTTGTTTGCATTTTTACTATTTCCTTAATAAAGATTCTCGGATATAATTCTAAAATCACGTTCACACCAGCAGACATTTCGGAAATTACGTTTTTAAACAACCTTGGAACAATTGGAAAACGAAAAATATAAAATGCAGACAATGAATAATATTTTAATCGAGTAATCTCCAGAATTTTAAGTATTATTAGAATATAGCAAATTAACGAAAGAAATTCATATCGACGACGGTATTTAGAAACATTCCGAGTAATAGTAATTTGATCAGACCTACGCATACAAGGCACACGCGAACCGTAAAAGATTAATCGCCCCGATAAAGTTGATCGGGTACATTTAACAGTTTACGAGCAGAAGATGTTAGCAGTTCATCCGTTATCCCTCTGGATATAATTCAGATAGGAGATTGAAACGTATCGAGTGTGTTTGACTAATATATCGTGCGTGCAAACCCGGCTCTCACAATACGATCTATTATACCATATTTTCGGTGAAATATTGCTTCTCGTAAAATGGGAAACGACGAAGGAAGCGTCGTGAATTTCGCAGGATCGTTGGGCAAAGCCACGCACGATATTATGTGTACATTTACGGTGACTATGGACCGGAATAGAATTCGAGATCGAAGCCCTTGTTGCGCCGGGGAATAAATAAATCCAAGATACAGCGGGAAATATTCATCCTACGGAAGATTGATTTCTATTCAGAAGCACGTCGTTGTGAAAAAAAAAAGCTCACAATGCCAGCTGCGATGCGTTCAGATTTATTGGGAATGTAGAATACCGGTGTGTAAATAAATCTAAATCGATTTCATAGAGTTCGGCAAAGAGCAAATGTTTTCAATCCTATTTTTTCAACCCCTTTTCAAAACTAATTTTATATTAAAGGGTGATATATTTGATATTAATGAGTAGCAGATATATTTACTTTTATTAAATTTTAAATTTCAAATTGGCGATTTTAATAATACAATACTAACCATATTATACAAGGTAATTTTCATTGTAATAATTAATACATTCAACAGCTAATTCGTTCAGGATAATATTATCAATTTCCTTCGAGCAATTTGCTCGAATTTCTTGTGTACAAAAAAAAAGTTGGACGTTGAAACGTTCTCGTGACAGGGCGCAACTACTCACTGAATCAGTGTAATCACTCTGATAATTATTAATAGACATTGCATCAAACAATGTTGGAACTGTGTTTGCCTGAAATATCAGCGTCGACGCCAAAACCTCGTCACGATCGCCGTGACAATGGACATCCGTCCGGCTCATAGTGATTTATCGCGTTGTTCCGCGACGAGCATGGGGTTTGCGAGTCAAACGAGCCACGAAATGTGGGTTCAACTGTTGGAGACGATGGACGCGTGCTGGACACCGTGAAATCGTGTCACGATTCGGGATACCCTTGTTTTTCTCGTAAAAGTTTGTCGAAATTACCACATTTAGATTGTATAGATCAATGTAATTCTTTGATTTATAAATTCGATTTTCCTTCTTTGAAATCTGATTGAAAATTATTGCAATATTAATTATTTTAAAGAAAGCTTCTGTGATTCTGTTTACATTTACAGTCCAATTAACAGAACCCAATTAAACGATATCATGAATCTGATATTATTACAGATACGAATGGAAATTGTATGCTGAAAATCAGATTTGTTTGTGAAAATTGATGCGAATTGAAAAGCATACGATAATGTTATGTAATACTAAAAATAATTCGGATTTTTTTTTTTTTAAAACAAGCATACCTATCGACATTTCCTCCCCTACCGGTTTGTTGTTTATTTGAAATACATACTGCTTTACAGATTGCGTGAATTATTACGCTGGAAATCCAAAACACAGAGATGAAATTTAAATAAAAGCTCACGTAAAATTCGGTGATTTTTATGAAATTTGACATGCATTGTTCGTACTTCACTGTCGTGTTATTTATATGTAAAATCAAAATATTGTAGATGCATGATAAATTCGCAGAAATTTTCAAAACAAACTAGTAAAAAATGAAGTTCTTTCAAGAATCTTCGTGGAATTCTTAATTTTTAATCGAGTTTGGGAGAAGGGAGGCGGTGAAATCTGGTAATTTGAGTGGTGCCGGATGTTCAAAATACCTGAGGAGTAAATACAGTCGGCCGGGTTTCTCCATTACGCGGTTTTAGAACGATTTTTCTACAGCTTTTTCACGTGTCCCCGGTTCTGGTAAATCGACCGGTTCGACCAGGGATGTGTTCATCGAACGGGAGTTTTTCATTCTCTGAAACCGCCTCCCTTTGTGGTTATTGTAGACAGAAATTTCGTTTGATGGAGTTTTTGGGAGGGAACGAAATTCCGTTGCGATTTCGATGAATTGAAAAACGAAAAATCGGCCCGACAAAGGCTTTCATTTGATAGAGCAGACGAAACCGTGACACTTTAAACAAGATATATTAAAAATGTTTCTTATTAGGAAGTTATTACTTCGAAAATTTCTTGCATAACAAATAAAGATTCTTGGGTCCAGCAGGTGCTTCATTTTAGGTAATTCGATTCCCGTTTCTGAAGTTAAATATTTAAATTTTCTATTCATTGTTAGTACAAATTAATCCCAATGTTACAGGATAGTGTTCGTCGAAAAGTTTCTGAACAAATAACTTTTAGATATAATATAAAAATATTTTGAAGAAAAGTTGAATCGTTTCGAGTCTTCCGTCTTACATGCAGCTTCCTACATCGAAAATTGAAGATCGTATTACAGAATGGAAAAAAAAAATGAATCGTACATATTCGCGACAAATTTTTAGATATTTCAGTCGGATTTATGACCGTGTCCAGAGATTTCCACTTCAGAGACGATTCTTCTCGTAGCTTATCCTGCCAGGACAACGTTTTATTTTCAGCGTGGTTTTTCTTTGACGGCCGTCTGCTTTTACGTCTTCCTGCTGAAATAGTCCATGATGCCGAGCAAGAGGAACAATGGTGCTCGTAAAAAAAAAAGACAAGGAAGGAAGAACCGTAGAGAGAATATTAGTGTCGCGTAGCTGTTAGTCTTGAAAAAGCAATAATTAAACTTGTAAAGAGAAGATAAGCGATGATTTGACAGAGGATTATTATAATAAGATGTTAGAAAATCTTATCAGGGAAAATGAATTCACATGTAAATTTTTAATTCATATTTTATCATTAGTCCTAGCTGGGAATTAAAATATTTAGAGAGATGCAATTTTGCGTTCTCATTGTAACGTTTAAATCTTTTTTAAACTTTTGATAAAGAAATAATGCGCAATTTATGTAGCTGCGCATCGTATGCAAATAAATTAACCAGCATTTGTAAAATTACATTCGTTTTCATTTTAACTAATTGTTATTTCGTATATTATACACATAAATTTGTTAAGCTTTAATATTATCGTATAAAATGCACAACGCTATCATCCAATTAGTTGCAAATCTGGATCGTTTCATTCTCATTTAAAATTATGAGCTACCACGTGTGAAAGTCATTATTTTATTAAACTCGCTTTGTTTATATTTTTAACCCTTTTATCCGCTTTGGAAAATTTGTTTTTTCTTGGTAATCGATGAAAATTTATTTTTTATCAACTCAGTCAATTATACAATCAGCTATTACAAATTCACGATTTTTCATGTATTTTATATTAAAATTATTTCAGATTTATTTCAGAACGATTGTCAACCTAATAATAATGATTACTCATTAATATTTCTTTTATTTTATACTGTAATTCTGCAGTTTGATATTAAGTCATTAATTGAAGGAACAATTTAAGGTCACCGGGAACTAAGGATCTTTCTATTTGTTGGTTTTGATTATTTTCAGGAGAAGCACGTCTCGATCGTTGGTAAATTGTTCTCGGATAGCTGCGACGGTGTCCGTTCCGAGGATTCCTTCGAAATCGTTCGTTAACCGTGTTGGGATCATCGTTATTCTCGATAGTTTTGTTGTCCCGATGCTTCCTCGAGAAATTCTAGTGGCGAACCACTCTAAACGGACCGCCATTTGTTCCTGGATCGTTTTTTCCCTTTTTTCTTCATTCACTTATTTGCTCTTCCTGTCTGGTCCTTCGTGTTCTTCTTCCTTTTTTTTTTCTGCTCGAGAACCTCGTCCCTCTTCTCGCGACCACGCCTGATCGACGTTCTGCATGTTTCCTGAAGGAATTTCAGGGGTGGATTCTTCACGCTGGTGGCCCATCGATCGCCTTCAAAACTTTTTGCCTCACCTTCGACCCCGTTTCCATAGCGTCTTTAGCTTTGCCCCCGGGAACTTTGAAGACGATTTTTTCACGCTTACGTCTTATCGATCTCGTTCTGGTACTTTTAATTGAACCGTGGTATGTTCGAAGTGTAATCAGTTTCGACGTTCAGAACTTTCACTCTGCAACAGCCTTGTTTTTGCTTGGTTCGTTCATTCTTTTACAGAGTGAAAAATTAATGGATAGAATTCGTGAATAAATAGTTTACAATTGTTTGATTTACGGGAATTCCTGGAATTTGGCGTCACGAAAATGTTTAATTATTACCTTTATTAATTATTTTTTGACGATACAATTATCTTCCTATTCGAAAATTGAAATAATTCAGATTGAAACCGAGAACATCGTCGTATTTCTCTTTCGTTCCCATCGCTCGTTAACTCGTCGTGTTATTCCCTTCGATGGCACCGCGTGTTCTGTTTCTAGTTCTTTCGCTAAGATCGTCAGTTTTCTCGTTATCTCGCGTTTCACAGGCTGAAACAAGAGGACCGGGTTGCCGTGGCGCACGCGACGGAAACGCGGCGGCGTGGCCGAGCAAAAGGGGGGAACGGGATCCGAAATTCGCTTTGGACGTAATGGAAAGGTAAACGTAGGACGGTACGCTTGTAAACGTACGTCACGTTTTTCCATTAAACTGTCCCCCATAAATTTGCCTAAAAATTTTATCAGCGAATTTTTCGCTCGCGAAACGCTGGTCCGATTTAAGCGTGGCTCGAATGTCACCGGCATAATTTTTTTCCCTCCAGTGCCGGCTGCCAGCGGCCGTCTCTCGAGCGTTGGGTAAATAAGACGAACATCGGTTACTCGATTCGCAAAGGAGTCCTGTTAATCACCCGCCCTAGAGCATTCTGCTACGTGTAACACGGAATAATTTAACGAGCTGAAAGATTTACGAGCGACCATGAACATCCGTTTCAAAGTACCACTCGAAGGGTGCTGTATCATTTCTGGAAACTCAAACTACCCCCTATTATTTCTATTTTTTTTACCATATTTTAATCACATTTTAACACGCTTCCCTTACAGTTTGGGAGGGAACTGTTTCAAAGGTAACTACCTTATTCAGTTAATTACAAAGTATCTTAGTAGATACTTGAAGGTTTTATAAAATTCGGTGCTATTCGATGTTTTATACTCGTCAGTTTCAATTGTGACACAGTATCAGCGGTGAAAAATGTTATTCTTCTCTTTCATATTTGTTCCGTTTCAAAGTGATTTTTCGTGCTTCCATTCATCACAAGATTGACCAAAATCAAAGAAAACAGAACAGAAAAAATTATTTTCTATAGTTCCCTTCACGAAAAGCAATCACATGTTTAACTTTTGTGTCCGAAAAACAAAAACAGAAATGGTTCCTCCACTCGTAAAACATACCCATTTTTTTTTTCTGAATAAAATTCTACCCCGGATTTTTCGATTATTTGTTTTCGTTTGTTTCCTGGGTTTCATTGGTGAATGGATTTCTCTATTGTGTACAGTTTTCAACGCAGAACAAAGAGAAATGCACGATATTGGTTCGATATTGATAACGAGGCTATCTCTTACTTACTTTGCGTCACTAAATTCCGATGTAAATTTCATGAAAAAAGGAAACGGATAATCGATATTTACTAATCTTGCACCCGAAACATCAGAATATAACCTAATGCTTTCATGTCTGTTTCGATTCGGAATATTAACTCGAATTCCTTATCAGTTTAACACTTCGAATATTTTACGAACTACACTTTGACGAAAAAGAGAAGATTAAATTAAATTTTATTCGATTTTTTAAATATCTCCAATGCAAGGATCAATTACAATTTGTAATTTTATTTTCCAATTTCATACTTTATTAAACGAACTTCATATTTTTCCAATATCCGTCGTGACAGCCTGATTCGAACTTAAGAAAGTAGAATGTTAAAAATTCCCAGAGCTCGGATAAATCATCACGGGTAAAGTTATCTCGCCATGGTTGTTTTAGTTGGCAAAATAATTTTCCGTTTCGCTCGATGGGATCCGTGGAGCTCTCTTAATATTCCGTGCTTTCGGCACGCATTTATTATGCATCGAAGGAAAAATGAAAAATTTCCAAGACGTTCACGAAAAGAAAAATTCCAACGTCGGGGAAGGGAAACTTTTCCTCGACGAACTTGAGGAAACTTTATCGCGTTAACTTCGAACCTCATCGCAGTCCATCCGGGAAATGGTGTTCTTCAACAAAAGCAGCTCACAGGTGAATAAAGAAGGAAGCTTTAATTGTCCAAGGCGCAGTTCAGAAATCGAAAGGATCCTGGCTGAGCTAACCATCGGAAGGAAGAGAGGAAGAAAAAGAAAACAGTCCTGGAAAAGTCCTGGAAGCAGTTTTCCTGAGCTAACTGATCGAACACCCGACGACCTTTCTCCTTTTTTTCATATTCTTCTTTTTTAAATCGCCAACGCGATTGTTGACCGATCCGTCGAACCGTATAAAGATAAGAAGAAAAGGATTCGATGCTGGATCCTGTGTTGCGGACGTCCGGATCGAATCGACTTGTTTTTCCTGCTCGATGTGTCCCACCTGACTGCTACATCATAAATTACAAGCTTCCGGTTAGCTGATATCCCTTGGAAATTCTAGGTTTTCCTCGAAGGAAGGAAGGTTTAAATGTTTTTCAAGGTGGAATTTCAATCGTGACTCTTTTAAAAAATTCTACAAATATCTGTTCTAAGAAAAATATGAAATTTCTTTATTTAAACATTTAATTAATGCTTTGATTTAATTATTACTATATAGAAAATTACTTCGTCAAGCAATGTCCCATTTCCTTGGACTCACTATTTCGCTATTATTCGATGAAAGACGCCATCTTCCTCAGCTCCGATCTATTGTCCCGCTTGATAACAATTACTTTGAGTGAGTTTTTATTCCACCGGCATCGATATCTCTGGAGACCTATTGCCAGCAATTATGTTCCCAGCTTTTATAAGTGACAATAGAAGTTTTCGAGTTTGTTCAGCCGGTCTGAGTTGCGTTCGATAAGTGGTTGTAGTGCCTTGAAGAGGATCGTTCCATCGGCGGTCTCTGTACGAGGAAAAGTGTTCTTTGTAAATTGTATCGGTTCACGATTATAAACGAACGCGTTCAACGCGAAAAAACGATTTCATATTTAACCGTATCGGTCGCAAACACCGCTCTGTTCATTGAACCGAAGAGTTACAGGTCTCGAAATTCGTACAAACACCACGGATAAATAATACTAAGCGAACAACGGAGATTTAATTAATTTTCACGGTTTGCTATAACGTGCACGCAATAACTGAAAACTCGATTCACCGTGCAGAATGCTGAACGTTCAACGTCGGGCGCATTTATCTATCTGAAATGCGATATTGATTCGTCGGAACAAACTACAATTGTTTGCTTGACATTGTGCCGTTGGTGCGAGCGTTACGTCGGTTCCAAAAATTATATTGTCATTTTCGTTGCATGCGCGAGCGCGGCTTTAATTAAAAGCGTAAAATTTACGCTTCCAAAAATTGCATTTTATAAATATACGAATATGTAAACAGATAAACGGACGTGTTAGAACGGTCGATAAAAAGAAGCGGATGAAAATATAAATTGGACCGTGACCGTTTAATAAATTGCCCCTCGGTTTTGTACATTTTCGGTGTAATTGTAAATAACGAATCTGCACTGTTGAAACTATCAAATTAAACGTATTTGAATTCATGAATACACAGAGATATTTTTCTACGTCATTAATATTAATCGCGTGTGGCACGATAAACCTAAATGAAAGGGAAATAAAAATTGATCCGCAGAACAAAACTGCTCGCTTAAATCTTTCATTGGACCTTAACAATTTTTTTGAAAATAACCAGCTACGATGTAAAACCGCCGAACGTTTCAGTATTTATCGTAACCGCCGCAAAACTATAAAGCATTTTCGTAACAGCTTCAATAACCGCACGCCAACAAAGAAGGGTTGAATTAAGCGAGATTACCACGTTAAATCACTCCCCCCCTATTTTTTTCTTACTTTTACTGCGCGACCATCGAGACTATAATTCTGGGCACCGTTGGTTCTATTTTTTTCTTTTTTTCGATATTTCACACCGAAGTTCCTCCTTGTTCGACGAACGCATTTTTTTCGGTCGAAGGCAGTTAATGGCCGGACTGCAGCCACCGAACTAGAAGGCATTTCGCAGATTTACGAGGCGACAGCTTTTACAACCGCGTTTCGGGATTCGTAGTTTCACCCGTAACATCCGAACGATTTCACGCGGGGAAATCATGCTTTTATTTCAAATCGACAACCCTTTCGATCGGCCCGAAGAACAGTATGCACCTCTGTGTTCGAAAAGCCGCGGTATCGGCTGCCTGTGGCGCAAGGACCACGTATCACTGAAAAAATTCATTCTTTTTGTACAAATTCGTGTATTATTTACTGAAAATGGAATTTTAGAGCCAGGTAGCCCGTAAGCCATATCTTTTATTTATGATTGTAGTTTGGAAACATTTATACCAACTCTCTGCTGTATGGTATATTAGAATTCAGGAAATATGTAAAATATATGTAACGATGTTAAGAAATACATATTTCTCTGTGGTTTATTAAAAATATTTTATATTTTCTGTTATAGCCAACCATTTTCGGCACTGTGGCCTCGGATCTCAATCCAAAGGATGGCAACAGTCGAAGGGTGAGTCTTGAAAATGTGTTTATGCATGCAATAAGTGAAAAAAGAAGATATAAAAAATACTATTACTATAGTTATTAAATTTTCAAGGCAGCAGCCAAAGTACAAATTTATGTACAAAATTCAACCCTTAAACAGTTAATCTTAAAATACAAAACGTGCAATAGTGCTTAGTTTTCCTAAATTATTAATTTAAATTAATGTGCGCAAAACAAGAGAATGATAAAATACAAAATAAATTGCAAGAAATTGTTACATCGTCTCGATCCACTAATCGTCGTTACTGCAGGAAAATATTCAGTTTGCTTTCTTAGAAATAAGCTCAGCGTATTGAGATTAAGAAAAAACAAGGAGTGCTTGAACAATATCGTAAAAGATACGACGTTAAAGGCTTGCGTTGGAGGATCTTGGTCTTCTTCATGGTGCGCGGGTCTCACGAGACCCTTGCTCGTGTCTTAATAGGTAAAAATTGCCGCTAAGTCGCTGTTCTGTGCTCCTTTTAAACGCTCGAAGATAGAGCGTTCTGGTGCTCTAATTAAAAGTAACTGCCGTGCCAAGCAAGTCATTCAGCCCTGGAAACCCTTTCTGCGGGAACCTTAACGTGCAAAGTCGCCAAGTCCCTGTCCGCTTTTATGCCTTGCATAAATTTTTCGTAATTGCGAAATCATGCAGAGTATACCTTGCTGCTGTAGCGTGAGGAAATTATACCAAACTGCTTCGATATTTTCATTTCGTTCCTTTGTTGTTTTTATTTTCCGAAGAAATTATATTCGACGATCGAAAGCGTGCTATGTTAATCCTTTTCGATCCATACTTCAATTTTTAAATCAAGGACTCGAAATCAAGGATTAGTGACAGCTGTACTATTACAATAATTGCTTTGATCAGAAGTTAATTCCGGTCGAGAGCTTGAAATGTAAACGTTTCAATGATTGAGGTGTAATGCAAACGTTATATCATTGTGCAAGTGAAATATTTGTATTAAACCACGAACTATCCTAGTTCCTTCACCATATCAAATATTTCAGAAAGTGAAGGACGATGGAGTCACAGTTTTAATCAACTTTGCCGCTGTTATTTAATGTCCGTTTTTATATCTTCATTCCGATTTCTTTGCTTTTAAATTATACGATTCTCGTTTATAATTGGTAAACACTGGAAATTTTCAATTTTTCGTGCTTTCGAACCCGTAGCCATTTCTCAGTTCTTGGATAAATATTTTTGATCGACCGGGTTCAGTTTAATTTCACTCGAGGCGACGTATCATTTTCCGTGTCGTGTCTGTAATTATTTGTATAAAGGGAAACGAGCGTCAGGACCGAATCGAACTTATTAATTTAAAATCAATATTATTCGTCAAATTTAATTTATTATTGGAACATCATTGCATACTGTGAACTGAAGGGTTCTGCGATATTAGATAAAATCAAAAATAATTTTTCGGAACAAATTAGGATTTTAAAATTAAGAACACGATTTATAATATTTAGAATAATTTGTATAATCTAGGTAATCCATTTCGTCAAGAAACTTGGAGTCGTGTTTAAATTTAATTTCCAAAAATGCAATGTTGTTATTTAGACTCATCTAAATTTCAATTACATACGGTGTATCTAAATATTTGTTCATCCATCAGTAATTAAATTGAAAATAGTGTGAATCGAAGCAATAATAAATGAAAGAATTTTGTCCATTGCATTCTAAATATCCTCGAATACACGATGCACGAGTTATTAATATGCTCCTTTAATTTCATCGAAGAGAATCGACGCGAATATTAGCGAATTGAATCGAACTGTCGCGTTGTTTCGAAGTTCTTCGTCGTTGAAATTTCACGCTCGGACGAGCTCATCTGGAAGGCGAATACCACACCGTTGTGCAGAGTTAATTAATCTACATCAGGAGGCGATAAAACGAGAAATTAATCGTCGATGTTCGGGCCCTGGCTACAGTATGACCGATTAATTTCGCCGTGGCGTCGAGATCGTAAAACAATGCGGCTGCCGTTTGACGAGCAACTTCGCGAGCCGACGAGCGCATCATTTTGTCGATCAAACCTGTTTTTTGTTGCCTCCTTTTTTTCAATCGGCGAAGCACACGCCCGCCGTGATTTATGAAATATCCGACGGAACGACGTGACGCGAATTAACGAGACGCGAATAATTACGTCGGCCCGATCGAACCTCGTTTCGTCGAGGATATCGCGAAACTACCGTTTCCGGAAGAGTACTCGCGCAGCGAAGATGAAGTTTCGATACCTTTGATGTTTTATTGAATTTGGTCGCTCTGTTAACGAAGTATCGAATTAAAAGAATTCCAATTAATAAATTGAAGAAATCTTTTTCCTTTATTTTTAACAAATCGATAATCGAAGGTTTTAAATATTCGAAAAGTATTTAACCAGTTCAATGATTATTTATAATTTAAAATAAGAAATTGTGATTTTGCGAGTGCTATGTTTGACACGAACCATTCTTAAAAACCGAAGAGGTTCTGGATGAAACTCACTTATCGTGTCATTATAGTTTCGTGTAAAGTCAGAGACAAAATCTTTCGCGTGGAGAAGCGACGAGAGCCGAAGTGGTTCATAGAAAATTAACTTCATCAAAACTCTAAAAGGAAATGATCGCCAGTTTCAACGCCACTCCAGCATCCACTGAAAATCTCCGAGGAGCACGTTTCCGGTGCTCCTCTTCTTTTCAACATCTAGAAATTGATGAAATAAAATGACTCGATCGACGTCGTTACCAATACGAGCCGAGGGCACACAGATAAAGAGGCGTAAAAAGTTTCAGATAGCAGAGAAAAAATCTTAGCCTGTTATGAAAAAGAAAGCAACAACGATAAAACGAACGTCGGCGGTGGCCATTTACGTTTTATTGAGGTACGTGTTGAAAATAGAAATTATTAATTTCGTTTAATGACAGTCCGTGATGCATGCAGAGGAAAGAGTCGACGGGAGACGTTTCTGCTAATTGATATCACGACGGTAGTGATACGAGTTAAATTATTACGATCGTCCTTATGATTCATTAGAGGCAGTAACGAAAAGGTCTGTGATGGTCAGCCAGGGTTTCTTTGCAGTCTATTGACAGACCTCGAACGAAATTAGACCTACGAACAGTCGTTAATTATATCAATTTTACCAGCGCAGTGAAATATCCAATTATTATCAGAAATCGTCATCAGAGATAGGATTCAAATCAATCCAATCTTTATCACGTCAAAAAGCCCCGATCCCGTCCTCATTCACGATCCATGAGCGAATCAGCGAGCCAGTAGGATCGCCTGAATCCTTAATAGCGACCGCTACCACTAATAACCGCAAAAGCACGAAATCCTCGTCCAACGAGATTGACCCAGAATCAGGAACAGGTTGGTAAACAGTTGGAATATGGGCAAACAGTATGAATCAGTTTTTGGCCGGCTATCGGCAGAATCGATGCTTTGCACGGATCCCTCGTCCTTGTGTGCGTCCGCGTAAAACCTGTACGAATACGTGCATGTGTACGTTAGGAAAATTAGAGAACCGATTGCAATCCGTTTCAGTGACACAATCTGCAGATAATACGACTAACACGCCATTGTGTGCGAAACGAGTGTCACACACGATGACGATGTCGATCGTGCCAAGTATCGTATCATTGATAGCCTTGTTCGTGTCACTTTCTATCAAATACCGACCAACAGGAGATAATTTGATATCCAAGTGAACGGACAAAGTTCGTTTGATGTTGTGTAAGGTAGGGTTGTGCAATACCAATCAAAGCCAGTTCCGGCTTCCAGTATTACTTGGCTACCTTGTATGCAAATAAATAAATAAATTACTATTCAATGTTTTACCTTCAATATTACCCATTGTCAATCCGACAAGTAAATTCGTGGCCTTTTATTAATTTTGTATGCCTGAATTTGATTCAATTTTAATATGGTAAATTCATAACACAAGTTAGAAAATTACTTATTCGTACCCTCAGTAATTATATTCTGGTTATGTCTTGCTATGCTCATTTTAACTGCGGCACTGGGTGCGTTAAGCCATAATGGGCGAACTAATTAAAATTGGTTAAAAAGTTAAATCGCAGAATGTGTGTAAATTATTTTCTGCAAGCTTTTCGTGTCCAGTAACTGTTCCACGCCCGTACTCAAACTTTATAGTATACTACCTGTGCAAGGTGCATGGGTGAGTAATGTACGATGATGGTAACGCAGCACGAAACGGAATTGGGATTGTGGTGTACAGGTAACGCGTCAATCAGATTTGATATCATCATTGCCAGCAGCCTCCTAGACGGTGGCCTGTAGATTACAATATGCTATGCATATTGTAGCCTCGATGAAGTACCAGGGAGGATTACTTGAATAAGGGCTGAAGGGATGAACGCTCAGACAAGCATGTCCTTATTTCAAATACACTGGTAACGTTTGAAACATTTTTCTATTCTTTGGCTCCTTTTCCAACCACTAGAAAGCTCTTTATTCTCCATATTAGTAATGGGAAGAGTTCATTTATTTTCCACTTGGCATATATTTGAATTATATTCTCTTCTCAAATGATATTCAGAAGGCAAGTTAAATAATGGAGCAATTTTGATTTTATTCTATCATAAAATTACTTTCGAGGACTTTTTAGCGAAATTTCATCTGAAATAAAAAATGTACGAGTAATGAAATTCTATAAATTCTAAAATTATTAGTCAATACCTTGGAAAAAGTGATCTAGTAATTAATTTCCCACCAATTACAACATAAATGTAGTGTAGAATTTTCTGCACTAATTTTATTCATACAAATACAGACACAAAAGACGAAGTACCGTCTTAATGAATACCTGTAATTATTGTTTAGCTTGTTAACCGTTATTCTACATGTAACAATAGTCTCTGTAAGCAAATTACATTTCAACCTTGAATTGATTCGGTCACGTTCTAACGGTGAGACAATAAGGTGCGTTCCGCTTCACGTAAAGTCAAATTGCATTTTCAGTCTCTAAGAAACAAATTCCAAGTTAACTCAGTTGAACGTCAAACAAGTTTCTGTTGTACAAGACATGTTTCCTGCTGTTGTTTCGGGAGCGTGCTTTGCATAGGCATTATCAGGGCGCGTTCATTTAAAATTCGTTTTAAATTAATTTCACGATATTAATTTGGAGTATGCTCGAATAAAATAAGGGCTCCTTTTCATTGTTCGTTCTTATAGTACAGGATGCTTTCAAACTCGCGATACAATCATTTAAGTAACCACGAAATTAAATATTTCAATTATTACATATTATTTCACTTTGCTCTCTGATGGTACCATATTTCTTCATTTTCCCTGATTACTATTTCAAGCAATGATCTTTCAAGAATCGACCATCTTCTAATCAAAGAGCAAAGAGGATGTAAAAAGATACGAGGGTTGAAAGGAGATGGATGAAGACTTATATCTGTCCTTTCACCCCCCTCGTCTGGCCATATGCAATATTCGTACTACGACCCCTTCATATATTGCACCGTTGATTGCGATCGTTTAGCGGATGGCCAGCTTGGTCGTTCATCTTCGTTCCCGCTCGCCAAACGTTTACTTTAAGGATTAATTGGAACACCCTTCTCTAATTACGATCTCCTCTCGATTTCCTTCCAATTTTACTTTGATTAATTATTCGGCCTGTATTAAATTTTAATTGGTCCGTTAAACTGTTACAATCGTAATTGCGTCCTGGATAATTTCAACTACTAAACCTAGTCAAAATCGAAGTTTCTTATTTTAAATTAAAAAATTTAATAGCCATAGGATTAATCACGTATCCTAAAGGAGACATAAATATCGAAATATTGAGCGCATATCAAGCGTTCGTTGGAGCACAGAATTACCGATAAATGCTGCGATACACCCTTTGCTTTATGATAATTTAATATTGTGGAAGGTAGTTGAATATACTCTGGTACTCGATGATTTATTGATCAACTGCAATGGCTCGTACTCTACGGTCAAAAATGAGTGCACATTCGAACAAACTTCCAATTAAACTCTGAATGTTTTAACATATTAAATAAACAATAAATATAAATCGATGGCTCTAACCAGTGCTGGTCTCCTCTGAGTAAAAAAATGACAAAGGAAAGAAATACATGGCAGAGTAAAACTAAATGCAGTAATATTATTTTAATTTTCATAGAAACTAAAATTCATATTCGTATAAAGGATTTTTTCATTTTTTCACGATTTTCCTGAAATAAAAACCGGACTCATCTTAAAAAGGGTTAAGGTGCACCAAACACAACAAAGTGTTTAATTTAATCGTTGGTTTGCGAGGTAATAATACATCGCTAAAGACAAATGTACCTCCTATAGTCATTTATTACAAGTTGAATTCATCACAGTCGTTCCTACGAAAAGGCAACTTCCGTTCAAATAAACTTCTCCATTTGGCCGTTCATCTGTCTGCTTTGAGAAACGGTCTTTCAGCGTGACACGCGAGTGATTACGAATAACTAGTCCGGTTGTAGCAGCAGTAGCGCGGCTCGATGGTATGGTTGAGTGATAAATCGAGTCACAGGACCACGTCACACCGTGTTCCCGATTCCCGCGTCCCGTTCCTACGTCCATCACTGGTTGCGTATGATTGCGCCGTTCCTGCGCCACTTGCGTGAACCAGTAAACCGTGTGGCCCATCATTTTTTGTTTCCAAAAGTATGTTACGTTTCCGTTCGAGGAACTTGGCAATAGTTCGCTCTAGAACGGCACTCGTTGTTAACTCTCCTTCTATTCCAAAGATTTGAAAGTACGTTCCTCTCAATGCTTAATAAATATTAAGGATTAAAAAGATTTCACAGCTGAATTTGAAATATCTCAAAGTTCAATTACTCGAATTTCCTTCAAAACCTATTTCAAGGCACGGAAAGGAGTTCTATAAAACTTCCTTTCGTTTTCACTCGGAAATATTCGCAATTTTCGTTCAATAAAGTTTCAGACATGTCCGATCCAGATTCAGCGTTTAAATAGACTTTCATCCGCGTCTCGATTCGCCATCGACAACTTTTCGTATTTGATTTTTGGTAGCGGCGTCGAATCAGCGAACCGCTCGATTGCTCGTCGCATGATTTCTTAGCCGGCATAATTTTCGAAAGCTGTACACTATCCTCGTAGCCCAAAGCGGAGGCAGACGTACGATCTTATCAAAGGCAAAAGCTATCCTCGTTCGAACAGTTTCTCGTGCCGTGTACGCTCGACTCGACCGGATTTCTGGCCAGATTTGCATAATCTGTGCACGAAACGAGCAAAGCCAGAGGATATGAGAGCCCATAGTCGTATGAGCGTCGCTTTTTGTCGATATCATCGTCGTATCGTCGATTCTTTGTAACGTTGCACCAGTATCCATACAGTTTACCGTGAAACGCTGAATTTTCGTAGCCTTTCAGGTTCGGATCCAAAGGGACCCGATGGGGAAGTTATGAAATCTTCAAGTTGGCCAACTAACAGAGTTAACGGATCATTAAAATTTTAATATTGCGTTCCAGTATAACGCTGCTAAGAAAACCTGCAGGGCTTAAAGGAAATGTCCTTTAAACATTTTTTAACAATTTGAATTCTAAATAGAATAGATTAATATATACTTTTATTCGTCTCATCCCTTACCAAGAGTTTGGAATTCATCTCCCTCTCTCCCCCGTTGCTTCGAACGTGAAAGTTTATCGCAAGAAGGTCTAGTATCGGTTCACGGCTTCTTTTATTAACGAGGGAAACGTGGCTTCTGATCCTCTTTTTTGGTTGTTGAATTTTGTAGATTCGTATCGGGGAAGAGGAAAACATCGAATTTAATGGAAACTTATTTCGAGCAAAATTCGACGACCGTTTGCATCGAAAGGATCTTGTTTATTTCGTGGCTGTTTAGTTTCGGCATCGATTCGCTGGATATCATAGGGGTATTTCGACTCGAGATATCGAATCACTAAAAACATGCCACGACTCCGCGTTCCGTCGATTTTATTCACTCGAAAAATATCGTTTCGTCTATTTTTTAATACGTCGATGAAAAACAAGATTCGAAAGGGCCACGATAAGAGGGTATCGAGTAGCTACCGGCGTGACAAAATATTTCGACGTACGAGTTATATCGTAAACGAAACTTTCGGATCGATCCGGTTTACGTTTCGCCCTTTCCGATCGAAATAAATTTACCGAATTTCTTGAAGCGGCGAAGTAGCGTACGCTATCGGCGTTCTATCTGTCCAACTGAAGTTTTTACAGCTTCGCCAATTTTACGACCATGCTTGTTCTCGATCACCTGGCCGAACGTGCTGGCGAATCGACTACGAACAGTCTACCGCTCGCGTTCGACGATATCGGTACCTAAATCAAGATTCTTGCGCCAGCATGAGAAACTGGAACAAGAAAACACGCCGTTGATGCTTTTATGAGAATGTCCGTAAAAAGAACTTCAGCATTTAAGCTTGACTTTCAGTTCAAAAGGTTTCCCGGAAACTTTGTTCGCCTTTAAGTGTGTTCGATTGAATCCCACCAAGGGTATTAACCGTTTCGCTGCTACATTCTTATGTTTATGGTACTTCTTTGACAATTTTATATAAATTATTAAATTCTTATATAAATTCTTTGGGTACCATAAATTTCTTTAAGGAAAATGACCCTATAAAGTAAGATGATGCAGGATATTTATTTTAGGATATTTATTCGTAGTTTATTAAAAGAATTTCTTTAAATATTTTTCAATTTTTATTTTAACTTACTATACATACATGAATAAATGTTTATTTGTTGCCCATGAATTGTACCTTCTGTATCGAAGCATAGTCAATTTGTTAGCAAATGGCAAAATAATCAAATTCCTAGAAAAATTGGTTTCCAGCGATGTTATACTGCATCCAGCACAAATTCTGGCTTAATCTCCGATTGGTTGTCCACTGTCGCGCCGAAATTTCGTCACCGAGCGCGACCGGTAATCGAGTTTGTGCACTGGTCATAGTCGAATTAACGGTATCGAAACCGCGGACGTATCGGTAACAAAGGTTGTCAGTCCGCGTTTCGTTTCGTGGATCGAAGTTCCGGTCACGCGGCCGCAAAACGCCGTGAGACCCTCGCAGGTTGCAGCTGCAACTGCACGTCGCGAGCCAACTGTAGCAACTGCAACACGGACGAAGGGTTTCGGTGCTGCTCGTCCGGGCAATTTGTCATGTCCGGCGACGGCCAGCCGCCCGTACGTTTGATGCCTCTTGGATTAATTGCCTTTACAGGGGATGCGCGCATGCACCCCCTTGTCACGTTCCCTACTCGCGAACTTCATCATTGGCCGTGCAATTGCAGAAAAGCGAGGATCGGCGAGGATCTAAGTGATTGACTAATCTGTTTGATGGTTTAGATCGGTCGATGGGTCAGATGTTGAGTGGCCGTGGAGTAGATGTGCACGACTTCTAAGTGTGCTTCAAATAAAAATTATTCAAACTCTTTTATACCAGAGGGATGCACAAATATGACAAAAGAGTATTAATTAATTAATAACATGTGAGAATCATGGACTCCTATAAACATGTCTCGTCAGTTTGACGAACTTGTACCTAGTAGATATTCGTACAATCTCTGAAATGGTTTTCCTATCTGATAGACGTCTGATAGGAAAACGAAATGCAGATAAATGCCTTGCTTTGATTGAATTGCATTTGGCAAGCCCATACATCAAATGCATTTCTATGATTTCCTGGTTGGAATATTTACTCGTAATTTATACCCATCGCAAATCGACGGATTATTAATTGACTCGTACCATGAAATGAATTGATAATGATCAGTTATATTAGCCGAATTTTGTCATGGCGGCAGTTAGTCGTTTTCAAAGGATCGGGTCATTTGGATGATTTCGCTTGAATTTAGATGGCTGCACACGACTGTTGATCATAGATGTGATGTTAGCGAAACACTGGACACTGAAATGAGAAACATCTTGCTCGTTAATCACCTTTAGATTGATGCACTCCAAGTTGAACGTGCACTGTGCTCGTGAATTACAGCAACTACGAGATGACAAATTATGACAAGCATTCAGCGGTTCGCGTGTAATTCGCTGCGCAATTTACGCAAATAACAGAATAATTACAAATTAATTAGCCGTTCGATATTCGTTCTGTATCAAGAAATTATTTGCCAGCTGTTTAAAATCGTATTTCATTAACAAAATTCTCAGATGAATAATTAACGAAAGTTCAATAAATGTATATTAATTGAACCGTAAAGTTGTCAAATCTTATTCGATTATTTCGTCGGATTTGATTACGACAATGTATTGCAGTTTCAGCAGAGAAATTGAATGTTGACCGATGTATTGTTACACGTATTGCGTCCATTACTTCCTGAAATTGGGGTTTCACAAACTTCGCCGTAGTCCAGTGATTATTGCCCTGAGGGCTTTACATAACCGCAATAATGGTGGTAACGATCATAGTATTCATAACGACGGCAGATGACTGTGATGTTTGTCGTGGAAGATAAACGAAGGGAAAAATGCGATAGTTGTTTCGCGTTTCTCGCCGGTGGTCTTGAAACGAATAACAGCTTCTTGTGCACGCCAAATTATGTTTTGGAACGCGTCCAGAAGAAGGAAGATCCGATGGAGTCGAAAATTGTACATCTGAAAGGTACACCTTTGATCGATATCTTCATCTATTGTATGTGCAATTCACTGAGAACAGAATGGAATAATAATAAACTCTGAATACTTCTGTTAACTCGCTAATAATATAGAAAAATATTCAGAAAGGTGTACTTTGCTATATCATAAAATGCCATGACATCCCTGGTATCCATAACCATTAAACGATCTGAAAGTCCATCAAAGTTGACCACGCGATTGACTTTTCATTGTTTGATCGGGGATCAAAGTAACCCGGTCGATCGGGAGTAACGACGTACCAGAGATTGCGTTGAATTTCAGCTTAAAAACGGTTTCATGGTCGCTTAGCGTACGAGTTAAGCAAACACACGTCGTATCGCGTTCTATTCTGGCCGAGTGGAAAATCGTTTCGCGTCTGGCTGGTCGAGGGGCTTTCGGTTGGCCGTTCGTTTCCCAGGAAATTAGATCGGCCAATTCCCGCGGGCATCGACACAGAGAGACAGCGATAGACACGCCGGGAACGAGAGCGCGATGAGAAATCGTGAAAAAAGTGGATTAAGTCACGTATATCGGTCCGGGCCGGTGAACACGAGGTGAATGACGCTCGTGCGATGGAAAAGAAACTGTAAAACTTCCGTAACTCGCTAACGAGACGTTGTAGTCTTTGCGCGGAGCTGCTAGGCAAACTGACCGGTCCGGAAGTTGAAAAACGTTGTTCTTTCGGGCTTCTTGCAGCGAGAGCAGGTTCAGAGTAACAAATACTCGTTAGAGGTATTACATTGTATGACGAAGCGCAAAATAACCAAACATAACTCATAAACGTCCCTGATGCGTATCCGCAGCAATTAATTTGTGAAGACTGTATTCTTTTTCCTAAAATTAACATTCGATGGAGGTACATAATTAAACATTTTGAAACTAGTCCAATAATTTAGGATTTTATATATTAATTTTTTATATTATGGTTGAAAATTGTAATATAGTGATACAAAAAATTTTATATATTGTCAGTTCAATTTTGTTTTCAATATTTTGTAACCAATTTGATCAAACTAATTGAAATAGAAATGAAAAAGAGGGAACAGGTTGAATATTGAGAGTCAATAACCCAATGGGCAGGTCTGAAACGAAGTAGATAAATCGGTACATGGTCAGACACAATGCCAGTGAATACAATGGATCATTACAAATGAATTGAAGTAATGTTAAACAAAAGGAAACGGGTGTTATATTCAACGCTAATTTGTAATTAATAAACCATTAAATAATTAACTTTCAAACCACAATAATCCAATAATAACCCAGATGAAAGTATTGACAGAAATTGGTAGCGGAGAATAACACATGAAAAATGTTATAATATTTAAAAAATGGAAATTTTGAAATTAAATTTAAAAAAGATTTTAATTTGTTCTACAATATTTAATTGCTTTTATTTGGCTTAATATAGTGTTCAAATATGCGTTCAATTTACTTCGTTTGGTTTGATATCTTTTTTATTATTTTCGCTGATTTATCAATGAAAACAATGAATGCGAACAAATAAATAACGAGATGGTTTAATATTGAAACGTAATAAAAATGTAATTACCTCTGCAATGGTTCAATAAACAACATTATTCTTCAGAGGTACTGATGAATATTTTGAAAAATGAAAAACCATTGAATCTTTTCAATTTTTTAGTATTTCCAAATATTGCACACAAATCTAAAAATAAACGATAAATAAGCAAACGAGCAAGTAGATCGACAGAGAAACGTGCTTTGTTCAGGATCTAATTACTCCAGAAAACTGTTTGGGAAAAGAAGAAACGGAAAACCCAAAGCAGGGAAAGATAAAAGGAACAAAATCATGTATGTTAAACCAGAGGGAATGATAGAATTATCGGTCGGTAGGTGAAAAAAAAAAGGGAGAACGATCGGCGACAAAAGAGGACCATAGAGAACGAAGCAAAGGAGTGACGCACGGAGGTATGCAATGCGCAATTGTGTACTTATTTGAATGGTTTCCCGGGGATTAGACGGTTTAAAAGGATTAAATTAGATTGCGTTTAACCAGTGGCCAAGGGAGAACCGGTAGCACGCTGCTGGAAACGGTCCAGTGAACTTCCGGCTCTCAAGTTGAAATTTACTCGTGCATCCAAACTGTTCGCGGTTAGAAACGATTGTGCCCGCGACGTTCGACCACTGATTTGTCCGAACTTTCAACGTTGACCTTTCGCAGCAATCGATGTTAATTTTCCACTAATATTTGCCCCATAATTGCTTTCTTGACGCGTGCAGTCGCGCAAGTGAGAACCGAGCAAGACATGTTCGAGCTCCAATTATCAAGGATACGAACAAATAATTCTCAAATAAATTCAATAATTCATATTCGTATTATTAAAAATTCTTCTTTGTAGAATTTTAATGAATAATTCTCTAATTTATGAGTTTTCAATTAGATTTTCTGTTTTCTTCGAAATTTAAGCAATCGCGTCGCCCGTAAAATTGGACGGCAGCTACAACGCGCCAAATAAACGTTCTAACAAGAAAAATACGGCGATCTAAAGCAACCGATTAAGAAGTTTTCTTGTTCTCTCGAACGACATCGAGGCGTAATTCCAAAGGACGAAAGTTTCGGAATCCTTGAAAGTTCCGCAAAGCGCGAGAACGAGCAGATCTCGGTTCATTATTAACTGTGCTCGGCACAAAGTGAACTTGCTTGATCTTTACTACTGACGTTATTTTGACGTTTCTTCCGTGCCATGTTCACGCTTGAAAACAAAAACGACTCCTCTCTCAAATGTGCTCTTTAAATAACGAATCACAGGAACAGCGATAATTCATTCATTTTCTACATTTTAATTTACCATTGTAAATTTTGTTTAAAATCCAATCCCACAAACACGATATAATTTATCGCGTTAATATCATAATACGCGATACGAGGCCGACTCGTCGCTAAAGGATAACGAGTTAATCTTTGAGTGACTCCATCAGGGTCGAGGTTCCTTCATCACTCACGGTGATTCCCAATTTCCTCGTTCCTGCACATTTACCAATTATCGGCATTCGTTTCGCCAGGCGGAACTTGGATTTCCATTTACCCGCTTATTTATTCATTGTCCTACGCCCGCGGTGAAGGATACCCGACAAAAACGGGGACGGAGAGGGGGAGGAGAGCACATAAAATGGCTACAGGGAGACCAAAAACACGCCGAGATCAGGACGGATGTCGACGAGATTAAGCTGCTTTCAGACAGCATCAAATATTTATCGATCGAACGTCATCTGTGGCTCGTTCCTCGCCAGTTGAGACTTTGTTTCCCGCCGGTTGTTCCCGGCTTCTTTTTTCCTTCCTTTCTTTCATTCTTTCTTTCTTTCGACCAGGACACGTACCGGAAACTCGAAGGGAGTGGCTAAAGGGGAGACGGTTGCTTGGTTCGCTGGTTTGTAACTTGGAATGATGCATGGGTGGCTATTGGGAGAATGCAAATTGAAAACCAATATCCAACGCCAACCGTTACGGAATACCAGGAGACTCGTAGATTCTGTCGCGGTTCAACCACGGCTAGAACTTTCGATATCGGGGAAGAACTTAATGCACATTCTTTGGCGAGCTTAATCTTTAACTACCACGGTTTTGAAATTGAAGATTCTATAGAAGAATTCCTTTAGCAAACGCGTCAAACGTTGAGAAATGAAAATAGAAGTCATAGATTCGCGTTATTTATAAATTAGAAAATTGTACCTTCTTTATTTGGCGTTATTTGATCCTATCAAAATTTTCTCAATTTTCTCTGCAAATTGTCAGCTTCCATCGAATTACGTAGAATTAGTGCTCGAACACGTTAGGAACGATTTTAATTTAATAATCGAATTTGTACAAGAAAACTTCTCAATTGTGATTCGGTTCTTTTGTGTAGAAAAATCTGTTTGTCTTTCTTTTTTTTTTTTATATTTTTATGAACTGTTTCAACTGCTTTCTGCTTCGAAAAGAACGTCCTTTTTTCTCGCTGTTCTATGGATCGCGACGAAAACAAAAGGAAAGTGGATTGTTCGATCGATTCAATTGCGACGAAGGCGTGGAAACAATAAAATACTTGGTGAATCTCGATTTTTTCCTTTAAATAAATCTTTTATCAGCTTTAGTCTCGCACAAAGTGATTCAAATGCCATTTTATGAATAATTGAAGTGTTTGAAATTGTGAGTGTCACTTTATCCGCTACGAAGGAATGAACGTGAAAAAAAAGAATGTTTATTTAATTAAAGCCAGTTTTACCATATGAATATTTTTCTCTGAGGTTTTTAATGAAAGCACTGGAACGATGGTACTTTAATTAACTCATTTCGTAATTAATTTTGAATGACGAGTGCAAAATGTTTACAGGATAGGTCGTCAGAAAGTAAAAACAATTTTATGCTAGCTACTTCACGATGTGAGTAATTGATATCTTATAACAATCGACTTCTCATCTAATTTTATAATAGAATCAAATTCCTGAATGTTATCCAATAATACCTCGAAATACATAATGCATAAAATAAACATTTTAGAATAATCAAATTTCACATTATAGAATCGTATATCATGAATTATTCACAACTTGATACTTTATTGCAATAATTTAAAATTTCCTCATACGTATTGTAATTATAATTCAAACAAATTTGATGTAATTAATCTCAACTGATCAAATTATTAACGCTGAAGGGTTATCGTCTACACGTACATTATCCATGATATTTAATGATAATTTTATTACCATTCAATATGGAATAAAATTGAATAAAATTTCCTTCAATTGAATTGAAAAGTGTTGTAATCATAATTTCTGCATTAATATGTTTAATCATATTTAATATTGAACAATTAGCATCGAATAAAATTGAAAAATTACTCTTAATTAAATTATTTCCTTCAGAAATCAGTTCAAACAGTATCAATACTTTATATTCTTACAATTTATTCATTATGATACGTGTAAGACACAATTGTTCACAAGAAATTAACCGTACAATCGTCGAGATTACGCAACAGATCACGATCGATTTCGCGATCTCATCAAATATTTGATTTCGCAGAAATTCGCGTAAAAGCACGGGCTGAACGATTAGCCGACGAAATTCCGGTGATCGATCCTGCGTATCGAGTTACACTGTCCGGGCCAGGCGCCCGGGCGGCAACTAATTATAACGAAAATTGAGAACATCCTTGTCGTACGTGTCGGGGTTGATGTAAAATTTGATGATCGTCGGAGCTCGATCCTGCGCCTCGTTATTCCAGCTTTTAGCGAAATTACGTTCACGGCTTGTTAATCGTGTCCGACGTATCCAAAGTTCCTACACGCGGCAAAATTCGTCGCGACGCAATGCCGCCCCTTACCGCGGCAATCCCACACGAATTTTTCTATGCTTAATTTTTTAATGCGTTTATCCCACCCCCCGTTTCAATTACCATTCAGTTCCCAATTTATAGGGATAATTTGCGTCAGAATCCGGCGAACGATGAATCACGGGGTTGAAGAACGGAATGCCTTGAAGGGGTGGTCCAAATTAAATTAAACGAAAAGTAAAGGTTTATACGTTGGCGAATTTTGAGCTAGAATTAATCACGGTTCTGATGAAAATTGAATGGGATATTTTTTTTAACTTTTAATAATAAAGATATAATTTTGAGGGAAAGTCTTCCTCGTCTATGAATTGTCTAATAATTATTCAGACTGCGATCGTTTCATTTTTTAAATTAAACCTTCCACTTAGTAGATTATAACGCTAATTAATATAATATTAATGCAATTCCAAATTATTTGTGATTTTTTCTTTTAATCCCTTTATTTATTAGTATTAAATTTACGGTGTCAGTCATCGATGGCACTCGTAACATTCAATCCGCTAACATTTCCAAGAAGATAAAAATATTTTCCAACTTGATCACGACTACAATGTCTCCCCAATAATGACTCCAATGCTTCAGCACGTTCGTGTTCCGTGTCTGATTAAGGAATCTCGAAACAGGGTGGACGAAATTCGAAAGGATCGTAAACAGGATGGAAGAGGCTCTCGGTACTTGTACACCGCTGCTGTTTGTCTATCTCGTATTTGTCTATCTCTAGCGGCGTAACCGCGCAGGGGTATTAAAATAAGCGACTGAAACTTCACGGGAGAAGTTAGCGACACTGTCTTCCCTGCAATTTCTCAGGGAGCTTCCACGTCGAGTTTCTACCGATCTTCTTCTCCTTTTCCTTCTATCTGTCCTTTCGAATCGTCCTTATTGCTCTGTCTTTTGCGACAACAGATGAATCGCACGAATTTCGAGAGATCAACGGGGTTGTCGAGACATGGACAACCAAAACAGTTTCTATCGCGACTGGATGGGACACCAAATGTTTCATGGTTGTTTACGATGGCTTCCACCATGCAATTATTTAGATCTTGTAGGGTACTTTTGAGTTTTTCATCTTATTTAAATTTATTTGCGAAATTTCAAGGGACGAAACGAATTTGAACCCCTCGTTGATCTGCCACCGATGTTTCCTGAGGATACACTTCGCGGCGTATTCTGATAATGGCCAGTTTTCAAGCGCAACGTCTCGATCCTCGTCGAAGGAAAACCCCGCGACGTTAAAACACTTGCTGCAGCAAAAGACGAGAATGCTTTCAGCGACGAAACCGAAGGAAGGTCCCCCTTTTTCACTCTCTCGTCCGCGAACATCTCGAAGGCGGTCTTCTTTCGCGATAAGAGCTTTCCTTAGAACTCCATCGTCAGGTCCCTTATCACGTGATGCATCGTGATAGAGACGAATGGATGGAAAGAGCGGACGGAGTCTCTACCCTTCGCCGGGGTAGCCTAATTACCCTTAATGAATGTGCCGCTTTAATTGAAAACGCTTCCCTTCGTAAGCACGACTTTTAGTTTCGGATCGAAGGTCTTCCTGACTTGCAAAAACCCGGATGAGGCCGTGGAAATGAGGCAAAAAAGGGATGAAGGATTACTTGACTCTTGTCCTGATTCTTTTTTTCCCTTCCTACTTTTTTTTCAATGGCGTCGGACTTGAATATTTCAATGTGCCTACACGGCACTTAGGGCGTGACATTTTTGAGGAAGAAGGAATTAATTTGCGATTTGCCAACTTTCTACTAAATTTATTTTTCATACAAGGAGATTTATTAGAAGGATTAAGGTTGAAATAAAGGCTGACAGGGATCAACATGAAATAAAATCCCGTAACACGAAGCTGAAACCGATGTTCAACAAAGAAATCCTTTCCTTGATACCTCAAAAAAGATTCTTTTTGGATTATCGATCTTCTCGCATAAGAAGCTTTATGGAAGCGTACAAGAAAGGGAACAAGCGTGTCTTAGCGATTATCCAAAGGGTAAAGCAACATCGTGACCAACCTTTCTACGGTCGATCCGAAGGAGGGGGAGGCTCAGACGCGATTTAGGTCGATTGATCGAATCAGCTGCGAGCTTGCAAGCATGTGGCCAAGGTTCGCGTTTTCCTAAACTCGAACGATTCAACCGGGCCGATTGTCTTTCAACTGAATGCCGCGGTGACCCGCTCTTCCGGTCGACCGGATGTACGGGGCAACGATCGTTTCGCTATTCGATTTCAGGCCTTTGTTCGATTCGGAACAGTCAGGAGGCCGACGACCATGAGGACGACGTCGCGTCGTCGACGACGTCTACGATCGAGAATCGTTGAACAATGGCGTGGCTGACGCGACCGTTTCGCCCATTGTGCGGTTAACGTTGCCGGTATTATTATCCAGCCTCGACTTTTGATCGTAACCAATCGATACTATCGCGGCGATAATGATTATTCGACGCTGAAATCGAACCGATTAGTCGCTGCAAGGGTGGTCGGGGCTTTAAACGAGATCCTTAGCATTCGATCGGTGTTTCTAGCATTCAATTAGTGTTTTATATCTTATTTATTCAAAATTCGAGACTGTTCCTCTACTTTTGTTCCTTTGCTCAAGTCTTCGACTCGTTCATTAATCCTTATGTATCCTACAGTAACGAACTTCAGTCGAGTACATAAAAGACACAAAGTAAAACACAAATTGTAACTCATATACATATGTACATTTACTTGAAGCACGATACACGTCCCCCGAGCCGTTATGCAAATATCAAGAACATCAAGCCACATGCAAATGTCTTTATTAACATCTAACAGTTGAGGCCACGAAGTCGGTGAAATTTTAATTGGCACCAACTTATCTCAAGATTCTGAGAGCTCAACTTGGGATGAACTTTCCATTAACTCTCGCCATCTGAGAGCATCGGTCTTACTGTCGGAAGCATGTCTCGTCGAGCAGACGGGAACGTCTCGGTTAACCAAAAATATGTACCCAACGTCGAAAAATAAAGGGTGAAGGTGTAATTAAAAGGGAGGGTAATGGATCCTGAAAGGACTTGGGTATGGCTACTATAATTAGAGTTTGAGATATTGGCACATCTAAGTCAGGAATGATCAAAATAAATAAATAAGCACGAAACGAGTCAAATTACAATGTGTGATGCGACTGAACGCAAAAGTTATGACTGAATACATCAACGCCGGAAACTTGATACTGGAAACGAAGCTAGATGACCTAATATTCCCTGAGCAAAAGTCCTAGTTACGGCAATGATTGCAGACCGGCAATTTCACGCAAACCAAGTCTGATCTCGAGAAATAATCTCGTCCTGGGCGAGAGGATGAATAACTTCGTCCACTTTAGCAACGGCCGTGGCAAGTTTCCCGTCGGTTCATGACAGTTTGTAATATTCACCGGATTTCCAGCATCGCTGCTGGCTCGTTTCGCGGTTACGGGGATTTTTGTAACGTGAATACGTTTGCTGCGGTTGAAGTGCAATTACGAGTCCCGTTTCTTCGCTGTCGCCGCTCGCGCGGCCGATTTCGACCCGTTCAGCCGGCTCGTTGTACATTGGTCGCGCGTGTCTTTGTCGAATACACGAAATTTCACTTTTCTAACTTTCTCTCTTCCAACCCTTTCAACATCGTCAGAGATCGATGACCAAATCGTTGCGAATACAAATTCCACTGAAAATAGTGATCGAATCTACGGTCTATGAAATATTAATAACGATAGACACCTAATAATTTGTGAATCGACGCGGATCAATGTTTGTAGCCGGATCCATTGAGGTTTCGCAAGATAAACGTCAATATTTTCTCATGGAATTTCCGATGGCTCTGGTAGTTGCGTTTACGTGTGCAAATAAAGGGTAATTTAGAAAATCGTTTCCACTCGAGCGGAGCCGGTTCCCCGCAACCATAAGTCCTCGGCGCACCAGGTATTACCTAATCCGGTCTGATCTTGGCAAGTGAACTCGTTCCGGGGTCTCGAAACTTAGTTCATTCTAGCAAGAGTTCGCGAAAGTTTCGCAATACTTCGCGGGTGCCCAGTTTTTGTCCCTTCCGTGGTTCGTCCCGCGTAATTTCTGAAACTTGGATTGTCCGAGAACAATTCTGATTGCGCATTGACGTCCGTTTCCGTGAAACGACGACGGAAACTCTTGGATCCGCGATCGGACTGGAATCGTCCGTTTTTGCAGTCGATCCTTGGATCCGTTTAGATACTCGTGTCCAGTTTCTTGTACGATAACAATTTTGTTATCATTTTTTTTTTTGGGCGATAATATTGCGCCGATCGGAATTTAGATCGCGTTCGATGTACAGCGCGATCAGAAACGTAATTTCATTTTGGACGGAAGCGAGTTCCTGCACTTTTGAAAACAGCCTGGCTACGATGTTGGTACCCTCACCTCATGTTTCGCCATTTCCTTCGAGGCATTTGGGAAATTGACAATATTCTCTGTACACGCTTCGCGCTTGTAGAAGGAAAATACTTCAGCGAAAACGCTTCACTGTGTTCGAGGATATTGTGCCGTCGTAAGAAGAGGGTATAAATATGAAACTTTATTGTTTTATCGTCGCGCTCGATAAAGAGGTATCATGCAAATGATGGAGTTCTGACACTTCATCGAACTTGAAAGAAAAAGTAAGGATCGAGCTCTAAAAAGAGCCTTAATATATACCTTGCAAACTATTGAAGAAATAAATATTTTTCAAAGTTGAAATATTTCGTCAAATTTTTATAGCGAAATGTTATTCAATTTTTCATGGACTTTATACGATTAAATTATAAGAAAGTTCAATACCTTTCTCGATCATATTATTTACGCGAATGTGTATTGTTTGATGGTTGATTTATGGTTACTTTATGAATACAGACGTCTTTGTATTTTCAATCTATGCAAAAGAAATGGAAAAGCTGTGGTAGGTGTACCATGACACAACCAACATGTTCCGAAACATATTGAACCTTTATCCTCGAAACTACATCATGACTAGTAACTGGCATTTTTCCAAAAGATATGATATTCCTTTCCAATAACACGGAACACGGAGTTTTTATTTACACAAGGATACCGTATCGCGATGGTCGGTACTGCAATTCAAAATCAATAAAAGCGAATCAGAGAATGAACGGTAATATTTGTTTTACGATGTTCTAATTTATTCTCAGTCCGTTACCGGACATGAAAATATGAAAATTTCAGCTTGAGCGAAGTTACATAGAAAATAAATTATTCATCAAAGTAGGAAAAATGGTACAGTTACTATATAAATGTTATTTATATTTCCTTTAACATTTCAGTTTTTTGATGTCATTCAATTTATGAATTTGCGACATGAAAAGGACAAGGAGTGGTTTCAATTTATATTTGAAACACTTCGATTCTAATTAACGATATTTAATAAAATACAAATAATATTAATGAAGAATTTTTTCAACCTTCTGTGATCGATTCAATAAAACAGCAATCAGAAGATTGTTCCATACGTCTGACGTTCGGAGCAATTTCGATGTTGGTTCCAGCAGGACCATTTATCCTGGTAATTTCGAGATCCCGAGGAACTCGAAACGTACGATTTTACAGCCCTGCAATTCCAAGAAGTCGCGGCGGACGATGTCGTTTCACGAGGTGAAAATCTTGACGAAAACACGTTCGATAAAATGCTGACGTTGTTTCGAGGGAGACATATTCGAACGAACAGCGCGCATCCACGCGTGTGAAATTTTAAGACACGTGGGAAAAGGCGCCTCAGCTTTCTCCACGATTTAGAAATTACTCGGGAGCATTTGATGGTTCCCGTCGAGAGATCGAAGCAGTAGGTGTTGCTCCCTATGTGACATTAAATTGAATCAACGTAAGACGATTGGGACTTAAAGAAGATGGAACGCCTGCTTTTTTAATTTTTTCTCGATTCTTTTGACCTGGTGGCGCTGTTGGCAAGAAACATATTAAAACAGGTGTAAGAAGATACGCGGATGGTTGGGGTTTCAGGTCCGCAGGTCGGAGGATTTTCACGTGGAACGTAATACCACGCTGGTGTTATATCACGAATCCTCGTCCTGAGGCTCCTGCCGAGCAGACGATATTTAACTTATGAATATTTGCCGACCTACGATATGAGGTTTGTGCTTTTCAAGCACTTAAGTGTGGCGACGAGTAGACGACGGGATTGGTGGGCGCAGGGTGAAAGGCACCCTTGCTTCTTCCGCGAGATAGATGCATCTTATCTGTTATCGCAGGAACGCTGCATTATGCGGAAAATTGCAATAGGTTCGTGGTGGTTTTACAGCTTTCCTTATGGCAATCATTAAAAAAAAAAATAAAAAACTTAAATAATCATATAAAATTCTGAAACGGTATTTTCAATGAAAGAATAATATTATTTAATCGGAGGTTATTTGTCAAACGAGCAACACCTGCTTTCCTGTCAGTCTGACGATTTCTCTGATTTAGACTTCAAATTAATAATACAATCGAAGCATCGTCTATATATTTATGAAACTGGAAGTTATCTTGCCGACGTTCGTAGATCAGAAAATCCAGATGAACCTTCGAAAGTGGATCGAACGGCGGTTAATTAAAACTTTCTTCAAGAATTTCTTCGGATTACTTGCGCTCGATTCCCACCCATTTCGATTCCGACAGCAATGACTTTCTTCGTCTGAGAAATTGTATGAAACAGGGAATGGCTCGGACTAATTTCGCAATATTTTCTGATTATATCATTTAATTTTCATAAGGACATTAACGCGTTTGAATTTCAAATCTGATATCAGGGTAATGTCACTTGTATCCTTAAGAACCTCAACTTAATTTATTTTGAATAAAAAAAAATTAATTCTCACGTACTGTGAAATAGCCTGCATAATAATCTATTTTGTCGTATGCAGTAAACTCAGGAATACATTATGGCGTCGGTACATGTCGGCCGTATTTTCTTTTCTGATTTTTTATAACTCCACCTCGTTATTTTTCTCGTTGGTATAACAAATAAATCCGAGATTTGTATTTGCACAAAATCGGTATAGTACACGGTTCGTTATAAATTTCCTTGTTAGAGAAGCTGCGAATTATCAGAAATCCTTGTTTCACCTTCGTTTACAGACCTTCCTTGTTAATTGCTGCTGTTTCCCGTAATGTTATGGAGCTTTTAATTAATATGATGTTATGTATATTTTGAAGCGGAAGATGCTTCGTATTTATGCTCCACCCGTATGCAACTTATCGAAATAGTTGCACTACCCATTGTGAATTTCCGAGTGCAATTTCATCATCATTATGATTATTAAATGCACATGAATTAGGATATCTTCAAATCTTTTAATTAAAATATTGTTGAACTTGTTCCTGATTGTAAATATTTTAATATTTTAAAACGATTCGCAATCGAAATACACGATTATTTCGATTAAAGTGTCGCCGCGTTAAAAATACGAGTTCCTCGGGGTGGAAATTAAAGAATAATTACCGAAGCAAACGAATAAAAAGGTACAGGAAGTTGGTCGGATCAAAGTAAATCGAGTCCATGATTTTGCTGGGGACTGATTACATTTAGATTAACTGTCACAGAGTCTTGTTGAAAAGTTTCGTTTCCTTGTGCAAACGGCACTAGACTCCGTTCTTTCAAGGGAATTAAAATTAATAAAACTACTGTGGAAGGTTCCTTTACCGACGCTAGGATCTACTTTTCTTAATTAATTCGAACAATTTTCATCTTGTGTCTTCTAAACGGGAAACAATCCGAGGAACTTTCCTCCGAGAATCGTTCGAAACTTATGACAATTAATTGGAACATTAAAAAACGGATTGTTAACATTGTTTCTTTCGGTTTTTGAAGGAGATCATATACCGTTCTTGAAGAATTTAATTCACTACGAAGCTTAGTTTCTTCTGACCCGGTTCCTTTGCGTATTTATTCCCTCGTTATTTATCCAACTTTAAGCTCGTCTGAGTTGCTGTCGCTTAACCATTCTTCTTTTAGTTGAATCAGCTTATAAGACGCGAAAGAGAACTCCGTCTTATGGCTGGGAAAGGAGAAATCTTTGCATGAGAACAATTTTGTCTTTATATCTTTGGATCTCTTTACTGAATTAACTGTGAGATGAAATTCAAAGTTCTTAATATTAATTACCATATATTCTCAAAATAGACTCTTCTTACGAGTCTATTTTAAAATTTATTCTTCTTAAATAAAATAATCAAATTCTTCTATGCGGTCCTAATTCAAGGATCGAGGCTTTCAGAAGCGGACGTTCTAAAAATCGAACAGGTTCAGGACTTGGAGGTTCGATCGGAGGCCAGGCGAGGAACAAAAGGCGGTCCTCTCGCAGAATTTCCAGGAATATTTGTTTGATATAGCGATTCCCTCGGTCGGTCCATTAGATCGACAAATATATCCTGGTAAATCGCGACGAGAACGATGGCGTGCCTCCTCTTGTCAATCCTTTTTTCACGATCCGCCGGGAAACTTTTGACCGTGGTTTCTTGCGCGGATCCGCGGCGGGCCGTTCACGTGGCGCGGTCGAAAGTTTCGCCGGCCGGCTAACAAGATGTCAGACAACAAATGCTAAAATATTTATACCGGCCGCGTAGGAATAAAAGTACCGTTCTTTGTGGACCTATTGGCCGGTTCTCTTCGAATCCTCTCTCCCTCTTTCCCTCAATTGCCTCGTCAACCCTCGTAGGATGGGACTTCATCCGACGGAGCATCGATTTTAAGCTCTTCCGTTTGTTTGTTCTGCCGGAAACGTACTCTGTCTTCGAGGCTTCACGTACGAAAGGCCACCGCCGTCCCTTTCCCTTCCAAAGCCCTTTGATGCTTTTGTCGAACGGCCGAGTAGCTGGTGTTTAATTTCATACGGTCCGTGAATGGGGTTTGCGAATCATCGTGGATGAAAAATTGGGAAAATAAATAATAATTCCGTGAAGCAGATTCGAACCTTCCGGTTGGGCGCTTTCTGTGTGCTTTGGAACTGTTTCCATCCATTTCGCTCCGTTTTTAGGAAAATAAATAGACGTTGCAGCAAATTATTTTTTATGTTATTTTGTAATAAACATGGAAGATTTTGTTTGTATATTTTGTAGAATATTTATCGCAAAAAGGTTTGAGTTAGAATTCCCTTTGGAACTAACAGGGCGATAAGGAGAGCAGAAAAAGTCGCTGTTATCCCTTCGACCATGGTGTTCGAATCCTACTAATTAGAGGCCAATTTCGTGGAAACATTTTCCGCCCCGCGACCGAATTTCCTTTTAATTCACATCTCGAGTCGACTGACTTTTACCAGAGGGAACCGCCGCCTCCCTTCGGCGCAATTTGTCTCTTTAGTTTTTTCTCGTCTCGTGTACAATCCTCTCGTTAAGTTACGTTCGGTTTGGGTTTCATTTGTATCGAGGCTGGCGATAACCCGGGACAATTGGCCCGGGCCAAAAGGAACGTAATCGACTGTTAACGACATTCGACGATTCCGTAATTCGGCTAATTTCTGGGTGCTGCTCGGCGGTTTCGCGACACCTTGAACAGGGTGATAATTTACAGAGGCACAGGTAATATTCCGTGGCTCCTTTGAGATCGAAGCCCTATGGTAAATTGAGAGAAAATTGGAGAATCGAGCAAAGGTGGCAATTTGTAATACCTGAGTGGAAGAATGAAGGTCTGCGTTTATTTTTTCTTTGGTTTTATAAATTACCAGAATTGCTGCAATTATTCTTTTTCGTAAAATAATTCCTAATTCCTGAGTTGGAATAAATTTATTGTAGCTATTCATTTCGATTAAATTATTATGGTAATTATTTTAGAAGGTAAATTACAAGTACAATGTTATAGCGTAAGGATAACATGTTCTTGAGTAATATCTTTCGTACAATAAATTTCAAAGTACTAGCTTGTTCTGTCCCAAACTTTAAACACAGCTTATGATAAGCGTGAATTAAACGAAATTTGCAGACACGAAATCCTCTTAAAAATTATTTTAATAATTATATATTAAAGCAAATACTATCACGTGTCCATGAGACATTTCCTTAACTATTAATTGATCTGATAGAATCTTAATCGATCACGTGATGGGATGCAAATAACGAAATGATTTATTTGACGCGCGAAACGTGACGGCTGTGTCAGGGCTTGTCTCCCTCGTGATTTAATTAATTACACGAAACCGTCTCCTTTTTTTCCTTTTACCAGGGACGCTTTAACGGTCGTTAGTTTTTATGCGAGGAAAAAAAGGGGGATGGTCGTGGCTGCCAGCTGGAACAAAAGTCACCACGGAAGTACAGGAAACGCGGGAAAGAATCGCTTGATCTCTTGTATCTTGGATTTTCCGGGAAGCTTACACCGGAGGAATGGTTTTAATGATTCTCCTAGAATTTTACTTTTGACTTTCAACCGGTATTGTAAATTTCAAGGCGTGTCTCAAAATTGTTGCCTTAAATTAATTTAATTGCTCAATATTCTGAAACTCAGCTAAGAAAGTTTCTCCTTGAATTTTGATCTGCAATAAGTTCAAAAATTTTTAATTTTTTACATTTTGAATTGTCCCTTTAAATACAATTTTCCCAGTGTATTGTACGAAAGTACTTTGTTCAAAAATTTCGACCAATAAATTTTAGTTCAACCACCATTATGCGTATGTGAGTTACGATTCACCTAACTTTGCTATTCCAGGTGGTATTTTCAAATCATTTTGTAAAATTAATTTGTGAAACCTTCCGGTAACGATATGCTTAGCTCTCGTGCTTCAATATCCTGGCTTTTTGAACTTGTTTCGTGCGTTGTTCGCGCTCAAATTTCAATTAAAAAAGAGGGAATTGCCGAGCGTTACATGGATGAAATAATTAGAAAGTTAAACAGGATGGAAATGTTTGTAAAAAATCCAGCGTGCTTTTTTTGCTGAAAGAGCATCTGCGTTTGCTACCTCTTCTTTGTCCGCGTGCAAAATGGCTGGAACTGATTCATCTTTTTTGAAAACGCTGGCTGGAAGAACTTTCTCGACGTTGCCGGCAGTATTTCAACTTTTATCGATTAACGGGATTCGTCAACAATTTTTTAAAATACGACTAAAAGTAGCAACGTTCGATTGAAATAAAACGAAATTAACTGCTTCCTCCGCGGCAAAATCTGACGGACACTTTATCCCTCCGCGACGTATTCATGGTTCACCCTGATATATCAATTTTCGTGGCGGTCAGACGGATCTCCCTTCAACCCAAGGAATAAGCTACTGGTCGATTTTTAGAAGGGTCGTTAGGATCAGCTGAAAAATGGTCGCTAGCCCCGGGGATCGTCAAGTGCCATTAGGCTCGACGTCGATAGGTTACATTTTTAATTTCCTCGTTCGAACGTTTTGACGGGACATCGATAATGGTTATCGTGTTGCCAGAAATATCGTCGTTTGGATCGGTTGCATTTGCTTGCACCATCGACAGGTGCATTTATACGGGGTGTCCTGTTACAAAGTGTCCATTAACTTAATCACAGATTTTTTTCAATTATTCTGTGCAAAAAAATTCTACTAAACAGGCGCAAAAATATTCTAAATTATAATTAATTTTATGATTTACATTCTCTAATTTCCTCAAAATAGAATAAATTATTAAATTAACAAAATATTCAAATTACTGAATTTATCGTAAGTAGATTGATTTATTAGAATCTATTTTACGACCGTTTATACAGCGAACAATTAAACTATCGAAAATTTGGCCGAAAGACACCCAGTACAATCGGAGTACAGTGCTCGATCGAGATTAATGAACGTACGTGTGAGAGTGTCTTGAGGGGATTCGTTTGGCCGATGCGAGGCTATCGCGAATTTATCACGAAAATAAAGCCACCGGGAAATTAAATCGATATCGTTCTCGATAACGATACGGAACACTGACAGTCAGCCGGGAAAACGCTGATCCGTTTGTTTCGTCGAGACGGAAGGTGTAGAGTACACAAACCCCCCGGTGCCTGTGGCGTTTTGTAGCGGCGGATGTTTTATGGAGGTTGATATGATAGAATAAGAGGATTCATTTCAAGATACATTGATTCTATTCGACCGTGATGGCTTTTTAATTCTTTCAAATTTATTGTCCATCTTGGCTCCTTCTTTCTACAAAATTAATTTCTGAGCTAAACTGTGATTTATTTAAAAAACGTTATCGATTAACACAGTTAATTTATCAGCATTTTATTTCGTTCAAAAAATTTCTAAAACTGTTTCTTGCGTCGAAAAAGACCACCGATAACCCTTCTTCGTTGCCCTATTTTAAATTCTACTTCCGCTTCGGCTAAAGCACACAATTTCTCGTTTCAAACCGAGCCGGTTTAATGTATCGCGATCCGGATTACTGAAATCCGCGCAATCAGAATGAAATATCCAATCTCTCGGCGCAAGAAGCAGCTGGTGTCGCAAATTATCCTCGAAAAACGAAGTAGCGTGGCGAGGAGATAAAAAGAATCCCGATAGCACGCCATCCTTTCTCCCGGTGCTCTTGTCCTCTTCAAAAAGCCGGGACCTGGTCACAATGGGCCGCGAGTGTTGTCGCAGTTGCTGCGCCAGCAATAAACGGTGCATCAGCCGTGCCGGTACAACAGATAACAAGCTCCATTGCAACGAAAGGGGGAGCCCTGAATCCCTGGCTGTGATGCACCTGCATACACACACGCGTGTATGCATGTACGTGGATGCATATATACCGATATACGGGTATGCAAACAGACCTTGATGCAGATAGATTCTTGCGAGCACGCTTGCGGATAAACGCTTACGGAGCCGACTATGCGGACAGATCTGGAATCGGGAATGTCCGACGGTGTATTGTTGATTGTGGCCAACGATCGGAAATGAACCTATCATTCGGGGCGGAGAGGGGCTACGAGGGGGGCTGGTTCACCATTTGGCCCTGACGTACACTGTATCTCCGATAGAAATCCAGCTACTACCTCCTCCTTTGTTCTTCCCTCTGTCTACGATCAAGTAGTGTAGCCCCCTCTTGGCTCGGCCGTGTCTGGCCTTCGACCGACTTTATTCACTTGCGCGACGCGTCGTCGATGGGATTCCAGCGTCCCGTTGCGAACTGTCGCGTGGAAATAGCCTCGCAAATGGGACTGCTCTTTTTTTCTTCTTCTTCTTCTTGTCTTTTCTTTGTAAATTGAAAAACAGTCGCAAGATGGTCCACGAGCGATCCTTCAGGGGAACGGGTTCTGAAGGATTTGTTCGAGAATACAGGTACGGATAAATTGTTGTAAATTCGTTGGTAAGTAATTCTTTTTTGGATTATTATTAAATTTGAAGGAGAGGATAATCTATAAAGGTGCAAAGGCGTGAAAGGATTCGATATCTGAATTTTACACCTATACAGACTTCCCCCAATTTCTTTGCAAATAAAGCAGCTACGAGTAAACGTAAGAAACTGTTCCATTTTCGAGCGATTCCCTATCAGCCGGAGCATTGTTCTCCCAGTCTAGTTTCTGATTTCCATTCCGTTGTTTTCGATACTTGCTCGATAACTTCGAAACAACAAGGGGCGAAGTAGCGCCAGTATGGGATAAAGGAAGTTCGATTGAACATTCTTATCCATCCGGAGGGCAGAATTGCTGGTCTCCGCCGGCGGCTACGTAGAAGGGCAAATAATAAACAAAAGTTTGCGTGAAAACTTTGGTTTTAAAATGATATTAGCCGGTGGGTATCGAGCCCGAGACGCAAGGATTCTCGGTTCCGATCCACGGGTGCAAAGTAATGATAAACTTTCGAACAAGTCCCCACGCCCACCGTCTGCGAAACCTCTTCCTCCTGTTGCTGTCCCGTCCTTTTTCGGTCTTCACCTTCTTTCTTGGATCTTTTTAGATCACACATCTCCGTGAATGCGACCACTTGAGCGTTCCAATGAGGAGGAACCTGTGTTCAATACGAACTTATTTCTATTGTATTCATATTTCAACTTTTTTACTGACACTTATCAATTAAGGTTCTAAATATTATAATGTTAGTATCATTCATTAATTCTCAGTCTCTTTTATTTTAAATTACCCATGAACATTTTGGTTTAAAAATATATTTATACAGCCAAGTTTGTATTATTTCAACAAACAATTTTTGACGCTGCACGATACATGAATATTTTCCAGCACAGTAAAAGTATTATAAAAAAAGAGGGCTTTTGTAAAAATGCACCGTGTACATTTCTCTTTTTTTCTCTATTTTACAGTACTTTCATTTCAAGAGTATTCTTGAAACTTTTTCCCTTCTTCATATTTTTTTTGTTCTCTTTTTCTATAATAATTCTCACTTTTCATCCTCTTACCCTGTAAATTGGTCCCGCTTTTTCCCTTTACGTCCTTCTGTTTGTGAATCTGCAAGAATTTCAGCGAATTTACAGGAACTACGACCTTGCAAAATATCACCGCCACTTTGGAACTTCTCACGCGCAGATGCAATACTATAAATTCTTTTTATTTTCGTCCGGCCGCGGCTCTCGTTTCTCCTTTTATTAAATCCTTTTCCCATTCGTGCGCCGTCTCCTTAAAAATCGTTTCCTCGTCGAGCTTTGCAACACCTGGCAAACTATTTTCCCTTTTTGGCGGTTCTTAGATCCCTTTTCGCATACGACCTAAATTACGCCTCCTATCTGCGCTCCTTTTTATCCCCCTATAATATCTTTAAAATAATTTTTCGCGGTGAACTATTTGCTCCATCAATCTTCATCATTCTTTCCACACATATTCGTTTCCGATCAAATTCCTATTAACGTGCCGACAAGTTAACAAATTTGTGGAAGATTGGTAAAAACATTAAATAGCCTCCCGAGTAACTAATAGCAGGCGGAAAGTTAAAATTCGCTGCATATTAACTTAAGGTCCAAATTATAAATTCAAATTTGAATAAATTTGAATAATTATAGTAGAAGATGATTGATCGCGTAGAATGCCGATAAGCAGCGCTCTGTAATTAATTGGGTCGGATTAAAATGTGCAGAACAGCGATAGACGTTGTTAAGAGTTAATAATAGGCTTCTGTTGGATACATTTTTTAAGATTGATCTAAAAGTCATGAAAAGTACAGGGCACGTAGAGTATTACAAAAGGTGGAATAAGCTAAAATTGCTCGGTTAATTCGAGTCGCGTTGTCGAAAAGGGAAATTGAATCTCATGACGGAAGTCAATTTCAAGGTGGGGTAGGGTAGTTGTTAACGGGAAAACTTCAAAGAAGTATAGGGTCATTTGCAGAAGAAGCATAATAAACGGAGAAGTGACGCCGCTCTCCTTTGTGCAAATTTATATTTCTTCTCACGACCGAAGGAAGAATGTTTCTTCCGTTGCACCGGGATAGATTTATTCCTTGCATTCCGTGCGTCTCTGTTTCGTCGCCTGGACAATCCAGGAATCAAGGTTTAAACTCGTGTTTTACGAGGTTTGCACCGCGGGTGATTGATGCGGCAGCCTTCATAAATTTCGGATTGATCGAGCAGGCGTAAATGACGAGATTACTCGTTAATGAGTAGAACATACCCGATGTTGCAGCGAATTTCTTCAAAGGTGAAATTGCAATAATCCATCTTCAGTTGCAAGGTCGAGCTAATGTACGCCATCTGCATCGACACGATAACGAAGCTTAATTGATTGATTCGTGCGCGCTGTCTAAATTATTACGACAAGAAATTTTATGCATATAATGGTTTCTGTGTGTTCGATAATTCATGTGTTTGTGGTTGAATAGTTTGTTTAAACGCGGCTGTTACAAAATACACTGGATCAGTTACCATTGTGACGGGAGGTTTAATTAATTGCAATGATTTGTAAAGTAACGTTGTTGTATTAAACATCGGTTTGTTGTTTATTATTGAACTCATTAGTTACATAATCGTGGAGTAATTAATAAGCTTTATATGCGTCTCTCGATTTGGTCGGTTTTCAAAATTGTCAGAATTAATTTAGAGAAGTAGAATATGCAAAAATATGACAAATACCATTGTAGAAGGTAAATTTTAGAAACTATAAATCCACCAGTGAGTTTGCTGTAAAAAGACTTATTCTCAGTAATAAATCCTAAAATTTAATTATCCCTGGGAATTTTAATCCGTAATGAATACGAGACTTGTCTCCTCTTACAATGCATTCGACGAAAAAAAAATCTGAATCCGCGATCTTTACGAATAGTCGACGAAAAAAGAAACAATTAAGAAATTAATTATTTTCTGAAGCGGACTTTTGTCCCCTGGCACGCAACAAGAGCTTTCACACAATCTCGGAAGCCCTGGAATTTAATAATATATTTATTAGCCGGGTGTCATTAATCTTCCTGACATGTATTGGCGTTCATCGCGAGCCTATATTCTTTCGCCAGCGGTCTCTCGTTTTTCTTCCTGTTCCGCCAAACCTGGCCACCGGATCTCGAATCTTTTTCCATATTGAAAATTCCGCTGAAAATTGGCCAATGTCTGTGTTCTCGAAGTGGCAGGAACGCTGCAGAATTGGGAAAAATATTTGCGAAATTCTTTGTTGCAAAGAACAAGAGAAGAAATTTTAAAGCAATTTACGTGTACTATGACGATTACCAAAATTTTTCATACCATTAATATAATATTTGTGACGTTTAGAATTTGTTACCCTATTTAAAAATTATTTTACTTATCTTCGAATAATGGAACATATGGAAGAATATTCCAACTAAAATTAGGCGCTTTAATTTTAATAAATTGGAAAAGAGGTGTTCCAGGAAATATTTTAAAGCTTGAAAAGTAGTGACAGAAAGCAAAATTAAATTTAAGCGGTTCCTTTCTTAGACTGTTCGACGTTTGAAAATTAATATACAAACGTTCGAAGTAGAAACGGTCGTAGGGAAAGGGTTAAAGAACGAGACTGGGGAGGATCGGTATCGAGGGAATACGAAAGGTATTCATCAAAAGGGAGGGCTGTTGTTAATTAGGAAACTTGGGTGATTAACGGGAACACGTCGAAAGGGGTCTCACGGGGGTTGTCTCGTGATGTGGTTTTCGTTCGATCACCGGGCATCGCGACGACGACGACGCCTGCGGATCTCGTTCCAGATTTCGGGCCGCGCTCGTCCGCTTATAATTTTGAATTACGACACCCGCTGGCACCGCCTCGTCTACGTGGCTGTGAAATTACCGTTCATGATTCATGCTATCGGTAGGCCACAATTCACTAACCGTGTCTGCGACCCGATTAGAGTCCGCCCTGATCGATTTGTGGAAGGAACTCGCGGACCTTCGATAACTACTTCTTAGCGACCCGCTGCCTATAAATCTCACGGGGACATATTTCATCGCGACAGCGTTTGGATGCTAAACGTTGCTCGTTTTCGTGCCTATAAACTTCACGAGATCGTTTGTACAATAAAGAAAGTTCCTATGTTAAGGTGCTCTATCAAATAGCCACTTACGATATTGCACGAAAGTATGAAACCGAATAACTATTTTAAAATTGAATTAATTCACTTGAGCTTTTTCGTGAAATTAGAAGAATTAGTTTTCTAAATAATATATATTTTTGTTGTTTTGAAAAAATTGCAATTAGTCGAATTTACAAGCGAAATAATAAAAGTTACTCTTTCATTTACTTTTATCCATTTAGTTTGTGATAACCTAAATAATTAAGAAAATTTATGTACCCATTTGACTTCCCAGTTCATCATCGTCCTTTCAAGAGTCTTGGAGCTGTTTCGAGTTCAGCATTGACACAGTTGCAAGGGGTTTCACGATAATTGTCGGTACTGTATGAAATTCCCTTTGCGAATCTATCAGAAGCTGGCAGATCGACACGCGGGCACATTTAGCGAATTACAAGCGCGACAGAATGATTCACGAGCGATGGTTTCGATCGCCACGGAGCCAACTTGTTAGTCCGTTTGCAAAATTGGCCCACAATTAGCCCTATTCGGCACGTGATTCACCATGATCATTCGCAATTACTTAGCAACATTGTCCAGGCTTAATGTTCACAGTCTGGTGTTGCTGTTGAATAAACGATTGGCCCGTGTAGTCTGTTAGAAATTGGTTAACGAACTCGAATTCTAATCAAGGATCCGTGGAATCGTTTTACTAATTTTTCTTGACAACTGATTCTGTTTCTGTGCTTTCGCCTAAGAAAATATAATTTTTAATATAACTTTCTTTAATGTACAAAAATAATTCTAATTGCTGATAATAATTTATTAATGCAACTGCACAAATGTATTAGCAATTATTTCATTGCTTCGACAGAATGTTTAAATATTTTGCTGAACGTTGACTGAAGACCAGTTCTAAATAAACGATTAAAACGTTTCTTCTTTAGCTAAATGCCATTCAAATTGAATTTTCATCAAGAGCAGTATCCTAGTCTTGTTCCTTGAGCCAACATTTAACTGCATTTTGTTACTATTTGCGAAGTAATTAGTGGAACTCGGGGAGGATCGAGTTCGGCAAATGAACTTTAAAACTGGCTATTAGTTTTGGTCGCAGTTAAAAAGATAGCCTCCGGTGATACGAGTTAAGTCAACTTTTAATATTAAACCGCATGTATAAAGCGATTACCATTTTTGGGGGGATTAGTTTCTTAATCGTCCTAAGGGCAATTTGACATTTTAAGCTAGCTTAATTTGTATCGTTAATTTAGCCGTTTTAATTGAACAAATTTTATATATTTATATAAAATTATACACAAATTCTTTACAATCTTGAAAGCAAATTTTAAATCTTCCGAATTATTAACTTCGGGAGAGCCATAATTTTTATTTAATACAAAGTTTGAACTCCATTATTTTATATCATTTTTATCCATATTTCACTGGTATAATAAAAATTTATCGATTCCGAGTTTTGAAGCAACCCGGCAAATATCGTTTATAAAACCTAAAAATTCACGAAGATATAAATATAAATGAAGCTGATCGTAACTTTGCTAGCATCTCTCGATTTTTATGTCAACCTCGTACGAAATTCTTGAAATCATCGAAGAAACAAAGTGCAGTTGGTTTTGCATTTTGAAAAAGTTTCGTTACATTTTATACATAACAAAGGAATTTTGACAAAAATCTCTAACAAAAGGTAATCGTGATGAAAGAGAGTTCACAAATAAAGTTAAATTGAATTCGACGTGAAAAATTCGCGGCAGTTGCTCGATATATCATCCAAGTTCGGATCGAGAGAACAGCGATAGGGAGGGGGAAAAAAGAGGATATCCGCAAACGTTGACAGAAGTCGTTTCGAGGAACGGGTCATGGTAATTATTATTCGATCCAGGAAACTCCTTACGACAAAAATAAAATTCGAAAGTTTCCGGAGTTGGCTGGAACTCGATCCGAGTCTGCCACGTAGACGCAAAGTGGTCCTTAAATCTTGTTGGATCGCGACGTTTCGATCGATCAGCATTTCAATCGACGCCTTCTTCTCCTATGGCATCGTGTCGCCGGCGCATATTGGATGAAATTCAATTTGAGTATCGAGTACCTGGATCGACGTCTTCCGCGCGTGTTTCTGAGAAGTTGCAGAAAACAGCAGCATCGCAATTCTGCGCATAAATAACTCATATCTTTGCTCTACGTCTCTCATAAGTAACTAATTTTGAAATTTTTATAAAATCTTGTCAGTTACGTTATTATAAATTACATATACTTGAAGTTATGAATAATATAAGTAATGCAATACTGTGAAACTAATAATTAAAATTTGCTATGAGTGAAATATCTTACCAATAATAATAAAAAAACTGTAGTAGAATTCAGATTTTCTTCGTTTCATTTACTTTCGTTGATTCATATTGCAACGAGGGTAAGTTGCCTAAGATCTCATAAATTCACGTTGGAAGCTTAGTACACGTTCGTGCGAGCGAAGACTTAATAAAGTCGTTTTAAAGCGCTTATTCCAGAACGAGTATTTTACCTTTGCATTTCTAAACAGTTCTGCTTGCTACGTTAATCCGCAGTACAAGTTTTAGAAAGTCGTAAATTAATCGCAACATGTACATACTAAAGTTGCTTGCTTTCCTCTAAAGCAAACTGACAAGAGAACTACGAATCCGGACCCTTCGATCTCATAAAACTTGCATTCCTGACCGAATCATTTCTTGATTACGTTCGCTTTTCGCTTATTATGTGCGGAAATAAATCTCTATCCTTCTCAAAATATTTTTAAACGTTAAGATAATTGACGTAAAAAGTTGGTGAATTTTATTTTAAAGTTTTATGAGTTTTTAAAGAATTAACAAAATAATTACATCTTTCAAGCTACGATTAATAAATTATGTCTATCGACGATGTTTTATGTAACGTTTTATGAAATGTAATTTTTAGTATGATAGTCCCCCCATAAATTATGTTCATAACAGATGCCTCTCTCTAAATCCGATCCCCTGGTATCGTAAATTTTAACGATTCGATATTAATCGATTTCCCACCGTAAACTCACCCATTCCGTCGTTATATTGGTCTTTCTAATTGGTCACGCAGCAGCCAGGAATTGTTCCTTTTGTGGCTTGATTCGTCGGTTAATTGAGGAAAGTTCCACACACGTGCTCCAACGCCTCGATACCGGTGGCAACGGTAACGAGACCATGTATCACGATCCTGGTCTCCTTAATTGTTTTCCTCGGTGGATCTTCCCCGAGCCAATAAGCTGCCGGGTTTACCGGTGCAGATGAGTCGAAACCAGCGTTTTCGATTCGGCCGCGTTTCTTTCATGGGGGAAAATGAACTCGTCGCGCGTGATCCGACTGAATTATTACATCGTCTGGTGAAAAGCTTGATCGAAAGTCTCGGCGGATCGGGCTAGCCGTCTTGATGACTGCCGACGACCGAGGCGGAACGGGAGTTATAAGGCTCACGAAATAGCGGATGGATGTTTGCTCTCGAGCCGTATCGATTCGGTGAAATTTTGACAAATTTCAGTCCTGAGTAGTTAAAAATTGCGACAATTTTTCATTTAACACGTTGGTTGCATTATCAAAATATACGCTTCGACGGTTGAATTATTGGGCGTTAAAAAATACAGAAAATCATTCGTAGCTGTTATTCTTTCACTAGCTCGTGTCCAACATCTTCTTCGAATCAAATTGAGGATTTTATAGAACAATTTTTCTTCTTACCCCTCCAGTCAGAAACATAAAGATTCTCTTAGAAAAACATTGACTACTTCCGTTTTTCCCGCTTCATCATTCTTCCTTCATTTCTCTTCTGGAACAGAGCAAACAGGCGCGTCGTTTGGATCTCGACGATTCGAAATTCCTTCATCATGATTCAATTTCGTAACTCACCGCGCGACGAGCGAATGAGCACACAAGGGGTGAAAAAAATTGAGACCTCATCGGAATGAAAAGTGTGACCGTAGCGAAAGGTGCGCGGCGCTCGACGCGTCGAAACGTGGCAAAAGTCGGGATGGAAATTTGAAATCGTAACCGTTTCGAAGCCAGGATAATCCGAAGTGGCCACAATACAGCAGTTGATGTATGGCGGTTTGGACAGGGCATTGGTCAACCTGACACGGATATATTGCACGGCCTATATTACTACTTCAGTTTGGACTACATATCTGCTTGTCTACTAGCAACGTTACCAGCCTCCTATACATCTGCACTCCGCGTTCCAGTGAAATATTCCCGACAAATGAATAATTTCTAAAGGAAAATAGATTATCGCCCTATTTTGCAATCTTATACTATTTCTGTCAATTCTTTCGTGAGCATAACTAATTTCTTTTGACACATTCGTTGCCATGACGATTGAAAATTTTATACAATTTTTCTAAGCAATTGGAGCAAACAAGCAGCTAAAATTAATGACAAATGCTCTGCAACATTCAGCTTTAAGATAGTAATTCGCTTCACCCATACATTGCCACTGATGAATGACAATGGTTTGAAAGTCTTTCTTATGTGACTCTTCGAATAGAAGCCTTTTCCCGTGAATTTCACACAGGGCGTCGGTATTGTCGCCAATTACAAGGCTCTATCGTAGATGAAGAAGAGCCGGCGAAGGAAAAGAAAAGCGAGGTGGATAAGAGAAAGGGTTGAAGTTTAGAGGGTTGCATCGTTCGAAGCTGCGAAATGTGGCGGGATTGCAGGGTTGCAGTTGCAGTTGCAGTTGCAGACGGACTTCCTCGGAGAGGTTCACGACTCCGCCCGGTAATTGGAGACTTTTAACGATCCAGCCAGCTTTCAAGCTGGCACTTCGTATCTGTTTTCCGCACGAGAAATAGCCGGTGAAAAGGATAGGAAAATGGACAGTCAGCTGGTGAATACGGATACCAAGTCACTGACTTTTTCACAAAAATTGTTGCTGCAGTTTGGATGGATCCTTTTAATCCAATCTTTATTTTACTTTAGAGCTTTTAAGTCATTACATCCTGGCATACTCCATTTGTTTAATTCATTAACCCTTAAAAAGGTTTGATATGATTATGACTAATTTATTAATTCAGATATCAGAATAAGATATCTGAGCTTTGTTTATGGCTTTATAGTTGAAAATCACTCGGGTTCAGTAGTTTTCCTTAAAACTATTCTTCAATTTTCTTTGTTTTGTGAATATAATTCTAACGTGTGTATTTATTTAACAGTTAAATTGCGAGAGTTATGATATTTACAAGACCGACCGTAAAACTTCCACATAACCCGAAAGAAATACGTAGTAGCTGTCATCTGCCTTAAAAATCGTCCGTCCCTTTTCCTTGTCGCCGCTATCTTAGCTTCTCGGCAGCGTTTTCGTAAGAGGCGCACCTTGATCATGCACTAAATCACGGAGTGCTTCTTGTTGCCCCTTCCATTCTTTTCGTGGAAGCCTGGAACTTCGCGTCCTTCGCTGTGAAATTCCACGAGAACGAAAAAGAGGACGACGAGGATAGAAGAGCCGAAAGGACTTGGTCGTGAAAAGCTCAGACCTGTCCTACCCCAACGTTGAAGACTATAGGCTACCTTCTCTTGTTCTTCCTTCCTTCTTGCTGTCTTTTCCTGCCGTTTTCCCTTAGGCGGGGCCAACAGCTAAGGCGATTTTCATGGCTGGATCCTTGCCAAGGATTCGAGACGGTGCGCCGTTACGGTCAACTTTCGATTCCACCCTTACGGTTAATTAAATTTTTACGTGGAGCCTGATACGTGTCCGATAGACCAAGATAATGGATACAGCATGAATTAGTGCAACGATGTCCTGTTCCTTCGACGAAGTTTGAGCGCATTTAGGGTACTGATGGAATACCTGATTTGGAACGTTCACGCTTTGATGGCCAGTGTCACAAACTGAATTCGATGAAGTAATTAGGGAACGAAATTGAAATAAATGCTTCCTGTGATCAGTTTCAATAATTGTTAAAAATTAACTCACAACACGTATGTATTTCCACGTTAACAGAAGAATACGATTAAACACAACCTTTGTGCTTTTGATCTTTCAAATTCAATCTTAATAAACTCTGTATACTTCATTAAAAACCAGCCGCAGAGGTGTCATCTCATATCATAAAGCTGTTCCATTTTAAAACGAATAACAACGAACCTTTACCCCTTTCAATCTGCTTTATAAACGAACCTCCGTGTCGCTGTTCTCTGATCGAGACGCCTCAATTAGAAATTGCATAAAGGGACAAAGGCGAAGCGAGACCCGACGGTGTTAGCCTTTGCGAACAATTTATAACGAATTTATTACAGGATCGTGCGTCTGGATAATAAATCTAGTCCAGAGATTCGACGTGGATTCATCCGCGACAACGAGACGGGTGAAGAGTTGAAGGAAAAAAGAAAAGCCGGCGAGCCTTAATTGCGAACGGTCCGGGATCTTTCAGGGACCCGGATATATGCCATATATACAGCAGATACCGGTAAAACTGATCCTTCCGTTTAATACCATCGATTCGAGGCCGCCTATCGCACGGTGAACCAGGAAAAGTCGACTAGTTCGAGTGGGCACGATCGTTAAATCCCCGACCTCATCGACGACTTAACCATCCTCGAAGGTGGAAGAGATAGTGGCCATTCAACCGGCTGAATTAACTCGTTGCCCGGACTGTTTCGACCCCTGGTAGAAGCGGCCTTTTATACGGAGCCACGTTGCAAGTGACATTTCCCATTAAACTTTCGCCGCTCCCGTCACCTCGTCGTCATAATTTCATGTTCCCTGGATTACTTTAATCAACGACACGGTTAGAACCATTTGGACAGATAGGATATAGCCGCAAGCACTCGATGATCCTTTTTGAACGTCAAATTTTTCAGGTAATTAGATGAGGATCTTATTACACAAGGCGTACGATATAATTTTTCATAGTTTCGACTTAAATAAAAATTCCAATTATGATACGTGTTTGATGTCAAGTCAATTACAAATGAATAATTTATTGCAAATTTTGAACCTGCAATCATGAATAATTTCTTTATATGAGAAAATATTCTATTCAATGATATTAGAACAATGCAGAATTATTCAAGTTATGCATAAAAGTTTTGTGGTATCGTTAATTGAGTGGCCCATTTCCTCGAGGTGGATAAATTCGATCAGACTTGAACGGATTCCATCGGACCAAGATTGAACGAAATTAACCGATGAAATCCGCCAGGCATCCCGTTGTTTAGCAAAGCGTTAATCCTGAGAAGAAGGAAAAGGCACGGGATCTCCACGAATCAGTGATAATCGAAGACAACAAGCGCAATTAATTAAGCTCGATTGCACATCGCTGCACTAAATAACGTTGCCTAATGAGAGAAATCATTAGTGCCGTAGAACGAAGACGGAGAACCATCTCGCCCTAACCCATTTACCCTCCTATTCCTTCGTTTAAGACGCATTTATCCTTCTTTAATTGCCTTCGTTCCTTTCGAAGAATTTGAAATACCCATAGAATTTCTGACGTTCACGACTTTCCACAGAATTAGCCTTATCTTTCAATTGATATACGACTTCGTAATAATAATTGTTATAATATTAATAGAATATATTTGTGATGTTGATTCTATTCACTGGAACAATGTAACAGCTAGAAATCGATTGAACTTTACGCGGCAGATTCTTCGCGATGTCGATAAATCTTTTTACTTAAAAATTCTTCGTTTTACAAGACACTATATCAAGGGAAGATCGTAAATCAATCTTAACGTCGATAACAAGCTTATTTTCTCTTCACTCGCAATCAGAATGGCTCGCTGTATAGTTCGCGGTGGAAGCGTTTTATCAAAGACCTGTAAAAGTCTGGGACACGACCTGCCGGATTATTTTCATCGTAAGCTAAGCCATGAAAGTAAGTTTCCGGTACGGTTTAGTGGCGGCGTAATATCGCTTTATGATTGATATTGTCATTATCTAAAGCCGCGATCGCTTCGGGAAAAAGTCGAGGGAAAAGTGGAGAGGAGTTGCACGTTGAACGACTTCTCGGGCGCGCGTGCCGAACAGGAGGATCGTAAAAGACTTTTACGTACCCAGCTTCCGGAACGATGGGACGTAATCTGCGAGGAGTTCCCCGCGGGTTCAACCTCTATTATGCGAAGAAACCCGTATGGATTTTGGAATGTGCCTGCATAATTCGATGGAATTTACCATAATTTCGAGTTCACCATTGTAAAATCGGGTGGCCACTTTTGACACCGATATAAAACATAAACAAATGATATTTATTTAGAAATTCGATGAACATTGACCAATTACAAATGATTGCTCTGATCTGATAGAAATCAATCTATAATAATGAATAATTAATTTAACCATGAATAGTTCCGACTGCGAGAGTTCAGTAACAGTGCGAGACAATGAATGATTTAAGTTGTTACCTTTGTACATACCAAGGGACAAGGTTATAAAACCGTGGTACGAAAGGACGCGTTCGTGAATTTTGTAAGAGCGTAAGTCCCGTCGCGTTTCCATGGTCCGCTCTGAAGAAAATCTTCCGTGAACGACACAGAGCCGGGACACGAAGAGTTTGCCCTAATGGGAATCGTAATTGAATTAGCCCGTGCCTTGGGGCTCCATAAATTTACCATCGACACACGGTTAGAAGCATCTCGGCCACTCTTGGGATGGCCAATTAAGGTGTTATGGTAACGCGGCTTTATGGACTTACCGTGGATTCGTGCTGGAATCCATTAACGATACCGCAATTATTCCTGTTACGGCTGACCCAGTGAACGAAGATTCGCAGCGGGGTCGAAATTGAAATTCAACGAGGAATTGTATTTCCAGTGGAGCAAGATTCGCCTGGATCGCAGACGCGTTTAGCAGGCGGGATATGAATTTCATTCGACCAGGATTAGGGGTGGCTTCGTGTTTACTTCCGGTCTGGCGTTCATTGCAGCTGGCTTTTAGCGAATTCATAGAAAAAAATCGAAATTTGGCTGCTGTTCGTGGTACCATTTACTGACACCATGAGCCAGGGGGGCTTTGTTGGAATTAAGTAAACCAATTAGCTTGTATGGGGTTGCATCACCATTTTTAATGCAAATGAACTGTGCATTTCTTAAAACAGTATTTTCTGCCTTTACAGTGAATTTTGGACGGGTTTTGTAAAATTTTTTAATGGGTAATTCTAGCAAAGTATTTTTGTTAAAATAATTGTTAAAGTTTTACTTTATGACGTATTTAATCCAGTTTTACGTTAACCAAATTAGTAACTAATTATATCCTTTCTTTTGTGTTTCAGGTAAGCATTAATTAATTTACAAATTAATTAGTCTGCAACTCAAGTATTCGGTAACATGTAAGTACAGTCAGAAGTGTTAAGGATTTACAAATTTGACAAAACTATTGTTCTTCCTCTATGTTTAGAATTAATGCAACATTAAATAATTGGTTTAAGCAAGCGGCGATACTCAAAGCATTGTTTACTTGTATTTGAAGTTCTGCTATGACATCTAGTCTGATATTTGAGCGTAGCCACCACAATAGTTTGCTTGTTTTGGTGCATTACAAAGGAGGCTTCTGAAACCCTGAAGCGACTACTCAGCTGCGATTGATGCTGCAATTGTCGATTTGGGAAACGAACACATATAAATATAGATATTACCTACCTTAACAGATTATAACCTATTCGAGTCCTTTTACATATCACAGTATAAATAATTAAAGAAAAATATCTATCTGCAATGTTTTTAAAATGAATTCTTGAGTATCAAAAGTTTCATCAAACTTTAAGTTTTAGATTGACATATCACAAGTGGTATTTTATGTCATGAAACTGTGTCAGAATTAAACTAAATGAATCTTTTAATATGCAACAATTAGTGTAAAGTTAGAAAGTGTCCCCAAAGATTGGACAGTTTCTCTTATGAAACTCGAGACGAATGCACTGCCGAAAGTTCCGCCGTCCTAACTATTTGATACTAAATTCATCCGTGGCCAAAATTACGACACGGACGCGATCGTCGAACGGTTCTGGAAGTTTGGTAGCCGGCAACCGATAGTCACCTGTGTCTATGTGAACTCGCCCCTCCACCTCGATCTCCCTCGATGCATGGAGAACGTAGAGTTTACGACACGGTGCTTTTAGCGTCCTCTAACAGTCTGCCAGCAATCACATTAGTCGCTTGGCCCATCGGTTGCCACATTTAACGGTGGACCAATTTCCAAAGCGACGGATGTCCGGGTCGTTGGACCAATCACATGGCGCAGTCTAACCTCCGCCAGAGACCTTCGAGGGCTACCTACAATTTCTAGCATCCCTCTTTTCGGAGATAGCCTCTCCTCTCATTCCCAGATCCTCCTTCTGCTTTTCTTGCTCGAACTTCGAGCCAGACCCTCCGGATTCTCGGAGTCCCGAGGATCGACCAGGGATTTACTGTCGATCTGTGTTTTTCAACCCCGATTATCGGCTTTGTTGTGACTCAGGCTGGTTCTGGAGGCGTGCATGTCAAACAGAAGCTGCTAACGCTTTGCATGTAAGTGGGTGAACTGTCCCTTCGTCATGGGGCTTTTTCTGCCTGGCGAGCTTAGATGTTACCAACGGAATTACGTGGGAGAAGGTTTTTAGCGATAGTTGATTTAAGGCGGATGAAGAAAGTTGTCACTGATATGCAGTCGTTACTGAAGAGTTTCGTCATAGATAAGAAGAGAATTTGCAAATTTGAAGCAAACTTTAGACATTGATTGATGTACTTTCGAGAAGATGTGTAGAAATTTGAAATGGAGAAAATTGGGAACAACGAATAATTATATTCAGAATTTAAATTTAAATTTGATTTTGTAATAAGTGAAATTGAACATTTTCAGCTTAATCGTTTTGTATAAAATATTCCTCGTAAATAATTCTTTCATGGGAAATATGATTTTCCTCTTCAAAATTTCACGTAGATCGTGTGTATATCGATCTCAAAAGGGATTAGGAATCACTGCCGGTCTGGATAGGTATTTGAAGGGAGTCAACAGGAAAATTCTTTTCAACGATCTTCAGCCAACCCTCGTCGTTCCACCCCTCTATTCGGTGGGGCGAAATTTTTCAGGTTACGGTGAAGTCGAGAGTCATGCCGTCTCAATTTCCATCGCTCAACCCTCGCGTTTGGAATTCAATCCTCTGTTCGTTTATCAATTTTCTTCGAAATATGAACCGTTTCACTTTCAAAATTCTGTGATGTTTTCGAAACTCTTTTGTCACGTTAAATCATACACCCAATAAAAAGAAAGAAATTTAAAATAAAGCATTTCTTCAAAGTGCCCGATTTTTATGATCTTGATATTTGCAAAAACATTTCATTTCCATGAATTGAAACAGACGAGCACGGTCTTAACTCGGCTAATAAATATCTTTCCGCGGGAAGTAGACGAAAAACGGCGAGAAAACGGTTTGGAGAGGGGCGTTTCGTATCGTGACGGATACAGAAGTGTTCGAAGAGGTTGGAGAAGCCGGGTTTTTCGCACGTAGCAATGCAACACGCGCCGTTACATAATGTTGTGGCGAGTCGTCGAGTTGCACCGAGTGCCAGGCCGCATTGTGAATTCTCATCGCGGTCCAAATGTTTGCCCTCTTACTCCTGCTTTCGGCCACTTCAACGACCGAGCTTTCGACCCTTTCTCACCCCGACGTTTCAACCCCCTGCCCGACGGTGGTCGGCTGCAAAAGAAACACGGCGAAAGTGTCTACCGTTTCACGTGTTAATTTTCGCACGGTTAACAGTTTAAAAGTGGCCACCAGAGACTAACAATCCGTGCCGTGGCTTGTGTAAAAAATCTACTGCACGGTTCTGATTATTGAGAACCAATGAAACGATCGAACTTATTAATCGGAAATTGATTTTCATACCACTCGAGCCTTTCAAAAATAGTTTACTTAACTTAAGCAAGTAATTGAAACTTGGTGTTTTTTAAGAAAATTACATTTCTCAATTTTTTTTGTTCTTGTCACCACGAAGCGTTGTATGCAAATAAAAATCCAACAAATGTCAACGAAGAATCAGATACATCAGAAGGGATGTCCAAGCAATTTACGAGATTTCGCGTGGCCGCAATTGTTCCGTTGATTAAACTGCTGGATCCGATAGATTTCACGGGGCCTTTTAACAGGCGCGGTGGCACGCGAGAGCATAGCGTCGTGACTGGTCCCATAAATTCGTAGATAATGATCGCAGTACGTCTGTGTCCATGGGATCTACGGCTCGCTATGGGACCCATAACTTATCCGACACCGTATAGACGCATTCACGTTGTTCCTGCCCGCGCCGCCGATAATGTATACGCGTTCTGTATGGAACGAATCCGTGGCGGATTTATGAAACGGAAGGGAAATCATGGGCTGGGTCTTCTCGATCGAATTTCCTGGGCCGTCTGGTAACAACTAAAAAATATGAGTTGTTTGTCCAAATTTGTTATTCGTTTCAAGCCTGTGATAGTTCAACGATCGATGATATTTGTACAGACGTAAAAATTCCTCTGAAATAAATCATACAAAAATAATTTAGTATATAAATAAGTATTTCAACTCAGTTGTTTTAATTCGAAGGGATGTAAATCGTTCAAAGTGTATGTCTTAAAATAAAGTCTCGAGTGTACGACAGAATGACTGAACTCGACGGAAACTCCTCCCAGGAGTCATTGGAAACTTTGCAAACGCGTCGAACATCGTCGAACTCGTCAACGAAGTACACTCGTCAGATCCTTCAGGAGCAGAGAGCATTCTATGCTCCGGTTACGAACAAAAAGTGACTGGTCCGTTCCTCGGTAAATATTTAATCTTTCCCGAGGTCTTCCTACCCTCGATATCCAATGAGAGATTCGCGGGAGGGCCAAAGGTGTGGCTGCACGTTGTATGTACGTTCGTTGAAAGTTGTCTCACAGCAAGTTGACAAAGTGGCCCGTGTTCCCATGGACAGCGTTCCTTCGGGATTAAAGGATTTCCTCTTTCCCTCAACAGACAGATCTTCCAACGGCTACATCTCGTAGGTTACTCTTGGCCGTACTTACGGTCTGTCAGGCATCGACGAACAAGGATGTAGCCGGATGATCCTGGCGCTTCGCCAAAGCGAAACAAATGCAAATTTAATTAGCCAGAAAGCAGCGGATAACGTCGTCCTTGGTTCCTTTTAAGCCATCGTGATTTTTATCCAACAATCTGTGGCACGAACAGGATCGTTCGGCTCGTAAATTACGTGTACTACTACTTTTGGAGGAAGGAAATATTAGATTGTAAATTAGATGAATTCTGAAGGATAAGTCTGACACAATTTGATGACATAAAAGTACCTTAAAATAACACTTGTGGTATATTAATTTGAAGTTGAAGATTTAATGAAAATGCTTCCATAAATGTTTTATTACCAAGGAGGGTGTTTTTATCTTTAAAGTTTATAAAACTGATAATATCTTTTTATCATTTTAATGGAATACGTTATTTCACATATTTCATTAAATTATTATCTAATTTACAATTCCATTTTTAATAATAAAGAAATTTAGGAAGAATATATCATCTTGTTACGCTAATTACATGTCTACAACTTTTATTGACAATAAAAGTACTTATTAATTATTCAATGTTGTGGTAATAATAATTAATGTCACTCCAGTGGGCATGCATTTTGTTAAAGATGGATAATAACAAATTGCATCACGAGAAATTACAACATGCGGCTGTCGTCGTAGTATTTCAAAAAACCAAAAAATGTCGGTCGTTTTTCAAGACGCATTACATTGAGATTTGTCACTGTCTGTTAAAATTTCAAAGCCTCGTAAAAGCGATGTAAATGGATGTAACATATGGTCGCGTTGCACGGATGGAACGGTGGTACACGTGGTGGAAATGTATGATTACTTCATTTGTTAAACCAACCACAAACAGAGATAAGTTTGCCCAATGCTTTTAAATCGGATTACACGTTTCGATGAACGTTTGGTCGCTAATTTGAGGGATTGATAAACAATGTAAGAGGCGAAAAAAAAAAAAATAAAGAAATTACTATTTGTGTTTCATTTGGTATTCGAAAATTTGCAGCAAATTTAAAGTACGTTTTTATACGGTTTACATGTGAAAACTCAGTCAAGATTACCATGAAAATTTAGGTTAAATGCATACAATTCTTGAAAAGACCTTTCGTCGAGGATTCCGCATTCCCCATAAGAATAGCTGAAAAGTATCCATGATGTTTGCCATCTCATTTGGCAGCATCAGGCGGCGTACATCCATGGAGTGGTACGCGTTTTTGGAACAGTTCTAAATTTTGTCGAACCCAGGGTATTCCACGAATTGTAACTGCAGGAATATTCATACTTTTCATTCTTGAATTACATAGAATTCAAATTTAATTTCATCCTCATTTTTTTACATTTTATTTCAATCGTGCTCTTATTTCGCATTACTTAATCATTCTTAGGGCGAATAGGAGGGAAATAAAAATAGAGGTTCTGGGATGAAGAGCGAAACATGAAATGGATGATGACGTGGGCGGCACAGAAAACGTCTGCGAACATCGAAAGTTAATTACAGCTTACTATCTCAATCGTCGTTGGGCTTCACGACCTTCTTCCCCCCGCCTCGTATCGTTAAGGGTTTTTATGTCTTTTTTCATTGTCGCCCTGCAGTGGAAGTATCCACGGGAAATGAGAAGTTCGACGTCTTTGTCCCCCTTATGCTTTCGTCCCCAGACAAATTTGACGAACACTTTATTGCGATCGAACTCCTATGGAATTATTAATTAATTCATTAACACGTTGGCTGCCATGGGAGTGATCGGTTTAACCCTTTCGATGAGGCAATAATATTATCAGGATTAAGAATCTGATACACGTTCTATTAAATTAATTTCAGACATTAATTATAGCTACTCTCACAATTAGTAACTATCGCTGTAACAACCAACGTGTTAATTAATTCTGATGAGAACAAAACAAAAAATAATCGATTAATTAATTTATTTTGATAAAAAAAGAAATCATCAATTGATTCATTTTATCCCTCGAAAATGGTAGCCGATTAATTCAATCTATCGTTGGAAAAGAATCGTCAATTAATAATTCAGTAATCCGTATTGATGAAAACAGCACAAAGAATCGTCAAATAATTTATTCCGATGAAAACGAAACAAAAAATCAATCGATTCATTTTGATGGAAGGGAAACAAAAAAAATCTCCAATTAAATCAATTTCATGGAAACAGAACAATAAGATATTCGATGGTTAGTTTCTGCACTGATTTTGATTTTTACAAAAATAATTTTTCCGGGTATCGAAGAAAATTCTTGGAATATAAAATTTGAAAAATATAAGCCGGTGAACGGTTGCAGGAAAAATGTTACGCGGCGTCCTTTGATTGTCGCCGCGTAGCAAAACATTCTGCGCGAGGACGTGAAATAAAATTCAGACAACAGGAATTCCGGTGACACAGTTTCAAATGATAGGATAGATCGTTATGATTGTCACAGTTGCACAGATATAATGAATGTCACACTTTCGGCCATGCGATACGTTTGAACGCCGCGATTCTTTGGCTCGTTGCCACAGTGAGAATTAAATCTGAACAGGGAAAACCGGTCCTGGATTTTCGCGTTAAACGCTTTGCTTGTATTTACGCGCGATACGATTTCGTTTAATCTCCTTTGCCACGTTATTGAACGAATATATACGCTTTTTCCCCGCCGCCGTTAAAATTTCAGCCGGTAGCAAATATTTACGTAATTACCAGTAGCTGTAATTTTCTGAAAACGTTTTCCAATGCTTCAGTGTTATTCTTCTTTTTTTCCGTGAACACGCACATGCACATGAATAAACTTTGCAAACTGTTACACGGTCGGTTGAATATAATTTTTTCAGTTCAGTTAATTTTGAATTTTTAATTTTCTTATAAACTCTTTTAAAAGCCATTGCAATTATAACATGTTTTGACTTTTAGTAGATTCGAGTCACTCTTTTGACAATTGCTAAATAATTTAATGAAAGGGTAAATAAATTTTTGTACGGGCGAACGAACCCAATGTTCGTTCCTAGCCGAATAGCACACAATATCCGAAAACAAGTTTCCTAGCATTGTTTAAAACGTCCGTTCCTTTTGCTTGGACCGGCGAAAATCGACCAAAAAAAAGAGCAAATAGCAGTTTTTTTCAATACATCATGACCACTGATCCGCTTTTGTGTCGAGGTTCCTTGGCCAGTCGCCAAGTTGGGGATGGAATCTAAGCAAGGGCCACTGCCGTCGACTTTTTACCCCTTGAACATTTCCGCGTTGCATTAAGCGCTTCGTACGCGAAAACTTCCGTTTCCGGTTGGATCGGAATGCTTGGAAAAATTTCTTGCAGAAATATGGGGAATCTGTTGCTGGTTAAGGTGTTTACGGTCACGAAGTGTACTGTGCAAATGTATTGAATTGGCGCAGTACGGAAAAGTTGATGGTGTCTAATCGATTCTGGTTACAAAGAATAAAGAAATATTATTTTCTAAAAATTTTTTATAAAACTATCCAGTAATCATTTATGACAATTGATAAAATAATGAATTTTGAACTGTAATATTTTGGTAAATAATTTTATGAATCACATATGGTTGAAGATACCAATATAATAGACAATTTGTATAAAAAAAAAGGAATGGAATTTTTTCTCCTGAAAAGTTTTCATTTTTTTTTTTTTAATTAACGTGACTGTAGATATATAAAAACGATGTTAATTGATTTGCCCTGCTTGGTAAGTGCTCCATGAATTGCTATCGCAAACAATTCTTTGTTAACAGAAATTGATTCGAGGTTCCGCGGTTAGGTAACTGGGTCATCGTGTCAACGACAGATTATGCGAATTAATATCGAATGAATTACATTTATAATGAATCGGTGATCATTGTTACCGTGTTCTTTGACCAATCGCTTTACGATTAACCCAGCAAATATATCTACCAGCGTTATGCCAGTTTAATTAATAACGCTCAGTAATCGACTAGGAATTTACTTGAATTTATGTTGGAATTCACAGCGCCGGAATATCGCTTGTAATGGTGATCAGAATAGAACGTGGCACGGTTAGTTAATAAATTATATGTATGTTGACCCTATAATTAACAGTTTGCGTGGCTAACCCTCGGAACATTCGAGCCTGCTTGCTTGCAAGCAAATGCAACTTGAATTGTTGCAATTGCATGCAAATCAGATACTTTTCGTCGTTATTCAATAACTGCTTTCTTTTGTGAATCCTTTGCAATAGATTACAAATCACGGACGATAATTAATGAACAACAATTTTATTCATCATGCTGGCTAAATTCAAAATTTTCACAAGTAAAAATTACCTCCTTAAATAATTTACAGTGTCTTGAAAATTACACTCACATTTTTAACTTTAGAAAATAAATAATTTTTATTAAAGAATACTTAATAAAAATTTGAAAAAAGTAAAGTGACGAATCTGTTGGTTTATCCGTTGCTCATTTACTTTACTGTTTCTTGTAAAATCGTCAGGGAACAAGATTCCTTAATCCCTTCGATGCTAGGATAATGTTTCTGCATTTAGCAAATCGGAGTTGGTAAGTTTGAATCGACTGTCATCCTGCAAGTTCTTCGATCCTAGGGACTTTCCCGACGACGCGATGAGTATCATTGCTCCCTCGCGTCTGGAAAACCCGGATTCCTGACTCTGATCCTTACGATCGTTCAGACTCAACGTTCCAAGGATTCCTCCTTTTGTCCCGATGCTCTTGGCGAGAGAGATGTTGAATTTAAGGTGACGATTCCCTCGTAAGTTCATTCTGGAAACGATTAACAGTCAGCCTTTCGCTACCAGTGAAGTATTTAATTGTACTGCTCGAAGGATCCTTGGGAATTTCGTGGAATTTCTCTGATTTGTTCAGAACATGATTGTATCAAAAAGTTTGAAAATTTCATTTAATTTATCATAGTTTAAAATCACATACATTGTTCTAGTCAATGGCAGAATAATTTGAAAGCGTAAATTTCAAGTAATAAAGTTGAGAGAGCTTCTCAACATTCCTTGCTTCGCTGATGGCACACTGTAGGTAGATTTTACTAGAATGGTTTAGTTCCCTTAAAAGGAACAAGCACATTTGAATGAAAAATCTGGAAGCTGACATAAAGTGTACAACGCAGTCATGGAAAATAATTTCCCAGCATATCTTACGTCGGTTTAAGCAACACATATTTGCCAAGATTTTCCAAGGGAATACTTGCTGAACGTTTCCCTTCGTTTGGAGATTGCAAGCAAGTATTGCAATCAATAATGCATTGCCCTCTGCCTGCAACGATTTACCTTCTGAACGTCTAATTCAGTAACGTTTATTGAATGAATCTTCGAGGCTCGATTTACCACCTGGTTTCTCGAATTTTTGTTTCAAAAAGGAAGGGAAAGGCTATGAATTTTTATTTCGGTCCAATAAACGAGAATAAAATATTTGTTTGAATTTCACGCGAAAAAGGGGTATAGTTTTGAGTTGCGCCATAGAATATTGTTATAGTAGAAGGAAGGGGTTGCGCTTTAGCCGGGGATGAAGGTCGGGCCGAAAATCATAGCCGGATACGCGCGGTGTTTCAGGTTTCGTGCGGTGAGAAATTACGAGGGAGTTTCATGCGGCTAACTTGAAAATCCTAGGCATCAGGACTGCGATTGGTCGGCTTTTGCTGTCCAGCCACGATAATTGTCCGGTGATCCGAACCCGCGATTTCCGCGGATATTAACCCGAAGTTAATGCGATTTCGCGGTCGTACGGACAGACCAATCAGGTGACATCCGGTAGCCCCGACGCGCAGCATCAAAATTAACTGTCGATGATTTTATGGGAAGAAAAAGCGCACGATTTTTTATTCCTATTATTATAACATTTCGAATTAAATATGTTATCTTAAGATTTTCATTAAAACCTAATTGCATAGTTTCATTTCAATGAATTAACGAGAGATACTTTAAATTTTTATTTTTAAAATAAAATTGAATTTTCTAATTATAATTTAATTACCATAGAATCACGTATCTATGATAAAAATTGAAGAACTTGAAAAATATTTTAAAGTAATTGCAATTATTTTTGGGGCACAAGCTTCTTAGGCTTTTCTTTCCATTATTTCGTCTTGAGATGCAGCTGCGGCTGCAGCATCCTTTTCGTCGACGTAACCGTATGTTTGCACACCTGTTCACATAGCGGCGGTACACTCCGACACACGGGCACACCGACTGTGTCAAAATTACTGTATAACATAATGCGTAATGCGGTTCGCTTGTTTCTTTCGGCCATTCCGCTTGTTTCTATAAATTAATTTACAGCCTTCACCGTTGACGTCGACCACGCAGATGCACAACATTTGCAGTTGCATTTATTCATTTTAATAATTTACACTGATACTCGTCCGCGTTAGTGGTACGTTCAGAAAAACGAAAGTCTGATGGAGTTAAATTATAATTTTAGTCGCGATTGACATCGAATTACGATTCATTCGTCAAAATAACGCTTTAACAAAGCTCAAGCGATTCTCTTGTTCCGAGCGAAGGTTCTGACAGCGTTACGAGCATTCAGAGGCGGATTTCGAGCAGTTTCAGCTTGCTGAGTTGCGTTCTAACGTCCGGCACAGTTTACCCCGAGTTTCCATCGAGGCCCTCGAGCCCTACACACATATGGTTGCAGGGGTAATAACGTACGGCAACGTTTTCCGGCCTCCTGGCTCCGTATAGAAGGCGTAAGTGGATCGGAGAATCAGGAAATATCCGATTCCACGAGGGGCAAACCGATTCGGCCGCTGTTATAGAACTGAGGGAAAAAGATGGACGACAAATGAACGAATAGGGGCTCTTCGGAAGAAACGCAATCGTCCACCTTGTCCGACATTTTGACTCCTATTCAATGTACGAGAAAACCTTCCGTCAAGAATTACGTTATAGCACTTACTATAATTCCACTCACGAAGTGAGCGTATGACCAGGATCCGTTTTGGGAACCTGTCGGCGCGTATTCTTTGGTGTATGACTTTAATCGACTGCACTTATGTTCTTTCGATTGTATTTAACCAAAATTTTATAATCAATTTTATTAATCAAAATTTAATAATTTCTAATTCGAAGAAAACCGATCGTTCTGTCGTTAAGAGAATTAATAATTCTCTCTGGTAACCGAAGTTATAATTAAGATACCAGATATGAGCGCACTCGAGGCGAGCATCTCCCATAATGAACCCGCATCACGTGTAATAGTTTACACGTGTTTACCGCTCGCCAGGTACCGACGCAATAATCAAGATGCATCGTTCGCAGACGTCAAAGAATTATAGAGCCCCGGTAACGTCGTAAATATTGCGAATCGCGTGAAGTTTCTGGTGGCCGAGAACGAGAGGGAACGCTCAGAGATCCGCGCACGAGCTACCTTTCAAGCTACGAGTTCCAGCAAGTAGTTTCCAAATTGCACGCCCCCAGTGCGAGCTTCGAATAATCCTTCTGCTCCGCGATGCGTGCCGGTTATGTGTTAAAACTATCGTTACGTTAGCGGGGCGTCATTTAACTAATACGCTGTACGCCTTTTCAACGCGCTCACTTATGTAAGTGCATCCGTCAACGAGCTATGGAGAGAACTTTGATGCGAGCTTCAAAGCTGCTGGAAAGCTCTTCAGTATTTGTAAAGTGTTTCTGAATACTGATTGATGTTCGCGCCCCTCGCCGCCGACACAAGAATCCCGAGTGTTTTTAAAAACGCCAGCAAAAGCTTTATTAAAGAATTTCTGCTCTTTCGATATATAAATTATTTTCTGCGTCTAGAACGCAACACATCGTGGCGCCAGCTTAATCAATATTATAATTAGCAACGGGAAACTCGTGACAAGCCATTTTGGCACTGATTGATATTTAGAAGAACGAGTTTTCTGTCTTGCGGTGCTGACTTTTTGACGGACACAGGATATGTTTTATATTCGAATATCAATTTCGTTCTGGAGAGTTTCGCGAGCAGCAAAATAAAGGAAAAGGAAAGAAGCGTGCGCGTTTCGGGTATGACGCGATTTCGTACGCGAGGAGAGGAAGAGTGTGTAATTAGATTCCATCGCTTGAACGTTAGCGCACGCTAACTTCGTTGTGAGTTACGTCTGTTTTCACGTAGGGCGCCTTTTAGTATAATCGTATCCGCTGCCAGCCAAACGGTTTAGATTTGGACGAGGCTGCGTTAAGAAAAGGCGGTTTCATAGCTGGGCTACACAGAAACCGGCTAGCGCAGACTTAACAATTGCTACGCGAAATATTTTAATAGCCCCGGGCAGGATAAAATTTTCCCTTTGTCATGTTTCGAGGAAGACCGACTGGGCTCGTGTAATTAACATGAGCTCAGTCTGTTTTCGCCATTGCTTCGTAATTTACATTGCACGTGCTACGGCGCTACTTGTTGGTAATTGCATTAAAAATGAACCCGGAGAATGTGAGCGAGCACCACGTATTTCGATCTCTCGGAGAAGTTTCCCTGGATAATGACAAGAAACAACAGTTCCCGTTGTTGCTGTGTTTTGTTACGACCGGACTGAAAGCCCAGAACGTAAAATCGTATGAGTTTGTAAATTAATGAAGCTGTTCCATATCATGTGAGCTGCATGAACTTTCAGAATTAAGGAATTTTAGACGAGTTTCGACTGTTTTAAACGAACATTAAAATAATTACAGGAATTACAAAATAGTATTATAAAATAAAAATACAGTGCAATATAGTAAAAAATAATACTCTTTATTTATATTATTGGTAAGAAGATTTATTTATAATTAAATTTCTGAGAAGGTTATTTAAAATTTAATGTACTAAGCCCATTGTGACAACTGAAGCATAACCTTATAACAAATCCCCCTAATTGTCTTCGAGAATCAAATTATTTTCTCTTCTCGATGCGCACAAACACCTTGTGAATACTAACAAGATTTTAAAATTACATCAAAGCATAAAATACAAAGGATTGAGTTAAAACGGAGTATATTTTATAATTTATTTTCATTTACATCCTTAATCTTTTTCAAATTCTTATCGTGTATTCAGCCGATTGTTAGTTGTTTCTTTTGAACAGGCGAACCGCCCTGTTACTACACGTTTGTTATGTTAATCACTGTTCTGACAGCTGGACGACTGTATGGAACGCAACTATTATGTTAACTCTCGACAGAGAAACACCATATCGCTATTACAAACGCGAATTTCTCCACAGTAATAACACCAGCTTTTCCTACAATACTAATGAAAACAACAAATATGTTAACCGTGGAATTCCTCTTCGGTTATTAAACGGTTGTTTAATATCAGGAAATTGCTGTTTGTCATTGAAAGTATTAAAACACTCGATATGATCGAACATTATTTACCACAATTTTTTCCAAAGGGAATATTAATGCATCTGAAGCATTTACAAAATTACCAAATGTAGTAATTACACAATTGTAATTCTGAATTAATGATAAGAATATATTGTTGTTTTCCAATCTTTAATTAATCACTTTCACAGTGAGAGCGAGGGAATCGGTTATGAAGGATAGTTAATATTCCGCGATTCCTAAATGAGATTTAAAAAATTGTGCGAACGAATTCACGTATCGCTGCAACTGTTGAAATTACTTTTTCGCAAATTTACAACACTTTACACGAACGTACCCACAACATCTGCCCGCAGCATCTGCTGTGCGGAAATTCTGCGCTCGCGTTCATCGTTTTCTGGATGAAACTAAAAGAAAGATAACCGTAAGCATTTAATATACCGCGAACTATCTCAAGGCAGGAAATAAATAACTCAGTTTCATCCGCTCGTATTTTCATGTCCGAGAAGAAAGTCTCTCCAGAAAATGTTTCCTTGTTTTTAAATCCGGAGTTGAATATCTCCTGATTTTGATTCTGAACGTACAACACAAAGCCGTATATTTTTATACATGGTACTTATGCATAAAGACGTTTCGATTGTACCTATATTCCCCAGCATTTTTATGTTATCAAATCGTACCAGACTTTTAAAAATTTTAAATTAGCCACTTGGTATACGATGATCTTCAACCTTTTTATTTTAACTGGTAATCAACGTGTTTTTACTACTTTTTTTTATCAAATTTCAAGCTTCGAATTGATATGTCACAAGCTCCATTTTTCATGATTTTTATATCAAATGGTCGACTCAGAGTTAAAAAGGATACGAATGAAAAGAATGCGAAATTCGACTTAAACTGTCGCGTATGTTAATGGTCCGTCATCAAAGAGTTATTTACGACCCGCTTCGAGACAGTAAGCACCCAGACAAGCACCCAGAATGGATACAGATTTCAATGTTCCCGGATCATCGAACTTTCTCCGCCGGTTTGCACGCGGTTTCTTGTTTTTCGGAATTTCTTGTCCGGCAGCGAAAGGAAGCTCGCAAAACGAAGATGGTATCCGTAAGATGGTAACGAAGAACGAGAGCGAACGAGATAGCGATACACAGGGGTGGTTGTACGCGCGCAGGAGCGTAACGCAAGCGCGCTGGGCCACAGCCCCGTTACCGAGGGTGCCACCCCGCCGATCGAGGCCTGCTGGTCAAGAGACGCTCAGTTCCGTCTCGCTCTCCTCCGGAGGAAACCGGAAATAGCCCAAGGCACGCACGTACTGGCGGGAAACTCGCGTACAGTTCGATCTCACAGTTCCGCGATCGATCACGTCCGACGTTCGATCCGTTCGTTGAATCCTCCTGGTAGGCCCGTTTCCGCTCGTCGTTTCGCGCGTGTTTCGTCCCCGATACAGGGGTGGTGTATCAGTTTGAACCAAGTGAGTGGTGTATACGCGTCGTCGAAGCGATTTGATCGAGTTCCGATCGAACGGTGGTGTGAAAATCGGGAAGATACTCGAATCCGTAGAATCCTCGAGCCGCTGGTGTGCGTGGTGGTGTGCATAATCGTCGTGGCTGGGCTTTCCTATCGGCTGAAGGCACAGAAGTCATCAGGGAGCGAGATAAAGCGAGAATTGTGTCGACGGGGAGCTTGGTGCCGACCAGATTCGCGAATTAATTACGCGCCTGCACGATTTAATTCACTGAGCGGCGCGGTAAGTGGAGGCGGATTCTGCGAGCAGAAACGTTCTTGTCCCGAGAGCGTGTCGTGCAGTTTTCAACACGGAACAGTTGGGCAATCCCTGGCCTGAGTGCTTTTAAAGATCGTTTCGAAGCGGCAGAATCAATTCTCGCGAAGTGGACGTTGGCTAACGAGAATTCTTTCGGTTGTTTGTTCCCTTTGTTTTTGATGTTGTTATTAAAAATGCACGGAGCTGAATCATTGAACAACAGGTGGACTGTCGCATTGTTTCTTAAGGAAGGTGACTTCGTTAGTCAGATTTGGATTCGATTTGTTTAAGGAGTTTGGAAATAATGAGGCAGAGTAAATCAGAGTAAATCTTATAACACGTTCTTTGTAATTTACAAAACTTTTTCAAGCTTTGAAATTTATGTTGACTGACTACAAACATTTTGATACGATTTTAATTGATATCATTGATCTTGTAATAGTAGTACAGATTTGTTAAAAAATATCAAATAATTTATTCCCAGTTGATTCTTAAGCACAGAATTACAATACTCTAAGTGTGTTTGTATTGCAAAAATAATCATTGCTAATTTAATATTTTGATTAACGTAAAAGTTAAAACTTTCACTTCCCAGGTAATTATTTAATTTCAACTGATTAAACTGTAACTGGAAATGATATGAAGGTTTCGAAATTCGTAATATGTATTTTGAAGAGAAGGAATATTATGCGGTTTCATTTGACACATCATCTATCGTCGCACAATTTGGTAATAAATGAAAACCGAAACGACTGATCCGTACCTTCCGGTTGATTTTCACCGAAACATATTTCAAGTTTAATATCTCAATGAGCAACCAATGAATTATGAACGACGGAAATCGTGTTAATGAACTTTCAGTCAATAATCCATGACGTCGAAAATTCTGCTAATAAGTTTCCAGTTTATAAACCGTTCGATAAAATATATTCGTGGATCACAGGAACGTGGGGTTGAAATAGATAAAGGAAGGATTGAGAGAATAAAGGAAACAAAAATTCTTTAATCTCTCTCGTATAACAGAAATTTGTGAACCTTGCCGTGTACAAAAGGACGAAAGTGCGGATGAAGGATAGATAGAAGGTTTTACGGGGCGAAGTGAAACAGATGAGGTCTCTGACCGATCCATCAACAGTTTTCTTTCAACGGCATTCTCATGAAAGAGTGAACGAAAATGAAGAAGCGTACAGCTTCGTTTATTGATATCGAGTTTCAGTGGTGATCATGATCACTTATCCAGCGTGAAATCATCTTGTTCCTTCTTGGATCGTGTTCGAGGAAGTGTCATATTCGCGACTGATCGAGTCATCAAACTGTGATATTTGAAACATGCGACGAAGTTAATTAAAAATATCAGAAAAATCATTTCTCTCCCTTTATACGACTCTTTGAGAATCTTTTTCAATGCGATTCAAACGTTTCTCTTTGTCAAGTGAGCGAGTGTCTACGGAATTTGATACTGTTTGATTTCTTCTCTCAATTCGTTGCTACCGTCGGAGGAATTATTTCCCGAAAACTGTTTCGACTCTGTCGTTTTCCATTGAAATTGTGTCTCCAGAAATATTAATATTCGAGTGAAAGTGAAATGCCGCGGAAACGCTTTGATGTCTAAGATAGGGGATTGAAATAAATTTCTTAACGTAGAGATTTTGTTTATTCCACGATACGTTTATTATTTAAATAATGTTCAAGCTTAACTTAGGAATTTCTTTTACTATGTTTTATTATGATTTGTTATGTTCTGTAGAAGAAACATACTGGAAACTCGTAGATAGAGAAATAGGAAAATTAATTATTGTCGCAATTAATTTCGACGAGTTCGCAGTGAAATTCTCATTAAGCATTAAATTGTACAACATAAATGGACAATTGAACGTAGTTAGCTAATTGTCTCTTCTATCGAGAATATAATAAAATTAGAAAATTTAAAATAAACATCAATTACACACCTTTGTTTCTAACTCGATGCATCCATATCTGTGGTGTAATTCAATTTTTTAAAGATACATCCAATGATTAAAATTCATAAGGAAATAAAAATCTACGCAAACGATATTTTCTTAATGCCATACAAATGGGATAAAAACGAACGTAGCAATCTTTCATGCATCGTGTTATGTTAAAGTCTCTTATATTTTCATTCAGGAAAGCAGTTTACAGTGTTCAAAATTCTTTTGACCAGCTCGTCGGGAACACGCTATTTCCGGCGTTCTTTAAACGATCCGAAAGGGCGAAGGTTGTTGCCGATGATAGGCGGGGACGGGGATGAGTAAGAGATCAAGGTGAACTTGCAGCTCGCTGTAAAAAAATAATAAGGAAGAGCGGAGCGCATAATTCGTACCGACGAACTGTTCCAGATATTATTTTTAATACCGCATCTCTTCGTTCCTTGAAAGTACCGTTCTTCGTTAGAGATTCACGAGCCCTTAACTTCCTTTCCTTTGCCGTTTTCTCTGCAGAAATTCTGTTGATTACGACCGCGCACGGCCTGAGCCTGTAAATGTAACCGCACCCCATTTATCGTGTAATTCGTTCACTCGATCCCATTGTCGACACCATTTTCTAAAGAATCGTTCTATAAAACCTGTCGTCTTTCGTCTTTTGTTGTTTAAACGAGGCCATTAGACGCGGATGATTGAACGAACGCGTGGTTTCCATGTCGGTAAAAAGTAGGTATCATTAAAACACGTTTTTCTGACAAATTTCTGCGGGAATTTTCAAATCTCCTTTCGTAGGATATTAAATTTATTTATAGTCCGAGTAATCAAGTTCGAATGATTCATTTCGATCTTACGTATCTGTAAACAAGAAATATATAAAGGAGGTTAACATTTGTGACATGAATTAATATGGAGATTTTTTAAATCTTGACTATAGTCCTCGTCGTCTCTTCTCTTTCATCTTTTGAATTAGTCATTATTAATACGCTAAGAAACAGGTGAGCAGGTATTCGTTTCACTAGTTTCAAAGAGGATGATCCTTCTTGGGAAAGGAAAATATTGATACTGTCCTCAGTTTCTTCTTTATTTTCTCAACCACTCAAGCTACTGTAGGCTTGACACTTATTTCTTCTACAACCATCCTTTTTTTAAATGAAGCCTGTAGTTCAATCTCTTCATTGTTAAAGAAACATCTATTCTACGAAAAGACTGTCGCATTAAAATTTCTTAAAGCTGTATTTTTATCAAGAAATGGTACCGTGATTTATAATAATATTTCTTCACATCCAGTAAGCAATTAACATGGAACGACTTTAGCCGCCCTCGATAACGAAAGGGTTAATATCGTCCCGTGGACCTCCTTTCATTTTCCGGAAGCGAACGTCTCGCCCGGAACTCGACGATTCTATTAAGCCACGTCGCGACCGACAGTGACGATATCGAAGATCGCAGTTGCGAGATAACAACGATAATAAATGACGGAGAGAGGATGAAACATTTTGAACCCGCGGGAAAAAGCGAGCCACGATAGGACTGCCATCGACTTAATACTCGTGCAAGGACCTCGAGGGGGCGAAGAGTTAGTCCTGTTTGAAATGCAAGCTGCGCCAGTCGCAGAACAAACCCCCCTACGCCCCTGTGTTTCGCACGAACCCAACCCTTCCCCCTCCACCCCGTTTCGCCCTGTTCCCGCGAGCAAGCCCCGCAGCAGGAAACACGGGGTGCAGTTTGAACGGGAAGACGCTTTCCTCGCCTGGAATCTTATTTATCCCCTTCGTTCCTTTTTTTTTACTTTTCTTCGTTTTAAACGACATCCCTATTTCTCGAACGTCGCCGGTCGCGATTTTAAAACCTAAATGGCGGATCTTGTTGCTCGAGGGTTGATTCACCCTTTTTCCGTTTCTCCTTTTCTTTTCTTTTTTTACTTCATTTGAGGTGACGGAAGGTTGTAAAAAGATTTCATTGAAATCGAAGGGAAAATGTAAGCACTTCTGCCTTCGCTGTATCGTATTTGGGTCAAGCATAAAAGTTTCTTTTGATTTTATTATACAACGCGAAAGTGTGTTACTATAAACCCCTTTTTTTTTTTAAAACTTGTTTACCGGTGAATTACGGCATGAAATACTGAAGTTTTTTCGTTAGTTCCAGCCAGTTTTTATAGATAGCCGCGGTTTTGTTTCGAATACTGTATAAAAGCTTTTGACTAAAATTGAAGAATCCGCATCTGGGTCAAATGTAACAGTTTCTTATTATATTACTTTGTCAAATGTAGGTCCATGAAGTAAGAAATGAAAACGTTAGAAGTTAGATTAATAATACTTGATACTTTTAACAAGTCGTCTTAAATATTAAATATTAATAAAACTTATAGAGTAAAACAGGGTATTAATTCATTTCAAAGATCGTAAATTTAGTTATTCGATACACTTTGTCTATAAATGAGGCGCATCTTCAGCTACGTTCCTCAATAATTTTGTCTCCCTCGTAGTTTAACGTCCCCGTTACCATCGGGAAGTTACGCGAAACGAACACGGTTAACATTGTCAATTAATCTCGTAACGAGCGTAAAAGTTTCGGCTATCAAGAAACAGAAAGAAAGAACAATCTCCAGGATTAACTGTGCTTCCGGTTGGTTCGAAGGTAGCCGGATTTAAAGGCAAGTTAATTACCACCACTAAATAATCCTTAATTGCTCTCTGTCCGTCGACTTAAATGCCGGACGAAGAAGGTTTGCCCGGCTTTATACGCCTCCGCGAAATTGCCTCATATTTCAATATTTGTATAGTTTTACGGATGACTCGGGGAACTATGAAGGCAACACTTTCGGGTGCTTGTCGACTTTAACGAGTTTTCATCGATATTCGGGATGGATGAGCCGGGATCTTCGAGGATTTTCGTGTTGTCAAAATTGCGAGAAACTCGCTGTAGTCGAGTTTAATTGTCGACGTCGCTTGAATTTAAGGGTAAATGCACTCCAGATACTAAACACCAAGATGCATTGTTATTGCTACAAAAACGTCTAATGGCTTTCATTTAAATCCGTCCGTTTTTCTTTCAGTTATTCTCTCTTTTTTGCTCTATCCTACAACCGACTATAACATTTTCCGTGCACAGGTGTACAAAGTTCTTGTGGTCTTTTGTTGAAATTAAAATTGAACTTAGAGTTTATCTCTTTCCTTAAAGTTACATAGAATTCCTTATTTTAATTGTATTAGTTACTTAATTGTATTTCAATTTAAATACTCGAAAACGAATCTCTTTAAATTGAAATCCGTTCGGGTGAAATATCGACTCGTTTGAAAAGAAATAAATGTGACCGTCAAAAGTATATATCTTTGAGCAGGAAACACTTAAATCGTCGGAATTTTTCGAGCATCAAATGGTCGGTATCGTTCGAGAGACCATTAACTCGTCGTTCGAATTAGAATTCTAATTTACACCTCGATACACGTTAATGCATCCCGTGTAAAGGTAGCTAAATAGTTCGCAGTTGCTTCTTCAACGAGAATCACGAATGGCGAGATTTGTTTAACGCGCTCGTTCGACCTTAACGAGTATCGATTGCCACTCGAGGAATAATGGTACATTGGGATTTCGTGTGCCGGTGCTAGATCAATCGTGAGAAACAGCCGGAGTTTCTAATTGCTCGCCTTGCTACAATTTAAAGAAGCTTCCGTTCAATCGATTATCGTTTCTTTCCTTCTCTACGTATTTTCGACGGAGAATCGTAACAATTGGTTACTGGATATAGTTAATTCATCGTAAATATTCTTGAAATATGAAAGGAAGCAAATGACTTAATTTTTTCCTTGAAAATTATAAGACCGGAGAGATTGGGGTCTTTGTCTTACTAATTATAGATCGAGATAACGAATTATTGTCCATTCACAGTAAGACATGAATTATTCTTCGTAGTATTAAATTTTAATAATTGAATTACTGAATTATTAGACTGACAATAACAGACTTTCGTTCCATAGAATTGACAGAAATAAATTACTTAATAATACTTAGTTTGGTGATTTCGTGAAAATTTCGATTAAATAAAATATTAAAACAAAATTTAGAAATTAAAATGATCTTAAACCATCTATATATGTACATACAATAGGAAGGTAAATTGTATCCAACATAATCGCCACAAACCGTACACAAATTTATTATATTTTAACGATCGGCTTACCATACAGTAAACACCACAACAAAAGGTTTAATCCATTAAGTCGTTCATACGATACTGGAATGATTTCCCAGCTCGACGTCGGATGAAAGCTCGAGGTGACACGATTTTCGTTCAGTGAAAAAAAAGAAGAAAAAAAAAGAGAAACGACGTGAATCCATTTGAGGGATCGTGGAAGCCACGAGGGGGTTGAAATGACGTTCTCCCCGACGATTTGTTCCCGATTTACGAGGCAGAGCTCGGCGATGCCGTCAGAAATTTGCATCCCGGTGAAGAAGCAGCCAGCTCTCGGTGATGCACGCGTGTCAAGGAGGACGTATAAAATCAACGCGGCTTTACGATCTCGTTTAAACGCTCGCCGAGTGATCCTGACGTGATTTTGAATAAATTAGCGTCGAGGTGTCTGCTGATTTTTGTGTCATGCAAATATCCCGTCCGAGTTATGAACACGTGAAGTCAAACGGTGCATTGTGCTGACTTTGTTTGCTCCTCTACTCTTTCGACTTCATTCAGATCGGTTTAACCGTTTCGTTGTTATTGCTACGCATAAATATCGCAAAGTGCGCGTTGCATTGTTTCTATAAAATCCGCAAAAGAGAATGAAAAATTTCGCCTTCGTATACAGCGATACGTCGATCCGCGATATAATTGTTTTTAAACCGAGACAAAACGCGGGGAACGGGTCGGCGCCATCTATATAAGAGCAGATTTCAATTATTCCGTACTCTTTACCGTCGACGGCCCAATGAATTTCAATCATCGCATCCGTGTTCCCTCGTGGTCGTATAAAAGTTACTCTTTCCGTGCTTTTGAACGCATTGAATCATGTTTCAATTCATTTCTTCGCGAATTGATCCATTTTAATCACGCCGTTACGTCTTCTGACTGAATTGATAGTTTAATATATTGAAACGAATATGCAGTCAAATTTGTTAAAATAAAGAAAAGCAAGGAAATGGCTGAAAATTTGTGCACACACAGTTGCGCGGCAAGTAACTAAAAGTTAACAAATCGTACGGATGTGTGCACGTCGGCCACCGAATGGAACTCGATTTTCGTCAATATTCTTCGGCGAAAATTTGAATAACGCTTCGAGGAAACAAGTTGCGCCGGGGACAAGTTCTTCCCGCGAAAGTTGTGCCGCCGCGGCGCGGCGTGTGAAAATAAGCGAATAATTTTCGATGCAAGTTGGCGCCGGTGTAGCCGCGTTCTTTGAGGTGCAAAAATTCCCTCGCAGAATCTCAATAAAGGGCGGCGGGCGCTCGCGCGTGCGGCAACTTTCAAAGAGACCGATTTGCCGTGGTTCTTTCTTGACACGGACACCCGCAACCCGCGTTACACGCGTGAAAACGCTCGCGACTGTGTCCGTGAAACGATTCGTGCTCGAATCACACCGAAATGTATCGAGATATCGCGGGGTTAATCGATCGTATAAAGTACGGTGGATGATAAAATTATTACAGAGCTAGAAATAATATCTATGTCTAAACAATATTTTTCTTAACGCGTTAAGGGGTTTTTGTAAGGAAATGAAGTTGTATTATTTGTTAGTTTCTAAAAGGCTCGGCCATTGTTCGAAATGACACCTGGATTGATGATTTTCTATGAAAGGTAAGGGGAAAAGTTTGCACATTTTTCTTGCCTGGTCCGCTGGAAGACATTTATTTCCAACAACTTCAATAAAACTTTCAAAATGTGGATAACTTATATTTGTTATCTGAATTGTTTAAGTTTTTACAGACACACTAAATCACACGCCAAGTGTTTAAACATTCATTCACCTTGCTATAAAAAGATTATACAACTTGCTTTCAATCATTTTTTTTAATTCTTAGAAGGATCTACTTGAATTAATTTCTAAAAGTTTTTAAAATTTATACCGAGTTTCAGTTTCATATTTTTGTAACCACATTTCTGTGTGAAGTGAGCTCTTCTGTCATTTAAACCGCAAAATATATTCGTTAATGGTATATTATTTTAGGAATAGTTACATTGTGCTGTTAGGAAAGCTGACCTCGAATGTATTCTTAGTTCACCATCGTCCTTTCAACATGGAATCCCAACTGATCTACGTTATTATATTACTTTCAGTTGTTTAATGTATCTTCGTACGTTGTATTATTAACGTTTCGGGTGTTTTAGTTACAATTATAATTAGCAATAATTACAATTATTACATTAAATAATAAACTAGAAATCTTGAGAGAAATATGTTCGAGAATTATTATACTTTGTTTTATTCTACATAAGACGATTTAATCTTTAATCGTCTTAAGGAATATTCAATTTCATTGAAACATTTTTGGGTATAACAGACGCCAATTTATGGGGCAATGTTATTAGCAGTTTGTAATCACTTTGTAAATTGAATAATGCCCTGAACCAATATTCTCCGTTGAAGTTACGTCAAAATAATATTACAGATGAAGTTCATAAATTACCAGCTTTTCATCCCAAGAACCACCGTGTTTCTCCGTAATTCGATACGTCTTGTCGATGGAAAATTCAATCTCTTATTAATACGCTCTCGTTTGTTCGCAATTTAGGATCCCGCCACAATTACCAAACATTAATTAATAGAATATCCTCCTAAATAATATCTCGACTTCATTTTGTATGTAATTTAAAATACAGAAACCGGTCGAAGACCTTAAAGATTCTTTTCTTACTTATTCTTCCAGTAGAAATTCACAAATCATATAATCTTAAATTCAGATTTCGAAATCCAGAAGTTCGTTCGAGCTCACGTAGGGAATTACCTTAAAGATTAAATTTAAAAGCATAGATTTAGCTAAAATCAAGGAACCATGTCATGAAACCAATTTTGGAACCGAATCAAACCGAGTTGTCCGTACGGAAGCGTAGATATTGGTCGTTAACTTGCATGGCCAACTTAGTAAAGCGTTTCCCGGATAACGAATGGAGATTTCGTGCAGGTTTTTCACTAAGAAATTTCCCTTACCACCGTCTGGGTAGGTGGCCCATTATTATCGACGTAAAGGTTACGGTGTTCCATGGTGGTCGTTCGCGAAGGGAAGGCGTTAAAAAAGCGTAACGTTCACCACGGAAATCGATCGTTAAGGCTTCGTGCTTGTAGCCTCTTAATTAAAAGCATGGTTGCCCATGCCTTTCATGGTATTGTGCAACGATACAACCACGAAAGCGCGTTCTGCTTTTGATGTTTTTGTTGCTGCCTGCTGCAATAAAACGTAATGAATTAATGGGTGATCGCGTCGTCGATCGATCGTCAGATAAACTAATTACCTTTGACTCTTGGTTAATGAAGGCATCCGATTTTTGATGGACGTTAACGAAATTTTAGAAAAATATTCAAAAAGCATCCGCAAACATGCTTTTAATTTGGCCGCCTCGTTATTATTATAACATTTGTGCCCCGATAAAGTTTCAATCAAGCCGGCGGTTCGTTTTACCACTAATGACAGGATTAAATATTCTATCAGTAAAATTGATCGATCAATTACGTACGAGCGATAGTGCACAACGTATCGTGAAATTTCATGTTTCACGATGATATCTTAACTTGTATTTCAGTTATCTATCTCCCGGTTACATAATTTACACGCGGTATCGAGGTGTTACGCATTAATAATTGAACGGTGCGTTTATTTTACATTTCGGCACAAGTTTTACGCCATGAATTTATTTGCACAAGCAAATATTTGATTCACAACCTGTTTCGTATAACTTTCAATAATTAAATACTAATAACGTTGAATTAATAATATTTGCAGATATTCACCTTCGAATGTTCATATATATTTAGTCTTTATTCACCAAACCTCTTCTTTTATACATGAATATACGAACAATAATTCTATTAAATATTTACTTACTTCTCATTTTATTTTAATGATCAGTTTGTTAATTGCTTTGCCATTTCAGAATCAAAATAAATTCATTAATACATAAACTCTATTAAACTTTTATTTCTTTATGGTTTTCTTGCCCTTTGTTATTGACGTGGGTTCAGAGAATTATAGATGTTAATCGGTCTCGTTCGATTTGCGGTGTAAAGGATGTCTGACCAAGCACGGTGTTGATCTACTGCCGGCGCGGCGGCCCATGCGTATTCTACACTACTGTGTGCGCCAATGTAGACTCTTATTTCATCTCGTAATATTAAGGGCTCTATGAATGTTGGTTACTTATTAAGTTGGTTTAATAATATAAAATAAATATAATAATGATACTATCGTAAGCAATGTCTCGAAATAATAGGGGCAAATAAATTATCAGGAATAAGATGACACAAGTTTTGTTCTAACAAAATCACGCACGCTCGTTTCTATTTATTATTATACAGTTCTTCCTCTAATGTCCCAATCATGCCTTTTCCGGGCCCTTAAATATAGACGTTCTTCCCCACTTTTCTTGGGGAAGAGCCCGTGTTTCCCCAACTTCGAGGACTGATTGGCGTCACCCTACCAAGGGGATGAAAGTAGATGGACCAAATGGACTGTGAACGTTGGGACCGACCCTTAATTCATGACAGGATTGCCGAAGGCTGCTCTTACACTATCTTTATTTATTCTTTTAACCGTATATAAATCTCTTAATTTGTAAATACGAGCTGGACAGATGAAAAATGGACGAATGTGATTGATAGAAGGTGCATGCATCCATATACAAATCGAACAACTGACCTATAAACCTCTCTGTACCACTTCGAATTTTGATAAAAACGAACTGTAGACGCAAAGTGAATGAAAAGTTCGAAACTGGATAGAAATGAAAAGTGCCATTACCAAATTATTTTTCATTTTTATGACTTGTTTCTTATAAATTGCTTATCGTATTAGGGGCATATAATTACTGGTATTTGCTTTTTTAGGACATTCATAATAATTTAATTAAAAACTTCTCTTGTTCCATTTTATTTATTATTCACAATTTCCCTGATATTATTAGTACCGTAAATAATGTTTTATTTTTGGAAAAATGATCTTTCAATAAATGATACACCCTAAATTTCGCCAAATACGGAAGAAAAATCGATCCAGTTCAAGGATACCCGCGCGATCCAAGAATATCATTCACCGCATTATTTATCCCTTTTGCCTGGTCGTAATCGAGCGAAAGCTGAAAGAAACGAGAGGGATTCGTCATGTGTGATGATGGCGAAAGTTGAACGTAGCGGAAACGAAGGGACGGTAAAGAGTACAGGGTGGCTCGAACTCCCCTCGTAGGAATTTATGCTTGGAAAGGGAGACGGCTGACGCAACGTGATACTGGGTCACTACAAATGGGTAGTAATACGACGGTGGTACACAGGGAAAGGCATTGACAGGGTAAACCGCAGAACCGAGCCAGTCGAGCCAACGGAACGGGCAGTCGAGTCATCTTGCAGCGGTGCATTCAGTGAAACCGCAGAAGAACCATTTGCCAAAACGTCAATTCGATTCTTCGGCTTGTTTCGTTGAAAAGAATTAGCCGTAATGACAATAGGATGGTATGTTTCGTGAAAAAACAACAAAGGAAACATTACTTATCTTGTGTGTAATCAGTATTGCAAAATTCTGAGTAACGTTGGTGTTATATTTTGTAAATTGCCTAGTTGAAAATTTTACGAAAATAAATTGGTCTTAGTAATATCCTGAAATATGTTCTTACGCAGAGAGCTGTTCCTGCGGATTTTACTTCCAAATAGAATTTTTCCATTCAGAAACGGTTCCAATATTAAAATTGAATCGAGGTAATTACTTGCGCGGATGCATACCTTGATATTCAACAATACAAAGCAGAAAGAAGGACCGTCGCCGTTGGTTGTTGATTGCACTTTATTTCGTGTTTAATTGCAGCTCTCGGTTCCGGACAGCTGAAACGAGCACCGGAATGTTGCATCATAACTTCCGCGTTATTTAAAACATAAAATTAACCGAGGGTGCACGTTGTCAAAGGCAACGATAAAAGCAAAAGTTTGCTTGTAAATTATTTAACACACGGCGAATCGCTTTTCTCGATGTACCAGCCGTGAATCTGATACGTTCGCGAATCAAAGCTGATTTTTTGGTAGAGATACCACTTGAAATAAAACAACATTCCGCGCAAAAGCCAACGAACTGATTAATTATACACGGTAGACGAAAATAAAATTTAAAAAACCCTCGGTTCAGGGTACTCCGCCGTTGCTAATTTTGTGAACCCGTAACTTTTTCAAATTTCCAGCCAGATTAAAAAAAAATAATACATTTTCATTGATCGTAGACGTAGATAATTTCATTCGAAAATGTTTCATAATATTATTATTAATGTCTGATGGTGGTTGGAAATTTTGTAAAATTATTATTATAATTTACATGAATGAATGATAATCTGATGACATAAAAGTATCTCAAAGCAGCAATTATAGCATATTAATTTGAAGCTTAAGGTGAACATTGATTTAGGAAAATTTATAAAAAATTAATCAGTGTGAAAACAATTTATGTTTATCTGGAGGTGAATATAAAATAGTGGATGCAGAATCAAGCTGAACGTAACCCGATACCGTTAATTGATTTAATTTATTCTTACGATACTCGAGCATTTAGAGAGGATATCTTTACGTCAGACTTGTTGCGTATATCTCGTGCTGAATGGCTTCTAGACGTTTTGGAACTGTTCCAAGTCCTATATAGCTTCTAGTTAAATTCGGGAGAAGATTTTAACGTTGCCACTCGTGATCGTTCAGAGCCAGCTCGTAAAATAAAACTGTGCCATCCAATTTACTGCAGGGGGTTAATTTATCGTTGACAAAATTATCTATTCCACCGAACGACGAGCAACAAACTGTTCTAACAATAACAACATAACATTTCTGAGAAATGTTGTGCACATCAAACGTCAGATTTAGAAATACAGAATGTTTGACTTGGTTTGAAGTTTAAAGGCTCATAAAAATTGCTGTACAAACATTTTGCCGATGTTCTTAATATAAAATGGCTGGCTGTCAGTTACAATAAAAAAATTTAGATTCTTTATGGCGTAACAAATCAAAAAGTTCATAAAAATCCAATATTCTTCACCGGTTGATTCATTGTTTCGATAAAGGACCAGTCATTTTGTATTTATTCCATCTTTCAATTTAACTTTTCATAAATTATGGGCGACGCTTTGAGAGACCGCTGCATTGGCAGAAGTATGTAAAACAGGTATTAAAAGATCTATCAAAGTTGCGACACGTTAGAATTTCCAAGGAGCTCGTACAAATAAAGGATAATCGTTAAGCGAACACAGACATGAAAGTTTTCCACGAGAGGCGGGCGGGCAAGGGTGAAACTTGCGGCTACTTTACTCTTCTTATTCTTAATCGGCCATCGCCGGAAGTTCCGTTTTGTGGCGCCCTTTTAGCGTTACGCGTTGAAGCATAGAAATTTCTCGCTTCGTCATAATTATTTTGCGTTCCCGAACTATCTACATTTTAAATATCCCCTAAAAGCTTCCCGTGAAATATAGCAGTATCCCGTCTGGCCTTGCGACCAATAGGCTCCATAAATATTTTTTTATACGATAATTCAATTATTTTTCACTGAAGCTCCTTCGTGTAATATTTCATCAATATTTGATAATTACTCAAACATGAAATTTAATTTTAAAGTTATTCATTCTTAGAAGACGATGATAGTAGGGTGGCAACTTTTGGGCCTTCACAGTTTTTCCCCTAGAAGAATCATTAATTTTCAATCGAACTCATTACCACTCTTGTATAACTTCGAAAAAAGAGGTATCAAAGTAAAGAAACACTAAACTACTCTATCTTGTTCCGCGCAAACGACCGAACTTCCAGCTCTTTTCATCCCTTAAACCAGCACCGTGCAAAACCGTACTGTCGTTTGGTCCCGTCTAAACGACGCAACTTCCGGCGATCCTTTAAACATGCATTTTAACGACCACTTTGTTCGGATCCACTTCTCTCGGTCTTCATTCTGCACCCTTGAACGTAGCCCCGGTGCGGTCCTTCTTCCGGCGGCATCCTTTTAACAGGGGACAGTTTTAGTCAGAGACAGAGAGAGAGAGGCTCATAAGATTTGCAAATTTCCGGTGGCTGGTGGGAGCACGTTTTACGTGCCGGGTTCGATCCTGTCGCGTGGTTTAGCATACGACGAATAGAAGGGCGACCAGAGGGAAGGAGGGGCATGGCGAAAGAAAGAAGTTGGAAAACCCGAAACCCGGTGCCTTGAAATTCGCGATAAATGCAGCTGTCGCGTTCTCTACGTTCTCGCAGCAACACGTGGTCCGACATTTTGGCAAAGGCAGAATACATTATGAGAGGTTCTGTTGTTTCATCGGGAACTCAACGTGGCCATCTGTCGTTTCTTTCTCCCTTTTTTTTTTCCGCCCCCGCACGAAAGTTGGACGAAACGACGTGGAGGATGGACGGGTACCGGGCACGAGTTTGTTCACGATTCCAAAATAAATCTGACCCGGGGTCCCTGTTGGGTGATTCGCGCGGCAGAATCGGAATCGGTTTTGAATTTAATGCGATGGCACGGTTCCATCGTGATGCCGATTCGAATGGAGGCGTTTGCATAAATATAGCGACCGAGGGATGCGTTTGATTGCTCATTTCTTCTCTTTTTTTACTCGTTCATTTTTCCCTTTTATATTTGTTTCCTCCTCTGCGTGTCTGTGATCTTTGAAAATTGGATTAGGTATATGATACGAAAATTATGTAAATTGTATCAGAAATTGTGAAATAATTAAAAGAAGAATAATTAAAAATACGTTCCTGAACAGTCTTTAATCTTAAGCTGTTCGTATGAGATTAATAAATATTCATTTATTTGGAAACTGAATAGTTGCTTTTCGATTTGTCACATTCACTGATTTTTTTTTTCTGTCAACGCACGATAGTTTATATGGGCACGGATTGAACAATTTCCGGAAATAATTTATGTCCAAAATGATTTAGGATCGCGAAGCCGGATCCCTCTGTACGAAACGTGTGGCCTGACAGCTGGAAAAAGCGAATACATTATAGAAAGTTCAATGTTTTACCGGGAACTTCGGGCCATCTGTCGTTTTTGCATGACTGCTGCGCTGCACAAGTTAGTTTCGAACTTCGTACGACCCGAAAAACTGAGTTTCTGCCCTGTTCGAAATAAGTTACGAAGGGGACCCCGGGAAACAGTTTAATAAAACTTCCTTGGCACTAATTCGTCCCCCAGTGTTATCGAAACTGTTGCTATCGGTGTTTCGTATACGTTTGCCAGTTCGAGCAAGAACGAAACTAAATAAAAAGGAACAAGTTAAGCTCGTTGTCCGCCCGCTTCTTATTTTATTTAAACGGCAAAGTTTCAATATTCGATAAAATCGTACGCTTCGTTTACAATCGGAAATCCTGATATCCTTTAATTGGATTAAACGTAGCGATTAGGAGGAAAATGTTGAAATGAAAAAAGAAAAATTGAAGCTAATGCACACGTAATCTACAATTGAGGCCTGGTAAATGGCGTACAGGTGCATTAATCCGCCGTAATCTCGAAAACTTCGATGCCCCGTACTTTACGGCGTCGACCCGAATAGCTCTTTATCCCCTGAAATCTCTCGAATCGGTTCGATCGTATCGGAATACAATTTATATGATGACGATGCCACGGTAGGAATTGAAATCGCGATTTAGATTTCCGTGGTTCGAATTCGAATATTAAAAATCATTGAATCAAATCTCTGCTGTTGCTTCTGTTTCCCCTTTGTTTATAAACTTAACAATATCACATAAAATATTAGAAATTACTATTTTTTAACTTTCTAAATATTTTGGACGAATATATAAATGTTTTTAGTTCGTTTAATGAAACGTGACATTTTTAAATAGAAAAGGTATCGCAAGCGACGAGAGTTCGATTCGGTTCTATTAAAATCGTTTGCCCGTATCCATGGCCGTGTTACGATCACCCTTATTAGCCATTATCCAATTGATAATCATTAACTCCCGATAACTAAACAGTGGAATGTCTCTCGCGTTGTTATCGATCGCCTCGTGGCTACTGTAAATTCAATATTCCCGTACCATGTAGCGAATGATTAAATGCTCGCAAGCGGAAACGTTGTTATCGTGCTAAAAACAGCCAACAATTCTTCCCTTTAATCCGTTGCCTTGCTTGTAACAGCGAGCACCCCGGTACAAATTACAGTTTCAACATTGTGAAATAAATCGTGCACGTATCTGCGGTAGATCTAAAAAATACTTTTATAATTGCAGTCGTACTAGAACGTATCTAGGAGCGAAAGAAATATATGATAGAAATTTCGTACAACTATAATTCGATTAATCAATCAAAAAGTCAAATGTGTAATGGAGTAATGGTGTTTGAATTTTCTTAAACGAGCAAATAATTGATCTGCTCGTTCACATGACAATAGACCCGCTATGGAAAATCAGTGATCGTGTAAATGTTTCTCAGACGATTCATCGCGTTGCAGTTCATGTTTCAATTACCGGCTCGGTTAGGTAAATCGAAGCGCGAGGCTATTTCGACACTGTCGGTTGAAATTAATCGGAGAGCCGATTCTGACCCGGAACAGCTTGAATTCTGCGAACGTGGCCACCACGGGAAGACGATGGTCACTGCTGATGCAATTCCGACAGCTGTGATCGACTGTGAGCTATTTTCATGCAAAAAAATTACGCTGTTAATCGACTAACAAAACATAATGAAATAATTGAAAATATTAAAAAAAAAAGATGAATCATTTGTTTAATATTATTTTTATATAGAAGGTGTTTTGTCAAACACCAAGCTGGTGTTTCTTTAAATTTGCATGGGTATGGTTATTAATTTTGAATTCGAAAATAACATTGGTTATGTGTTCTCTTATGAATATTCATCTGGGTGGAATCTATTTTGTTAAACAGAAGTTTGAATATCGATATACCGTTGAATATTTCATTAATAATCATGAATGTTTGAAATTTGTTCACGTTAATAAATAGAGTGAGGCGAAAGTCAGAGGTACAATATAGATATACCATCAGAACGTTTTTATTAAGCTGTGTCAAAGGAAAGGTCATCAAGATACCGCGCAGGTGAAACAGATGGTGCGACGTGTACAATAGAACATAGAGCAGAAAATGCTAAAAATTCTGAAACATTGCGTGCAACAAGATTTTGGTCGACATGAATCACGAGATAGACGACGCACGTTAAACAAAAGCCAGTGAAACATGGTCGCAGAACGCGCGACGAGAAAATAGAGGAGATGAACGGTCTGTTGCTGGTGCAGCTGGAACTTGGAGGACAACAAATAATAGCGGCGGATACCGAGTCTTCGTGGCAAAATTGCGGAGGTCCAACAATATGCCAGGGGTGTGTAATGAAGTCGATCGGCGGGGGGGATGGTGTACAGGGTTTCCAGATCCAAAGCTCGCTGGACTTTCACTTCCGCTCCGGAACTGCACGACCAATGCTTCCAAACCGAAATCATGATGCTAGGTTAGCGTTTCCCCTGACTCGTGTCGAGTTCATGGTCCGATCGTTTCCGTTCGTGTTGTAGAACTCGACGATCGTTCCTCGAAGATTATACGATAGATGGTATCGTTTTCACGTCGAGGGTGGCGCTAAAACTTAATTTGAGATCAATGATTCACTATCTATTGTTATAACGGTACTCGTGTGATAGTAATTTGGTTACTACTTTGGTACTTTATTTTAATAACCAAGACCTAGTAAACGTATGCTAAGACATTTCGATTATTACAAATTTTGTTGCAAAATAACATCGAGTCTCAGATTCCAAATAAAAACGATGCAATTGAATGAACAGATCTATCGAGTCGCGTATCGCAGCCCCTGCGTCAGATTTCGTTTTAAGATTGGGAAATGCTGGGAAACATTGCGGCTATTCGTTATGCGAAAGGTCCCAGTCGTTGTCTCGGGGCCGTGATAGAGGCAGAAAGAGACGGATTCTCGAAAATGGGAACGGGAAACGGTGCCGGTGAACTGCTTCGGACGCTAATGGCTTTCCCAGCGCAAACGCCTATATTCAAGCGAAGTCGGAGAGGGATGTTAGTTATGTCGAGCCGGAACAACCTGCAGAATTATACCTACCCGGATCCCTTATTCTCTTTCTCTCTCTCCGCCGGGCTGAGAGCACGTAAATGCAGGGTTTCGCGTACGTGTTCTGTGCCACTGGGATTTTCCTACGAATCGAGATACGAACACGTTCGAGAGCCGAGGATCTTGAATTTTAGAGAACGAAATAGCTCGTTCCCGGCCCGGGGACCAGACTGCTGTTTAATTCTTCAGCTAATTCGTTGGGTCGTTTAATCGTTCGCGGACCAGATACCCGCGCAAACATTGCGGAGCACCGGAAACCAAGGCGTTTTAACCCCTTGCCCTGCGATACTTTCGACGGTTGCGCCAATCTAAATGTTTATCACGGTTTTCAATCCTTTCGAGAATTTGAAGTTGCACGGAATTCAAGCTCGAACACTTCGAGTGTGCTTTCCAAGACATAAGACACTGACGTGCAAATTTTAACGCACATCCAAGACACTGATACATATGTACGTTACACTAACCGTTCCTCGACGAGGCAACTCGTTGAGGCTTCCGGTGTACAGCAACAGGAAGAGGCATCCGTTTAGACGGCTAGACGCCAAGCACAGAAGCGTATGCTTACCATGAAGAAGGGCGGACAAGGTTGGAGCTAGTCTGGAACGAATCTGTTCGTGTCGTGCATCGAAATTCCGTTTAATCGTCTTGCAGACGTCCTGTCGTGTTCCTGTTGCGCACACGTGTGTGTATAATCATTTAAAGAACGGCTTAAATATTTTTCATGTTGTTTCTAATAAGTTTTGCATACAGTTCTCGTGAAATTTAAGTATTTAACAGAATTAACTTCAATCGGATAATTAAGATCCTCTTCACCTTTAAATATATTTAACAACAAATCGAGAGTGATATATTCGTTGATGGAATCGTTTTACCATCTTCAGAGAAGACGAAGAGGGAGGCAAGGAAACGTCGGATCTGTTTAAGCAGCTCATTAAGTTTCGACCAAGTTCGCGAAGTCTGCTCAGTTTCGCAATTTCGCGGTCATTATGTTTGCAACGTTCTCCCCTCATTCGTAATCCTGTCTATCATAGTAGCTTATTTATCGCCTTGAAAATTCGCTTGATATGCCACTCGAGTGCCATTCATTTCCAAGTTTGCTAACGCGAACATTCATTGGTTAGGTGAATCACGGCTCGCCAAGAATTTTACCCCAAAAAAGGAATCAAACACAGCTTTGGCTCTTTTATGGTTCATTTGGTACTGTTAAACATGTATTATGTATGAGCTTTAAAATAAAACAAATGCTTGATTTAAAATTACGTTTCATCAACTTGGAATAAAAAATGTGTTGCATTATTTGTGACGAAGGGATTAAAATCAAGTCGGTAGGTGGTTTAAGTTAGGAGGATGATCCACAAGGAGTTCACGAAACTTCAATATTAACTGAGACAACCGTTCTCTGTTTGTTCTCGGCACCTTCCCCTTCGCTCCTGGGACCACAAGCTCTCTCGGTATTATCTCTGAATCCCCAGCAAGATTTTTCCCCCGTCTTATCCAATAATCGGAAATCGCTGCACAATGTGCTCTCTCTCAAACTCCCTTTTTCTCCTGGTTATCTTACCAATGGATCTGCTGTAACCAATCTAAGACGTTCCCGCGGAATCAGATATCGATGTACTTCGATGAAAATGGTAATTAAGTGCCACGTACTCTCTATTCTTCTCAGAAAGATTCGTGTGTTAGATATTTGACAACACGGTCACGTAATCCTAGGCTCGCTTCATTTTCAGGAAGTAATTTAACGTCGCTTTTTGGACCCCTAATGAAGTTCATCTAAATAATTGAGCTTGGTAAAACAAACCTTAGAGAAATATGGAATGGTCCAGGGAATACTAATTTTGAAAATGAAGTTAATAGTAGGTCAAAGATTCAATTCTACTTGAACTTTTATTATTTCAGGTGCAATAAGTTATAGTGTTATAATTTGTGCTATTTTGATTTTTTAATAAACTTAGAAGTTTTGATACATTCTGTATTTTTTTCACAATTATTGATTTTTATTCTTCTTATTGATTAAAAATCTATCAACGTTATAAATTTTCAACCATGAATTTTTCATAAAATTTCTGTGAAACAATGGTTTAATTCAAAAAGCAGCATTGAATTACGAGCCATTATCGTCGTGTTGCGTTGATTGTATTTTGCTTCCTGGAAAAAGATGGGTGGAATGAAATTTGGCCCATAACATGACACGTGAAAATAATACGATCGTTTTCGAATAAATTGCTATATTTTTTCGCTTGTAAACCTTTTTCTCCATTGAGTGGTGTGTCAGAGGGAGTGGAAATGGGGGTTAAACCCCGTTGAAAATTGATGAACAAAGGCAAACAGCAGGTGTAATCGATCACCGTCAACTTCAGCGTTTTCTGTCCTCAAGACGAGCGACATTAAGGATTTGTGCTTGTAAAAAATTCGCGAGATAAGGTTTCCTAAAATTGTCGATTTTTCGATCGGGCATTATCATAAATCATTCTATCTAATTATTGTGCATTTCAATGTACAAAATTTACAAGATTTTCTTAAGTCTGTCATTCGAAACTTAAAGGAACTATTCTTCACATCCCACAGAACAACCCACAAATATATCAGTTCCATAAGTAATTACAATACATATGTAGTTTTACCACCCCGCCTCGGTCTGACAACTGAAACCATCCAAAACCCCTTTGAAAACGCAAAACAACCCTGTCGCAGAATGTTTCCAGCGGTAAAAGGAGGCGGCAGGGGTTGCAAGGAGTAATCATCGAGGGTGGGAAACAAGCGTGACGACGTTTCTTGTGTCACAATGTCGGGATGCAGATGGAAAAATCGAGGGATCAGCGAAAAAAAAAAACACACACAGGAGAAGAAAGGAGAGGGGTCGGGAAATCGACCTTTGGCACGCAGGTGTGCGAATCGACTGATCGAGGGTGGGGGGGCGAAGTTTCATTTAGGTCGCGACGAGTGCCGGGAATGAGAACTGTAGAGGGTGGAGCACCCCTGTAGAGGGTGTATTTGAGTGCAGTGCACTCGAAACGGCGTACAGGGTAACACACTGCTCTTATTCCTATCGCAGGTCGTCCGTAATTTTTCGCGATTCCTCCTTTACTTCCCTGTCCCGCTTTTACATCCTCCATCCTCCCCCTACCTGTTCCGCCCCGTGGCCGCTTTATACAGCCGGCTTTTTTCCCCTCGAACGAGCTGCCTGGCTTCGTTTCGTGCCTCGTGAACGAGAAAATGTAAACGGAATCGCGGATTAACCTCATTAGCGATTGTGGTGGTACACGTTCACCAGCTGGATTCCCAGCTGGAATTCTCGATTGGCGGCTGTTTCAAACCACGAAACTATCGCCACGTTGACCTTCTGCCCTATTTTGCAATTGTACAGACTGATAAGAAAATGAATCATTGTTCGCAGAGTAGAGTCGTAAGGTTAATTAACACATTAACGTTCCCTGATATCTTAGTTTCTTCTTATAAGGATTCACTTAAGAGTAAAGCTTGTGCTAGGAAATATTGATATTGATTTATTGCAAACAGGTGACGGCTGGGAGTGACTATTAATCAGCTCGGATTGCACGAGTTTTATCTCAAATGGCCAGCTACTCTAACATGTTGATAATATTATAGTGTGAAATGGTACTTGTCTAAGTTCTATGTTTATGGAAAATATATCAAATATTCATGCACGTCGATTTGAAATATATTACTTATATTAAAACTTTAAATCACCCCTTACCGAGTAAAGAATATTTTCAAACTTGAACTCCTCAGATTCTGTAAAATTACACGATTCTCTTGGTGTTCAGTGAAGGATCTTTACTGGAACATAAAATTGAGAAAGAAATATGGTGCCAGGATCATTTATACCAGCTGGTCCACGGGGACTAACTAATAACGAGAAATCCGTATTGGGTATTAAATGTCAAGAACAAGAGTAACGTTTGTGATCCTCTTTCCAAAGCGGCGAGTTACACCATTTTCGTTTGACGTGAATATACCGAAAGGTTGCGTAAAGGTAACGCGATGTTCCTGTTCCCATCGTCCGTTTTCCCCGCTACTGTTTTCACCCTCTGCCTGCCCATAACCACCCCATTTTCCGTCTCGCCTCCCCGCGGCCCTCTCGCTCGTTTTGCCCTCGTTTTACGTCCGAGCCCTTTTTAAACGAGCCGTTTTCTGTCTGGCTCGTAAACACCAATGCGTAAACGGAATCACGAATTAACCCCGTTAGTAATCGCTGAACAATACTTGGAAAAAAGATTTCACCTGATCTTTTAATCGACTGTGCGAAGACCCGAATTTTCATTAAGAAACAAGAATGAGTGGAAGATAAACTTTGATGGTGAGCTTAAATAAATTTTCCTTGAAATGGAAACAATATTCAGGATTAGAAATTAATTATATTATTGTAAAGAGAGAGAGAAGTGAGTTTCAAATACAATTTGCAGCAGTGGTTGTTCAAGATTTTAATTATTTTGATTAATTCATGTTATGGAACTTGATTATTTGCAATTTTTGCAATATTTCCAGGTAAAACATTTACAATTTTTTCTTTTTCTTGCTGAAACCGTGAAATGTCATGAATGCTTTCGAAACACGTTGCAAATGATTTTAATTACAAATATAAATCTTTTCAACCCGGATTATACAGTTTTGAGCAATTTCCTCGAAGAAATTAATTAAATGCTCGAGTCCTGTAAGGTTTCTTTAGTTCTTTGAACGTTATTTCGATGTTGCTAATGGATTTCAGATAATTACAAATTTCTGCCAATGTAAATGTCTCTTCTCGAGACTTTTTCAATCCATTAAAATATTTTAGTTAAACAATTGCAATTTCTAATTTTAATCGAAACATCCGTAGAATTGAATAAGCCCTTCAACAGTTAATTATCTTTAATTAAACAAAGGAAAGAATTAAAACTAAAATCGTGTAACCCAAAAGTTTTACGTGATTTTTAAATTTTAAATGGTTAAAATTCCCTAAAAAATCGTATCGCTAAAAGCTGTATCAAAATTTGAACAGCCACCATTGATTCAGGTTAAAAATACCAATTTGTGCTTTTGAAGTTATCGTTTTTCTTATCTGGACAGCTTTTGAACTATGGTTGTTTGTTTAGTTATTGAACGACCATCATGCCTTATCGTAAATTGATTGTTTGTATATTTCACAATGAAACATGATATAAACCAAAGCTGGAAAGCACCGGGGAATTGCTGTTGGTTGTTCCATCGATACGGCGAGGTTTAAAAATCAATATCGACAAAACGCACCCGATAACATTTTCGTTTTTATCAATCCTACAGTTGCGCTGTTCTGTTAATAAAAATCATCGAGCAGAATAAACGTTGTGCTTTTTCCCCGTGAAACACCGACGTCCACAATGTATCGGTATCGATATTAACAATCTGCTAACAGGACGAATTCTTTGTGCCGCGTCGAGCACGGTTAATGCACTTCGTTAAATAATCATTTAACAAACTATTCAAGTCCCCTAAACCGCTTGGTAAAGTACTTGTTATTCTGCAAACACGTCGAACAGACTTATTTGCTGTTTCAGCGTTTTTTTTTTTTTTTTAAAGGGTAAATACAAAAAGAACGGGGAGCGAATTTTTGCAGCGAAAAAACGAATCACGTATAGTTGTTGCAGCGTAACTGAAAATAAAAAAACGACGATCGCACGTTTCTGCTTGATCGTAAAATTCGTGTACATTTTTGCAAGTTCCGTGCAAAATGACGTTTACACCGTTAGGTTTTTTGCATTGAAACAGTGTCGAATCTCGTTGAGTGAAAATCAGAGGATGATTGTTCCTTTCAATACAAATAGACAAATATTTACACTCGTTCGTCATTTAGTTGTTCCCTTCAGTTTCGAGTGATTCAACGTCGGATCCATGTGTAAGTTTCTGGATGATAGCTCGACGTCTTAGAACCGTGTGTCGCTCGATCCACTTTCGAACGAAGTAAATCATATTCGTTTTCAGCGTGTCGAGCTAATTAGTAAAATTGAGCGTCCAGCCCGGTCGGCGTGTTTGCGATTGGACGGCCGCAAATAGCCGAAGCATTCGATGCACGCGCCACCATAAATACGGATATGGAGGCGACCGAATGGATAATTATGACCGCTTGCTCACTGTTTCGATAATTAATTGATGCTCCGTTCGAGATCCGCCGATAAACTCGGTTACAGCCCTCTGTACGCGTTTCGAACACGCGCCAAGGGATATTGTCAATCGTCGTTGACCGATCCAGTGAGCCCTTAGGGAGGGACCCTGCTATTCCTTTGTATTTTACACCAACTGACTGAATAATCGAATTTCCATGTTGGAAATGTTAGATCGTCATTATCGTGGAACTTGTATGTGTAATGAAATTGAAACAGGAAATCACACCATTTGAATTGTGCAAAATGAATCCATTGGGGGAAAAATTAAGGTTGTATTATAAGACTTTTTATTGTTGTAAGTATCGACACCCAATACTGAAGAATACACAAAATTTTATGACGTAAAACTTGTACATGCATTTTTGGATTGTGATTAAATTAAGTAATTAAAAATTGAAACAGTTTTATCTTGCAATAATTTATCAAGACGAAACAGTAAAGGGAAGGGGATGGATTGGTTTCGGTCTCATCTTCGTTCCAACTAATTCATCGTGCAATGGCGTCTGAGTAGGCCCAGTTGTATACAATCGCAACACCTGATAACATATTAGCATTATCTTGTAATGCCATCGTGCAGATCGCATCCCCAGAGAGGAGAACGGCAATGTTCCTCTTGATTGTCTAACATCTACTGGAACAAGGATTGGCCCTTTAATGACAATTCGCTCGACGTCATTACATTTCGAACGTGATCAAGGAATTCCATTCCCAATTAAAGAATAATCAAACCGAATGTAATTTTGATATAATTGTCAAAGAGAAATACACATTATACGTAACGCGAAATAAATAATTACATTATTACTAACATTGTTACCTTTATATTTTTTAACCCTTTTGATCTGGTTAAAAATCTTATTTTTGTTCTCTTTTTTAATAAAAATTAAAGAATATTTCACTCTTAGGAATTTTGAAGCGAAAATTCTCTATAATAATTTAGTAAATCTACCATTAATTGCAGAATCGTGTACTCCTCGGCTACGATATGGCAGAATTACAGAATTTCGTTTTTGATTCTATTTAACGAGCATTAACGAGCAGTATAGTACCTTAATCATTCAAGCTCCGCAAATCAATTTCGATGAAACGTACAATATTTGTTGCACACATCAACTCGTCCCTTGTTCAACTGAATAACAAGTAGCTTATAATAATCCTTAAACAAATAAACACTCGTTGAAGCGTATTACAGTCAAGGTACAGCTCGCTTAATCTGCCGTCCCCGTCCTCCCCCCTCTGGTTCCGCGATTAATACGATTAACATTGTATGGAAATACGCGTTCTTTGTCGTTTGTACCCCGGTCTCGAAATAATTCGTGTAAATTTCCATTATCCGTTCACCATTCGAACGGCTGAATAATTAATTGGCCCCCTGCGATCAGCTGCCAGAAGTCGAACGTTCTCCAAAGTAATAACTCATGACTAACAGCCATCGTGTGCGACTGGCACCCGAAAAGATATTATTACGCTATTCCTGCCGCATCCTTCGGGACCTTGACGCTATATACCGTCTCGTCACGGTTTGTCATTCATGGAAACACGAGCGATACCCACGTGACGATGTAATTTATTCATTGGCTCGTTACGTGTGTCAGCTAGTCACCTATCTGATAGAATTACTTACGAGGGAGGACTAGCTGAATCAGTATTTGCACAAACTTCAATAACAGCTTGATTTAGGTTAATTGAATAAGAACGCTCGATGCCTTCGCGAAAAGGACTCGGAAATCAAGGTTATCCCTGGAGTAATATTAGATTCTTTTGTTACTTTCTATATTTTACATCGCTTCTTTGAATAATAGCCTTTCAGTACACGGAATTGGAACGTCCAATATTAGTCGGAACATCCTTGTTTATATTTAGTAGACTGGGTCACCATTGACGTAGCATCAACTGCTTAAATGTTAAGGGACAGGTGCAACGATACGAGCAGTAATTTGTCAAGGTTATTTCAAATTTTTTTAAAATTCTGTATGAAAAATTTTCTGTAGAGTTCCATCATAAGACCATTAATTACACATTTTAAAACAATTTCAAAGATATTTAAATAAAAATTGATAAATTATTTTCACGAATAATGATCAAGATAACCACTTCGATTCGTGCTAATATCGTAAAATGTAAATTACATAGTCAAAGGGATTATATAGGAAGCGGCTGGATTAGTTATTTTCCCGAGGAAAGAACAAAGCGTTCGTTGCGCGCTAATTAGATGGTAATTAATAGTAACCCCTCGATAATTCGATGAACCCTCAAACTCCCTCGGAGAGGGTTGGCCAACCCTTGTATCCTCTCAAGGCTATCCGACAAAGCCGCATCGTTGCATCGATACTAAACTCTGTATCGTCGGTCGCTTTGATCTTCCAGACTTCCTCTGACGTGGCGTATGCTTAACTTACAATTAAACACGGAACATTTTAATTGCTTGCGTGTAACACCACTACCCTTACCCTATAATTACAAAAAAAAAGTTCATTAACTCCAAGTCTTTCAAATATTTTCTATAAATAAAAAATAAAATTTCTACAACTACAAGATAATACTATAATTAGCGATGTATGTTAATTTCTACGCCCTGGTTCTCTCCACGATCCGGCTGGATTCTAAAACTTTAATCACTTTCTAAACTAGCAATCGATTTCTCAGACTGTGTATATTTTATTATATCCTCGAGCACTCTCTTATCCGCCAAATTGAATTTTCACGACGTGATCAACGTTGGCAGAACATCACGTTCATTTCCGTGTCCCTAATTGCTACTAAAGTTCGTGAACACCAACGTACAGTGAGGGGGGGGAGGGTGTTTTTTGAGCGTTTCGCCTATCCCTAGCTAGAAGTTACGAGTGGGTTCGGTCGTAGACGATCTCTTGAATTTCCAGGGACGTTTTAATGCCTGCCGCTTTGTGCCCTCCTAGTTCATTCGACTTTTATGGAGTAGAAGATTTACGACGATTTTAACAGTGAACTGCGTCGCTATTCGATACGTACTTTATAAGTAGACCCGGGACAAGGCGTGCACTGGACGTTCGTCATAAACAATACTTACTTTTCGTGAAATCGATATCGGTTCTCGATACGAACTGTTGCTCCTTTTATTGTCCACCTATTCGTCCGTTTGATCAAGCTCCTTCTGAAAAATGCATCTTGCTGGTTACGATTCGATTCGTTCCTTGTTGAAAAGCAAAACGTTTGTCGTGCGCAATGACGCGTAATCTTCAGTAAATAACATAAGAACTGTTTATTGTGAAGAGAAAAGTTGGAAGTTGCAAAAACTTTAATTTCATGAAAGAAACCTTCACAGAAACCTCTTTTGTTTTTTGAATATTAACTTTGAAATAATAATGGGAGACCAGAAAGCAAAATAAAATATCTGGCATGTTTAGCGACATATATGTATACACAGATGTGGTGTATCGACATTTTGTTGTGAAATTTCAAAGCCATCAATTTGTCAGCTGTCGAATGATCTGTCTTTTGTTGGTTTCAAATCAATAGCGAGTCCGTCTAGCAAATTTCAGTCATCGTTCTCTGAAATATTATGTACAATCATGTACCCGTACTGTTCGAAGCTCTGTATTAATTGATCTAATTTCGATCGATAATGTTCTTTGTTGTATAACATTTTATGTCTCCGAAAACTGCGCGTTCGTAATTATAATTTCACGTCAGCCGCATTCATTTGTGACATTTGCTTTCAGAAATCCGTAATATCGATTTAACCTTTGAACTCCACCGCACGCGTTATTCGAAACGGTAATATTTATTAAAATGCAGGGTGGTATACCAGGTACCCCAAAATATAACAAACCGCAATTACTTTTCAAAACTTAACAATCGAAGGTAAAATAATTATTGAGTAATTTGAGACTGAAAAGTTTAGGAATTAATTTATTATTTATTAACTTCTACGTTATTAAAATAATCATTAAACAATTGGTTAGAAAATATAGAGATATGTTCCTGTTGATTCGCCCCGTATATCTTGTTGTTACGGCATAATTCGTATTTCGTCTAGGTCGTTGGACGTCCAACAATTTCAACGTCAATTCACAGTGTACTTTAACATTGTGGTTGACGTGGCCAGAGTATTTTGAAAATGGTGTAAATTATTCTTGGAATTAAAGTTCATGTCAGTAATGCTCGACCCGTCGATGTCAATAATCGCACGTACAACTCGATAGTATTCACGACACAAATAAACAAAACATGTACTTGTTTCTCCTTTCAGTGTATTCTGAACATTTTCCTTTTTATTCAAATTAACTTCTCCTGACAAGTGATGCTTATTATTTATTTAATATGCAAACATTTTTAATAATATTATCATGCATATGTAATAAGAAAATACATATTGGATATTATACAAATGCTGTACATGCGTACCTCTGCTCTATATTTCAATAACAAACCCTAGCAACCCCAATTCGAGGAACCGGTCGTTTGACCGGTTCCTCGAATTCCAACGCGAGGTTGTTGTCTCAGTCTCTCCTGAGAAGGTGAACCGCGCGGATGTAAAGTCGCGTTCGTTTACACTCGCTACATTTCGTCCTAGGCGACAAGAACGTTTCTGCCGCTGTTTGTTCACCCAACGGTATCGTAACTTTGATACAAAGCTGAAACGCATCGTTCTCCCTCAGATTAATCAATCAAAGCCATCGGGACGAGAATTATGTAGAACGAGAATTGAGAGCCTTTCCAGTTCAGTGTATCTGTGATATATAGTGATAAAACGAAAAAGAAGAAGACAGTGATCCACCCTTCATCAACAGGGAAGCTAGAATAAATCCCATAAAAGCACATTCGGCTACTCGTTAGTTTAAAAAAGGAAGGGTTACATAAAAAACGACCCTATAACGTGTGTATGATCTGAGAAACAAAAAAAAAAGGGAAAAAGTTGAAGAATAAGTAACATAGAGGGAAGTAGATGAAACTTGTCGTTGAAGTCGAGTGAGTTTCAACCCTTGAGGACAGAGCCTTAAAGCGACGCGCTAAGCACGGTCGACCGTCATCGCTAACGTCAGTGATGACAGCAGTGAGGTGGCGTGCAGGCCGTGGTGTTAAGCTCTCGCCGGATAAATGTGCGCGATGTATTATTACGCCAGCAAGCTGACTGCGGCGGCTCTAAGCGGTGGTGGTTACTTCGGCGGGGGTGGCGGGGGTGGCGGCGTTACGGGTGGCGGTGGAGGACCAGTGTGTCGATGTCACGAGGTGCACAGAGAACAACAACAACAACAACAGCAGCAACAGCAGCAATCGCCGAAGAGGGGTCAACAACAGCCGCCTCAGACCTCTCGTCATCATTCGAGAACGTCACGGGTGAACACCCCCACCCCCGGACCCACCACCTCCGAGCACGTCGTCGTCGAGCACCCCAGATCCAACCATTATCATCGACACCGGACCAAACACAAGGTAAGTATCCTTTTTTGAAATATTTTGTTCAATTTAGGGGGTGTTAAAGGAGTCTCGCATTTAGAGACATTTTATTTTCTTGCAATTTTAATATTTTTTATACTCGATTGAATTTTATTTATACTCGTGTCTTCGTATATCCTCGCGTAATTTTTGACGACAGCGTTATGCTTAGACGTTCGGGGCTGTCCGCGGGTAAACTGCGAAACTTTTAATCGATACCGGAAGGCATTGTGCACCCAGGAGATCGAGAATCGTCGGAATTAATCGAGGCTACCGGTACAGTTTGAAGATAGTTGGCGAATTCGTTTCATCCGACTCTTTCGGTCGTGGCGAATGTATTCGAATTTATTTAGCCGGAAACTTCGAGCCGAAGTTGAAAACACCGCGGCCGGAATAATACGGGCGTTTGCCGGACTCTTGCTTTTTACCGGTTAATACGGAAACTACCAATCATAACCGGATTACGTCGTACGGCAAACAGAATAATGGCGGTGCGGCATTGTTCTGTTTTGTTTTTTTTTTTTGTCATCACCGAAAGGGATTTAAACTCGTCGAAAATGTTTCAAATCCGTCCTCTTGCATCGTCGAACTATCAATTCGATTTTTTTATATCTGGTTCGGACGCGAGGGACTTCTGTTCGGTGAAACGATTAAAAATTGTATAGTTTTGTGGCAGAGATAAAATCCATTATTAATATCTTAAGCGATTAGAGAAAAGAGGAATGAAAATGTGCATATTTGTCTAAGCAGCTTGAAATTAGAAAATCCTTTACTTATTTTACTTATTTTATATTAAAAAGAATGACATTTTTTAATATCACAAGGGAAAATGGGTGATAAACGATATTATTGATTTAATAATTTACTGGATAATTATAGGAATTTGTTTTCCATTAATTAAACAATTCAGTTCAGAATCTGTGCACGCAATAACGAGAATAATAAGATGAAATGCAATGAAATTAAAGATTATCATCCTTCGGTAATTACAACTGCTGTTTTAAGCATAACTGATGCGAACGCGAATAATGAATTATTTATTTCGGATTAAATTACTCATTCGACGAATTAATAATCGATCGCACTAGTGAATACGCACGTCTAATTACGTTTAAAGCATGCTTGTAATCGTTCTTGCATAATTGTAAACGAATTTTACGATGAAATCAACTAAAATACCTGATAAATGATTTAATATCTCTGTTTATTAATTTTATTTTAAATTCACGACGAATATTTAAAATATTGGTAATTTTCATTAATTAAAGGTGCAGTTTTTACTAATTATCCTCAAAAATTGGAAAGTAATTAAAAAATTACAGTTCGGTATAAATAGTTGGCAGCGAAATGAAAAATTCGTGGCTATTTTAGTAACGCTTGTGCGATTAAAAAGTACAAACGATTTTTTTTTCACTCCGTAGCTTTGCTATTTTAATCGTTCCGTGTTCGTTAAAATTCTAATCGAAACTTTTGCCTTTTTGACGATTATCATTAAAACGAGCTTTAACGATCACGATAACTATTTCAGTTATCCACTTGCTCCCCTTTTTTTCATTTAATATTTTGCAACTGTAGTTAGAAACTGATTTGCAGCAATTAACTGTTAGTAAAATCAGTAAGATTAAAAATACATTAGTAGACAGGTATGCACTAAACATTTTCTTTTTAATCTTCCTCTGCTAGTCACTACGCTTTGATTTCCAGAGCTAATCAGGCAGCTAATTACAGAAATGTTTCATTACGTTCAGAAATAATGTCATTTACTGCTTTGAAACGTATTCGTGGAAAAATTCTCGTTCAAAATATCTGTATTTTACACCGGCAGCTTATTGTCTCGTGTTTTAATGAATTTAGGAAATTATTCCCCCCTAATTCCTGCCGCGTTAATTCATTTCTCTTTATTATTTTCATTCTCTCGACAGAACGTCGAGAATACCGTTTACAAGTAGTTTCACCTATTTTTTCCATCGAATGGTTCGCTTTAATTGTTCCCGCGGATGAACAATGCGAAGGGATAATGAGCGAAACGGAGCCCTGTTCGAAATTATGCGCCTTCAACGATGAATTCTTCCTGAAAATGGTTGCGTTTAATGCTCGATGCCATATCAAGAATCTACTCGAGGGTTGAAGAGTCTTTCCGTCCTTGTGTACTTAACGGAAGAAGCATTTCGCAATTAATTTTCCACGAATTATCAATATTGCGAAGGGTTGATTCTTGAACGGTTACTTCCTTCCTCGTTTCTTTCATAAATTTCTCATTACTTCTTATTTCATTCTAAATATTTCATTTTTACGCAAATATGCCTTTATGTAGCCGAGAAATTCTCTGAATTTATTAAAAATATTTAATAAGTTTTATTATTTCATGAATTTCGAAGATTTTAATCAACTTTCAATTCAACGATTTAATACTCTTCGATTTTATGGAAGTTAATTTCGAAGAGAGGATAGTATTAAGGTTTTCCTATTCATTACTCGAACTGAATTTTTTTATCCTATTTGTAATGTTTAATCAGGGATGCTATGCATTGTTAATTAAAAATATCGGTTTATTCGGCGTTTCTATGATTATTGGTTTAGTCCATCCTTTTTTCACTTTTTCTTTCCCTTCAGCTTTTTTAATACTGCAAATACGAGAAAATAATTAAATCCACCCTTTTTCTCATTTAATATTTGAAGTGACTTTTCTCAAACAATTTTAAAAAACGCTTGCTAATTTGCATTTAAATCTCATAGAAAATAATAATAAAAATTAAAATAACAATTTTTGAACAATATTATTAATTAGAAAGATTTTCTACAATTTTATTGGAATTTTTGAATGAGCTGAAGATTTCAATCAGGTTCTTCGATTACCAACAATTACCAATTAAAGATTATTAACTTCGAGCCTCTTTCTTGAAGTTATCACTGTGATTCGTTATTAGATTCCTTGAGCGTGGTTCAAAATAGGATTTGATCCACTCGAGTGCCATTAGAGTGCAGGAGAATACAGGCTAGTTCTTGCGGCTACAGATCCAAGGATGAATGGATTATTGAATAAGAAGTGCTCGTTCGAGGAGGGCCGATTCAGGACTCGATACTACTTGCCGGGAAAAGGGATTACAGGAGCATTGCTCGTCCTTTGATCTTCGAATGCATCGTCGAAAGAAACCGCGTTTCAACCTACATTTTGACCACTGGGGGATCTAAGTGGATCGCTGAATTTTTGCTAGACCTGTATGGCTCACCTTGTGCGGCCGGATTCTGGCCTTTCTCCTTTCTTCGCTTTCCCTCCAAGCAAAATTCACAGAATCCCGGCAAAAGTAGCCGTGTACCATGATTGCAGGCAATTGATTGAAATCGTGTACTTTGAGAACGAATACGCCCGAGTATCCTTTTACCTGCGCCACTGAAATTTAATATTATAGCGAAGCTTAATGTAGTCCAATTGTTGAAATATTGTTCCCTTTAACTGAGCCGGTTTCAAGATCAACATTAATCCTCTTTAAATAATCTTAGAAGTAAATGCAATATACTTGTCTCGAATCAAAATGCTTCAATGCTTCTTTTTTATATTAAATAAAAAGTTGTCTCATTGAATACTTTTATTTTTCTGTCATCAACAAAATATTTTTCTAAATTGGAAAGAAATTTTGGACAGCAGGGATTATACTGCATACACTGTGCTGCTTTCGTTGCACATATTTGCAGTAGATGTTACTGTTTGCAGCAGTACGTCAGAAGGTGGCGAGATGCGATAAAGGGGTGTTCCTTTGAGTTGGAGTGTCGTGATGACCGAGGCCCCTTAGGTGCTGCTTTGAAGCTAGGTCATTATAATCAAGTCGAGTGCTACTTGGTTAACGATATCAAATCTCGGTGTCGAAGTGCGACCACTGGGTGCACTCGAGATGTCACGTCGAATCCTGCTGTGCTTGTTATGAAGAGGTCAGAAATCACGAGGCGATTGTTCTTTTTTTTATTTATTTTTCCTTCCTTTCCATGCTAGAAGTTGTTAATCAAAGTCCATTCCATGAATCTTCGTTTGTAACTTGTTCAACATTTAGATTTAGATTAACGAGTGCGCGTTAATTAAAACAATCTGATAATCTAAATTATTGAAGAATTTTGGTAACTGAGATTTAGGCAATTAAAATTCAAGGGTTCTACAATTACGGAGGAACGTGGTACTATATATTCCGTACTCAAAATTTTAGGTAATTAAAATCTGAGTAATTAAAATTTAAGTGCTCCATAATCACTGCCACCGCAATCACACGAAGATTTCAAATTTGAAAATTATGCAATCATACCTTGAATAAGTGGTGTTTTACGTCTCACTAATCCATGTTATGACGTTGCATAGTAGATAAGGTTATTTCTACTGTAACGACTAGCCAGTTAAAAACACATTCGATAATTTCCTCGGGAGTAACAATCTCATTTATCAAACCCGACTTCGAATCGCGTCGTGTTTACTCTTGCCACGGCCACAATACATCACGGAAGCAGCAGCAACGTCATCAAGTCACCTTATCATCCTTGTCAAAAAGTTATCAACACGGACAGCGGTCGTTAGCACTCTGCTTTCCATGATCGTCAAAGCGGCAGACGATCGTTATAAGCGTAACGGAAGTGCAGGCGGAGGATAAATCTCTGGGACGAGCATTAGAAGGATCGATCGCGACGAAAATCGAGACCGTGGAACTTTCAGCAGACGCTTTTACTGGATACTTTACCTCGTGTAATGACGAAACTTTGTCGTCCTCTGGGAACGAGTAGCTGGTGTCGTTATCGATATACACGGTGTTACTCGAACGTGACGTCAAGCTGTAAAATTCTCTTCTTTTTTAACATTCGTATGAAATTATTTGAAGTTGCATTTGTGTTGATCTTTCTTGCAAATAATAATGAACAAGCGTTGGTCTCTTTAAAATAAAAATATTAAGTATTTGTATTCTTGATGGAGTTTGAACGTCTGACCATATACGTACTTTTTCACTGCGACAGTGAAAGTTTGTTAATAGATCGCACGACGTCAGTAACTATACAAACTAAAACGAATCATATGCGATAACAAATGTAGTATGCACTTCTTAAAACGATATTCGAAACTTGAATCACGCTCGAATGCACGGCGACGAATGTGAAGGTTGACAATTGCGCGAAAGCAGCGTAAGAAATTTCACGGTTACGTGTATTCAGGTTCCTCGAGGAATCCCGTATTGTGAAACAGAAATTCGCAATGCATTTGTTGCGAATCGTGATGGAAGGCTGCGTGTACTTTCGCATTCATCTTTCAAAGCATTCCCGATGGCTCGTCACGATGATTCCGAATAATGGCCGCCTTAGCAACCGTGGGGGCCGCAATTTTCTGACGACCCCGTAATCTATACGCCGCCGTAACAATGCCAAAAAAAACAACAACAACAACAACAACAGCAACAACACAAAACAAAACAAAATTGCAGAGAAGCGTGTCTTTCGTAGATTGATTTCAGCGGAGAAACCATTTCGTTGTGTTTTCAATACGAGAGCTGTGGCTTTCATTTCGGGGAGAAATGTCGACGCATGCATGCGATTGTCCTATATGTTCATCACGATGGTTATAGAAAGCCAGTTTTCATGCAATTTTGTGTAAATTGTTTCCCTTTATGGTCTTCTTTCAAAATATGAAATTATTTTTAAATAAAAAATTCTTCTTTTACTAATTGTCGAGTGCATGTTCTGTTATTTTGATATTCGAACACTTATGCCTCCTAATTGAATCAAGATAAGGATGGTTCTACCGTAAGTATCTGAAACTACCCGTGTTCAATTGTATTAACAATACGTGTATTCGTGCAACTGTCCAGGATCAAAGGATTTGTATCCCGGTCAGTATCTTCCATTTAACTCGGTATACTGTCTTGCTGACTCTCGTCAGTAAATTGTCGACGACGGGCAATCTTCGTTCTTGTTACCATCTACCTATTCCTTGCCACTAACTAAGCAAACAATGCCAACTAATTAAAGATTCGACATCAGCGAGATACAGATTCTCCGTAGGAATACCTTGAGGTTCCTCCTTGTTTGTAACGAGGTACCCGATGCTAATTGGAAACGATGATTTTCGTTCTGTTTCGTGAATATTTTCATATTTGAACTTCTCAAATTTCACCCCTCGTTCGTCGCTTTAATTAATTAGCCTCGTTTTCCAAATTTCTTCTTAAGATTGTTAATATTAAATAGTTACATTTATCGTCACGAAAATGATGTAATACAGATTTTGTTATCGAAAGTAGCAATATCGTGAGTGTTTACTCAGAGTGAGCGGACGGTAAAGAAAAAAATAAAAATTGATGAGACAAAATCCATAGCAGAACATCGCGTAACCTTGGGTATCGATGGTTAATTTTGTTGAAAGCGGGGGAAGAAGTTTGAGCGAAATCGAGGGATGAAAACGTCAAAGCAATTTTTCAGCCACGAATTATACGATCGAGCGTGGTCTGCTCGCAGCAAAAACGCACGGCCTCTCTTATAGGACACGTCGAATCGAGGGAGGGCAACGACGGAGGGTTCTTCTAGCAACAAATAATTCCGTGATTTGTGCTCACCTACGTAAGAATATTATTTACGACGTCGTAAATTACGACGGTTCGTTCCAGCGGACTGCCGAGGAACGCAACGTCCAGATTAATATGGAACGATTGAATAGAACGAGCGAACAAACCGTATTGGATCGCGTTCAGTCGGATCGTTGGGATCGATTGAAAACTGAATATTAATGTCCCGATCGGTTTTATCGTACAACGTGACCTTTTTTTTCCATCTTCGTGCACTTATGTGTCACGTCTATCCGCTAACAAATGGATGCTTTGCTTTATTACCGTGGTTTTTCCGATGTTCGAAGTAAATCTTCCCCTTTCGCTTTGCTCTGTATACATTTATTAAATCGACAGCTAAATTCTGCTCTCTTCTTCTGCAAAATTATTTATTAAAAATCGATCAATTTTAATCTAAGAAATTCTTTCAAATTTCAAAAATGAATCCAAATAATAATTTAAAATTGTAAAGCAATGGAAATCGTCGAATAACAAATGAATTTGATGATTGCTTACAATTTTAATCGCTTTGACATCGTATGTGAATACGTCCCTATAGAAAAGAGTATCGATCAAAAACGAGTGGAACAATCGAAACGTACTTAAACACAGCAGATGAATACAATTATACACAGGTATTTTTTCACTTTTGAATTGGCAGACAATGTGCATTAGTTTCAATCAACCCTCGTATTCCTGTCGATTCAATTCATCGACAGATTCTTATCAGTCTCGCGGGGGTAGATAAGAGTATCTGACTGCGTATTCACGTGAAAATCTCTTGAAAACTTCATCTCGCGGCCGGTACTTTTCTATCGCGACGATCGATCGATCTCTGGATACGGCTGATCACGACGACAAATAGACAGATGGTCCGTGGGCAGGGGGTAGGGTAGAAAACCGATGGATGGAAAGAGAGAAGCAGTTGGAGCAGGAAAAAACTGGCCGACCGAATATTTCGGCTTCGTGGAGGCCTTCGAATGTCCATATTTTTTCGTTCGGTCAGCAACATCTACCCCCTTGGTACGGGCGATTTCGGCTTTTCATCGAAAGTCGAGTGACCCGCGAGCTTTTTTGATCGAGAAGAGAGCTCTGATCTCTGGAAATCAAGCCTCGTCGATCAAAGCCTACTGCCGTCCTACATCGTCGGATCGAGAAGCAAATTTTTGGTTTCCAGAACAAAAGAAATCATCGACGTTGAAAATCGAAATAGATCAAAGTGGACCGGGTGTTCTATTTTCCTTCTTTTCTTTCATTGTTCTTCTTCTTTACCCGTGTCTTCTTGTTTTTTTGTTTTTTTTCATACCTCTCACTTGATCGATGGTTTCGTGTCCATTCAGAGTTCTGTAAAAATTTGTTGCTTTTCAATATATTCGAATCGTAGAAATTTGCTTCAACACCCAATGCTCGAAGTTTTTTTAATTTATTTTATCCATGGTGCTTTCGTTCGAATTAAAATTTACGAACTAAGTGTCTGATAAAATATTTGGAAATTGGGTACTTTTTCATTTTTTTAATATCTACCTGAGTAAATGTAGACGATGTTCAATGGAATAACTGGTACGAATGTTTCATCTGTCTTGTCACACGTTCCCAACGTTATCGGGCGTAAAAGTGCACACAGTTTTAGTTATTTGAGAAGTTCTCGAATGAAATTGTTCGTCCCGTGTCACCGTTTTAATCATTACAATTCCGAACGTTACCATAAATTTCTGGAATGCCTGTGAAACGGGAGTTGCTCTCTCCTTCGGGAAACATTGTATTACACGTCCACTTTTGTACCACGAGCGTGCAGGTTAAAATAGCACGGTATGTGGTGGCTTTTAAATTGTTTATTCCTCCGCAACCTACTTTGCCCGCACTTATGGGTCGGCATTTAAAGCTGAACCATTGATCGTATCTCGTTGGCCACCCTAATCGAGCCGAATACTTGATAAGAAGAATTTATTAACACTTTAACTATTATACTTAAAACAGCAAGATTCATTAAAACTTTAGTTCTGAATTTACGATTTTATGCTTTGCGTTATTAGTTTAATATTGATACTATTATTCGTCTTTCTTTGACTAATTATTCGGCCATACGAAAGAGACTTTGCGTTATTAATTTAATATTGACACTATTGGCGATCTATATTCGGCTTTCTTTGACTAATTATTCGATTATAGGAAATTTGAGGCGTCAGTGAACTTTCAACCCCCGATGGAAGTGTTCGATCGAAGTTTAATTTAAAAGCCTTTAATATCATTTCGAAAAGTTTATAATAAATTTTATGGCTCTGATTTAAAATGTAATTTCAGTTCCAGATTAATTTTATACTTAACTCTTATTTTTCTTTGGTATTGAATTTTTCACATTTTCCTTGCCAATCTGTAGTTGTACCGAACAGAGTCTCGTTTTAGTTAAAAGTAAAACAAAACAGCGTCGAACGAAAGTTGCAACGAACGAGCAATTTCCCAAGTGCCCTGATCGTTTAACGCTCAAATCGTGTGGGAAATCAGCAGCAGAAGTTCACGTCGTCGAGATTGGAAATAGAGTTTCTTTTAAAAAATTGAACAAAAATGGACCGGCTGAGAAAAGTGCTTATTAAGAAGGGACGTTAGTTTATTATAAAAGGAGGGCTTCGATTCTTTTTCCAATTTATCTGCAATCAAGGCTCGGGAATCAAGAACTTAACGTGTATTAATGTACATTCGTTTACGTGCTGAAGTTAAGAAATTTGTTTGATATAATTATAAAATATTCCAATTTGAATGAAATCTAGCAGGCTGTACATGAGATATTATTCAGAGAGGAATTATTCTGTTTCGTAGCTAAGAGGGGGATGCTTTAATCGTTGCCGTATAAACTGCTGATATAGCGATATTAAACTGCTACTTGTCACGGTTGATTTATTATTCAATATAGAACGCAATATCATGATTTCGTTTCGCGATTCGCGTAACTAGGCAACGTTTAATTAATGTTAACGTTGTTCCCATCGAATAGGGAAATTGATGTAATTTTCGGATTTCTTTTCATAACATTTATCCAATACATTTTTTTAATGAGTTTGTCATGGTATTTAAAATGTCAATCATTTGGCTACATTTTTTTGGATGCCTTCTAAGGAATTACCACGAACGACTTTGCTCTAGCCCTATTAAAAAAAAGTCTTGGAACCAAACAACATTAATGTTTAGAAAAAGTAGTATTGGCAGATTGCTAAAAATTTACGAGTTTAAGAAGGTATAATGTACGTCGAGGTTAGGCAATAATTTTGCTGCTGCTGGGTGCGGGGGAAAGAAGAGAATTATTTATCAATTACCTGCTGTACGTAATTGATTTTTTATCCTGGGACTCTTAAAAGGATTACTTGCAGCGAGAACGCCATAATTAAGTCGAAATTGTGGCTTGGCTGTACATTGGAGATTTTTCATTTATATTGTAATATACAATATATTCGTGTATTAGGTTTGAAATTTAAAACATTTCGAGAGAAATTGCTCAAATAATTATTTTCCCCTCTAAAGGGAAGCAGCTCTCTTCGAAAAGCAAAACCACACAGTGAAATTGTGGAAATGTTAATGAGACTCGACGTACAATTTTGCTTTGTGAAACGAAACAACGGATTTCCTTTCTTGAACTACACTGCGGCAAAATCCGATAAAAGAGAAGGAAATCTATTGAAATCGGTTACAAAGCATTCCCCGCTGTTTCTTGCAATTACTGCTCGGAATGTAATTATACGCTTTTTCAGTCGCCTTTGAATGTTTATTGGGAATTTTTGATTCTTGTTTAATGAAGTGTTAAAAATTTTATTTCATAATTTAAAAAAGCGCAAACCTCCACAATTAATCCTTTATGATAGAAATTGAGGAAACTCAAAAATTTTATGACAAAATATGACAAACCTGGCTCATAATTTTAGTACAAAAAATTAATTTAGTAGAAAAAATGGGACAGAAGATGATTGCAAAGCTATTACAAAATTTATACTTCATGGGTTTTAATTTTGTAAGTCACGAATCTACCACTTTTCTAAATGTAACTGTAAATAAAGTAAAAACTAACAATGCAGAAAAAATTGCAACGCCGACCCATTGAGGTGTTAATAGGTAAGGCAAAAAGAGAAAGAAGGGAATCCTGAATGTTCGCGGTCAGGAGCCGGCGAAGAAGACGCGGCCGAGCGGAATCGCAGAGTTCATCGGCGCTCGTCCAACGAATACCTTATGCAAATTCGTGTGCAGCTACGGCAGCAGCCTTGATGGCCAGTTCAGCGTTGCATCAGCAGGACGACGAGGACCGTTGGAAAGCATCTCGTGCAACGAGAATGCTTTCAGCCCGATTGGACGAACGTTTCCTAATGCAGGTTCAGACGTTCGACCCATTGAGGCCTGATTAATATTGCGCTCCGCCGGCGTTTCACTAGAGACGCTGAAATAGAAAAAAAAAAACAGAGATAGATGGACGAAGAAGAGCGGCGACCGTTTGAAAGAAAATATTATTTTACCGGTAAGCTAGGGATGCGTTTGGTCGGCCAGTAATTTCTCCCCCGCGTTTTTCGTGACTGTTCGAATCGTTAACGGGAACGAAATCACGAACTCGAACAGAGTGACATTAATTATTGAACCGCCCCATCTATGGTTGAGATTTATGAATGTATTAATTACACTGCTCCCGGCGTGTATGTTCGTTTCATTGACAGTGATGGAGAGAATTATTAATACGGCTTTGACGAATTTTGTTGCCCGGTTCCAGAAAGTATGTTGCGGTATTTTAATATTGGTATTTTAATTAGAATTTAATGAAAGGAATATATTTTTGAAAACGTAGAAAATTAGAAATATAACTTCTTTCTGCACGTAAATATTTAAATTCAAAAATTAAGAGACTGTAATTTTTATTGTAACAATGTGGAGACTTTTTTAAACAATTTGTATAAAAAAATTAGTACAATTAGCGAGAGAAAAGTAGCAACTTCTTGTGTATTTGAAATTAGAGGTAAGATTTTGCCGTGCAATTAGATGCATAATTGCAGATAACAGAATATTTCTTCCTTCGTGAAAAAGAACAGATTAGAACCGTAATTAATTCACGCTTCTCAACATTTTCAAAGAAATCCTGACATTCGTTACTTGTCGTCTTTAATCCTTTTATCTTATCAATTCGTGCCATCGAGCCCTTTCCATGAATCTTTGATGCAAAAGAATGCATTAAAAGTGCAAGACGAAAAGTTGAATTATTTTTAAAGTGATATTATCGCGTTCGCAATTAATGGTATCGTTTTCTTCTTCTTGTTCTTTTTTAGAATCGACAAAGGGAAGCCGCGTAAGCTTCAAAGAAGCTTTTTTAATCTTGCAAAGTAACATTTTATCCTGCTCCTTCGTGGGAAATTCTAAACATTACCAGAAGCTTAAGCACACGATGGAATCTTTTTTTTTTTTCGTCTCTGACCAAGTTGCAATGCTTCTCATAATTTACACTCGAAATTAACCCGAATTACCCTTGTGTTCGCGATACACCCTTGTTCCAACGTTGCTCTTCTTCTTTCTCCCCCACCCTTCTCCCCCTCGTTGTCCACTTTTCCCTTATCTGTTTAATCCTCTCTATTAAAAAGTTCAACTCACTGGCGCCAGTCTTTCTCTTTTCCCTCTGCCTTGAATTTTCTGAAAGGTCTTTCTCGATTATACCTGTATTCGCTTTCGCGTTTCATTCTGGACCTCTCTGTGTGTTGGTTTGGCCAAAACCCTCTGGCTTCTTTATTTCTCTCCTTTTTTTTTTCTTCCTTTCCTTCGCATTCTACCAAGCCGAGGAAAGAGCTTCCGGGAACGAGGCTTTCTTCGAGATTTGACACGAAAAACAGATTTCTCTGGGATTTCTTCGGTGGTCGCGGTTGTAATTGTTTCAGATTTCTTGGATCGTGGAATTTCGTCGACTTCGACAGGAAAATGTCCTGTCTATAATTTCTAATATTTCGAATTTTAATTTCTAAGTCAATTTAAAATGTCCCCGAGCATCGAAACGTTAATTAAAATAATTTAATAGAATGTTTCATGATCAAAATCGATCAATTTTCTATGCACGAACCGTGCATTAATTTCCTAGAAAATTACCTGTCTGCTGGAAAATTGATTTTCAAATATGTTGATGGAATCGGCTGGTGTCCATGAACTCGAACCAGAATTTCCTTGTCAGTCTGATGCCCATCGACATGTTCATGTTTACCGTCTGAGTTTATATTCTTTACATTCCCTCGGCGCGCCTCTCTTTGCTGAATAATTTGACGGAATTTTATCTGTATTTGATGTCTGCACGTCCAAATGTATTCTCGCGTTCAACTGTTCCATATTCAACGATATTTGCATATTTGTTTATATTCATGCATTGATTTCTTTCCGCCGATCGATCGATTCCTCCTTCGTTCTTATTTGCGACCTGTACCGTTACAGGTGCGCACGTCTGTATTTACTTGCGTTGGCAAGTCTAACGTCTTATATCCTGTTATCAGATACTGAAGTTGTTTCTTGCTTAAAATTTGGTACAATACACTTTCCTCGAAAATGAACTCATAAAATTATTTTTTTCAATTCGAATATGATACTTTTGCGTGTAGAATAGTTTCAGAACGCACCTCGTTGTTTAACCAATGAATAATAACGCGAACCGTTCCACCGGCTCTCAAAGTGTTGCAAAATTTATACACGCGTGTTGCGAACAAGGGTCACCTCATTGCCAGGAGGGGGATTGAGGAGGGCGGACAATTTCCTTGTACCACCCTTCGATCCCGCACCCTCGTTCGCACTTTCGTAACCACCTGCGACCACAGGTTTCACGATATATGTGCAGGGCTCCTGGGTCCTAGCCACTCTTCTTGTCGCGCATCCATAAGCATTCAAAGTTAGAGGCCACTTCGCGTAACAAACCCATTCCTTGCAGAAGGGTGCCATAAACGAGGGTGTCGAGGGTGACTGTTCCTGGAGAAGTTTACGCGGTCACGTTGACGTGTCGGGTTGTTAGCCCTTGGCGACGAGACGGTATAGAGAAGGTTCAAAGATGTCCTGCCATACAGGAAACGTGTTTCACGCCACAATCAATTTGCTTGGTTCGCTTGTTCCGGTGCTAATAATTGTTGCGCGGACGGTAAAGGGTGACGATGAAAGGCACCCTTGCCGTTCGATTTTTTGAAATTTAAAAACCTTTGTCTCCGCGTTCAGTTTTTACCTTGCCACGATAATTATTCAAAGCATAATGTCCAACTTCGATATGAAATTTCTCACATTTTCACCTTAGGCGATGCGGTCTGTGATTAACTAGCCGGAAGTTCCTCAAAGAAAGATACCGCCGGAAGTTCGAAAGCGAATTATGCTCGATCGAGTTAGCAGGGTCTATTGTATCGATGCAGCATCATCGGCTGCTTCCTGATCTCCCTTTTCTTCCAGTTGTCTCGTAACGTCGTGACTTTCCAAGTAACGAGGAACAGAAGGTGAACGGAGAGTAGGGCAGGGTGGGTCATTACCGCTCCTGCGTTCTCCGAAGCGCGAACGTGATGGAACATGGCACGATTCTGGCAAAGGAGAATCGACCGAAGCTTTATTTCGCTCACAAAAGAGCTTCTGTTAAGGCAGCGACGAAGTCTCATTACCACCCTCTTCGCTAGGACCTTTCCTCTGCTCCACGAGTTACTGAAGGAAGTTGCGTTAAGAGGAATTCAACTGAGGTTATAAAGGGAACAATATCGGTTACTCTGATCCCCCCCTCTCTTAAATTAATAATATGATTCTACATTTCTTTATACGTTCGCTCGTTAAAGTTAAGCTAAAGTCGCTTGAAACCTCTAAATTTATTAGTTCGTGTTTAAAGAGTTAAATTTTTATTATTTCAAATTATTTTAAGTAAAATAGAAAATACTGGCTTAAGAAATTACGTATTTAAGTCACGAAAACGTTTCGAACAGAAAGCGATTGAAGGAGGAACGTTTGGGAGCAATTTTTCACGAATCGTTCGTTCGCCATTTCCTTAATCGAGTCAACTTCCGTCCATCTTGTTGCCCCCTCTTCGAAATAAATCGTTCGGGCAATAATTCAAGCTATTTGTTTCTACGAATTCGCGGGCGTAGCCACCTTACAAGTGTCGCAATAAAATTCATCTTGCTGCCACTCAGACTCCACCCAGGGCTCCTTCTTTGCGCCCCATGTTCCAGTTTTCTTCCCTTGTCCCGTGTTTCCTCCCTTCCCGACACGAAACTTTCTCCTCCTCGTACTTTTACCTGTGTCTGCTTTTCTTCAAGACTTCTCCCCTTCTCTTTTTTCTCTCAGGCAACTCTGGTAGTTTGCCAATACGAGTAAGAAAATTAATTGTTTTTCGTCGTGGTACCGGCGTTAACTGCGTCGTCCACCCTCTCCTGCAGTTTCTCCGTTTCCATGCCCCGTTCGCCCTCCGCCCCCAGTCACCCTCGGCCGTTGTTTTGTCTCGTCGGGTTCAAATTAATCGTGGCTGGACGTGAAACTTATTTGTTTAGGGTAGTTCGATTTGTCCATGGTGGAAAAACTACTTAAGAAAAACGCGCGGGGAATGCGAAACCCCTACGCTCGAAACGCTGGGCGCATTTAGAAAGAAAAATGCACGATATTGGCTAAAAGTACGAAGTAGTTTAATTTTATTTCTTCCTGATGAATTATATTTAACGACATCGTATATTGGTTCTGGAAGAACAATAGCAACTGCGATCTCTTAAGAGAGAGCGTTTTCGCTGCGCACTGTTCCAGTATTTGTGTGCATGATTAAAGGTAACCGTATCCACAGCGTAAGCCGCAGTTTCCGTTCGAATTCGCCGATTTCTGAGTTTCGTAAATTATTTCTTGCCTCGTTGAAACCGTAATTGGTATACTGTTACTGGGACGTGCACACATGAACAATCTTACGAGCGAAATTACGGACTGAGTAAATTTCTTACAAATCTCACAGTTAAATCAGGAACTTATATTTGGTATACTAAATAATGGACCCACGGTACACCGAAAGCAACGTTGTAATCCATTTTCCCGAAGATTACTTGTATATCTGCACGTGTCTGACTATACACTGACTCGATCTACTTACACGCAGTTGACTGCCACAGTGAAAGTAGTCGGTGCGTAGTCAGACACATTTGTACAGTAATTGTTATAATTTAATTTCCAAATTTAATTTATCAGCTTAATACCTCGAATTACTAGTGTAATACTAAATTTATCCAAAATTACTTTTTCCACGTTTACAATTGTTATTATTTTATGTGTGGTATTGATTATTCTTTGAAGCATCAATCACTTAAAATCATTATTTAACACTTCAAGCTGCAACTTTATTATAATAAAAAGATCTTTAACCCCAGAAAGCTGTATGTTACATGCTCAGGTTTATCCACGATTCAGTTACTCTTTAATTCAATCAAATGGAATAATGCATGAAAGAAGCAGAAACAAAATACGTAGTAGAACGAAAACAGCACGGCATTCCATTTCCTGAACGAACGCAACCAGAAAGAATTCAAACAATCTCGATGCTCGTATCTCTCCCTGTGTCTGACTGTATACCGGCTCTATCTACTTACGCGGCCACGCGTCCTGTAAACGCACACAATTTTACGGCACTGAACTCGTTTCCGTAGCACGCGATTGCAATTACGCGTGCAGCTCGACCCGCAGGTGAATTCTATCGTAGATTACCAAGGTAGGATTTCATTTCGTGACTCTTTTGCCTCGATCCCCTTTCAAGACTCCCTGCTCGTTACCCAGGAAAGATACTCCTTGAAAGGGTAAGAGAGCTAGTCGTCCGCATTTTCAGACACTCAACCGTTGCCCCGGTAGCTTTCCTCTCGCGTCTCTCCACTTTTCTTCTGTCTTCCTTCTTCCCCTTCAGTCGGATCCGCGTCTAAGAGGGAAATACCAGCCCCATCTCGTTGTATCTATACCCGTGCGTGTTCGTAGTTAACCATGTGTGGGATGCAAAAGACACGTTCCAGTTGATGCTGAACGAGCGCAACGTCTCCATTTTACCGTGAACGAATCTTTGAGAATGTTTTGTTCGTGCTGAAGAACGCTGCTTTTAACCCTCGCACAACGGCCCGTCGAGATAACGACGTTTTAAATTTCATTTTTCTATTCTTTTTCGTTTTATAGCTTCTAAACACTTAGACATCTCTAATTTGGTTACAAAAATATTAATATGACTATTCTTCTTCATAAAAGGTGACAAGGTGTTATAGCAAATCAAAATTATAATATTTTATTTCGAATGATGACGTTATATTGCATTATTATTATTGCCGAGCTTCTTAAATGTTAAGTTGCTCTTTATCTTCTCTGTTGTTCTCTCGATGTTACACCACAAGGATTCGTGTGCTGTAATTACGGAACTGTGGTTGATCCCTTGAGCACATGCACGAGTTAGTTTACTAACGAAGTTATTCATCAAAGTTTGAAGCAGTCATTGAAAACGTTAATGACTGACTCGACGTATGCACGATACGCTGTATAACTATACTGTGAATTCGTGCACTGACTTAATACTGTCAGAATCTATACCGGGTCTCAACAAATTAATTATGAGTCCATATTTTATTACATTAAAATATTAATATTGAACAAATGTTAATTCTTGTTTGAATTTTCTGAATCCCTTACTTTTAGAATTTTTGTTTGCATATTTGAAAAATTACCAAGGTTTCTCGATAGTTTTTAAATCTACTGCATCAAGAAAGAACTTCACGAATCGTGGCGATTTTTCTGCCCGACTGTACTGTAGGGAATTCATTTCCGAAAGCATCCTCCGCCAAAACTTAATCCCATCGCGATACCAAACTCCGTCAGACATCTACGGAAATTTCGATTCGATTAGGAACATCGCAGTCGGTCGGGGAGAAGGGTTAAGCCGAAAGTCGGTATTTAACGTGAAATCTAGTTAAGGAGTTTTGTTTAACTCGCTTATAGTTTTCAAGCAGCCGGTCGTGCTGCGCTCGTGCTTCCGTGTACACCGCCGGAAGTCGAATGCACACGTGTGTGTGTGTGTACGCGCAGAAACGTTTCATAGAACAGCAGGAAGTGGAATTTTAATAAAATGTTATTCTACTTAGTCTGTTTCGTTCCATCTACAAGAATTTTGCTCTGGCACTTTGAAAATTATTTGTTCTAACGGTAAGAGACTAATTTTGAAAGTTTACTTCTTTGTTATTAGAAATAAACGAAGGAATAATTAAGGAATTAAAGAGCAATGTATTATAATCTTCCTGGCGTTAAGATTTTTTTTTCTTTTTAATTTAAAATATTAAATTCAATATCTGTTCTAAAATTCTTATCAAACTTAATCTCAAAGAAATGACACGAAATTCCTAAAAAGAAAATCAGCTAGGTAACGATAGATTTATTGCTCGGCGAAACAAGATTTTCCGTGAAACGTCGAAGAATTATATCACCGCATAACAGGAACGAGCAAACCGCGAGATATTTCCTGGGCTGGAATCGCGGGAAATAAAAGGATTCACCCATGAAACGTTTCATGGTAACGCGTTCAAGCTTATTATTGGCGCGTCGGGTATAAATATTTTATCGGTCGTTGAGAGTGTCGACGCTGGCGATTCGATTTATCGGTCGTCGTTCCGTTTCGAACGATTCCACCACCACCACCACCACCACCCACCCACCCACCCTCGTTTTGTTTATCGTGGCTGAATTTGGTACGCGCGGATGAACGTCGGCTTTATCTGGTTTTATCGTCTCGATACCGGCGCGGGGCTACATACGACGATGAGTGGTCGTATTTAAGATTTCCCGGCCGTATCCACGGAATCAATTCATCGAGGTTATCGTTCGTTTCCGTCGCGCTCGCCCGCCGGGAATTTCGCGATACGAGCCAGGATGTGTTATCGGCTGTAACCTGTCGTTGTTTGGAGTAATAACTGTTGGGAAAATCATTTCGCGTCGGCGAGACTTTATTCGATTGATTTCAACGGAAACGCTTTTGAACGCGTTACGACGATTCGCAACGATCGTGCTCGAAGTTTAATATCGTTTCTGAGCGTTCGTTAAAATTTCGATGCAACATACTGTAGGTTCTTTCGTGTAAAAGATAACTGTTATTATTAATATTAAAACAGACGTATCAAATTCTATTGCTTCTCGATTCGCTTGAAGTAGAACGATTTCCTTCGTTTCCCAGTTATCGATACACGATCGCCTGGTAAAGAATCGTTCCAGTGAAAAGCTGAACGTATGAAAAAGATTTCTTCGCTGATTTTCTCGACGGACTTCTTGATTTCACGCGTATTTCATCCGACATAAAGGCGAACCAGCAATGTACCATGCAAGGCAGCCGGTTACTTTTCAGTGGACAATAGCCTTAGAATCGCAGATTTATAGAGAAACTTTTCTTCTCAACCGGCATCGGCTACATTATCGTTCCTTTTCGATCGGCTACGGCTGATCAAAGGAAAAATGTTGTCACTATCGATATATTCGTGAGCGAAAAACTGTTTCCTCTTATTTATTATTTTTGATATAAGATTTGCAAATTCGTGATTTTTATTCTTTAAAATTTAATTATTCAAACTCTTATATCGTTAGATTGTTTTTTTGGAGAATGACTTGTTTTAAAAATTGAAAAGTTAATGTATCATTGTGATTAATCGCTAATTTGTCAGAGGTTGAAAGTTTCCCGAAGTTTCACTATTAAAAATTTTATCGGGCTCGTTAAGACATTTCGATTATGAAAAGTCGTAAAATGAACAGAAAATCGTCCGTTAAGAAATTTGATCGTAAACGTATTATGGAAAGTTTGTCAAAGACTGGGCAATAATTTCTCTTTGGAAAACAGTAAAACGCTTTCGGTCCGAGGCACTGTTAAAAATAACTGCAGCGACTTTATGAACTGTGGAAAAAAGGATTTTCGTTTATGCATCCTCGTTAATTACGAAACTTCAAGCCATTTCATAATGAGAGACTTTAACTCGTGTAAAAAGTGTTTATGTTGCATTACAAATAAGTCTTGTTCATAATTTTCTGCATATTAATTAATTTTCCAAATCACCTAATATTTTCTTCTCTATACGAACACGATTGATACTCCAAACGAACCAGATCATTTTTAATCCGACAAACAAGACAAAGTCACGTCCGTCTTGTAAACGTAGTTCATAGAGCGAAGCCGAGGAAAAATGAGCTCATAAACACGCCATGCATGAAAGTGGTTTCATCAAACGTAATTTCTTCTTTCCATTCCATTCTCACGAGCGACACGAACACGCCTTTTCCGCGAACGAAAATCCGTCACCCTGATACGTTCTGCCAGGCTTTTCCCCGGATAACGTGCGTAAATGTCGATTGCAAATGGGAAAATGGCGTATGGTCGTAAGACCACGTGCACGTGATACGTTCTAGCACGTATATATTGGGTCATAAAGCGTCATTAGGTATTCGTTCGTTATTCGCAGTCGATAGGGCACAGTGTTGGCTCCCAACGGACTCGTTTCTCTGATCTCTAAACGTCGTTCGCATCCAAGAACGACCCATAAAGCATCGTTCCGTGGCCTGCACGTAGCGAACGTTTCTTTTCCCAGCCTTCAGTTTCTCTAAGGTTCGAGTTATCGATCCTTTAACTCTTTGACTAGGAACACCTAAAAGCATCCGACTCTGGTCATGTGCATGCAACGCATGAACCTCAGGTGTTCGGATGATCTTTTTATTTATCATAACAGTCGTTGCATCATAGGTTTCTCTAAATAACAATTATGGAGCTTGTGGTATTGATCGCAAATTGCCAGTATCAGAAAATTGAACTTTCATACCGTCGAAATTATTTCTTATCACTGTGGAATAAAAAATCGCTGGAAATATAGTAAAAGGTTATTAAGTAAAATATTGAAAATTAGAGGGAACGATATTAGTTATTTAAATTTGTTCAAACCATTAAACTTTGAATAATACATAATTCTATAATCATAATAGATTTTTAATTACGTATGTTCGATTAAGAGCAAGTTGCAAGTTAAAATGGGTTTTACATTCCCTTCGTTTAAAAGTTCGTCGACGATCGGGGCGTGAAGTCGATTCAGGGCGGCGGAATAAAATTGTTTAACGGTTTCGAGATTCGATTACGAGACCGTGAATAAGAGGCGATCGGCAAAACGCAGTGGCGGTTAATGAGAAAGATGCGCCGAGATACCGAGGAATTCTGTTAATAAGGATCCTATTCCAATTTCCTGCCAATTGAACACCGTTCCGTTTCTTTTGTCCGGCATACAATTTGCTACGTAACTCCCCGGCTTTAATTCAACCCTTGCCGCGCCCCGCTCATCCGAGACCCTCCCACCCCGCGTGTATCGCGCGTTCATTTTTGCCGCTCTATTTTCGTTACTAATTAACGAACGCTCCTTTCAACGGACACCTGTCGTTTTCGAGTTGCAAAGTTTCATTTACGAAACGGCCATTCGGAAACCGTTTCTATCGGTTGTTGTTGTTGCCCCGCCGAACAAACGGCGAACGTACCATTGAACGAACGGCCGTGAATTGAAATCGTTCTAATTAAGAGCTCTCTAATCGTTAAAACGGCGGCCAACAAATATTGTGGCAATTCTAACGGTCCCGATGCCCTTGTGTTGCCACCCTTTGTTCCCTGCATGTTTTATTCCACGAAAAATACTGTCGATTCAGTCGAGAAGGCGAGAAAGCAGACCTTTTAATTATCCTTACATTACCTATTTAGTAGAATTCATTTAAACTACAAAGATAGAACTGTATATAAGTACAAGAACAAAGTCCAGTAAATTGAACCTTCAATTTATTTCATTTCAATTGAATTGTATTAATGGTTATTAGTTAATTAAATTTTGCCGTCATTATTATTAGAAAATAATGTCTATAAATTTGAAGTTCAGAAAACGAAACTGAAATGTAGATCCTAAAATTCAATTTAAGCCTGAAAGATCCATCGTACGAGGTTTAACTAATTAATCGTGAAAGGCTAATTAATTTTATAACACGTACAAATCGAAATTCTCCACGGATGTAATCCAATGGAAGTTACATTAATTGGTGTTCCCCGTTAATCGCGTCGGCCGGCTATCCCTTATCCACTCGTTATCGATTCGTAACGGTGTGATTATGTGATTCGAGAAACGATTAACCGGCATTCAGATCAATCATCGATTTCCTTTAACGTGGCCGTTACGTGAATTACTCGATAAGCATCATTATCATTAGAGGAATTACGAGACGCACATCGCGTTGATGAATTATAACACGATTAGTAAATCGTTCAACGGCGACTATATAATTACCCAGGTCCGATGGGAAATCACCTGTCAATTTATCACAATTCGTTATTTATATGATCGATCAGACCACTGAACGGAACAAAAAAACTATAATCGATAGGTAATTAACGTGAGATGAACAATATTGCTTTATATGTGTCAACTTTTTCTGAATTTGCTTCTTAATAGAAATGTAGAAATGTAATTAATAATTAATTGTAATTTCTTTTTCTGTTTCAGGTAAGTGATATACTTTTCTTTGAACAATCTAGCGGTTATTGGTGAGTCAATTTCTGTGAATTATAAATATTTTTATGACAGTGTATGAAAATTTCAAGATATTTGACGTTTTAAGATACACTTAACATACATTTCGATTTAAAATAAAAAATTCGATATTCGTCACTTTGACTTAAAGTATTAAAAAATGTAATCTCATATTCTGAACCCCTTACGAACCAATATATCGTGCAAACAGAGTGGTTTTATCAAAACACCCGAGTTAAATCCGTCAAATTCAAACGAAACTCGAATAAAATTGAAGGAAAACAGGATTCCATAAATCGAGCCGAACACAGTTCGATCCAAAGTCGATCAATTTTCTTCGTACTTCCCGCTTTTTCCCTTCGTCGCTGGCAACAGTGTCACATTTTGTCCCGAATTTTCTTATTTTCGGCATTCGTCGGTTGCTTCGATACTGTTGCACCTTGTGCCGCCATTTCGTCGGGACAAGTACGTCCCAAAAACGTGACTGGACGACGGAAATACGCGTCCTGGAAATAAAGCTTCCTATCGTATCCATGACACGCAGTAAAACAACGATTTTGAACCAATTGTACATCCGGATGACTTTTTTAAAGGAGGTGAAACATAAAAAAATATATTTTTTGAACCCTCCTTTGTCTGTAGCAATTTGTTAGGGGCAAAACAATTACAAAAGCAATTTTATTTTATGACATGAATTTTTTTGATATTGTGAGTCTGAGAGGTTGACTACCCCGTGTCTTGAATGGTCGATGGCGTGTTGTATGTCGGTGATGGACCATTGTCTTTTGACAACGTCTCCGGAACGTCGTCGTCGAAATTTCTAAATTCGACTCTTGAGATAATAGCTCGGACAAAAACACGCCTGTCCTTGCGGGAAGATTGACGGAGAAAGCAAATTGTACTTTTTCCACTGTCTGTTTGCTATTTTCGTATTACCCGGGCAAATTACATTTCTTCTTGCGAACGATCGGATGCGAAACGCGGTTAATTAGAGTTCTAAAAATTGAACCACCTCTAGCTTTGCTAAAAATATTAAAGTTAAAATTAGAATTCAATTTATGATTACTAACATTTATTTTATTTAATCATTTCACTTCTTAATTTTAAACGCATGGATATCTTGAATGCCTTTTAAGTTGGAAGTTAAGATAGTTGTTTAGGAAATTTACAGCCAGTTTGTGTTTCGGCACGCAAGTTTCGTCGTTAACTTGTTAATTCGCGTAATTAATTTTGGGGGGGAGGTATTAACGATTCGGCCAGGAACTTGGCGTGATTCGAAACTCGTGATTTGGATCGTAAATCTAATTAATGGTTGGTTAAGTGTGACTGGGATGTTAAAGGCCCGTGGAAGCCCCGCAAGACAAAGTTTTGGAAACGATAAAGGGGGGACAATAGTTAACGGAATGAACTTCTCTTTGTCGCGCGCGGAAATGTACCCTCCGTATGTCTGAATTACCAAATGTTAAAGTTGATAATCGATACGCGCGACAAACAAATTTGTCCGCAAAGTATAAAACAAAATTTCAACTTTTTAACGAGTTTCGCTGGTGTAAATATTTGAGCAATTATTTAAAATATAATTGTATTTGAAATTTTATCAAACTGTCGTCGAATCGAGGGAACGAGTTTCAGAATTTTTCGAATAAATAAAAATTACAATTTCATCTTAACATCGTCGATGTCTTTGTAGCGAAAAGCGACGTAGGCGGAAACGATAAATTAATACGGGCGTCGATTGTACATAGGGGTTGAATTGGAGATCTCGATAGCTGGAATCCAATCAAAGATAAACCGGCGGAACTATTCGAAATGGGCGTAGAATTAATATCGCTCTGGCTGAATCCGGTCTGAATCGAATGCCGTTTGAATATTCGGGATAATTTTGATTGGTCGAAATTTGTGATTATCTTTCAAGTGGCTCCGTCTGCGAGGTAGTAATGACAACAGATATTTGAAGATTGTGCCGCTGGCTTTCGAATTGGGTAATTGGTCAAACAATTCCTTCGATATTATTCCATTGTGCGAATGCATCGGGGAACACGGGTATAAAATAATTGCAAAAGTTGGAGAAATTCATTTCTGTACATAATCATTTGGACAATCTATTTATTTTATTGCAAACTTTACACCGTCAAGTAATTAATAATGGAGAGCAAATGAATGTTAAACAAAAATTTGTAATTTTGTGTCTTTCATTATTAATAGTAAATATACTATGAATAGTAAATATATTATGAAACATCAGTTCCCACATAAAACAGAAAAATCCAAAAAATTCAGCGATGACCAATGGAAGAGCTTTAAACACTCGTTAAACTAAAGATGTTCTTCTTAATGAGTATCAAACACTGAGGCTCACAATTAAACAAAGGGGCAAAGATTGTTTACAGCCTATCTATTATTCATTGCCACGTTCTCGGTTCTTAAAGAGAGAGCAGTCAGGTTTTCGCGGCGAGTTTCAGCGAAGCGAGCTCGTCGCGAATCGGTCGTTTCCTACCGGAACTGCACAATACAATCGTAAACATCGCGCGGGCTTTATTAAAAGTTCACGAAACGCCAACCGTCGGGCACCGTATCTCTTCCGCTTTTCCTCTAACGTCGCGAGAGAACGGGACGCGGAGACGAAACGATTCCCTTTGTTTTAATTTACCCCGGAATCGGATTTTACGGCTCGCGTCCGTTCGTGGAACGAGAATAAACGAGCCGCGTGTGTAGGTGTAACGAGCCCGTGAATTCGCCAACACCCGGGACCCATGCTTCGTTCCAACGGATGTTATTGACCCCGTGATTCTCTATTGTCACACCCGGATACCGTGCCGACCAATTGGATTGTTAATTTGAGTATGTAAATAATTAGCACGATCAGTAGTACGGTAGGCTACGTTTCGAATTCGATGTACGGCAAACGGTGACATACAACGGGGAATGTGTCAAGATTTTTTCAAATAATTGTAGCTCTTGATTTGTAACTCTTATTTTAATTCAGAGCCTGAATGAATATACTTGATCTGTGGTATTTTTAATATAATTTATTTGAATTTTAAATTGTCTATTTGTGTTATAATGAATAATTCTTCCATCTAATGCCGATGTTCTGATAAAAGCATTCAGTTTAGGTGAAAAATGGAACAAAAATACTTGCTTTTCGCATTGATTCGCATACAGGAGAAAAGTCGGTCCTGTGTAACCCTCTCGTGCGTTCGTTGCACAGTTTGAAACATTAAAAAGCTTGAAATACCTTCGGGTTGTAGATCGATCCGGTACACCTCGGCAATGCCTCGTTCGAAATTAAAGCCCAGCCCAGCGTTGCTTAACCGGAACATTTCCCGTTTGGTAAACTGCCTCCGTTTCTTTTAATTGGGCCAGTCTGCGTGCCGCGAATCGTCACTGCGCCTCTTTCTCTTTTCCATTTTAACGAAACAAACCGGTTCAAGCTACTTCTAACCTCGTTGTAACCAATTTGCAGCATGGAGGAGTACGATGAAAGAACGAGAGGCGAACGTTATCGCTCGAATTAAGCGTGCAACTATTATGAACGTTTAAACGCCTTTGATGTTGCCCTTTTATCGATCGACGCCCCTGGAACTTCGACCTGACGGAATATTTAGCTGCAGCTTCTTTAAATATTAGCATAAACGATCGACGCTTAAGGGGAGACTTTTCCTGTACGATATTGTGAATCAAAATTATTAAATTCATCGGCATTATTAAATTCGTTGACCCAAAATTGTGCATAAGGGTCAATTATCCGGGCAAATTCAATTCGTGGCGTCAGTTTCCAATTACCCTACTTAATTCAAATTACGATAATTTCCACTCTTCGAATGGGAATTAAATCTTCTGATTAATCGTTACATTACGATGTTTACGTATTGTTGCAATATTAAAGTTGATATCAGAACGACGTGAAACGTCAGCCACAATGGCTCGACCGTTTAATTAGACGGAGAATTAACCCCGGTGTCTAATTCTTGGCTAATATCGGCCCTAAATGGATTAGCGAACAGCGTCTGGCCAAACGAACGCATAATACCCGCTGAATTTCTCCCTTCTGCGGAATCGGTTTAACTTCCGGCCGGCTCGCAAAACGAGCCAGCTGGGTCCGTTCTAATGTACCGTAATGCTCGTTAACAAAAACAAATTTGACATTACGCGTCCGACGAAAGTAACTCGATGTGGGGGGGCTTTCGTATCGGGCCAACTAGATTAGGCCGTGCCCTTTCAAGAATTACACAGAGAGAGCTTTGCGGCCGGTTTTCGTGGAAACGGAGAGGTATCTGGTTAACCGCCTGGTGATTTACGTGTTCAGAAACGTTCTGATTCAATGGGGCAACTGAGCACGGACAATGGAGGCGATATATCAAGGATTTAAAGAACTCGTGGAAGAATGGATGATTCTATAATGGATAATTGTGGGAATGAAGTTCGTCCGAGAGGAGGTGAACCTAAAGCCGATGTAACTACGTATCTTTTATATCGATTTCTGTTCAAAAAATGAATAAAAGGAACATAGATATTCGAATTCAATTTTAATGTAAAAATTTAAATTACGATTCTTATTATTGATCGACGTACCAGAAACACGTGCCTTCAGAACCAACTCCGTTTCTCTTATCAAACAAATCGTCCTGGCGACGTAGGACCTTAAATTTTCACCGTCATCGAGGATTCGTGGATGGTCGGTAAATCACTCGCTCGTAACCGGCACAGGGAGGGGGAAACAGAGAAAAATTCCTAGATCCTGCGGGTGTTCCAAAGGATGCGTTCTACCAGCAACCAGACTCCCCCCCGTTCCTGTTCTCCCCTTTTGCATGGCCGTTTCTCTCGTTCTCCTTCAACATCGTCTGCATTTTCACCCGTGGAACCGCGGCGGATCGTATATCAACGGATCTGTCCTGACAGCCGTGTTTCGGATTTTCTCAGCCACGGGAAACTGCAGGGAACTCGACAAGCAGCGATGCGATGAATTTCTGATGTCGCGGAAGAAAGGATCAGAAGTATCGGAACGGATATTCGTGACGGATCGTGTTCCCGACGATGCGCGTCCATGGTTCATGTGACGATGCATTGAGGAAATAGTTACTTCGGAAATCTCTGCAGTTTACCACCCTGGCGAAGGGAATTTTTGATCCAACGTATATTCAAGGGAACTCGAATAACATTATATTGAATTATGCTTATAAATTACAATTTGATAAAGATTTACATTTTGGACAGAATTTGGTATTTAAGCCTCTTTGCAAAACTTGTTTGCTCACCCTGTATATCAACATTTTGAATCCCTCGATTTCCCTCCGAGCCACGGTACACATTATACCTGGGGTTTATTTCGGCACGATATAATTCAGAGCATAACTTGAACTTAATTCTCAAAATTGAATTCCGCAAGCACTTGAAGGGGCTGCAGGCCTGCCTCTTGTGTTTCGCTAAGGCCACGTGTAAGGTTAAAGCTCGACTTACGACGTTGTAAATCTCGAGAACGGAGAAAACTCGGGACAATGTCGTTGGAAAATTAGCACCGCTTTCCTACCGAGCCCGACGCCTTTCCGGGAACAAACCGTCCAATGGACGTCGCGGTCCGACGCCCTCCATGGATGAAAAATATTTTCTGGGTTTTAGAACCAGGCTGTCCATCGTCGTTGGTTAGAAGGGATTTCTTTTGTTCATAAATGCGCGCGGCGAAGGAGGCCTTTTATTGTTTAATTCCCTGGTCGTTTTAATTAGACAATAGAAATTTAGCCCAAGGGAAAAGAACAATTCCATTATTTCAAGAAAAGCATAGTTTTTGTTTCAGTTTTTTGAATAGAGAGATTTCTAATCATTGTGTTAAGTTATGGATAGAATTAATGTATGGATAGGTTTTTTTAAATAAATTATGAAAATTAAAATAAATAATTAGTTGAAAAAGGAAGCATTGAACGTTTCCCATTAAGAAAAATAATCGATAAGTAGTGAAATATTAAATAGGAAAGGCTGCAGCAAGTAGTCTAAGTAGTATAAGTCAGCCATATATAAGACGTTAGTGTTTTAACGAAATGGGTCGCTTCAAAGTCTTAATTTCTTAAAAAAAACCCTTTATATCGAGTTATTCACAGTTAGTATTAGGGTTTTAGGTTACTTTTACTAACCCACATAACATAGAAATCTTCAATAAGTAGTGAAATCAGTTATTGATCAGACACACCTGTTTTCTCAGTAAAGTAACCTTCTTACCTTCTTGTCACCACTGCTGACAATAGAACCATCAAACTAATTAAATTATTTCGGATTATCTATTCTGGGTTATAAAAATTATTAACGAAATAAATAACGATTATATATTTCGACTTACTGGTCCAGATTGATAAGTGTTGAACGTTTCATTATTTATATCATTCGGAAATTTCAAATGCAAATTTGCATTCGCTATAATCGAGCGTTCGCGATGCGACAACAAATGCTCTTTGACAGTTCATCGAATATTTATCGAAATGCCGTTGTACAAAGTTCCAGCGCGATTCGTTCACGAGCGATCATGCGATCAAATTAATTGACGGTCGATCACATTTTCGGATTTGACACCAATGACTTAAATCCGTTCACGTCACGGAAGGGAACATTTGTTCCAGGGACCGGTGTGTGACGGTGCTCTTTTCTATGACAGGTGCCAATCAGTCACCTCCCCCCATTGGACGACAATTAGTTCGGGAGACGATCGTTGAAAATCTGTGCCGAACAAGAATTTCCCTAACGTAACAATCGATGGAAAATGTGCAAAATTTATGACACGTATTATGAGATTTAATGAAAAACGAACAATGCAGGTAAAACGACTGATATTTCATACCATACTCTGGATTAAATTGAAAGCTTTCGTCAAAAATTGATTTCCGCAGATTTTTGCTATTTATTGTCGCGTCATTCATATGTAAATCCACCGAAAATTCTTCCAGTTATTTGATTGGACATAGATATTCGTCGTCATGAAAAATAGAAATAACGAACTATTGTGAAAATAGTTGATCAAATTTTCACCAACCTACGTGCTAAAAGGCAATCAGACAGGAATAAGGTGCACGCCGCTCTTATTATGGATCATCCTATAAATCCTTAAAGTTTCATTCGTATCGGTGCGAAAGTAATATCGTTAAGTATTCCTGACAGAATGTTAGATTAAAAAGCTACGAGTTTGCAACGAGTCATCGCAACGAGAGATAGAGAGAGAGATAGCGGCAAGCTGGTGATAAATAAAGTATAAATCAAAGTAATGCGGTATGCGTATCCCTCGCGAGGATGCAGCGAGCGTTGCAACGGCGCGCAGCTGCAACTGCGGTCGACCGGCTATAAAACTAAAAATAAGAGACGAAGATACGGTCCGGGCAGGGGCGTACGAAATCGATGGCAGGTGAAAAGTGGCGAACCGTGCGGCAGACAAATCACTGGCCGTGCGGTCCAGCTATTTTTATAGCCGGTGCACTTCGCGCGAAAGCGCAGTTTCGCCGATAAACGAACGATTCGCCGTGTTACGCGGCCTTCCTTTTTTGTCCTTCGCCTCGAAGAGCCGAAATACCGGCCAGGGGGGAACAAAAAAAAAAAATGTACACGGTAAAATCGATGTTCCTTTTTGAATGATGATGGGAGGCACATCGCTGTTGCCTCGATTGGTCCTTTAATGGCGTGTTCGGATCTGAAAAGAGCTCGGACGTCGAATTTGTTCGCCGGCAAACGAGAATTTTGATTAATTTCGTGAAAATGAAGGCTGAAGTTGTGTTAAACGCTGTAAAATCAATTTCGATAAAATTAAGGGATTTTATGAAAAATTCGTATCGCAGTTTGATAAAATTTCGAAGGCGGATTTTCGCCGTCAGATTATTTTAAAACGCTGGTAATGCTAAAAATAAAATTATGGTTTACTGATATTAAATTAAAAGCGTTTAACTAGCACAAATATGGTTAGTTTTATTGAGCCGATAAATGTGTTAGATATGATAGAAGTGTTATTTTAACACATATTTTATAAAGTAACGAAGTACCCTACCTGTGCCATAAATTTTTCTGTAATTTATTGAGTTTTGCTTTCTCACGATATCTATCAGCTTAGACTAGATTGTAAATTTTTCTATAAAGTTTTGTGATAATTTATAACAATGAACAAATTTACTGAAAAGAATTCCCAATAAATACTTCAAGTTAATTTCAATTCAATATTCCTCGAAGAAAGACGAAGCAATTTCGAATCTACAGAATTCTGTGCTCGATCAACGACAAACGTCGCGGAGACAGCAAACCGTGGACAAACCGACAACCAGGAAGAAACATGTACTTTATGGTTACGATGAAAAATTTCATCTATATTTATACCGCGTACGAGCTGCCGCATAGGGCGTAAAAATGAAACAGGCCGGAAGTCAGTGTGCCGGCACGGGCAAAGGTGGATCTGTCATGGATCATCTGGCAAATGTCAGGAACGATCCGGCTCGGTGGCTCGAATCGAATCACAGGGCTTTAGCGGTAAGCCTGTCGAGAGGTGGCATCGACAGGATACGTCGACGGTGTTGTGACGGTTCCTGTACATGTCCTTGAGTAGTTTCGCACGACTGCACACAGGCAGCCACCCTTTCTACTCTCTCCCCTGTTGTACCTTGTGTAACGCCCACGATTTCGTCTCCTTTGACGTGCTGTCGATAGACAATAAACTCGATTTGAGAAGAGACCCGGATCAAATGCAAATGTTCGCAAGAGTGAGCAAAGTGTGCAAAATCGAAAAGCATACTCGGTGCAATGATATACAGGTGTCCTTTAAACGAAATGAAGGATTTTTATTCGATAAATACATAACAAAATTAATGTTTCCTTAAAAAATTCGATTGATACATATTTTGATACGAATAGCGAAAAATGGCGTTCAGAAGATTAGAGAGAAGATTTACTTGCGTTAATAATTCAAAGTACAGGAATTGCTTCAGGAGTCATTGAATAATTAGACGATTCAATTGAAAATGAAATCAAAGCACTTAACACCGATATGCACGTCGCTAGGTGAAATCAAATCCTTTCGGATCCGGTGTCGCAGTTTCCATCTGCCAGAAATCCCGGTCTCAGCTTCGAGATTGTCGCGCGGCACGTTTAAACGTCGCAATTATTCATTATCAAAGAATAGAAACACGGTGTTCAGCGTAGACCCCTCTAGTCTCCCATAAATTTCAGCTCCCTCGAATATTCCACGAGAACCGTACGGTACCCGTTGAACGTCGAGACGAGGGTAGTCAGCCACTCTCGGATGCATAATGCAGTCCCTCGAGTCTCCCATCTGCCTCGTCCTCCTGTGAAAACCACCCCCCAGACGTTGCCACCACCACCTACTCGCATCGTGACCAGGCTGCGAACTAACACCCCTGGCTTACGTGTCCTTACTCTTTCTTGCATGGACCACCACCACCACCACCGACACCCCCAACATCCCCTCCCGTTCTCATGCCTTGCAACCCCTTAATACTGTCTCGTGTCGGCTCCATAAGTCACGGGATATAGGATTGGAAAGAGTTTAAGGTTATCTTCGACGAACAGGTGGAGACGTCGCTCGTTTTGCACGAGTGCCGTCGCGCGTGGAATATTTCGCTAGCTTTGGACAGTTTTGCCATTAATTTTAAACGTCGTTCGAACATTCAGGTGTGTAACGTGTCCCCCTTTTTTATTTCTTATTTCACTTTAATCTCGCGGATCGGAGGATGGACGTGTCCCTTTTAAATTTTATACGATTTCGAATGGTTTTCGTGAAGTTTGGGCAAACAAAGGGCGTTGAATATCAATTTTTCAGAAAATCCTTGTTTTTGCTTTTCGAAATGCTAGGAATATTCCATATAATTTATAGCACAGTACATTTACGAATTCATTGCACTCTATGTAGTTTTTAAATAAATTCTTTTACCTTACGAATTCTGGGATGCAACGAAAATATACACAATTTTAATCCCTTACAATATTTTATATTTCCCACAGAAATCGAATCCTATACTTGCGTTGTTTATTTTTTGTTTTTGTGTAACGTATTAAAATCGAAGGGATGTTGCCTAGTAAGAAAAACAACAACAGGATGTGTGTTTGTTAGAGCTTAAAAAATCGATGCGATCGATAAAAAAGAAGAAATCCGTTCAACCCTGTTATCACCCTACCGAGGCGTGAAAAGTGATTTTCCTCCAGGCAGAGATGAAATCGAATATCCTTTATGCATACATGTATGTATACAACGAGCATTGACAATGCAATATGCAAAATCGGAAGCAACTGTTTGTTACGCGGTCTCGTGATCCTTCCGGTTGGTATTCAAGCCGGAGCCCCTCGCGATTTTTCATTCAACACGCAAAAATCGACTAACGGAAGTCTGGAGGGTGAGCCGACGACATTTAACCTGATCGATGCATTCGATTTATCTAAGGCTGACTTTCAGCCCGCCGCCGCAAATCTTGAATAACGTGGCTGCAACCTTGGGTATTATGAAGAATGCATGAAGGCTCAATCGATTTCAGAGGAAAGACATAAAGGTGACGTTGGGACTAATTATATTTGATAATCTACATTTAAAACTGAAAAAGAAATTAAGGAAAAGAAAGTCAACATTTATTACAATTCACCTCCCCTATTGTACCAAACGTAATCACAGTACGACGCGTGTACATCACCACCAAGGTACCTGTCCTCATTATCCCCCAACCCTGCAGTCCCTTAAACTTCACCGTTCCCACGGACGTGACATCGGGACGCGTGTTATCGGATCTCATAGATGTACAGGCAAAAATCTCATTGAATCTTTTATCAGCGTAAACACAGTCGTCCCGCATCGTCTGTTTGCCCCGGTTAAATATGTACATTCAATCTCGTTTCCCCGTAGACACGCACGCGTGTACGCCTCCCCTCCCGCGTTTCCATCGCTTTTGCTTTTGTTCCGCTAATTCGAGGAATGAAAGCAGTAATGCGTGGCCGGGCCGGCATTGTCCACCGGTGAACGTCACTCTCCGTGCAATAACGCCCGCGCGACAAGGGGATGAAAAATGACCCGAAAGTTCTAGATATCCGAGCAAAGGGTGACGATGAAACGGGACGGCGGGGGAGGGTTATCGATTGGCCATCGGCATTGTTGTCAACGCCGGCCAGGGGAGGAGGAAGGGAGGTGGTGCCTGGGCGTAGGGTTGAAGAATGGCACGATACCAAACCGATCGAAAGCATAATGAATTGATATCGAAACCGCGAATTTTCGCGTCGCCGTGAAAATTTTCGTTCGCCATTTCGCCAGAACACTTTCGCGCGTCCTAGGGGCCCGATGTGCAAATGGCTCGGCCACCGGATTAATCAGGATGAAACGGCGAAGCGGGATAAAGGGAGAGCTAACGAAGTGCCGGGATATAATTAAATGCAGGGGAAAAGTGTTTGGAGTACAAATTATGAAGAGCCGGGAACCGACTGCGGTTATGAAGTATCGCTGAAACGGTGCTCTGCCGTTGACGCGACTTGCTTTTCGAGTAATCTTCTTTCCCGTGTATGTTTTTTTTTTATATTTTTTTATATTTTTCAAAAAGCGAGCTCATTCGTCCTTTGTGTACCTATGTGCACCGTTGACCGGAAATTGTCAAGCGAAATTTTCGAATTGGCAAGAATTCTGAAAGTGTTGGAACGGTTAAGAAATACAAATTGAATTTTAAATCGATTTTGCGTTATCGATATTCGCTACAATATTATTGTAGGCCATTGTCTTCGTGTGTCGGTGATTGAAACAAATTATCAGAGGCAGGAAATCCCGTAATCTCTGTTCACGAATTATAATTCCCTTTTCACAATCGTGTAACTCTCCAATCGATTTCAATTTCGTTATTAACAATAAAATCCTGCGATTTTCTGGAAAACGGAGGCAGACCATTTAATAAATGCACATCGTATTAAATTGACATTTCGATCGATACGTGGCTGCAAAAAAGTTTCGCGTTGTTCGCGAAGGACTTTTCCCAAAGAAGCAAAAAAGCTTGGCTCGAAAATGAAGCCATGAAAGTTTTATTAACGGAATTCGATGTAGGGGGATTGTGCGGTGGTTAATTTTTGTCGTAACAATCGCCGAGGAAAATTGGCTTCGATGTGGGCCGCCCTCGCAACATTTTGAAAATGGTTTCATTCTATTAAGAGGATCCATTCGTCTTTCGTTCCCGTATTCTTCTTACTTCTTTTTTTTTTTCTTTTTACTTTTCCTTTGACCTTTCCTTTACCCTCGTATCCCTGGAGAGACAAATGATGCTTGGCCAGCATGATTTGACGTAGCACGTGTTCCTTTTCCAGTTTCACTGATTTCTCCGTGGATTCAGCTCGTCGTTCGAGCATCGTTTGTCAAGCCTTTAAAACCGTTTCTTTCGTAATCTTTGATCACACGATTACATATTTTCCTACTGCAGTATACGCTTGGTGAACCATCATTGAAATATTTATGTTTCTAATATTACTTCTTCCTTTTAAGTCTAATCACATTTTTTTGCATAAAAAATTACTGAACTGAAAATCACAAAATTTTCTTCATTGAATTTTATCTCCATTCTCCCAAAGAAATTATAAAAATTTCCAAAATTTAATTAGATTATGTTAAGTAGTAAGAATTCATTATGTTATTGATTAAAAGTTATTAATAAAAGTATTTGTAATAATCTTCCTCATTTTCTCAATTTCTCGAAAGTGCTTATCTAATTTCATCGGTATCAATCGTAACTTTTTTTATTTCTGTTGAACTACGAGTCAATTAACCGTGGCGCTTCCTTTATCCCGATATTCTGATCGTATAATTAGAGACCACTAATTTTCTAGTGGATTTAAAGGACCCTTCAAAGTTCCGAGGTCGATAGTAGAATTTCCACTTTGAATTGGTCTTTGGTTACTTTCGTCCGTTGATATTAGACTCGAGATCGCGATGAAACGTCATTATTCCTTCAAATTGGACTAACGAAAGTCTCTCATTGATCATACAGAAATAAGAGATTAAAATTTCGAAGATGTTTCTTGACCGAGTCCATTGGCAAGATAAAAGTTCGTGGCTTATATTATATTTATTATTTAAATAAATAGAATACGTTAAAACGCTGATACCTCTGAAAGAAAATAATTTCAACGATATTCTGTCGCAAGTTAGAACATTAATTCAATCCTTGCACATTTTTATGAGAAATATTAATTACTCTGGCCCGTAATTCGCGCACGCGCGAGCGAAGCAGAATTGATAAGGGAGTTTCGAAAGAGAACAGGGGCAGACAGTAGACACAGAAACAACTGGCACGAGCAAGAAATGAACGGATAAGTAAAAACGACCACAAAATACCATGCTGTACCCTCGCTATCTCAGCCGGCTTGTTCCATCTCTTTTGCATAATGCAAGTAACCGTTTGCCCCGATGCACTTGCTGCGGATACATAAAAAGTTGTTTGGTAAGTTGCAATTGGGGCGGTTTCTTTCTATGGAATTCGCTGTACACAAATCCGTGCCAGTCATTGAGAGTGATCTCTTGATTACTATCGTTTGTTTGAAATTAGGGAGAGTAACCCTTGAACTAAAAGTTGGAAATACGAATTTTGAAATGAGAGAGCTCCTTGCACCCGACAGTAATATTTAAAGGGATAACGTTTGAGGGTTTAAAATAATATTTACGAAACATCAAATTAAATTTCAATTTCAATGGTATTGTCTTCGATACTCCAGAATTGTCTTTACCTTGGGGGGTTAAAATCAGGAAATTCATTCTCGTAGGGAATCCTACCCCTGGTCGGGAATCTCTAAATTAATATAACGTATCGATAACAACGGATCGAATAAAAGGAAGTAAAAGGGAAAGAATCCCCTGAGAAGCAATTCAAATTCTTCCAAGCGGACAATTGTCAGCGGAACGGGCAACTATTTAATTCTGAAGAGCAGAGTCGCGTATCAAAGACGAGCGAAAAATACCCGACGCCGAAGGATGGGTCCTGGAACAGGGACGGGAACAAAGGATGTTTCATTGAAAACTGGAAGGTCTACGAAAGCGTCTCAGAGCACCGTTGAAGGAAATTGAGAAGCAGATAGCCGACGGTTTCGCGTTCTCTCTTCGAAGTGGACGTGGACGTTCCAATTACAAAGAAATCGCGAGCCGGGCCTCCGGTTACACGAGAAGGCGATGCGTGTTCCGGCATGCGAAATACAGGCGGAATATAATCGGGGAACCGTTCGCATTCCTTGCATTCGGGGAGAAAAGCGGCGCGGCGCGTTTCGAATACTTTCGAACGTTCAGGGAATTAGCACCGGTCGAAGGGACAGAGAATGTTCGGATTACGGGCAAGTTTGGCCTAATTATCGCCTCATTAACCACTCGCGTTTCAACCCATTCGTTGCGGACATTTTAGTCGTTCGATGGTATCAAACATTTTTCAAATAAAGTCCTCCGTCCCAGGCTGAAACGATAAAAATCCTCGAAAGTTCGTTTACGACAAGGACGTGACAACCAAATTATTTCCGCGATCAACTTGCTTAACTTTCAGTTTTATTCTCTTACGACCCGCAATTTCACTTTCGCGATTATAAACTTTATTTTAGTCATTTCAAGTTTTTTCGTGCGATTGCTTCCAAACAACCGATCATGTCGTAAACTCGGATCTTCCGAAGGGTCGACCAAAAACTTCGTACATAACTGTTCCTCCGGTCAGAGGTCAACCCGGAGGGTATTTCAGTGACTTCGTCGAACCTTTGAGGTCCCTCCGGACATAGGATTGGCCAAAGTTATCCATCTTCGAGTTTTTAAAGTGTGCTGATTGGGAAATCGGGAAAATCCAATCAATTTATTTCATTCGTTTAATCCTAAACAGATCCCAATGAGTTTGTGATAAATAGGGATTAAATTGCCCCTCTGAGGGGACAAGAATTTTTAAGGGAAATATAATTAATTTATTTTTCTTTTTCTAAGTTTCCTTCCAAATATAATTTAAAATATTCGAGTGCAAAGGGTTAATGTGTCATAATACACATCGCACCATCGAATATTTTCGTTACCTTTCGACTGAAAACGCAATTATCAGGTGAACTGAAGTTCCTTTGACATCGACTATGAAAAGGTCAACGAGTCTGAATTTCTCGTGGCGTGTCTGATAAAGTTGAACGAATTCGGAACGAATAAGTTCGAAGTTACCGAGGAGTCACGTTCAAAGGATAACCGGCGAGCCGAATTATTCGAACGTGCGGTTCCCGCAGCGAGCAGCTAAGTAACGGAAGATAATTAAGACAAAGGTGACGGTAGTAAGGTAACGGTAACGTCGGGGGACGGTAATTTTAACGCGGTGCCCGCGATTACGATCAAAGTAATGCGACAAGCGTAATTAAGACGAAAGTAATACGGCGATTATGAATGCGGCAAAGACGGCGTAAACGAGATTTCGCGCCACAAACGTTTCAAAGAGGATACTTCTTATGGACACAGGAGAACGATGGAATGAAACACGATAAGAAAGTTCATATTGTCGAAAAAATTGCGAGAGGAACAAAAGAAGCTAACATTTGGAAAACGCTTAGTTTATTTTTATAATGTTAAATAGACATTTTACTTGGGGAAAAAAGATGATAAAAACCTTTTCAATCGTCGTTGATACTGAATAAATTGCTGACAAAAGAGGATAACCGGTATTCCCGAATGTTATTGAACCTATCCGCGGATTTTGGTGGCAAAAGCCCGGGTAGAAAGTTTCACAGGCGTCAGATGTGAACGGAGAAATTTCATTCGTGGACCCGACACGTTGAATAATGCAGAAGCTCGTTCGCAACAGTGAAGAAGCCCGAGGGTGCGCGCCCACGATTCCACACCGCGAGAAAGGGTGTTAAACAGCGGAGCAGTGTTTAGCTCTCCGCGCTGGCCGAATTCGTCCCTTTATCTGGGATGTAACTACGCTCACGGTTTTCGGCGTGAAATCTCTGGTTATCTGGCTTCACGTTTCCCGCATAACGTCACAAATTATCGTTATCGAAATCGGGGAACCTGGATTTCGTCCTCCTCTGGCGTTTCGAAGAGGGATTTCACGTTGTTCAAGTCAATAACCAGGACCTCTGATAAATAGTATCATTTCAAAGTGATAAGATGAAGCAAATAGAAAAATTATACGGTTAAATCAATTTCTCAATTGAATTTTCCCTCTTTGCTCAGTACGGATGCTTGCTGATAAGAAATAATACGTGTTAAATATTCTTTGTTTAATTCTATTTTAATATCTATTATTAATTACAAGTCACTGTCTAAACACGATTATTCTAAACCAGTTACAAATAATTTAAAATTAATAAAATTATGATAAATGCACTTATCCAGCTTCCATTTCTGAACAATCAAAATTGACTTTACATATTTAACAAAACACGAATTATGTCAAGATGTGATAACAAAATTGTATCCATCCCTAGGGTCAGAGCGGTTTGCACAGCACCGTATATACCGATTAATTATCACTACGCCAGGACCAAAGAGTATCTTTTTTTAGCAACACGAACGTCAGCGACTTAACGCAAATACGCGACTCCAGGGAAATAGAGGGAAATGTTGCCACGGTAAAAACGCATCGCGCGAACCGTAAAGACAAGCTGAAAAGATAAACGCGCCTGAAGCTGCGCGGAAAAAAGCGTGCGGGACAAGAGTGGAAGAATCGAGTTCTGCAAGCGAAGCAGAAGAAGAAACGCCGGAGCGTGTAGAGGTTGCGCAGGACGGCGGGGGTGGTTTACCCTCGAGAAGGCATCGTTCCGGTCACGAGGTCTCTATGTAACGTTGGCCTCGTTTCTGTCACGGTGAAATTATTTTGTCCTCCCCTTTCTGTTCCCCACTTTCGCCCCCTTCGTCTTCCGCGACAATATGCCGCGAACTCCCTTATTTGTAAGCGCGGTAATAATGATTAACTGTCGAGGGACGAGCTTGGGTCAATTGTGTCTCAAAAGGACATGTCCTGAAAAGGACACAATTATTTAAAAATATTTAAAATTAAGTAAACCACCCACAACTAAAATATTAATATTTAGATTCAAGAAACTATCCAACAAATTACTACGAAGAAATTTTGAACAAAAACTTTGTCTCCAAGAATCAGCTGATAAATATCAGGTTGGAAATCCTACGTCAAGAATATTCATACCGAAACGAATAAACGAGAGGCTCGAAGACAGCAGTGTCCTATTTAATCCTCATCATGAAGCCAGTCAAGTGTTGTTAGACACTCTTTGGTCTCCGTAGGACCCGTCATTGTTCGTCGTATCGTTTCAACGAGCTCGAGAGGTGTACTCGAGGTCGGCTAAATTGCACCATTAATTGCGCCCTATCCGCGGTATGCAACCGTGTTGAGTACAACGTTGCGTCCTTGGCCCAGATACCGATCCTTTCGAGAACCTTAGGTCGAGTTTCTCAATTGGTGGCTACGTCTGTGTGCCCCCGCCACGGGATTAGATGATCCCGGTGATCCTCTAATTGGATAGTTTCGCTTAACTTGTGCACCGTAGATTTTCCTCGCGCAAGAACCAGGTGGATCTCTGTTGTTCGACAAGGGATGCCTATTTCGTGGCCGATAAAATCGTACGGGATGATACTTGCAAGGGATTACGGGCCGGCGAGTTCCTTGGGATTCGAGCACGTGAAACGACGCTTTGATGTTTGTTTACCGTTATTTGCGGTTGTTTGCACCGCTTCAGGTATTATTGCGCGATTCGCGTCGCTATCAAGACGGCGATTGGGGTCGTTGAATGGGCGGTCTATGGCTTTGAAGACGGAGAACTTTGAGCGTATCCCTGCTGGAAAATTGGCGTGAAAAGAGAGGTCATTGATACGTCGATTTTGTGGGAATCCGTACAGAATTTCAGTGAAATACTGTAGCGTTTCCGTATTCGAAATACGAAATAATATTAATAATAATATAAATAATATTAATTTTTATTTATTAAACAATTGACGATCACCTGAAACAAAAGTTCTAAAAAGGGAGCTTCGGTTGAAAAAAAATTATTATTAATTCAGAACGAAGGATGCAAGCAGCTTTTATTCACGAATAAGGTCTTGATAATTGTTTCAACGACGAGCTCGGTGTATTCTTAAGTGCAGGAAATTATTTATGCCGCAAGGACAGCTGGTTGCATCTGCATACTGCATCGTTTCGTGTATATCATGTTACTTGGAAGAACGGTACGAAACCAGCGTCGATTCTCGTTGAATATGTTGGTTTTCCTCCGTGTACCTTTTGTCCGTGTAGGTGCAAACCTCTTTCGGGATATTTATGATCTGTCGTGTAGCGATCTAACTTAACCTTATCTCTGTGAAAAGGAGGAGTCTTGTTTCACAGACCCACTTACGATGCTTATATTTCTATCATTTTTAACATTGCTGCACTTTTTCCTCTTTCATTCTACTTCACTATAAGTCTCTGCGATTTCAGTATATTTATTTTATAAGAATTTATGTCTTTGGGAGGCTAATAATTTTTATTGTCTGGGTTCTGCTTTCCTTACTTTGTCATTTAAGTTTCTTTGCCTTGTTATGGCAAAATTGGTAAGTTTATTATTACAACAAGTAAACTTATTGTACTCTGACTCTGAAGTTATCAATTTTTAAATTATTACTATTAGTGTCATTAAATAAATGGAAGCATTCGAAATTCTAAACCTTATCAAATTATTCAAAAGGTTTTGTTATTAGTATTTCTTTTCTTTCAAAGAAGATAAAAGAGTAAAAATATACAAAAATGACTAACTTTTGAGGGTTGCATCTTTCTATTTCCACGCCTTTATTATTCTTCACCTGCCCACTTTTCAATCTTCGCCTCTGTCTTTCGTTCCTTTAGTCTGTTCTCATTTTACTTTTTCATATCACGGGACTTACATCCTTTTTCTCCACGGCAACATGTCTGATATTATTCCATCGTTCCTTCTTCACCCCTGTTTTCTGTTCCGCAACATGCACACACAACGCGTGCACACGTTACTTGTCCTGTTTATACCCTCTTCAGTTCTCAATCTGTTCTCCCAACACGCTCGAAGATTTCCCCGCAGGCGTGTGCCTTCACTTATTCAAGCACTCAATTATTTACGCACACCCTTGTCAACGAGGATCCCTTTATCACCTGAGCGCATCCGCTCATCGTGTACACGCCAAGGTGCCTGCAACTTAACCCTTGAACCACGAGAACCCAACGCTAATCGAACTTTGATTTATGTTTTAATTATTCCCATGTTAAGTCGTTGACGCAGGAATTTATTTTCATTAATTACTAGCGTAGACAAATTTCAAACGAGATGCCATTAACATAATATTATCGCAAATGATATACAATTGCATTACATATTCGCAGCAATTACGATCCGATACATTATTGAAAATGTAGATCGGCTAAAATTAACGATTAATCAAATAACTGTAGCCGATTTAATAGAAAATTATACGTGATTATAATACTTGTACTGCATATATTGGGTCATATAAAAAGTCTCCGCGGTTTTTTGTCAGTAGATGGTGTTGATGCTTATATATTGGACAAGAATCACTCAATTGTTTCAAATGAACACGTGCTGAAAAGGTAACATTCCAGCTTCCATTTTTTGTGAAATCAGTTTTCTATTTCGGTTCTCGTGCAAAAAGGTATATTAATTTGAATATGGGTGAATTATCTGAGGAAATACGCTACGTAATGCTTTTTTACTATAAAAAAGGTAAAAATGCTACCAAAACATGTCAAAAAATTTGTGAAGTATACGGTGAGAATACTGTGAGTGAACGAAGGACCCAGGAGTGGTTTGCTCGATTCCGTTCTGGAAATTTCGATGTTAAAGATGCACCTCGCTCTGGTCGGCCAGTCACAGAAAAGGTGGATGAAATTTTACAACTGGTGGCGCAAGATCGGCATACAAGCTGCCAGGAAATAGCGGAAACATTAAGCATTAACCACATGACAGTTTGGAATCATTTGAAAAGAGCAGGCTACAAAAAGAAGCTTGATGTTTGGGTGCCGCATGAACTAACGCAAAAAAATTTGATTGATCGAATTACGATTAGTGAAATGTTGCTGAAACGCAACGAAATCGAACCATTTTTGAAGCGAATTATTACAGGCGATGAAAAATGGGTAAAATACGAAAATATCAAACGCAAGCGATCTTGGTCAAAGTCTGGTGATCCTCCACAAACGACTTCAAAACCTGGATTGTCGGCAAAGAAAGTTATGTTAAGTGTTTGGTGGGATTGGAAGGGAATTGTTCATTATGAGCTACTGCAACCTGGCGAGACCATCAATTCAGACCTGTACTGTGCACAACTCGATCGTTTGAACGAAGCAATTCAGAAAGAGCGACCAGAATTAGCCAACAGAAAGGGAGTAGTGTTCCATCATGACAATGCGCGGCCACACACATCTTTGATGACTCGCAATAAATTGACGGAACTTGGTTGGGAAGTGTTGATGCACCCACCGTATAGCCCGGACCTTGCACCATCTGACTACCACCTATTCCGGTCTTTGCAAAATTCTCTGGATGGAAAAAAATTGACCGACCGAAGCGCCGCCGAAAATCACTTGGCCAAGTTTTTCGATGAAAAACCACTGAAATTCTACACCGATGGAATAATGAAGCTACCCGAAAAATGGCAAAAGGTCATAGATAATAATGGTCAATATGTACTTGAATAACACTGACATTCAATAAAGAAAACTTTTGTTCAAAAACGCTGCAAAAAACCGCGGAGACTTTTTATATGGCCCAATATTTCCCGTTACGTATCGGAACGTTGAAACGCGAAAAATATGATCCGTAGAATAAATTTCTAAACGGGACGAAGTCGGAATCGAATTTTCGAATCGAACGCGATCCACTGCCCACTGAGGGTTAACAGCGTTATTCGCTCTACGACTGTTTCCATCGTTCACAACGCACTTAATTCCAGTGAAACCTGTCAATTCGGCCACTGATCAGACGGTCTGATGAATTACCGGTTCGACGAGCCCCTGTTGGATCCCGACCCCCCTCCCCGTACCGCGGTCCCATGATTATTTACGCAATCAGAATTCGTGGATGCGTTCGCTCATGAATACTCGATTATTCCTGGTCACGTGTCGCCTTAAATTCGCGTTTATGCTGCAGCAATCGATTCTCTCGCCACCCTTATTTCCGTGTTCATGTTTGACTTTCGGTGAATAACGAGGACAATTTTGCGACGTGCCACCGGCTGAAAATACGAGAAAAGAGATCCGTCAATCCTTGGAAATCCTTTCAACTTAGCCGACGGTTATTATTTTCAATTTCCTGGGCCAAGTTTCTGTATTACACTCTTTATAAAAAAATTCAATTATTTCAAACAGGATACTCGACCGCGTCTGTTATTAAAATACTTCTGGAATAATTCATCCGGGTTTTCTCATCGGAGAGTCGAAGAACGAGGCCGCGAGAGTTTTCCTGAAATCCGACATTTCAAGCGTGCCAGGATCTTTTTTTTCCCCCTTCTTCCCCAGCGAGACGAATTTCGACCCCTCGAACGTTCGTCCTAGCGAGATCGCTCCGTTTGTACGGCCGGTGGCGGTTTCCGTCTCGGCTCGGCACCAATTTAAGAAGCTTATAAAGAAGAACTGCACTCTCGACGGAATGCAAATCTTCGCGAACGTTGAGAAAATTGCGCCCACTTTAAGCCGTAGCCGGAAATAGTTTCCACTTTGATGAAGATCGTTGCTGCCCGAGCGAAACTGATTCTACCCCCTGGCAAATTAAAGTCTGGACCGGTTAAGCCGGCTCCCCTTTACTCCATCGAGTGTCGCTTACTCCTGGTTTTGATTGCGTTGTCAGACATCTTCCGTGTCGTTCGTGGACATGATAGATGTCTAAAAAACTGTGCTATCCTTTAATCCTTTCGCTGCTGCATGCTAAAACGTTCTCAAGTTAAATGTAGCTGTGAATTTTGTCCAAATTGTATTTGTAAATTTGAAATGTTCTTCGAATTAAAGGGTTAAGGTTAGGAATTGAGCATTCAGGAAAATAAGTTACTCATCGATTGTTCAATTTATCAGAAACTGCGTAAGTTTGGTGAGTTTCGCGATATCTGTTCGGTCGTTCGAGCATTAAACGTCGAAACAGTAGCGGGCCGGATCTATTTTAAATTCCTGGCGGAAGCCCCGATTATTACAGCGACTGGAGGCTGCCCTATCGAGTCCATTCGCTTCCGTCGTTGCAGCAGAGTCGAGTCAGGAATCCCGCGCGGCGTGTGCCATTTTGTTAGGAAAGCCGTATCAATCCGTTTGTACACATACACAACGCGCGGAACGAGTTCACCCCCGTCGTCGACCAAGTTCTCCACCCACCCCCTCGTGTACGAGCCAGCAACCCCAACGGTGCAACGGTTCCAAACGAAACTTTCGCAGCTGGCAGCAAGCCACCATCACGGTGGACAGAATTCGAATGTGTTTACAGTTATGTTTACGCTCGCAATCGTTTTTGAACAATCCTATCCGCCACCGTTTTGTTCTCCTTTCTCTACCCTGTTTTCCTCGTTGCCATCTTGCGATATTATTTCGAAAAGTTGCTGCGCCCGTTTTTGCTCGGGGAACAAGATAAGAGACCACTTTCGAAATTCTTAGCAGTTGTGTGTTGAGTTTCTGAACAATCGTAGTAGAAGATTCGAGCTTTTAAAATAGAAAATAAATTGATAAAGTATACATATGTGCCAGTATTTAATGTATAAATATCTATGACTAATTTATACTTGATTGACATTTTGATAACATTCAATAATATATTAATGATATAAATTGTCTATGTGTACTAAAATTTTTACTCTGATTTTACTAATAATTAATACATGTCGATTTTTGTTAATTTTCGTATTAATCCTTGCACTCTTATATCTTGTCGTTATTTGTTCACCGCTTTGATACAATTCGTTTCTTTATGTTCGTTTGTACGAATTGCTTTTGACGTTTTCAATATTTCCACTGATCAATTCGATTGAACGAAATTTCACGGAACAATTTAAATAAAATTATATAAACGACCCCGCGGGGTGAGCTGTGATTATTGTTCAATGAGGTGGGTGAACATTTCGCAACTGCGGTTAAGTAATTTCATTAAGTTATCGGACAGAAGAATTTCATTTGAAGTTTGATTCCATTGTGAATTCCATCCTATTTCTTCGCTTTTTATATTCATTACCTTTTTATCTTTACCCTCCCAGTTCTCTTTGTTCGTCTCTCTAACAAGAATGAAACAATTATTCTTGGATGAAAGTTTATAATGATGTACTTTGATAAATTCTTATTTTTCTATATAATATATTTAACAAACATAAAACTTTGTTTAGATTTCCATTAAAAGTCGATCTGAATCAAATGTTTAAAATAAAGGGTTATTATAACAATGAAGTAACTTGTACGATGAGTTAGTAAATTTATTAGCAAATTAATGAATTACATAAACAATGATTAACATTTGAATGTAATTTCCCTTTCCCTTTACTCGCCATGACAACAGTCGTTACTAACTTCAGAAAAGTAATGAGTTTTACGATCTGCAGTTCGTAATTGAAGCATATAGGGTTGTTCCCACAGGATCATTTAACGCCGGGAACGTGAAACGATACGCAGAGAACGAGAAATTGTATTTTCGCGAACATTTAAAGCGGTCTGCGGTGTATGTACCATTTTTTTCAGCCGAAAGAGAATGCTCCTCTAATAGAAAGAGTTATTTAAATTTATGCTTTTGATTCTGTTTCGAAATCTTTTGAATATTCTATTGTTCATCTCTTTATCACCCGTGTGCCTGGGATTTCATCATCCTGAACCAAGAATTTTCCATTCATGAATGAAATCCAAAAGTACTTACTTCCTTCGATACAAATGTGTTGTAAAACGAATAGAATTAATGATCGTACACCATAACTATAAAATCAATAAACTCGTGAAAAGGAAACAGATATACGCGAATTTGAAATATTTGTTATAGATTTTAATAACAGTGGTGTTCGAGTCAGTGACTTGAACCGAAGAGCTGCAATCGATAAAAGACTTATCGTGCTTCCTCGTCGAGGAAGAGAACGAATTTCATTGGATCTTTCTAATCCACCTAAGCCACTGTTCAAAGGGATCTCAGGCCTCGGTTCACATTTAAATCTTGCTCCTACGTAAGCTCAAATTGATGTGAGCGAGGAAATTGAAGCCTCGAATGGAAATGAAGTTCAATTTAAAAGCAAGCTCCATTGCTTTATGCGAGAAAAAATTGTAATATGATAGTTCAAATGATTCGTTCAATCTTTATACAAAAGATATCATTGAAACTACAAAAATTAGATAAAATGATATAGTCAGGTCATCACATATTTAAAAAAGATGGTTTCAAATGAAATTAAATCTAAAGTTACGAGGGTTAAAACTCTAATTAATCTTTAGGCACCGAAACACATCAAAACAGTAATTAATCTTGATATGCCAGGGCACGTTTGAACTAAAACTTCTTCACCTCTTTAAACATTAATCAACCTGTTCGAGAAGAATAAAATTCATACAGCTTTTTAAATAGAATTTCGTATGGGATAAATATATCTCTTTAAACGATTTTCTACACGAGCAAAGTCCTTTTACAATAGCGCACAACAGGGTTTCTAGGTCGAACGGGAGTAAAATTGCGATAAATCTAACTACCCGCTGGAAACAAGGAAATCGACCAGTCAGTCGATGAATTGCGCCAATCAATCCATTCCACAATCGGCCGGCCAAAGCAAGTGGTATTGTAACCCGTGTTGTATTATTAATAAGTGGAATGTCGAATCCCGTTGTGCAAACTGCAGGAAAGTTTCGGAACGCTTGGTAATTGCAACTCGGGCGTGCACGGCACTTGTTCGAGCAAACGCATTCTACAACTTTGTCAGGAGCCTCGCAACGTTAATAGAATTTCCCCGTGATTCCGCCGAACATTGCTCTCCACGAATCTATATTTCCAGAAACGCGCACCCAAATTCACCGATTTTCCACTGTTAACGCTCCCTGTGCAAACATCATGAATTTTCAGACGAAAACTTTCGAGCATTTCACCGAGGAGCATACGAATCTATCTCTTCACGGATGTTTAACTTCGTGCATGGTCGACTTTGCATTAATTTATTTTTATTCGACGATTAATTCTAGATTTACCTTGCGCGAAAATTGTAACCGGAGATACCTGAGAAAATTCATTCCAATTTCGACGTTCGATAAAATTTACGTATTTCGAAGAGTTCGGGAAGCGATTATAATACGCGTTATTTAATTATTGCTGCAATTTACGCTTTTCCAGGCGCTCGAGGAATAATTATGTCGCATATTTAAAATCGTTTTTCACAAATATATATCTCGGTCGCAATTATACGGAATATTCAACCGTGAAATCACTTTTCACGTTGACTAGCTGTACGAGAACGTCCATCAGGCGCCTCCATTGTACGGGTGGCCGGTGACACGAAGGGAAAAAAGTAGCGGCGATACGAGCGTTTACGAAATTTCTAAGGGGTCACACTTTTTTTCCGACGGTCGGAGTCGAGCTTTTCTGCCTGGCCGGGGATTAAAGCTTCGTAAATATAACCCGGTGAAAGAGAGGCTGGCAAAGAAACGTTGCGGTCGAGGAAAAGGGAAAAAGAAGAGGAAGACAAGGAGGGAAAGAGAGACACGGGCGGGGGGAAAACTGTGAGGCCAAGATGGCGGAGGACAACGAGGATAGATAAAGAGAGTAATTTTCGTGGGTACACAAGCCGTAATTATTAATGTCACGGATGAGACCGCGTTGCAGAGGCGCTGCCAGCTTCTGCATCTTCGCTCGCGAGACAACAGGCATCTCCGCGTAAGATGTACGGTTATGGCAGGGCATTTTTCATTTCTCGCTGCTGTAACTATCTCGTCTTCTCGGACGGGGGACGGGAAATAAGAGAAAACGTTGAACCGCCTCGTCGTTTCCGGTTCTGGTTTCAGGTCGCGACACGAGGATGTATTTATTCGTCGGTCTTTGAACGGCAGGACCCTTGAAACGCCACGATCAGCTTCCTTTGAAGTGAAGAAATTGCTGCAGTTAGTTCGTTTAAGCGGTTTACCCGACGGATTTGCGGGGGAGAAAAATTAATTTTACGGCGAATTTAAGGAAATCTAATACGAACGATAAATTTTCTCGGGGAATCTGTAATTGGAATTTCGAAATTATTTTTCCACCGCGAGCGCGATGTTAACAGCTTCTTAATTTTGATTAATTCATTAATTCCCAGAGTATTATTGTACTTTTGTACAATCATAAAATCACCAATTTATAGTCAAAATCCGGCTAATTAACACTTTTGGAATACATAAAGGTACTTAAACAGAGACGTATTCTTAGATTAAATGTTTATATACCGTTTACAAAGTTGTTCCCTGAAATATGTAATTCAATTTAAATAACAGTACAAACGCTGTCAATATAATTTTCAGCAGGTATCTTGTTAATTAAACGTTTGAGTTTCAGCTCTACAGTGTAACGTATAGATAGTGTTTACGTTTCTCGTTTTTTAATTAAACATTTCCGCCGTTCCGTTGCTTTATTTCAATTTAATTATTTACATTACGCTCCAAGGATTTCACAGGTAAATGAATTTAACTGTAATTCCCCAAGCTGGCTGCAATTCCACGTTAAAACGTTGAAAGAATGAGAAATATTTTGCTTGGTATATTTATATTAAATTACACACTGAATAGAGGGACGACGCCCTACAGAAATTAGCTTCGCCTGAAATTCGAACTTGTAACAGCAGAAGGCAGAGCCATCAGTTTTTCAGCGTTACTCTTAATCATAAAAAAATTGACATTTAATTAAGAGGGAGCGGAAGTTTCTGGAATTACGAGAAATAGAAATTTATTAAAGAAATAATTAAGTGAGAATGCGAGATTTATTAAAATATTTAATAATTCATGAGAAATATTTAATTTCAAAGCATAATATGAAACATTTCGCATATTGATTTTTATATAATTATACCTGTGATATATTTTTACGCGGAACACTCCAAGGTATAAAAAGAGGTATTCAATTAAATGAACTGCAGCACGTTTTCATAGTGTTGTTTTTGAAATTCAAAAAATTTATTTTAAAATGTAAAAGTTTACATATTTATTTCTTTTAATTTCTTTGGTTTACTATACAGAATTTCTCATTTCGAAATTTTACGTTTTGAAATCTGTTGGTAAATTACTTGAATGAAGCGTAAAGGGTTAATGTTACCTTTCTATTTTAGAACTATAGCTTAATCCAATCGCCCAAGACACTCATTATACTATCAGCACATTTATAATTTCCAAACTTGGTCGATAATTGGATACCGATTTAATTGAAACGGAACTCCGCTGTTCCCATAAAACGTGCGCGATAGAACGCACTTAGAAAAAGGTTAAAAATCGTGGATCGCACGATAGGCGGCAATTAATGAAGCGTGGACATTGAGGTGGGTGCACGATAACGGCCGATTGCCTGTCCGTCGAATTAGTCGATACGGATGATTACTCCTGAATGAGGCCTCGTCGATGACTGGGCTAATTAGGCGGCTCGTCTCTTCGACGTGGCGTTACACGAGCTGCACCGGCTGCTGCCACATCATTGAACAGACATTATTCCGCTGACTGTGACCATACATAAATGTAAATGACGGCGCATTGACCAATATCCCTCAAACTAAGGATCAATGATTCCAAAACGTTTTAACCCTTTGAAGTTTAAAGCCAGGATATATGTATATTCCCTGTACAAGGTTCAGCGACATTCATTATTCATTAATGTAATATGATCTGATCAATGTTGTCAAGCGGTTGTTAGTCACAGCACGAGGATTTGTTTGAACTTTTACGGCGCCAATTAGCTGGACGTTTTGTTAATTAACACGTTCGTTCCCAAGCACCCGATATCGAGGGGTTTTTAATTAAAAACAGCAAAAAAGAAGATCGGTGAATTAAAGGACTAATTTAACAATTTATTACTGATATCAGATCAAAAATTAAATTCGTTCAAATAATTAACGAATTAAAAGAAAAGAAAATATTGAATAAACGTGAAATAAAAATTACTGTAGAAAATGATAAAAGTGGTGATTCTTCTGGGTCGTAATTCACAATTTAAAGACCATCGGATCAACTATTAGCCAGTTTCTGGAAAAACTATTTCGAGGTTACAGAAACTCCATTATTTTTATTTATCGATCGTTGTACCGTCGGGTTCACTCGCAGATACGCTTCCTGCTTTTTTTTTTTTATAAAAGATTAACGCGCGGAAAGTGGAGGGCACCGACGGGATAAATCGAACCATCTTTCGCCCTTTCGACGGATATTCCGGCGTGTAGAGTAAATTCCAGTTTGGGCGTGCATTATCTGGGACGGTCGCCGATAAATATTTCGGCGCGAGTGTTTCGACCGTATGCATGCGGTACATTGGAAAGCCATTATGCGCGAAACGGCGCTCTCTGTTCGCGATTTACGCCCGCCGTGTTCCGCCAGCTCGCCACCGCGTGACTTAATTCGCGTTGAACGCCGTCCAACTTGTTCACGTGGATGGTTCGATTCGCGACGGTCGTTAAGGCACGCTTTGTATCCTGATATACGCCCTGTAGGAGGACAGTATTTTTCTCAGCTAAAGGTGAAACATTACCTGGCCACGCGTATTATGCAAACGATGTTCGATGAAGATTAGTGATTATGTGTTTGAGACACCCTTAATAATTTGGGCAACCAGAAAGAAGGGTTTCAAGTTCCCGATACAAGCGACACAAGACAAAGTATCGGCTCTGCTTTGATCAATAGAAGGCCAGAATGTGTGCGGACGTTGAAAGAACGTGTGCTGAAGGAGAAACTGGTTAAGATATAGGTTTCTGCATTGAAGCGGAATTATACAAAAAAAGAAACTCCTGGGACTTACCTGAAAATCAAACCACGTACTGTTTTATGGAAGACAGCTGATGATCACGTGTTCGACATTTTGTACCGTGCTAAATCGAAATAATTTATTGCCACTTCACTCCACTTCAGCTTTCTCTGTTTCCATCTCCACCACCTTTCTGACATATCCTACAGCCAATTATATGCAATTTCACAAGATTTCCTACTTTTCCAAAGAGACAGAACCTTCTCGACTACCAACTAACCGACAACTAAAACTATCGTAATCTTTTTAATAAACGAGTTTGATTTACAATTCATCCTTCGTAATTCCCGTCAGAATCAAGTCCCCTATCTCAAGACGACCACAATTGTTCCTTCTAATTCGACCTGCGGTTACGAAAAAAATTAAGTTTGAATCCGTATTTTTTCCAAGTCTCGACAGTGCATGGATTAAAACCGCGACACTGAGCCTCGCAAAAGCTACAAAGAAAAAAGAAACGACCTGTGCCAGATCAAAACTTCCCAAAGAAGCCGGGGCAAGCGGTCGAGAGGACTGTCCTGGTGTCCAATTAGAAGACGAAGGTCCGTTTAATGCAAAGAGAGGCGGAGGGTCGGACTCGTTCGTCTTGGCTCGTGGTAAAGTGTCGGATTGCCCCGGTAAAAGTGGACGTTGGACGTTTCGTGCTTATATTTAGCGTTCGGTAAGGTCTGGTTGGGGTCTGGTGTCCGTCGGTGTCCCCCGGGATACTCGAGACACCGGGCTACGAGTCGAAAAGGGGCCGAGAGAGGAAGAAGTCGAAGGGAGGACGGAGCACGTAGGGCGCGACTGAAGTGGACAATGGATGTTCTGCCGGTGAACAAAGGCTCTTCTGTCGAAGCCGGCGCCAGCCGGGATACTCGTCTCGGGGACAGGGACGAACCGGAATCCGAGAGCCCCGGGGATTGCTCGTAATAAGATGATAGTGCCGGGGAAATTTCGAACAAAGACGTCTTCTCGCGGTTCAGCGTTAATTCTTAAGCAACGAATTATTTCTGTGTTTCAATGGAAGATGGAGAATAAGACGGGTCGAGTCACTGATGCATATCCGATGGAGATGTTGGAAATTAAGAAAGAGAAATAACAGATACTTTTTTTTACGATATCGAATTAAAAATTTCCCAATTAAAAGTCACAATTTTTTTTCCATCTTGCAGAAGTTTAAAGTATCAGTCTTTTTATGCAATTTATAGTTTCTGAACATTTCTTCGAGTATCCAAAGACTTTTACGCTTTCCTCGCTGTTTTGTGATACAGAAAAATCGCCTGCTCTCCGAAATCAGACGGAGGATAAGTTTTCCACTCGTTTCACTTACGAAGATATTTCATACTTTTGAGAATGTAAGACAGTAACGTGTATCGATGTTCCTCCTCCTTCTGGTTAATGCAAATAAATCGCTAGACTTCTATTTGCGTGAGCAACTTAGACACATTTGTCTCGGCGAGAGGCTAAGAAATATCGACGTCATATTTACGGATTTAGAAGTGATGAGGGTAAACAGTAATCCATCCGGGGAACGTCTGAATTTCTACCATATGATGAATCTTATTTATCTTTCTCCTCTGGTCGGAATGTTTTACCTTCCGCTGCGTTGCCGTTAGAGTTTTAATTCAACGCTTGAGATAATTAGGAAAAGTTAAATGAGTGTTGAACTTCGTGGCGGAGAAGCTTTATGCTTTCAGTAATTAGATAAATTGTTTAAAAAGTAACGCAAAATCGATCCACAGATATTTTATTTCGATTATAATATTTCATGGCTGAGGCGAAATAATGAAATAGTATAATGAATATCAAATTTGTATTGTACCAAAAATTACAATAACCGCTTTGCGAAATTCCTCGATAAACGAATAAAATTTTCATCTAATATATGAAATTCGCAGCATACCAAAATCAACTCGGCAAACCGGCAAATTTCTCGCTCGCGGGAATTTTATCGCGAGCATACCAAATTTCTATCGCCCCGGAATTGTACTAATATATTATAGGATCATTTCATCAATTCAATCTACCTCATCTGTAAACATCAAAAGGCCTTTGATCGATCGACGAAAAATGTTGTGCCGCCGATCGTTCCGTAGCGAGCAAAATAAATTGCGAAATTCCTCGATGGACAAATAAAAATTCGGCAAAATCTAAATCCGAAACGTATAAAACGGAATTGAATGGAGGTGTTCGGCGCGAAAATTCCGTCATCGCGAGCGCGGATCCGTATAAAACTTCCTGTTCACCATTATAGTCGTTCAATTACCAGCACGCGCGATCCACCGCGAGTTTTGGCAGAGGACAAAAGCGGAAATTTATACGAGCGACAAGAGTCGATGGCCGGGTTACCGTTATAACGGGTAGCTTGCAATTTTGAAGGCAATTTAACTTGAACCGCAGCAGCAAACGTAAGCTATGAGCAAATGTTTGCCGTGAAAATCGTTATAGTCGTTCCTCGAAGCTTCTGGACGGAGTTTCACGTAAAAGCAAGCCTGCATGTATTCGTATACTTGAACCATCTTGTATCGATTTTCTTATTTTCGTGTCCCGTTTCCCTCCAATCCCTTTTCTCGATAGCTCATGCGTTGTAATTCATGTCGTTGTAATTCATTCAAATCGGTTACTATCGCGAATCCAATGAGATTTACCGATTCAGGTAATGTAATATGTTAATTAAGGCAAACTTGGTATGGAGTTGTTTGTTTGGTTACCATAATATGAAAAGTAATTTTAACTTTCATTCATCTTCAATCAGTCGTTTGAAAATTGTCATCGAACAACCCCTCGCTTCGAGCGTCTATGCGATTTTTCCGTCTCGTTCTTGCTCTCGTACAGAAACGACAATAACGTAGTTGAACCCCTGTAGAGGAAACAGCGAAAACCTAATATTTATTACGATATCAGGCAGGAAAATTTCACACGTATCCACGGAGCGAGCGTTTCCACGTGCTGCCGCCACGTTCCTTTACCTACCCTCCGAGCCGTGCAAAGAGTAAACGTATACAGCATCCCCCTGGCACAAATGCCCTCGCCTCTCAACACTTTATTCGTTATTTCCCCCTTTCCCGTTTCTGCTCTCGCGCTCCCCCAACGAGGATGCGGATCATAACGGATATTTCAGTTCAGTCAGGAAGTTCACTTTAGCCTGCGACACAGCGGCTGCTCGCCAAGGGGTTGAAAACAGACCACGACAAGGGACGGTCGGAGGGTTGAAGGGGCGGGGTAGAGCGACGAAATGCGTGATGGAAATAGCGCGTCAGTGGAAATTGCGATTCCACAGCGAGTGGCAACTGAAGGAGGAAAATTATGGCTATAGAGAGCAACGATGCTCGACGGTAGACACCCTGGATGATTTCTAGAAGGGTGGGGGGTATGAACGCGTGGGTGTGAATTGTATCTTCGTTAGAGGCACTTTTGGATACTCGTGGGAAATAATCGGTAACGGTGCTGGTTTGAAAATTGTTTTACTCAAACTTTCGGATGATTCTGATTGAAACGTGTTTATCGTATTTCGATGAAGTGGCGTTTCATTTAATCAGATAACTAACGAAAGTTTCAAACGTTATTAAAATTGACTAATATAATTATATGAGGTAATTAACCCCTGTCTGAAACGTAGGCCAATTCTGTATTAATTATATTTACCACAGTAGAAATATTATTCTTTTTTAAGTTAAAAAATGAACAGAATTATAACTAATAATCGTGTTAATATAAAAAGTATAATAATGCAAATATAATGTATTTATTGTTCAATGATGTTTACCTATCTTATCGTTCCTTGTTAGAAACCGTGTCATACACATAGTTCATTGAACTACATCTTCTTTGAAGATAAAAATAAATGCTCATAAACAAGTATTTTTCTTCACAACTATTATTTTATTCAAGCAGAGATTGTATTAAAGAAACATTGCAAATTTTACTAATTACACATTTATTAATTAGCTTACACAATCTAAGATCACACGTATTAAACCTTCTTTCGATAGATATTTGACTATCGATTGACGAGAGGGGTTAGTTTCGAAGGCAACGCCTCGTCGGATTGGCTTGCAGCTTCGAAAATCTACGGCTTAGCTGATGTACGAGAACGCCGAGCAAACGGATTAAAGAGGATTTCTTCGTCCTCTCGTCCCTTTTTCGCAAGCTTCGATTGAGTCGAAATTCGAGAGTTTCGAACAGTGCGGAGAGACAGGACTCTAGTCGAATCGCGAACATTTCTACCGGTGAAGCAATTTTGATCCAAACAGACCTTTAACAGGTATCTTCGAGAGCAAAGCACAGCTTCAATTTTTCTTCTCGAAAATCTGTGGTATCATCTCGAAACCACAGTACACTAGCTACCTGTCGCTGTTCTGAATAATTGCGGCAGCGAAAGGGTTAAACTTCCAAAGCGGTATTAAACTTAACGATCGGCGCAAATGAAGCGGGAAATCGCAGCTTCTATGGGTCATCGATCACCCATCCACGAGGCGACATGCTTCATAGAATTCCATTCGACGGAATATGGTATCCATGGTCCCTCCTTGAAAGCTCGAATAAATATATTCACGGCGATTCAATCTTTCGTCACGGCTCTTTACACACACCCACACCAGCACCTTTGTCGCTTATACATAAGCGACCGGAAGTTTTGCGGAAACGAGTCAGCTGCTCTTCTGCCTTGCACTTCGCAGACTTTGCCCGGCCATCCATTTTACCGTCTGATAAAGACGAATCGTCAGACGGGAAACATAGGGAAACACGTAGAAGAGAAAAGGTTAAGGGAGAAGGGTGAGGCTGGACAAAAGTTATCGTGAACTCTGTTGGGACGAAGGTCGCTTTGACGTCTTAGATCCAGGAATGGTTTGACTGTTCACCTTATGAAATGCAATTTTGAAGTTACTCGCGCGTTTTGTGTTTGACTTCCGGGACATTTTGATACTTCATTGAAACACCAAGCTGGAGTTTGATGAAGTACTCTAATTAAATTCTTCTCACAAAAGTTAACCTTCCCGATGTTAAATACTTTTGATAGAATTCCTAATTTAAATTTTATATTTCTGTGGCATATGTTGCATATTTGCAAAATTTACATGGAGGAACATCAATTATTTTCCTAGCCACGGCGTTTTCGTACAGCTTTCTATACACGATTACATACGGTCCCAGATTGGATCTCGCCGGTACGATCGTTCCAGAGTTATGGCTTTTCGATAAGTAGAGAACACACACGGCGGAGAGCCTTACTAGATTACATTTCGGATCATCGAGAATCCTGCATCAACGCAGGAGCATACGGGAACGTATGTATGTACGTGCAGACATGCGCAGATAATATGTTCGAGGGTACAATAGACAAGCTTCATCTGCTTTCTGCCTTATAATAGAAGCCCTCCATTTTTTGATCGAGTTCCCAGATTCGCGACATACCTTTGATCGAGACCATCACAAGTTTGATGTCCAATGTTTTTCGTGAACGAACCGGAATTTTTGAACCCGCGTTGAGAAGAACTGAAGTTAGATGTTAAAAAATATTTAGAAATACAATCAGAGGTTTTTGTGTGAAATTAATAAATGCAAGGACAGAATCGTTCTCTGAAATTTTAGTCATAGTTCTCCATAAGTGCCAGGAATTCCGGATGGTCAGCGACGCGTGGAATTACAAGGGTAGTCCATTAATCTTCACTTGCCTCTTTGAATGAAACTTCGCGAGTTTGTAGTAATTTCGATCACTGGATAGAATCTGCAGTAATTTGTAGTGACGTTGATTACTATAATTAGAATTGACTCGATTCTACTTTGATTTGGAATAAAAGATAAATGCAACAAATTTGTTAAGAGAAGAATGTTGGTGTTCTCGTGTTTCATCATACAATTAGCTAGCATAGACTTCTTGAAGTGAACATCAAAGAACCGTAGGAATGTTTTAGTTCTCTCTCCATCGCTGTTCCAGACGGAATATGTCGGAGTATCGAGTGCGAATGCGGCAAACGAAGCGAATTTTTCCGGCAGCAAAGTCAGCGAAATAATTAAGGCAAAGGCAGCCGTGGATGCGGGAAAAGCACGCATCCTGAAATACAGCGCGTGGGAAACGAGCGAGTTACGAGGCGAAAAATTCCCGGAAAAATTCTAACGCGAAAGGAAACTCATCCTAGCCCCTGGTTTCCGATCTCCTGCAAAATAAGAAACTCGCGAACAGCTTCAAAGAAGCGTCAGACGATGCGGTTGCATCTCCTCTGCGCCCTTGTATCACGCACATGCAATTTCGACCCGTTCAGAATGCAAAGTGAATATTTCGTCGACAATATACGCAAAGTTGTTAGAGATTTCTAACGAAAATGGCGATACCATGAAATCTCAACTGTGCTTTTAAAAATGTGTGTTAAACAAATTTTTATCGGAAAGTTGCATACCTCTCTTCACCCTTCGGCAAGAAACAAAATTATTTCTTGCAGTTAATTAACCCTTTCGGTACTTAAAGGTAAAAATTAAGAAACTATATAATAAAAATTAACAATCTAAATAAAAAGTGGGATTTTAAATTATTTACTGATTTCTTGACACACTGGAAAGGGTTAATACATCCAGAATATACATATATAATATTTTAATCATCAACTAATTACCTTATGAATTTTTCTATGAGACAAAGCTATTAAAACGTATAATCCTAATATCATTGGGGCATCTAAATCTAGTTATCTTCATAAATGGCTGTTATATATAAATGAGTAATATAATTTTATCAGTGACCACCAGTGATAATGCATTTAGGTATCATTGATAAAAGAATTGGTTCCGTAAAGGGAAACAAAGGGAAGGAAATATCCAGCAGGTATCCCCCGTTCGTCTCTTCTTTTTCTTTCGACCGTTAAATGATAGCGGAGGTAGATCGAGGGGTGAATAAAGGGAACGGGGTGCGATCGTCTATAAAGAGCGATCGTAAAGTGGCGAACGTCACTTAAAGGGTCTTCGAGGTTCTATTACTTTGAGAGAAGCAAGCACTCTATGCTATTACCAATACACGAAATAAAAGCGTGACAAGGCAGACTGAGGGGGGAGGGGAGGGGATGGGTCGCATCCGGTCTTACCTTTCGTTACTGTCGCCGATTCCCTTCTTCTGTTCCGTTTCCTTTTCCCACTTGTTCGATGCTCGATCGTCGTCTATGTAAGGTTGGCGGCTCGTTTCCAACCTACGAAGTGCCATTCGATCGACCGCGATCCATTAAGGAAGGCCAAATATCGCTTTATCGACTCGCGACCTCCATTCTTGAAAGCGTTTTTAATGGAATGGATCCTCTTCATCGTCGTCGCGGCTCGACATCTTCGCTTTCCCTCCTCGCCTGCTTCTCTCGTGAATTATTGATTTTATGATTTCGCGAAGGATCCTTAAATTTTTAAAGATTGCACGACACGATTATCCCATTGAAAATTGAATTTTCGTTCAACTTCGTTGAAAAATATATTTGAACGGAAAGATGTTGTATTACAATTGTGTTCTATGGAACTTCAAACTCTCGTTGATGAAATTTGAATTTGTATGATAAAATTATTTTTTTTAGGATAATATACTAATTACTTATCGTTTAAAAATTTACAGTGATTAGCATTTATCCTTTTTTCTCTGAACTGTATGTATCTATCTTTTATTTTAATTCAATTATGGATTTTATTAAAAATCACAACAATTTTATATTTTCATTGTGCTTAAATTGAAATGTTTAATGCAGATTAAGTTACATGTTTTCGATTCACAATTACCGAATTAAAATAAAATGAAATCCACCAATTTATAATATAACGGAAATATTTCTTTGTCTGTTGCGGTGGTCAATATTTGAATTTTACAGGGAAAATATAAAAGTAATTTCATCTGTACCGAGAGCGAATGAAACGGATCTTGGATTGAACATTTATACCGTTTCGGTTTTCGATTGATGGAAGATTTAGATTCGATCGAAATTGGATATCAACTTCGCGATTTAATTTTCACTTATATTCTTTCTACGAGTATTTGTTTTGATTGAACAATTTCCTAACCGACAGCTAAACTATCACTATATATTCTCTACTTGCAAACTTGATGTTCTAATGGATCTCACAAAATCAACAATCTTTTATCAAATTGATAAAAATAAACATACGATTTGTAAATATGTCATGTGTTCGTTTTTTAATAATCAGTTACGATTGGAGTAACTATTTTTATCAGTGAAGTTTGAGGAACAACATTTATTAATTAAACGATCAGTATATTAACATACAAATTTATCCCACCTCTTTCATATCTCCCACCATTATCAAACAATTTCGTGCACATCATTCACAAAAATACACAAAATAAAATATGCACTTTTCCTTTGCCCTGATTGATCGATTGTTTCGCCAGGATAACAGCAACCTCGAGTTTTCCGTCGTTTAAAATACGATCAGTCTTAGTTGCAGAATAGTGTTCAGTTTCGAAGCTCAACAGAGGATCCAACCCAAAAAAACAAATAAAAATGGGCGATTGCAAACATAAAATTTTCAATCTGAGTGTTTTGTAGAGTTCGCACATTTTGCATATTGTATATATGTTCATTGTTCACGTAGGATTAAATACGTTGATTACGTTTGCTTTTATCGCAATAAAAACAAAACTTGGAAATATTTGAAAACGAAGCAATATTCTTTTTTCCATCAAACATTAAATTGACCTGCATAGCCGGCTGGAGAGTGGATGGGGAGGTGATTATTTTATTTTAATTTTGGATCATTTATACGTTGTTTATTTTAACACATTTTAAGATCATAGACGCCCGCGACCCAGCAATTAAAATACCAGCCTTTCGTAATCGATAACAGGCCGTGTTGTGGATGTTTCCAGCTTGCCTGATTCGTTTCTGAACGCAAAGCGATCGATCGATCGTAGCGCAGGGAAATGGAGAAGTTTCCCCTGACGAGCGATTTAACGAGCGTATCATAATCCTTCGTTAAAAGGCGGTCTTCATTAAGCCGCGACATTGCGTGCAGAATTTTACGGAATTTCAAACCCGTCCCCTCGTAATTACAACCCATTCCGTGGCTTCTTGAAAATCATCGATTAAATCTCGCGGCAGACGCGGATATCCTTTTTTTCTCGCCGAGATCGCAGCTTGCCAGACGTTATTGGTGTTTTCTTGTAACGTGCATGTGTGACTCGAGCGAAAGTTTTCATTCTCCTCGAGGTATATGGTACGATTTGCCGAACTTTTTTCGTGCGTGATTCAATTTCGAAACACTTTGAAGGAGTTGGGAACGATTAAAAAGTTTTTAACACGAATAGGAAGCCGAAAGAGTTTCCTTTTCGTACGAGAGCGGAAACCATTGGTTAAATTTGATGGTCCATTCAGTTTTCATTGAATCGTCATAAAGGGAGCAATAAAATTATTATTACACACTACAATATGCAATTTATGTCATTTAAATTGAGATTTCTTTGTGCCATGTGTTAGGTAATTATGGAAAGTTATAATTCGATAAATTAACGAGATACTAATATTAGATAGTTTGTAACAATTTGATAATTAATCAGTAATTAGCAATTGAAAATAAATAATATGTCAGCTATATTTTTGAAATATACTGAAATTTTTTATTTTTATAAATTTCATCAAACTAATATTAAATTCAAGATTTTTTCTAATATACTAATATCTTAAATTTGAATTAATTACAATTTTTAGTCAATTATGAACTTAACCCTAAACGCATTTCGCAATCTTCTACCGAATCTGTTATCAACTTTATCTCGATTGAGAAGGATCAAAAGAAGCAACCATATTCGACGAAATCTCCTTTCGCTAAATCCTTGCACCTATCTAATCCTTCTCGTAGAAGGTACCGGAAACGGGGTAAATTCTTTCGAGCACGTAGGACGAGTTCGAATAGAAGCGGACGAAAAGAAAGGGATGAAAATCGTGGCAAGATTTTAACGCAGATTCTTGCGGGAAAACACGTCGAACAAATAGTCGCGTTGGATTTCTTACAGGGTTCTTCTCCTTGGTAATTTACAGCGTTAAATCGTGCCACTAAATCTTGGCGATTTTTATATTCCGTTTTATTTTGCTTCCCCCGACGTCCTCGTAAATCGCGTAAAACCAAGATTAATGCTGAATATTCGTTGAAAAGGCTCAAAAAGAGCGTCGAGTATTTACGGAAAGAAGCTCTGGAAATAAGAATTTAATTCTGTATTTTTATTCGTAAACACGCGATTATTAACAGCTAGCTGAACTAAAATATCATGGAATTTTATTTACTTTATATTTTCCTCTATTCCCATTGTTCTTTTTAATCCTTTATTAAACTCCAGTAACTTATATTGATTTTTTATTAATTTCTAAATAAAATATAATATCACTTTTTTCACGTTCCGCTTCCTGTATATTTTTGAACATTTTTATAAAATTCCACGAACAGTGTCAATGCTAAAAGAAGGACAGGGATAAAATGTACAAAAATATATTCTTTTCATTTTTATTACCCACTTTAAAATTCACTTATGACTTTTTTATTAATATTCTCATTCAGAAGCTAAAATAACAATTTGTAGGATTTAGTTTAAAATGTATGAGTAATGAAAAAATCTTAATTGTTTCTTTTTTTCTGTGTTTCTCAGGGTTTGCCACAAACACCAGCTGGCGGAGTCAGTGGAAAAGGAAGCGGAAGTGCTGGCGCCGGTTCTGGTATGGTCAATGGTTCTGGTGCCGATCATCAGGATATTCGTGACGGTGCTGCTATAAACCCAGAACACGTAAGTAATTTAATTATCTTTTAATCGAGTTACACTGTTCAACAACTCTTTTCATTCTCATCGCCTCCTTGAACCTCGAACGACAGATACTGAATCATTTAAGTGTATTTTCGCCCTATTAAATTATTTATTTAAATTTAACGATTAACAGTATTCAATACAAAAAGAAATTCATGCCGATATTATTTATTAGTTTAATTTAATCCTCAAAGAGCGATGGCTAATCTAACCCAGATTTCAAAAAAGTATACTACAGTATATGTAAATTATTAAACAATATAAATACAAATACAAAACGTTCGTACACTGAACGACAGAATATCTGAAGGGGTGCTTTGTAATTCCACGAATAAAAACAAAAAGTAGTCGAAAAGTAAAAATAAATGGTTAGCTCCCTCCATGATCCGTCACTCCGCCACTCTCTTACATCGAACTCATTATTCAGAGGTGTCGAACGCGGTTGGTTCGGTTACAGCATTTTTACGAGTTACCCCCCTCGGCTGGCGGGGTAATTGCGACAATTTTCCCAAGGGGAATTCGCTCGTACGTCGACGGCCTTTTTTCTTCTTTTCTGTTCTTTTCACGGAGGTTGATATCCGCCGACATAAAGCTGGTGGCCACGAAATAAGATGAAAGAAGGCAAACAATGCCCGCCGGCACGTTGAATGACTCACTTTGTTGCCTTCGCTGCGAAACTTTGCTCGCGAAGGCGCCTTTCAAGGAAGTTTCGAAGAAGAACAGTAACGGCAATCATCGGCGAAGGAACGGCAACGATTTGTTCTTGCCCGGCCAGTCGAGAACTGCGTCGCTTTTTTCGCTGTTCCGAGGCTATCACCTTTCGCAGCGACGCTCGAGAGCGCCGTGAAATTTCTAAGAGACGATTTTCCGACGCGATCGAACGGCCCTGATCGACAAGAAATCTTTCCGGCCGATTAACCCCTTCGAGCTCGCGACGTATATCGGCGATTTATTTAACAAACCAAAGAGATGTAGCCACTTCGAGTGAAAAATGAAAGGGACAAAATTGATATTCTATCCAAGAATAAAATTTCAACCCTTTTTAGAACCCTTGGTTCACCCTTCTTATTTTTTATCTGAAGTACCTTCTCAAGGGTATTTGCCCTTCTTTGCATTTCCAAAAGTAATAAATTCACATTTTTTTCACGATATTTTAAAAATCAGTGATTCTTAGCTCAGACATTCGGGGATGGATCACTGTGACTCCATAATCCAAGGAAGGGTCAATTTATCACCGGTTATTTGGTTTTACTGCTATATTCGATAGTAACGTTGGATCAATAGGCTGTAACCTTCGAGCACTTTAAACACGTGTTAGAAAATATCGAGAAATGAATAGCGAATCACGAATTACTTGTTGTTTGCGCTACAATATCGCGATTTGTATTCGATCGCGGCGAGCAAAGCTGTCCGTCGATTCGATGAACAGGATTAAAAAAGCCCGGGAAACAGTTCAATCGGAAATCGGTCTGGACGGTAGCTGGGAAATCCAGGAATTAAGCGATTACTTCCGAAGTTAACCATTGTTTCGAACGGTCGATCAATCGAGCTTCCCTCCCGCCCCTCCCTGTCCCTCTTCTCGTTCGATTTTCACGCGTTGATCCATTCGCACGGAATTAAAACCTTTATCTGCGTTTCTCCGCCTGCTTCGTCGAGCTTCCAGCAACGGGAACGAGACTCGGGAACGGCTTGGCCAGAAAACGTTTGAGAGCGATGCTCATGGAATACTCATCGATCCGTTTGTTTCGGGACGTTCACTCTTTGTCCGATAAGCCACGTCAATTTTTGCATCGTCTGCTTGTCGGCTCTTCCCTCTATCCTCCCCGATAATTCCGGCTCCGCCTTTTCATCTGCTTTCGTTACAATCGATTCTTCCTTGATTCCTCCTTACCCCCACCCCTCCCCACGTTCGCATGCATACCCGTTTCCGTTTCCGTTCGCCTTTCTCGCAGGAGATTATTGCTTGCTTTGGAACAATACGATGATTCAGGGGTTGATATCTTTCGTTTAATTCCAGTTCCCCTTTTTTTGTTATTATTATTGGGTTTCTGTAAAGCTTCCCGTGAATTTATTGCGCTGCTAATATTGAAAATATGCAAAAGCCTTCTTCGCAATTGATAAAAACAGAATTTATAAATAAAAGAAAACAGTCTGGCATAAAAATGTTATGAAATCGAATTTACTGCATATTAATTTGAAAATAAGTTGTAATTTAGATCGTAAAATTTATCTACTCTGAATCTGTCGTTTCTTTTTTTTTGTCATTTTTAATTTTTACTTTTCTGATACGATTCGATCGAAGAGGTGTCTCGTTCTGTTTTTCTTCTTTTCTCCTGTAACGGTGCAAGTATTTTTGGATTTTCAACGAAGCACTATCGATTTACATGAGACGGCAGAAAAAGAGCTTGCCTTCGTCAATTCCCAGGTTAGTTATATGGATTCTATAATCGAAAACCGACATAGAGGCAGAGGAAGATGAGAGGGGATGCAGTCGAATATTTCATCTACGTCGAGAAACGAGAACTTCCAGCAAGTCATTGTACCTCGGAGGTAATATTTCGGACTATTTCTGCGGGACGAATTCCTTGATTCCCGAGAAAGCATGAGGATAATATTGCGAATACTTTGCATATTTTTACATCAACATTTCGTTGTCGTCTATGTAATTAACATCGTTGAAATGTGTCTACTAATTAAACTTTATTGCAACTCAATTTGCATACTTCAAAACTGTAGTTAAAATTCGAAATTAACATACTTTATTGAATTTTTTTCAAATGAACAATATTTCTAATAATTATTGCATTTTACTTGGGTGTTTTTATGTCTTCGTTATCTAGCAAAGACGACGTTCAACAGCCACGAAAATTGCTTGACAAGTATATCGACGGCGGTGTACTCGAGGAGACAGAAATTGCTTGCACAATCGTCAGTTCGTGAGACCCAAGTATTCTCAGGAATTCTCCTATTAGCGAATTAGTGAGCGTGCTTAACAGGGGAAGGAAGTACGATGCAACTTCACAGTCAGCATGGTTTCCGGCTAACTGCCCTACTCAGATAAGCTGAAACCTAGGAAACTCCTACGAAGACGCGATTATGCCTCGGTGCACTCGCTTTGGCTACATTTTAGCTAGAAAATTAACTGATGATATCGGTTTTTAACATATTCGCTTATCATACGGCGCACAGGTAACCTGCGTAAAGAATCATTCTAATTAAAGGAAAATAAAATAACCTCAATAAAAATATAAAATTTAAGAATTTCAAGATTGTATATAGTCTTATATCAATCGTTTTCACTGTAGCAGTCTATCTCTTTAAAGAGTGGTGCCGCAGTGGAAGTGGACGAATATAGTCAGACGCGTCGAAACATATTGGTTTTCAAACTGAAGGTTCCAGTTTATTACCTTATACTATTGATATTATACTTTTTTATTTAACTAATTATTTAATTACATAAACTTGAATTGATTTGCAATAAAAGCAGAATTTGTAAATATTTAAAAACCATTAAGAATTAGATTAATTTGCACAGCCAGGTGGGTGCAGATGGGTGTAGGTAATAAAATTTGAAAAACTATCGCGGCTAATGAATATCCAGCGAGTCGTCTTCCGGACAATTATTCGCGAATGCCGGCAGATTTTTAAGCGGGAACATTACGTTCTAAAAGCCGTCCGTCTCGAAAAGTAGTCTGAACAGGGAGCAGCCGGAAAATTAGTCGACGACATTCACGGGAGACCGGAAGTACCAAACGACGGCCAACGTGGCTCCGCTTGGCGGAGCACGTACACATCCGTCGACATTTTATTTTCCTGGTCGTGCACCACCGGCTGAACACCGCGAGGAAAAAACTAATTCCGTAATTGCGATTCAAATTTCTTTGCAGCAGCCGGGGGTAGGCACCCGGCGAGCGGTTATTCTTTCTTTTCTTACGCATTCGACTTTCCGCGTTTTCCTTCGTCTTTCCGTGAAATCTTTGTTCATTCACTTCCATTTTTCTTTTTTTTTTTTTTTTCGTTTTCTCTTAGCCGGTACAACGGAAGCTGCACTTCTTTTCGCGTTCGTTTCGCTTACTTTTTCTTATTTCTTTCAACGAAGTTCCGTTTTTGCTTCTCTTTCTATCCGCCTGTTTTTTATCGTTTCATTCAATGCTCTTTGTCTTTTCGGTTGTTTTTATAGTAGGTTTTCCTTGTTTATCTCTATCCCTCTGTTCTTGTTGCTTTAGGTCGTTTTCTTTTGTTTCGTTTCTGCGCCGGTAGACTTCTTTCGTATATTTTCCTTTGTTATCTTCTGCTAACTGCATTCTCTTGTTACTTTACCGCATTTTCTTTTTCTCTTGGCAATTTTACAACACATTCGGCTCGCTCGAAGCAGTCATTCATGCTTCAAATTTGGAACACATTATTCGACAATGCATCGCATCTCTTAACATTTTGTACCGTTATTAACAATTTCTGTCCTAAAATGTAAGTATAAATATGTACAATCTTAAAAGTATTAATCCACTTCATTTAATTTAATCGCGTACATATATTTTTATTGTACTACTACCTAATTTGTATTCATAAACAGAATACTTATAAATAATTATAGCTACTTAAAATCAACCCACAAAATTCGCTCTTCACAATTTCATATACCCTAATCTAGTAATTATTTAAAGTACAGAGAGTCCAACAATCGTGCGCCAAAAAAAATAAGTTGCAATTAATCCGACCGATACAGACGTTGCTCCACGAGCACGCGAGGCTTTTGTCATCGAGTGTCGTTACCACATGAAAGGAAACAGCTTTACGCTTCTCATGTCCGCTTTCCATGCATTTTAATCGCATCCCGCGACATCCGACATGGTCTGGGAACACAGGGGTGCGCACCGCGCGACGTCGAAAGAGTGTTGAACGTTTTATTAAGCCGGATGTACAAAAACCACGAAAGGAGGAGACGAACATGCCGGTGCCGCTCGAGCGAAATGAATAGAAAAGAAAGGAAGACTCGACGCAGTGTAACAAAGGATCCTGGTGGCGTGGCTCTGAATTCATCCTCTTTTCGAATCCCTCCCATCGCCGCCTACCCCTCCCCACCCTCCCCCTCTATTTTCCTGGCCGCATTGCTCGGTATTTTTTTTTTTCCTCCTCTTCCTCGTACGACATGGAAAAGCGTCGGCGAATGCTCGCCACTTTCGTGCCCGTTTTTCCTCGCGTGAATTCAAAGGCGATCACCAAGCTCGCTTTATTAAATCGCTAAAACTGGGCATTAAGCGACGGCTCGGTCGCGTTACATCGAAATTTCGAATTCAATGAAACGAGAATTTTTTATCCCGCGGAATATTCGGCGGATATGAGAAAACTCGGGAATTTAGGAACCCTGTTTTTGGTGCACTTTTTATTAGAGGAATTTTTATACTTTTAATACGATTTTCAAAACAAAATGGAGCAATCATTGGCCTTTTAATTATTTTCAATTATATGACAATGAGCTTTAAGAGGGTGGTTAATTTCAAGTCGTAGAAATTGTTTTTTAAATAAATATAACTGTTCAGTAATTGATTAAGGCACAGTATGATAATTCCTGCGGTTGGAAATTAAATTATCAATATTTCAAATGTTTTGGATGAAAATATGGTGAAAAATCTTGCAAATGGTCTCAGTTTCATATCCACACTCGTACAAACTTGTTCGTTAGTCGTCGTCATCTTTCGTCGTACGATAAGGCACGAACGTTTAAAATTCCATTAAGTCACCGGAAAAAGAAGGTACGATAAGATTACCGGACAAAAGGGCCGGCACGCGAGCCTGTTACCCGGCAAAATTTCCCGTGTCGTGCCTTCGCTCGACGGCTCGTAAACTGCAATCTCTGGCCAACGTCGTTTCGTATTTTCCTGGCCACCATTTGAAAATTTGTTATCGTGATCGTTTCGACCCCTCGTCCCATCCAATTTCCCTGGGCTCCAGGAATATAGCGGGTCTTCTCGAATGACACCGGTAACCATCTCGCAATTTCATTGAAATTATGTTTCGCCGAAGAAGATAATTGCCTTTTCACGCCTCCAGAATGAATTAATAGCGACGACAATTTCGAATATTAGAACTTTCCAAGGTTTAAATCTGTCGGGAGCTCAGAATTTTTAATAAATTACATTCTCAACTTTCTTGCTTGCAGTATAACCTATTCCCATTTCTTGAGTACCTTAATACCTTAATACGTACTTGAAAAATTGGAATTTTATTCCCTTTGAAAATTAAATTATAAAAGGTTTCAAAACATAGGTATTGGATACAGTTATTTTAAATGTTTAGGTGTAATTAAAGTAATAGGCACTTTAATTCTATTATTTATTCAATAACGATTTATTTCAAGCGAAGGCAATACACTTGTCATAAAAAAAAAAATCCCAGTCAAATTACTTTCCAGTGCGTAACAATCGTTCTCCCCCAGAGCAAACGAAGGGAGGCGAAATGTATATAAATGGCGCTCTTTTTTTATATCTTCGGCCATCGATCGAAATTGTAAGGGTGATAAAGTTTACAGTCTTCCCACACGCTCGACCTCACGCACGTGATAGCCATCGTCCCCTTAGAGTTTGTGCAAGCTCAGCACGGACACGTTTGCGGACTTTTCATAACGGACCCAACCGTAAATTTTGCGTCCGTTTGATTAGTATCGACGACAGAGCCGGGAATGGCTTTGTCGTTTGTATCGGTTAAATTTCATTGGTCGCGGTAAAATTGTTTACAGCGATGGTCGGTGAATACATTCGGGATATTGTTCATACCTTCAACGAGGCTTGCCACGAATTCGAGGCACATCCTTTGACCTAACGAAGCACGATTCGACGATATTTGGACAACGTTGTGCTTTTTTTTATGACTGATTCAAAGGCTGAACGTGTCACCCCTGTATTATTGTCTTTGTATATCTATATTAAAGCCTTGTGCACAGCCCTTTCTGTAACCTTTTCACCATTAATCTGCAAAAGACAGGATCGTAAAACCGTCGGTGTAGTTTTATTAAATTTTTTATTGAAATATTAGATTGACGATAAAATCAACTGTCAACCCAGAATAAAGTGTAGTACGAACTCTAGTAAAGTCTGTACATATCAATAAGTTATCATATGATAAACAATTGAAAAATAAATGTAAAAGTGAGCTATAATTGGGGTTTAGTCAAAATTAAAGATAATTTGCCTGAATAATTTTTGTTTCCGAATCGATTAATTTCACTCAGAACCACGTTGCCCTCGCTTAATTCGACCAGCTTTTTACGAACTACCCCTGCTGTACATTCTTCTTTCAGCGAAGGGTTTGCGAAATAAAAAACCGGACGAACTCTAATGGATTCCATCAGGCTGGATAAATTTCCCTCGAACCTCATCGCTCTTGAAGATTCTTCATTATTTTGCAATCACTTATTACGAACACCCTCTTTCGTACTTGGGTGCGATGCACCAGCCTGCAATCTATCGCTTCTTTCGATCTTTTCTAACAGTTTTTCAGAAGGGAAATACCCGGGATACTGCGTGAAATTTCCTTCACTTGCGTCGTTTGTGATCTTCATCGACGACGAACTGATAGCTTCTTCCATAAATTGGCTTTTATGAGAAAATCACCCTTCTTCGCTGCACCAAATTTTGAGAAAATCAGTTTTGTCGTGCTTGAATTAGATCAACTTTAAATCATCGTCTGCTTAATTTATTTAACAGCAACAAAAATTTTCTTTAGATTTAATATTATTATATAAATAAATCATTGATTACTGTTCATGGTTTGATAAAAATAGAAATGAAGGTATTAAAATGTATTTTACAAGCACAATTCCTAATAAATTGTTTGAATTCGATTTGAAACACGAACTTAATAAACGATGAAACTTCTTGAACGGTTGTTGCAGTGAGATAAGGAAACAAGAAGCAATATAGGGAGAAGAAGAAATAATAAGGAATCGAAAGAAAACGAGAAAAACACAGAAATAACTGAACGACTTACAGAATGAAAGTTTCCAGTCGCTTGTTTTATTACTCCTTTAAGGCGGAAATCGTCGCCGCTTAATTATAGCTTTCTGCTAATTAAGACGACTTTCATGTTGCGGAATCTTCGCCATTTTTCTTTCGAACGATGCAGCAATTATTTGTACAGAAACAGTTTTCAATTACTGAATTAAAAAAAAAACAAAAAGAGGACAAACATTTGTCACTCGAATACTTTAAGTATTTATCTAGGCTGATAAAATTGAAATTTTTTATTATATTAAAAAATCAGTAATATTCAACATTATATTAATAAAATTTTGGGCAAAGATATTTCAAACATTAAAATTTTGATATTCTATGAAAAGGTCAGTTATTGCATATTTAAGCGTGTCTGGCTACACACCGTCATTTCCACTGCAGCAGTCGACGCTTAACGAGCCACCTTATCACCGACTTATCCAAAGAAATCCGTATAACACCATTTATTCTTGCCTGGCCGTGATGCAAGGCAAACAGCGAAAGCTGTTTAAGCGCGGAAACTCGGAGGAGCGGAAGAAGGAGAAACGGTGTCTGGCAGGATCAATGCCGAAGACAAAAACAGCCGGCCAGCTCGTAGAAACTCAAGCAAACTCGGTTGACGTCGGAATGTTTTATAACGGGTGAACCAGGCCGTTTTCTTCTTCGTCCCTCGCGTTTTCTCCACTGACCGTGCCTCTATTTCTTCCGTTTTTTTGATTTCCTTTTCTTTTTTTCGGACAGAAACCACGATGCTGGAGAGCGCAATGAATGGCCGCAATTGTTACGGCGACGACAAAAGTTTAGCTAAAACGCGGCTCTCGGTTGCGCGGATTTGTTTACCGTCTCTCTTTACCCCGTGATTAAATGCACCCTTTGAATGTGCAAGGATACGGTTTTGAAAAATTAAGGGACCGCTGTTGGATACTTATTTGGCATAATTAATTTAGCACAATGACAAACTTAATACCGTAGTAAATTTTAACGTGTTTTCATTTTAAAAAATAGTCATTAAGGATATAAAATAATGAACCTTTTTATAAAATGAATAATTGCACGTGATGATTATAAAACACGATAGAAACATCGTTCAAAAAATGTACCGCCTAAAGAAATTTAATTTAACTTCGAAAAAAGGCTCGTAGTTCAAAAAGTAGAACGCCAAATTAAATTTGACTCTATTGAATAAAGGAATTTTTAAGCAGTTCAATTACCACGGTGCCTATTGTACGGCGAGCTTTAATTTCTTTTCTCCGTGCCTCCTTTCATTCTGCATCCTAGTTTAACGGTATACGTTTCGTACGCCATTATTCCTATAACGGGGCAATAAAACAACATACATTCACGCTAGATTTTGAAGCATACGTTAAGAGGAGAGAACATTACGCGGTTTTATATTCTGTCACCCGTGCCTGTCTCGAAGAACACCACGGGAATATAATGGGGATGTTTTATAGCTCGTAGAAAACTTTGTAACCGTCGTAACTATCTCGGCTATTTTCCTTTTTCAATTAAATTTGAGATGCAGTATAAACACGTGCACGTTAACTAAATGGTTGATTTCATGGCTTATTCATTACTCGTTAAGAGTAATTCGCTCCTACAGAAAAGCCATTTGTATTATTAACGTTCAAAAGTTCTTCCTTCGATGAAAACTGTGTTAAATACGTATTTAAACCATAAGGGGGTAGTATACCCCATCACTGGAGCTACTGACGTAAAGAACACTGTCCATACAGCTGTGGTGCAAATTAAATTTATACCAAACTGCTTCTCTTTGTATTTAATAATTAAATTTTGAAGGGTATGCAAGTAAATTTGTATGACAGAGTTCGAGAGATTGAGGTGCTGACTGTGCGAGCGAGAGGACGAGGTTGAGAGAAAGACAGGGTAATTGGAGGTGTAAGAACATGACAAAGTAAAAGGAAGAGTTTAAATACATATTTAATTATAGTACACATAATATTTAATTATTATACCTCACCTACCCAGCCATTCATATAAACCCTACACTTTCCTACGTCTTCTTATAAACCTTGAGGGATGGTTTCTCCAAATACGCAAACAGACCAAAGTTTTTTTTAGTCCTTTAAAATCACATCCGAGAACCAACGTAGTCGAAGGCAAACAGCTGAAAACTTTTGTAAGGAAACAGAAGTGATTTAAAAAAAAAAAGAAAAGGATTGGTACAAAAACTGTTCGTAACTCATTTACGGCTATTCAAGCTGCAATTATCAGGCAGAAACGAAAGAGTCCGCAAAGATTCGTTCGTTTGCATTCAAAGAAAACCGAGGGAAAGTTTTGTGCGGGCGAAATTTCGTACGGGAACGACAAGTTTTTCGAGGGAGAACTCGAAGGGCGAACGAGTTGCGAGCACCCTTCGGTGGGTGGGTGGCGAGTTTACGAGGCACGGAATTCTACCCCCCGCCGATACTGTATTAGCCAACGATAAGTTTTGAACCATTTGAATCCACGACGAGCAGTTGTTCGGGCTTACCGGTCGGCGCAACTTTAATGGCTCGCAGATTTAACAGGGCACGGATAGAAACTTTGTTAGGGGGCCGGGTGAAAAGCTCCGGGCATCCGACCGTGTCCTACCGGAAACGAATCTCTGATTTCGTACACGTACCAAGTTGGAAGAGTTTCTGTCGTTTCGAACCGATGAAGCATCGCTAACATTGACCAGGGAGCAGCCGGATCGCTCGTTTGTTCGCCGTTCCGACGATATTTCGTTCGAATACCGTGGAAACCGGATGTTTGTTCGGATAAAAAAGAATCGAAGTGGTTGTCATGTTCAGTTTCATCAAGCGAAGACCACCAGAGCCATTGCAATGTATTAGATTGATACATACATTATGAAATATCATTTTTGGGTGGGTGGCACTGAAATTTCCATAGAAACCTGTCATCCATATTAATAATACGAACAGTTGATTAAAAATAAAAATATTGTTTAATAAAATTTTCAATGGCTTTCCGTTCATTTTCATTGGATACAAATACAGTATAGGAAACTGTATACCGGAAACTCCAAAATTTACAATTCTTTTAGTCGAATATTTGTGTTGGAACCAGTCTCGGTTAAAACAAAATATTTATGCATCTATAAAGTTTCCACACAGCGAGCAAACATTTTTACCTCCGGGATTAGTATGAAATACGATCGCCTATAATTTCAACGAGTATCGGTAGATAACGAGTCATCGAGAATCAGTTTTATGGAGCTCTCTGTGATTAAAATGAATTTAAATGTTGCTCTGATTAAACATCAATTATCAAACGATCGTGTATCTTTTTTATGGTGGAATTACGTTTCGTGTATCGGTATGGTCGAATCTGCAACGTAAAAATTGTTTTAATTAATTCGGGTTACCGGTATTTTATCAACTAATCGATGAACATTCTCTGAAAATTATTTGATATCGCACTGTTTTATTGTTTTCCATTGATAATTGAAAATATAATCGACGATAATATATTGAAGAATAAAATGACAAACAATCGATGAATTCTGACGAAAAATCTTATAATTAACTTATGAAATGAATCGCGATGGTTGATTTTTTTTTTTAGGACTTTCGTGTTTGCTCTGTCTGTTTTTTCAGTTTCGATTTCTGTTTACTTCGAGCAAACAGAAGGTCGACTATTGTATAGCTGTAGCAACTGGGAGATTGATCTTTCACAGTGTTCGGATTTGGCAGATGTCCCGAAAGCTTTCCAATGTTGCTGATCAAGTGCGAGTTTAGCAACGTCACACTGTCCTAATCAACTGATCCTGATTAATCTTTGATCCTATTTACCTTCGATAAATGAAAATCGACCCTGCAAGAAGTGGCGTTATATCGGCGATAGTGTGTTTTGTTAATGAAATTGGCAAACTTTCAAGGTATCATACGAGGCATGGTGTATATTTCAAATTAAATAATTTGATCGATTACAAAGAATATGAAATTGTCGTTCGAGGGACAAATTTTTGAAGTCAGTTCAATCACACGTTGCAGCGATACATGTATTTTCGAAGGGTGTAAATCAGTCGCAATCAATTAACCGATTCCCTGTTTCGTTTCAGGCTCTGGTGTATCGAGACGGTAACCTGGTCTCGGGCTCGTTGGAAGCCCTGGTGCAACACATGGTACCAACCGAAGAATATTATCCCGATCGGGCATACCTGTTCGCCTTTTTGCTGAGTGCCAGACTCTTCATCAAGCCGCACGAGCTTCTGGGCGAGGTCTGCGCCCTCTGCGAGCATCAGCAAAACCTGAATGGAGAGGGTGGCAAGGTGAGCCACGAATCCCCGCACCCTACAAAAGCACCACCAAGAAAGATAGAGAGAGACGGATCCTTCCGGGTGTGCACTTTACGGCCACCTCGTGTATTATCGTTTCATCGTCTCGCAGTCTCGACCCCCTTTTGCATTCACCCCCTCGAAGAGAATCACCCCTTGCACGCTCGTTCTCGTTCCGCGTTGTAATAACGAGCACGCGTATCCAGGCCAGAATGGTCTCGCTCGCAAATGAATTTCCAACCCCCTTCCCCCTTTATCTTTTATATCTCTCCCGTTTTTTTTTTATTTTTAATTTAAACTTGCATCAGTTTGAAGCTTCTTTCTTTTTGCATATTTACAACACCGTTTCTGTTTGGATATTATAACGATGGATCAATGTTCGTATATGTTCAGTCGAGGGAATCTTAACCCTTTATAATCTGAAGATTTAATTTAATAAGCTTGATATTTAACTCTTCATTCTTCCTATTTTAAAAGGAAAACATTTCAAATGTTTATGAATTCGCTTATGAAAAACTTTTCCAATTAATTACACACGTAAGGGTGCAAAGATGGGAGAGGATATAGAAAAGATGTGGAGAGAAACTGTCGTGTTTCAGGAACGTCTACAGCGTTTCGTGCCGCGACTGGTGCAGCTGCTGGCCGAATGGACAGAAACATTCCCGTACGACTTCCGGGACGAGAGGGTGATGGGTCACGTCAGGTCCATCACGCAGAAGGTCGCTGCGGTCGACGCTGCGGCCAGGCAGGAAGTTTCGGCATTGCTGCAAAACTTGCTGCTTAGACTGACGGCCCTGGAGAGGTACGAGGAGGGCCTGGCCAGACTTGCAACCGAGGCTGCGACAGAACAGCTTACACAGGTTCGTAAATACTCTGTATTATCACCGTCTAACTAGTACCTAATCCTCTTTTACGCGATTACTTGTTTGCCCCTATCTTGTGCCACTGAAGACGACAGAACTTCGAGCTGCTTGATGTATAAATTATACAACGATACCCTTTAACGTATAGCGTATCCACGAATTTTAGAACCAGGTTAATAAACGATTATATTCTAAATTAACGTCTTGAGTTAGATTAGTACATTAGAAGACTTTAACTTGTGAAACAAGAAATAGAATAGTAGATGCCAAATCTGACGAGTAAGGAAAGTTGTTAAGACAGCCTGGTTGCATACACATAAGATAGTCAGGTACAAATTATACGAACTTCACGGTATGTTAGCAGAAACTATCATTTATTCTTGTTGTCTTGGTAGCGTTAATTTCGCTGCTGTATATATTAAACAAGTTTGATAGAGTTTGTTGAGTTCGATAACAATTATTCGGTTTACTATAACAGGCCAAAACCTTCGGGAACTTCCAGTATAATGAACCGATAATATTCTGTCTACGGTATTTGCCACGGCCGCGTTCCGTTAGTCTCCTCCAGCAATTTCATCCCCCCAACACGATGCTCTTGCTTCTGTTTGAATGACTTGCTTGTATCCTTTGCTCTTGTATTGATACCACCGTATATACATCCATATCATTCCACAATTTTATACAAGTATTTGTGCGTAATCTTACTTAGCCAGTTATGAATAATTATCTGTCCCCATAATTCACTGAAGATTAATTATAATAACCAATTAGAGGCCAACACGTCAGGACTCTTGAATCAGTTTAAGTGTCCTCGCGTCCCAGTGTTCTGCCATCGCATCCAACTACGTCCCGGAACGAAAAATAGCTTCCCTTTTCCCCGGTATCAACCATCCCCGCGTGCGAATTCGATTTTCCGGCCACGTTCTTCCTCTTTGACAGACATTTCAATATTTTCCCCGACGCGACACCGATAACATCCTCGAAGGATCCGCACGGATTTCCGCCTATACCGGGCCGTTCCTGTTTGTACACGTTACTCGCACACACGTGCATTCTCACATTCGGTTCCGTGCATAGATTCGTACGCGTGCACTTTGTGCAGTTAGGGTAACAGGGTTATGCAGTTTCCCGAAGCGGGATACAGTAACTATTCCATTTAATTTGATTACCTGGCACACGCCTATCCGCCACTGCGTGTAACACCTACTAATAGCTAATTTGCAACTGCATTAGTTAGTTAAATATGTCGGTGCATCGTGTGAGGCTAATCAGGCCGGAATTGCGCGAGCCTGGACCGGTAGGGCCATCATCGATGATCGTGTGCGGCTTGGAGAAATTGCTACATACATCCGATTGTTTCATTGTACGGCTTTCGTTGCCGACAGGAAGATCGCCGCCACAAATGCACGGTTATGTTAACGTTCGTTCCAGGCACGAATATGTCTTTATTCTCGAACAATATTCAATAAATTTGGTAGGAAGGTACGTGATCCTTAGCACGTTGACTGCTAAAATGTTATATAATTAAATAATTAATAAATGAAAAGATAAAATAAACCGTGGATATTGCTGGTATTAAACTAATAGTGCAAACTAGTAATTTGAATGGATACATTTGAAAATTAATTGATAGAAGCCTTAATAATTGGAATTAACGTGTGTCTGACCACACACGTCTGTTTTCACTGTGGCAGTAAACGTGTTAAGCGATCTATTGTAGTGGTAGAAATATTAGACATTTTGTAGTTAGTATAATGTCGTAACAACACAACACCTACTTCAGCACCCAAGCTTTATCCCAACAGCTTTATAGTTTACATGTTGGTGTACATTTTATAAACACCACATACAATATTTAATATCCTCTACTATATGTCTTTTAAACTTTTCTTTGTGATCATAAATAATACGTTTACTCGCGTTAATTATTTATAAAAACTGTTATATGGAATTTGCCGGATAACCAGAAAGATCTTTCATCCTTTCGACGAAGTAGCATTAAATGCATATTTCACCGTGAACGAATGAATAATAGTGCCGTTCTTTACGATCAAAGGAAGATAAATTTCCTGTAGCATAATAAATAATTTCCTCATCTAAAGCTGGGTGAAATTGCCCCATTTCCTATCAGAAGTTTTACGGAAATTGTGAAAAGCGTTTCCTTTTAAAGCAGTAACGTCGGTATTCTTTCGAATGTACTCGTTTCGTGTGTTGCCCGTTTGATTCGGCGAAAATTGCGGGAATAACGTGTTTCGTTCCGAAGGTCCACGTTTCGTTTTATGTATTTTGAAGGAATTGATATTTACGCAAAAAAAATAGGGAACCTCCTCTGTATCAGACATTAAAATCACGGAATGTAAAATAAATATTAAAGGTACGTAAATAATATAAATAAATATTAAAGGTACGTAAAAAATATAAATTATAAATTATTATTAAACAACGTTGCCACTGTGTTGATTTTCTTAACGTAACAAATTGAAAGCTTGAATTAATAGTTCAAGAAATATTATCGCTGTTCAAAATGCTTCCGCTTATTTTGATATAAGAAAATAATCAATCGTGAATGAAGACGTATGCGCGCAATCTGTTTTCAAGGAATCGTGTTTCCATGACGTTTTCTTGCGTGTCGCTGACTTATAACGAAATTGCATCAAGAAGCATAGGAAGCGGAAGGCTCGATGGAAAGCAATAAAAATATAGGATGAAAGGGGGGAAAAAAGAAAGAAAAAGAGGAGAATAGATAAGAAAACGGGTAGGTCGAGCTCTTAGGAAGCTCCGGCTTATTAAAGCGGAAGTTCGCCGCGCTTTTTGAACTCGTTTCAGCTACGTGCCACGACGACAGCTTTGCTTGAACTTTTTCAAGAAGCTAGACGTAACTCGCGAAACCAATAATACGCCCTTAATCCCTTTCCCCTCTTCTCTCTCTCTCTCGTCATCCTTCATATTTTTCTTTTTCCTTATCGTGCTTGCCACCGTCAAAAGGCTTCCTAACCACGACTAAAAACTAATCGACTCCGAGTTTTATATCGCATTCGAAGAATCGAAAAATCTTGATTTTCTTTCGTGATTTTCCATTTCTAATTAAGCAAATTAAGCTGTTGCAGTTTTAAACATTTTTAAACAGTAAAGGGTTTTAAATGTATACTGATTTCAAAGCTAACAAGGTTTAATCCACTTAACTCTGGAAATTAAATAAAATGTTAAATGGATATCAGATTGTGTTTCTTGGCTTCTTTCTTCAATATCAAGCGAATAAAGTAATTAATTGAACGAATAATATAACCATCTCGAGTGATAATTATAGAATGTTAATTATGAAACTTTCTTGCGATATAATCTTCTCTGTTTGGTGCCCTAAAGTTTCAACCGGATCGTTCATCGAATTTATTGCATCGAATTTGATTGGCTCCTTTTACGTTCCCTGAAAACAAGAGAAAGTCCATAGGACCAATGGCATTCCTTTAATCTTTTCCTTCACGGGGGAAAGAAAGTTTCCAACAAGTATCAGGCTACTCATCCTAAGATCCTTTATTGCGTTTGAGTAGTTGTTCGCTTGAGGAGCACGTTCCTCAACAGTTTCGGTATTTAAAAAGAAAAGAAATAAACTGCAAGCTGCGATTTCATCGGAACAAAAGTTTAACTTCTTATACCCGCGAAGAATTAGGTGGAAAATCAAAGAAAGAACTTCCTGAATCTTACGTTCAACGCCTTGGAAATACCATGTTCCAAAGTTTCGAAATTTCTAAAAATATAGTATTTTAAAATTTCGAAGTTTCTATGAATACAATTGTTTTCTTAGCTTCAATTGAAACGTAAAATATTTTTAACTGGAGCTAAAGGGTTAAGCGGCCCTATTTCGAAAGGGCAACCTGCGTTGAATAAGTACGACTAAACAAAAGAACATTTTTGTTCACGGAAAATAATGTGGAACGGTGTATAGATGAACTTTTCAATTACGAATTTACGGTATGTATGCAAGGGACAACCAGAAACTCGTAAAGCGTTGTGAAACATATCGTTCTGTATCCCGCAATGGAACAAAGCTTTTAATTACGTTTTCTTCCGCGTAATGACGGGAGAAAAAGGAAACCGGAAGCAAACACAAAGGTACTCCGAAAGCCTGGCATTCTATGCTCGCTATCGGAGTGTATTTGAATGCGCGGGTGTTAACGCTGTTACCAGAGATAACGGGACTTTAATTGATAACGATAATACGCGTTAAAATCCGCATTAAACTCCGTTACAAGCTGTTGTATTCGACGAACGGGGGCGACGGATTTAATGGCTGCTTTTAAATTATCAAAGCATCGTCACTAGCAGTTTTCTGTAATGCCGAACAATTCAATTATTGCTATTAATTGCAGGAATTTCATAATGCAGTTATGTCGTCGATAATGTTTCAGGATTAGTCTGCGAAAGTTGAAAAAAAAATTCTATTTTCTGCAAAAATAAAATATTATTATTATTAGTTAATGAAATTTATATTGGATCAGTAATAAATGCATAAAACGAAATATTAACTAAACGAGTACCATTCGAAAATAAATTCTTCAGTTTTTAACGGGAATCAAAAATCGTACGAGGTTACGTGTCGATTCCCAACGCGATATATCTTGTTGCTACGAAAGCGTCATTAATTATCCAACACAAGAAACTACGACAATCTCTTGGGTACACTGCATTCGATTACATATCACGATTCGCCGGAGAATTGTACAATATCAGCTGCCGAGTTTCTTTGGTCACTGCAAATACTGTCGTTCACTGAACTTGAGCAATTCGAAACTTGCGAAATCTTGGCGATCGATGATTTCTTGTTTGCTGAATGGTAACTATGCGGTTACACTTCAATTTACCAGGCAATATAGGGAATCTGTTTGTTCTGGAATCCCTGTATAACATTTCGGTTAAGATTCATTGAAGAATCTACATTATTGCTCATCGTTGCATCGAGATTACATACTAACAAATTGTTTTGAAAAGCATAACTAATGAAATTGATTAACGAATCTAAAATCGTATTAAATACATTAAAATTGGTGGTACAAATTTTTATCTGAAGTTCAGGAATTAAATTTAAATTGCTCTCTTAACTTGTGAATTAAAAAATTTTCAGTTATTCTCTTTTTAAACACCCTGTGTACGATAGAAACGTATTCTGAGAACTATAAAGGGATTGAATAATTATTTCAAAGAAGAACCTAACCATTCATTCTATTTCAAAAATATCGATAAAGGGGTTATATCAAATACTTCAATAAACTTTAAACTTCGAATTGATGTACCATTTGTGGTATTTCATGATTCTTTTATCTCCTGAAATCGCCACTTAGTATGTAACGATTTAACCCAGTAAGCATGAAATCATTCAATTCTTCTTACCATTTGCAAGTCGTTCAGTCATCTCACCGATGAAAAAAGGCGAACAAAGTCCTATTATCTCCCTGTACAGAACCATTCACACGTCATTGCCTTCCCTTTTCTTATTTTATCGACAAGAAAAAGGGCGCGCGAATGGAAGAATTTGCACGTAAATCAAACGTTTGTCGTGAGTGGTTCGAGTCAATGCATCCGCGGACGAGCCATTCGATATCTTACCGCAGCCTCGTATCGACTGGTTTTCCTTTCATTGATAATTCGATCGACGATTTAATTCGAAGGAACGAAGACTTCCTCGTAACCGAATCACACGGATCGCCGATCTTATTCGGGCTTGACGGTCCTTGCTTTCATCGGAAAAATGATACGACGCTTTTCGCAGATACCTTCCGACGAAGATGCTGCATGAAAGGCTACGACTGTCGAATCGAACAAAACGTCGGACTTTTAATTCACGCTAAACGAACAGGACGCCTCTGTGAGGCCGATAGGAGTTCTTAATTTGGAAGAAATGTTGTTAATTAAAAGTTGATCGTACGGAACAAAGAAAAAGTTGCCTGCGCCTGGCAGTCGGGGAATGTCTTGCTGTTATAATGAACAGATTATTATAAAGCTTATTTTATTATCAGAAGATAAATATGGAACATTAAATTTAATATAACCATAACTATTTATTAATGACTAAAGATATAATGTTTCAATGAATGAAAATTAAAACTTGTGATATGATTACATTCTTTATATCAGTGTTTCGGCAAAGAACAAATCCTTCCAAAAATTAGATTAATCTAAGGAGCTTTGTAATTACTCGAGTTACACGAAACACCATAATTGCAGACGGTTCCCGTAACTTTCGTTGGAACGTTAAAAACAACCGACTAATTATGGTACCGGGAGCAATTAGTTTTATGTAATCTGACTGTGCTAATTGCTACTTTCAGCTCTTCGTAATTCTTTAATGTATGAAAGAAAAAGAGTGTCAAAATCTCTGAAAGAATAATTAATTTCCATCTGCGTGACTACTGTTTTAATGTTAATTCGTTTCCTTTTCAACAAAAAGGAAATTTACCTAGAAATAAATTAAATGCACTAAACTGCAAGAACTTTGTTCACGCGATGTTTTAATTTTCCATCGCTTTTTTTATTACACACCTGATGAATTGCAAACCCACTTCAGTAATTTTTTAACCTATCAAAGCTTAAAAACACTCAGTATTTAAGCAAAATATTAGTTGTTTCACGCGACTTGCAAGTTACATTAAAATTTTAATACTAGCTACAAGTAACCAGTAATTTCTTTTTATAAAAATAATTTTCAAGATCTTGTGGATACAGTAAGTCAGTGCTGGTACTTTTTGTCAGTGTGCAGCCAAGCTCGAAATGATAAATATTCAGTTTAAAAACTAGTTAAAAGAAGTTACCTGTGTACTGGAGGAACGTAAGTAATGAAGAACAAGCGGTAATAAAAACATGAGTAATAGACGAGACGTTGTAGGAGAAAATCTGATCGTTTTTCAACATGGTAGAGCGCAGTGACACGGGGCAGTGTTTGCCGCGACGCAACGTTCCACCCCCGTTATTTCGAGGGACAAGTTGAGCGAGAGAATATAAATTTTCCGGAGGTCGTTCCATCCAACGAGGAGGCGGGTATGAATGGTCGAACGTTCGATTCAAATTGAAATGTCTGCCGGACCCGTTCCTTTCATTCACAGCCGTGCTTACAATGGCGACGATGGGCATAAATAATTGCAATGGCATCGAACCTGTATGTCCCGATGGTTGTTGCTTGAACTGTGCTTGGAAATCGTATGTCTGTTTTATCCCGAAATTTAGCAACAATCGGTGTACGCCTTTCCTTCGATCTTCAACAACTCGTTTTATGAAGTACCAAACGACAAGTTGTATTAGGTGGACAATTATGTAAATTTTAGGGAATAAACATTTTTCCTTTAGATATTTGCCTTTTTTCAATAATTTTCTAAAATTAGAAATGTTCAAGTTTAATTTAACTAAAGGCTAAATTTTACCTAGAACTTTAACGTTTAGTAATGAAATTTGAGTAAAACTTAGAATCTGGTAGTTAACTTTACCAACGCGTATTCGAAGTAGATCCAGAAATTATCATATGTAGACAGACGAAATTCCGGAAAATTTACATTTTATCTCCGAAAAGGAGCACTGAAAGCTGCCTTAACGATAGATATCGAATAATCTGAAGAAACGCAATAAAGATCACGGGGAAATCATGGCTGACGTGGCACGAAATCGTTCGCGTTACGAGCATGTACGGCATTTTTATGTCGGACCAAATTCATGAACAAGACGATACCGTACATAATGTCAGTCACCGGATCTTTATCGGGGGGTCCGTGGGGCGTCGCGACGCTGCCCGAACCACTTTGAAACTGCGGTCGACGCAGATAAGAACCCGCTTGAATTTGCTCGACGAAGCACGAGAACGTGAAATTGGAAAGGAAAAGAAGAGGCGTCGCGACGCTTCCGTTTTCTGTCTTCCTCCTCCACCTCCTCCCCCATCGTGTTCCCCATGAATCGGGTTCCACCGTTGACGTCTCGTTCCTTCGTTTCGCCCTTCCGTGTACCATCCTCTCCCCCCCTTTCTACGGCCTCTTCCTTGTACGATTTCCCGTGGAAGCTTTACTTGACGCTTTAACCGAATGGAACTGTCACCTCGTTTTTCAGGTGGACATCACCGAGCTGTGTCCCTCGGCCACGATTCTGGCACAGCAATTGACCCATGTGGAACTCGAGAGGCTCTCTTACATCGGACCTGAAGAATTCGTCCAAGCATTCGCAAAGGTACGTGTCCGCACTCTTTTACCTTCGTTAGATACGATTGTCTGACAGGTTGGCTCTGTTTTCAGAAAATTATTCTTTCTGTGAAACAGTTTGATTAGATTATATACTCACAATTTATAAATAACCTCTGTATGATGCTTCGAAATTTTTAACTTTGCTTCTATTGATTACGGTACAATATTTGATCCGAATATTTATTAGACTAGGTTGACACTGTGCGAGGATACAATGAATTATTTACAAACCCTTACAATATTTGTTGTTGGATATAGAGTGCCAATAATCGATTTATTGTGTTTGTACAGAATATTCTGCCTCACTTTATGGATTGAATTTTTTTGCTGTATAAGACATAAAACTAAATGCTGTTACCTTGAATGCACTTTGACATCATATTTTCCATAGAAAAATAAATCTTTATTTGTCCACTAAAAAATTGGGTTGATCAGATTATTTGGAACATCCTGTATTTTATTATATGTATGTCAATATATGAATAAGCATACAAATCACTGTACATTGAACTTTTATATCATTGATCGATTTGTAAATGCATCAGGTGCAACACTGGAAGTTCAGAGATGTTTCAAAATATCTATTATCGAAAGAGCTCTTTTTTATTTACACAGGAATCTCCACACCTGGAAACATCCTTCAAGGACATGAAGAAAACGCGTAACCTCGAATCGTACGTCCAATGGTTCAATAGACTGAGTTATTTCGTAGCGACTGAAGTGTGCAAGGTAATTTCAACAAACTGGTAATTTAACAGATTTTTAATACATTTTCCCATTCTTAATTGTACAATATTAATAGAAGATATTAAAAATCAAACGATTTGTTTCTGTCGTACAGCACCCAAAAAAGAAACAACGTGTTCGTGTGGTCGAATACTGGATCGAAACAGCCCGGGAATGCTTCAACATCGGTAATTTTAACTCCCTAATGGCTATCATTGCTGGCCTGAATATGTCTCCGATATCCCGTCTGAAGAAAACGGTAAGTCACCTTTGCTTTGCAAACCTAATTGACGAAGTCCTCAAATTAAACACAATATTCAGCTTCGTAGTTCCAAGTGTAAAATGAATTTAATTCAAATGAGATATTTAATTGCACGATTCAGTGATTGAAAATGAACGAAATTTTGTAAGTTGTTGGTTAAAAGTGTAATTGGACGAACGATGAAACAAGTGATACAGCTTTACGATATTTTCGGCCATTCCGTTGATCGTCGAGACGACGACGTCCAGTCGGAAAGCGTTAATACGTCGGCAACGGATCGAATTGGGCGACGCTCGTTTGCACCCTCGCAGAGAGGGGCGGAGGGGGGGTGGGCAGGGAGGTGTGCACGGCAATAAGCGGTCTGTAATCCTCGTAAATCGAGCGTGGCGCCGCGACGACCAGCGTCGGTCATGACGAATCGTTGAAAATCAAATTTTCGCGTCGCCGCTCGAATACGAAGAACATTTTCGCGACAAAATCACGACGATGAAACGGACCGAGGTAAAATGAATAGAGATTGGTGAAACGGGTGTTCGAGGTGAAGCTGTTTTAATTGAATTTCAACTTACTATTTTGCAAGTTCAATTGAAATGTACGGGGGGACCGGGCTTAATTAGAAAAGTCAAGAATCTATGGATTTTTAATGGGTTTCAATTACTGTTACTTGGGACGGGAGATCACGATATGACTTTTAAATCAAGTTACGATCACGTAGAATACGTAATTAAATTAATAAAGCCGTGGTACGAAAGGTTACTTTTACATTTAATAGTTTTAATTAAAAATGTACCGTGTAATAAAACTTGTTAATTGAACATTTTGCTTTTTGCGAAACATCAATTATTGTCGCAGTTTGGCGCCATCAAACATCGTCGAAATAAAAGCGAGGTTACTGCAAATTTATTTGACATACTGTACAAAATTCACGAGTTGAAACAAAGCGAGGCAAAAAGAGGAGGGGGGAAAAAATACGTTTTCGTCAAAGACGAGCCGTGCTTCGTGGATGAACCGGCGAAACAAAGAATCCCAGTGTTAAACAAAAAACCGAGCGTAACGCGAATTTATCGAAGAATGAAAAACGAGGACACCGCATTCCGATTCGTGACACTGGCAAAATAATCGAAACGCATATCGTTTCAAGCGATTGCGTTTCCTCTGAACGGAATAAAGAGGGAGAGAGAGAAAAAAGGAATAGAATTTCTGTCAGTATTTCACGATATTACTTCCTGGAATGGAGACATCTTCGTGCCTTGCCATTTTCTTTTTCTTTTGTAAAGAAATTCCGCCGGAAATGGAAACAGCGCTTCGGAAAAAGAAAATACGGCGTGCCGTATGATCGATTGATGAACACCGTTGAAAGTAAAAAAAAAGAAGTGATTAATGGGCGCAGTCGGAAAGGAAATCAAAAGCATGAAAAATTGGTTTATCGAAGATTTCAGATAACCATCTACTCGCAACTTTCTTACCGAAGGTAATCTTAACAGAAATTTGAAAAAAAAAAAAAAAGAAATAGAAGATCGCGCAGGATTTTGTAATTTAGCGTTGGTAAAACTTTTTTCGTTAAACTCGTTTAAGTCTTATTCCGGAAAGTGTTGTTTTAAACTTTATGTGAAACTTTTATTAGCGGCCGCTTGCAACTAACTCTAAAGTGGAAAGATGGCAGGTGTGGCGGGGAAAAATTAAAAGCCAGATTAAGTGTACCCATAACCATTACCGATCCTCCCTCCCTTTTTTGAATATTCAATAAAAATTGTGATTAATGAACTCCATAATAAGTAGCTTTCCGCGTAAGCTGTACATTTTGTTCGAACTGATCCGATTATATACTTACAATTTTAAGACTGAAACAACCAACCCGCTCGAAATGAGCTTCTTCTTTTAAATTAAAAACTGTATTATGGGGGTTTTAGACCCTTGACATCGTGCAAAAGGAGTTTATACCCCCTTAAAATATCTCACAGTTTTATGCTAATGTATTTTTCCCTCGTTGTTTTTTTACATTTACACGTTGGTTTCAATTAAAAATTAAATGGGTATACAGTTATTCTTGTGTTAAATGAGGGAACATTCATTCGAATTTAAAAATTGAACGATAAAGAATCCAAATCCAGCGATAGATGGAGATCGTTTATCAAATTATTATGATTTTTCATCGTCATCCCGCGGACAATAGCTTTTACCAAAAAAAGGTAGTAAAAGGAACGAAATCGGGTTTCCCGTTCAAATTTCAAAAAATTCACCTCGCTTCCTGACGAAACCCGAAAGCTCACGATTCGTTACAAATGGAGCTCCAATTTTCCCCAAATGCTCGAAGCAGCGTGACGGGAGGGGGGGAGGAAAAAAATGTTAAAAAAATAACCCGACGCCGGTGTAACACAGGTATTAACACAGATTTCGAAGATATCGTATCGGCGATCCGATTTAAATGGAAATATTTCGGCCGCGGTCGAGTCAGGGTTTCATCGCGAATTGGATTAAACGGGATGATGGTGGTCGAAAATGGAACAGCCATTATGACGAATAAAATGAAAATTTTTTTTTTTCTCCCTCCCGGTTGAATTTTCGCATCGCGGCTTATACATAAAAATGTTCATAAATATTCCTTGCTGGCTACGCTGTTTGCAATTTAAAAAAAAGGAGATAGAACTCGCGACGAGTATTCATTCCCCCAAATGAATTTATGCACTCGCGTGACGTAATTAACATGTTAAATTATGGTTATTATGGTTGTCGCGTGGCTCACACTTTCGCGGTGCTTGAAGAACGAAAAAGGAACCGAAGGATTAAAAGAACAATTTTGAAAATGGTACTACTTGAAATTGCATTACAAATATTTGTCACTCTCAGTGTTGACGATACAGAACTCGGTAAAGTGTTAAATTTATCGATGATACAACGAAAGAGGATGATTGCAGTATAAAAATTGGACGTTACAGCGCGTTAGGTAATTTTTATGTACGGAAAGGATGCCGGTGTCTGACAAATCGACGGGTATGACTTTATCATAGCCGAGACAAATTGCCAGGCGGAACGAGGAAGCCGTTAAACGTTTTTTCTCGTTTTTAATTACAAGACCGTTGCTCCGTGGACACGTCCCTCCGCCTCCATTCGACGCCGACTGCTATTCAGGGTTCATTTGGTTCGGGCCAGCTGATTTATACAGGCCACGGTTAAAATAATTGCTGGAACTATCAGCGGCCAGGCGACCCGGCCAGTTTCGTAATTTTCGTTAATGAAAATTTAACGCTTCTGTTCGGTCACGCTCGAGCGTTGTTTTCCCGCCCCTCCTGTCCCCCGCCGCGCGCGCTAATCGTTGTGTACTCGCGAAAACGGTGGCCGATTTTTCGACGTTTACGTGAATACGCTTCAATTTAAAGTTTCATATATCCTTGGTTGTTGAGCGGTTAACAATTTGACTGCCACGCGGCCCATCAGACCCCCTATAACGCGAAAAATATACGCCCGACGTTGTACGAATTTGTTACCGGACCTACAGCGAAAAAGGTGAAATTTATGTAATACGATGCAACGAACAAAAACGCTTATTTTAAAATAAAATTCTTTTTTATTTCATTATTTGTGAAATGCATACGCAATTAAAAAAAAAATTAATCCAATACAAGCCAATATTTTGGTTTAGTTTTCAATGTTGTTTTTACTGGATCACCTCGTTTCTTGGTAAAAAATCCAGGCAAAAACGTAGGACGTGTCCAAGTCCGCCGGAAGACGACCCCCTCCTCGTCAGCCTTCATTTATCCAATCAGAGAATATTCTCTTTGCTCATCCGGCCAACTTTCAACTTTCGCGCTAGTTTCGTCCTGATTCATAGCATCGAAAAGTCGATGCCGGTATCTGAAGATGGGTCGACTCGTGTTCGAGAAGGCGGCGTTACGACGACGCCGAAGACGACGTCGGTGGAAGATGAACGATACCACCCCATGCCGGGTTAATTTACCACAGAGATAATCTGCGAGTGACGTCTTCTTCTTCGTTCGTGAAAGAGAGCACCAGCTCGCTTTTCGCCCCCTCAAAAAGCTAATTACGTTCGGTCGTTACGATCCACCGGCTCAAAGATACCACCCTCACCCTGTCGCGTCCATTATCACGTAGGGGGGTGAGTTTCGTGTGCTGGCGGCGTCGAAAGGTGTTCAAAATCTTTTATATCGACGGAGGGGGAGACTCGTAGGGGAAGAAAGTCGAAGGAGTTCCTTTTCGACTGAGGGAGTGACACCTTCTATAGGAATTGAAAAGCGTACCAGTTGATTAACACCTTGAATGTTATGGTTCCATCATTGGAAGTGCAATTCCTTCAAATTTGTTCAGAGTTTTGTTTTGTTGAGCAATCAATGAATTATAACATATTTAGGCTAATTAGATTGGTATCAAAGGTTATTAGACAATTTGAAATTGTCGTTCGGTAGTAAACAAATTTTCTAGACAAATATATTGTTTCCCTGGATTATTTCGAAGTTCATTCGCTGACCGAAAGTTCTGTCGACACTTTAATATGAAAGTTTAAGTGTACGCTGATGCATATTTAACGTTCGCCGTAAGTTCTCGAACTTCGGAAAGTTAATTACGCTTGATCGCGACGATTTTCCACAGCGGGCAACTTCTTTTTACCGTTCCACGCGAATAATTTTCATCGGGAGGATGCGAAATTTATTGGCTTCGCTCTGCTAAAGGTACAGTTTTTAATTAAAAAGTATCGAGTTTGAGACACGAGAAATTCCCGTGATTCGAATATAACACAAGGCACGGCAAGAAAGAAATGAAATTGAACTATTGGAGGTAGGTACATATTGGACGTTCTGCGATCAAACAGACGTTATAATTGCTCACAATGTTGATTTTAACAAGTACTTGTATAATTACCATTTTATATTGAACAATTTAAAATAACTTTGACCAACCTTTTAATATGAAATAACACTTGACATTGCTATTATGATAGTATGAATTATTTGCTCTTGAAACACATATATTGTAAAAATAAAATATCAAATTTTAATCTGTCTGTAATTTTTAATATTGTTTCACCGTTTATGTATATACACATTCGAACAAATTATTTCGTGATGCTAAAATAGCACAATAATTTAACAGAAATTTAATCATATCTGATATTTAAAAAGAATCAAATACCAGGCTACTTTGTTAATTTTCGTTTTCCGCAATTCTCAAATTTATTGGTTTTATCCATGTCGAAACGCAAAGTTGCATTTCCTTTTTCCTTTGACTCGTTCATTCACCAAACTGCTAATAATTTACCTCTGAATTGTTTCATCCTACCAGTCACGGCGGTTCTTTTATACGACAAAGCTTTATGAATCCAATTCAAATGAAGTTTTTAATATGCAAATCAACTGGAAACGTGAAAATCGAGCAGCCGTGTGGAGAACGTTGGATGACAAATGATAACTATGAATGCGCGCGAATGAAAGAGAAGGATTAAAATTAACAATTACTCGATATCGTATTTTAAAACCGAAAGCTTGTTACGCTTTTCTAGAAAGCAAAAAGTGAATCACATTGATGAGGGACGCGATAAAGCTTCTTTCGTCCCAAAACCCTATTATCTAAAAATAAAAATTAATAGTAATAAAAATTATTCTTTAAAGATTAATCGAGCTGATTCTCCTATCAAAATCTGAAATTCAACTGACAATATAGATGGGAACATAAATTTTTTATCAAACGAGAACCTAAAGGAACTCCATCCCCAACTTCGTATATTCTCATCTCGAAGTTATCATTAATTCGTTATCATCGTCCATCGTTGTTTCTCTGATTGTCAGAAATCCTGGTAAGAAGATAGGCTGTATTAAAATTCACCTCACGGTTATCGTTCGCGATTTTGTCCAATTAGAATTCTCAATTTCGTCCGGGCACGATACAGCTTCTCGTATCTTCGCCGTTGTCTCGCGGGATCTCCGCCTGAAAAGCAGATTCCGCAGCCCTATTCCCTCCTGCTTCGCCCCCCTCGGTTTCCCATCCAGTTTCAATTTACCGGATCCACCAGAAGTCTCCCGATTCCCGGTGTTTTTTACCCGGTGAGAGCATTTCCGGTGAAATCGAATCGAGCCACGGCGGAGAAAAATGGCTCCCGCGACGAGCAACGAAACCCTCTTTCGTTCTTAGCATGTAGCCTGCGAGAGTTCCTCGATCCTCGAAGAATTCACTCCTTGGCGAAGATGGAGTCTTCTGTTGGAAGACGAATCTACGATCGTTTGCGGGGAGGACTCGATCTGTTCTTCGACCAAATGTATTATTCCGGCTAATAATTCTTCGGTTTGTCGGTGAAATGGATTTCTACGAACGGTGTGAAGGATTCTCGGCTGATTAAAGGTCTTCCGTTAAAACGAGGTCTTTACTGTTTTTATAGAAAATATCGAATTTATGGAGAAGTTATTGATCTATTAATTGCAGTTATAGAGTTACAATCATTACAATTATAAATTTTTACTTTAATCTTCTTCGAAAGGAAATTACACACATTTCCAAAATTTAGATAATTTAGATTCTTTTGATATTAATACAAGGATTCGATTATTAATTACTAAAAAAAATTGCTTAATTGGAATGTGCTGGTATTGCAAGCTTTATATTACACATTCGAAAAAAATAAAATGTATAAACCAGTGTCTTATCCCAGGGGTCCGTAAAAAATTATATGCCCCAATTAAGAAATTGTAGATTAATTGCCAGCTACTCTTAATTTTCTCTAGGAATGTATTCAAATCAATTAAAAACAATAAATAAATCGCTTACAACATTTGTTCGTAACACATTGCGATTGATTAAATAAAGACGTTTATTAAACCCAACGATTCTTCCATCTCATTCGATTCAGAATATAGAATGTAACCATCGAAAAAATTGATTCTATCGATACCGATTCCTTCCACATCGGCGATCGTAATCACTCGAGTATTAATTTCCTCGTGAAAACCGGAAAATATCGATTACATCATTTTGTTCGCCCCGATTTTACATTGCTTTTTTTCAGATCTCGAGTTTGAGACGGATAAATTTTATCAATCGACAAATCGACGATAAACTTCAAAGAAATAAGTATTTATAACGAGCAAAAGATTTCCGTCGATCGACTCGATGATATTCCTCTTCGATTTACGCGCAGCAATTGTTATAAATCGACGATTGTTTAATGATGTTGCTATTGCATTAAAACTCGACTTAATCGACCGTGGCAAAAAGTCCGGGGCTAAACGAAATTCAGTTTAATTAATACGAATTAGCGTGTAACGTGGTACAACGTCGGCGAACGGTGAAATAGTTTCCGGTAAATTAAATTGGACCACCATCCAGAGTGTCTGGTCGCGTTTTATGGTGAACCCCGTGGCATTTTAATGGTACAGCCAACATGAACTAGATCTGGCGAGGCTGTGGTCGATTCTGGACTACCTGATTAGCAGATGATAGAATACTTCGTTTCAATTGAATTCTGTAAGTGAAAACATTCGAACACAAAATTTTGATCAATAAAAGACCCAGCAATATTGTTTTACCTCAAATTATTTGTAACAAGGATTACTTATTATAGATTTTTAGTTTTAGAAACAAAACGTAACTGCTTAAGGATTAACGCAGAAATTTGATCTAACATAATGAAACTTGGTACATTTATTCGGTACTCTTCTATTTGTCGGACGTACTCACTCGCGCAAGTTTATTCCAGCATAAAATTAATTATCTTCTTTTGTTCATTTCGTGCTCGATGGTAATGCATCGGTTTAATTTGGCCGCTTTAAATGGAAATCCTATCAATTGTTTTTATATGCGATACGACTTTTTCCAATCATGCTGATGTGCGTTTATTCAATGCACAAAAATAGCGTCCAGGGGAATCTTTATTCGAATATATCACGTTTCAATTTTAAAAGGAAATACTTACTACTTCTTTTATTTTGAAATATTGCAAAATTCTAGTATAAATTGAAACTAACGATATCCTAACAAAATTAATCTTAATTAACCAATTATAAAATACTTTAAAGTTTGTCTAATTAAGAAAGTTAAATATCGTAAAAGAAATACAAATAAACAAAAAACTTTGTATGGATATGAATTTGAAGAAGATTAAATTACATGGGGTGTAAGGCACCCAACGAGCAACATTTAACGCTGATGGACACGGAACACGGCTTTCTGTTACAGTGGTCTAAGGTGCAGCTGGCGAAATTTTCAATTCTGGAACATCAAATGGATCCAAGCAGCAATTTCAGCAGCTATCGCAGTACCTTAAAAGCAGCTATGTGGCGTAGCGCCGGCGCTACGGACGAGCGACAGAGAATCGTCGTACCCTTTTTCAGCTTGCTGGTCAAGGATCTCTACTTTCTGAACGAGGGATGCAGCAACAAGTGAGTAAAAAGCTTTGCACTCAGATTAATGATGAAACAGTGCTCGAGGAAATTTCAAGGTTGACAAAAATCACGCTAATTCAACCGCACAGCCGCTAAGTAATTACGATTTATCATGAAACAGAATCGGACTCTTTCAGTTTCTTCTGTTGATGTCTGGGTACACGATTAAAACAATCTTCATCAAATGATTTTATATTTAGTGTCTATTAATTTAATATTGAACAGTTATTAAAATATAATAACTTGAAGATTAATATTTTCTTTCAAAAGCAAGATATGATTTTTGTAAATTTCATAAAATTCCAAAGTGTGTGAATAAATGTAACAAAAATTGTGACATGTTAATGTATCCGCGTGGAATTCTAAAGGCGAGATCGAATTCGTAAGAATACTTATAAAGTAATTTAAGTTGGCGAACGAAGCCAGACGGAATCTGAGCTAACGCTGAAACGCGATCGACAACGATTTTGCTATCGAGCACATTGAAAGCTCGAAGTTTGCCTTTTTTCCTTGCACTTCTTTTTTATTATCGTTCGAAGCTTCGATAACTTTGTTCCTACGGAGGCGATACATTGACAAGAAGCTCGTTTTCTCGCAAAGCGCTCAACCTTTCGGTTCTTTTTCTCTTTCGTTTCTTTTTTTTTTTTTGTCGAGCGTATTTATCACGACGACGAATGTGCCGTGCCATTTCCTTCGTCTTGCTGCACGAGGAGAACAGCTCCTTCCCCGCTCCATCCTCCCCCTTCAAGCTGTACGTGTAAACTTATTAAACTTGTAATAGCAAAAGTTGTTTCCTCGTAGCTCGACTACAAGTTGTTGAAAAGAAGAACGGAAGAAAGGTTAAGGATAAAGAAGAGGAAAGACGAGAAGGATGAGAAAAGAGATTCTTTGAGCTTGATTGTCCTTTTTTAATAAAAATACAAAAATTGATCTTGTACTAAATCTTTATATAGTTGATTTGTTATATTAATTTAAAGTTACAACTTGCTACTGAAGTGATTAAAAATATTAAACATTCAATTATTTTACATTATTTAATGTGTACATTAATTTGGCAACTGAATTCACGATTTTTCCATATATTTTCTTTTCTAATTTATATAGCAAAAGATTGTTGGTACGAATCCTATTCAATTTAACAAAAAATTATAATTTTTCGATTCCTGTTTGAATTTTTTCTTATTTTCATCTGCATAATTGCAATTTTCCATGAAAAATGTGATCCTTTAAAATAAATTAACCACTTTCTGCACCACATATTCTCAAACTTTTGATAATAAAACGTCGGAATAATGGTATCCCGATAATAGACGGTCTATTTTATTAAAACGAAATTCATCGTATCAACATATTCAACTATAATTTCATCGCGTTTCAAAGTTTTCACCGAACCTCTTTTCGGCCGGTCCCATTCTCGCGCAACGATCCTAACAATTGCCGGCCATTGTGAACATTTTATAGCGCGGCTCTGATTAATCATCACAATGACGCAGTGCCGTGGAACGCTTTTCATTCGGAAAACTCATTACGCGTGCGATTGCCGGGCGAAATGAAACCGTTCTCTCGAAAAAAGCCTCGGTGCGTGGGGAAGTTTCATGAAAAAAAAAAGGAGAGGGGAAAAAATACTACTCGAAGTGGCTCCTCTACTCGAGGCGATATTTAACGCTAGAAACTTGTATGCGTAACCGTACGCGTAACATGTGTGCATTAAACTCGTAACGCCGTATATTGTCCCGAAAATGGCGAAGGAACGAAGAATCCGCGGAAAAACGCGAGTTCGAGCTGGCATCCCCCGAAAAACGGGGCCAAGGGGTGCATTTGACCGAATTGCGAGAACAGATCAGGATGCAGACGCGTGAATACAAATTGCTTCAAGACGCGAGCTGCAGACAAATGTCTGGGCGTTATGCACCTTTCAGCCTTTGACACGGCATTTGACAAATCGAACAAAAAGTCTATGGATTTTGAGGAACTTGCATTTCCATTGTAGCACAAGTTTATATCTTGTCCAAGTTTACTTTTTTGAGAATAAAATCTTTTACGAGTTAGCTACCGTCATTTGCAGAACAATCTTCTTTTACATGCTTAAGTTGTTAAGGATTAATTTATTTTTGTTTCATGTTTTTGATTGCCAGTATAATTTTTCATGTCCCTAATATACTTTTTACCGTCTGCGCACTTGCGCAAGTACGTAGTAAAATTTTGTATTCAAATTAACAACGATACAACGTGCATACCAGGCCGTGTATGTTCCGCGGATGCATTGAGAAAATTACAAGTCGAACTTGTGCAATTTATCGTGGGTCGGAAGTACGCGAATTCGCACACCAGCTACGCTCGTTTCCGGTTACACGACGTCCAAGTTACAGACGTTCACGTAGCAGACATTTACATACGTGAAGCCATTCGTTTTCGTTCTCTGGATTCTTCGATCGATCAGTATCCATTTCCTTACGATCACCCCCCGACCAAACAGTCTTTGGTTCCCCATCTACCTTTCAAATTGAAATTCTACATCTTATATCAGGTGAATATAATTTAACCTCCTTCGAAATTGTACATTTTTTACTTGTACTGGTAAATGTATTACAAAACGTGGTACAACGATACGATTTCTGTACAATTGTTCAAAAGGTAGAGAGGTGACATGATTTTGCAATGGAATAATTGACAAAAGAACGTATTTAATGTTTGTACAAGCATACATTTTTATTTTTTAACTGTAATTAAGCTTTTTTTATAAAAATTGTGACTATTATTAAAATTTTACCAACCTTACACCTTTAATTTTATCAAGATTCATCCAAGATCGTGATTCTACCTTCTTTTCTTTGTTATCCTTTCTGTTTGCCCATTCTTTCTTCCTTTCCCTAAGAATGATTTCAACCAGTTTCAAGATTGTTTGCACGTAAAATCACATTGCTTTTGAGAAGTACATAAAACTGAAGGAGGCTAGCTAGTAACTTTCTCAGACTTTCTCGCCGACTGACCACTTTGAATCCATTTCTTGAAATTACAAAATGAAGAAGGAGCACCGAAAGCCTCTCTTCGCATGAACTTTCCTTTTGCCAAGTAAAATATTCAGTTTCAGTATCAACTCCTCGCAATAAAACTACGTATTTCGGAATGAATCCACCGTGAGGTTATTTTTTTAATCTTACGATCGAAAAAGATCCTTAATTATAATTAATTTATTAAATACAATAAAAGTTTAATAATATATCATTTCAAACTTGCACGAGGATATAAAAGATTAATACATCGCTATATTTCTTGTGCGAGCTATTATTGTTAAAATCTCCTGAAATTAGTTTAACGAAATAATAGAATGCTGTTGTTTCGCCTGGGGAAACACGTATACCAACCAACATGCGCCTTAAAGGACGCAATGTTGTTGTTGTTGCTGTTATCGATCCACGATACGCTCTAACAAAGTGTTCTTGGCTAGTGTGGAACACTGACGAAGTGCCTGACACCCACCTTGATGGAACTTTAAGTGCTTGTAAACTAAATGAGAATTAAGGAAGGAATTACTGTCAGTATCGTTCTATTATGTCGAGTTTAATTACTTTTAACATCATTGCACATCCTTATTTAAACAAACTTTATTGTAAATTGCATTCTTTATTTTAACACGTTGATATAATTAAATGATTGAGAAAAAAGAAAATTGAGGAAAAATCTGAGTAGCAGAAATAATTAAATTTAAATTTTCTTTTCAATGATATAAGTAGTTTGTTATTAATTTCTGTATACGATTATTGTTCTAGATTACCAAATGGTCACATCAATTTTGAAAAATTCTGGCAGCTAGCAAAGCAAGTGACAGAATTCATCGCCTGGAAACAAGTTGCATGTCCCTTTGAGAAGAATCCACGTGTCATTGCTTTTCTTCAGGCGAGCCCGGTGCTAACTGAAAATGGTAATAAATTTCTACAATTTTCTTATTTAATTGCATTAAATAAATTAATGGACGGTAATTTAAAATTAATGTATCAGTTAATACTATAAGAAATATCTTGTGATATAAAATAACAAAGACTAAAAGTCGTATGCCCATTGCAGGTAACTTAAAAAATAAATTGTTTCCTTATGTTTTTAACACAGCTCTAGCTTTGGCATCCTTCGAGTGTGAACCACCAGACAACAATCCGGAGAAAGAACGTTACAAATCATTGAAGTAAGTAGACAATTTAAAATTACAAACAATTACCAATAATTACTAAGAAACTAATACTTTTAAGTAGTTTTCAACAAGAAGTATCGTGTACGTTATTAACAACAATAAATACTTGACATTTCTGGTAAAGTTAGGAGACTTCCCAGACAAAAATTGTTGAATGGATATAAAAGATCTATTCTCGTGTCAACAGGTCAGAACTGAATGCCCAGTGAAAACGAGTTACCGTGAATCGCGTCGAATGGGAGCGATACTGAAACGGACGCACCCATTGGGACATTAGCAGCACACGTTCACGAAAAACAATTTCCAATCAGACAGGGCACGGCGAACGATTGAAGCAAAAAGGCAGAAGCATCTTGGCCGCCGTACGGACGAAGAAGTGTAAAGAAAAAGAAGAAGAAGAGCCTCGATACAGCGATTTTGTTCGCAATCGACGAGAAAGGAAAGAGAAACACAAAAATTCATTTGAATGATCTCGGGTCGTTTACGGAACATCGTTCATATATTAGACAGGGACAGGTGCATTCGACACCTTTTGCAAATCTTCATTTTCATTTGTACATCATATCAATCATTTAACAGTTTCAATTTTCAGAATTTATTGTGAACTCTGAAGGATCTAACCATTGTATTTAATTGCAGTTTCAAATCTTCAACCCCTTGTCTGATAATTTTGTATAACTAAAAAATGGTGCACTAGGTGACTTTTGTACAACTTTAAAAATACTGATAGAATAATTAACAGAAATCTCTTTAGGATAGCAAATTGAAATAATTATTCAGAGGTACTCTAAGGAATATCTTAATTAAACTATTTAACTCTTGAATGGTGTACCATTCGATATTTTACACTGCTGTCATTCCGTCGGACATTATTTACAAATTGTATACTCGTTTCAAAAATCTGGGTCACGACGTTGACTATCGTGTCACAACTTTGATTATAAATAATTTTGCCAAATACTCGAAAGTGTACCCAACAAAACCAAATACTGCCTATGGAATTAGTCGAGGCGTTAATCACAACCGAACCATGATCTACGACAAGGGGTTGGAAGGAAGGTGATCAATGTTCGAAACAGTTAAAAATCGAAAGGGAGATCGATTGCACCGGTCTCGAGATCCATCGAGCTGGTCTGCTAGAACGAGCAGGTGAAAAAAAAAAATCCAGTGAACAGTATCGTGTAGCAGTAAGTATAGTTCCTAAGCCCGATGACAGCGGAAAAGCGTTCTTCGAGCACGGTTACTTCCGGTCACCTCCGATCCGATCCATTGTTCGACAGATCGTTTTCACGCTGTCAGCTGACCCTTTTGTACATAGTCCTTTTGATATACGCTAACGAAACTCCTAGGTGTGAACAGAGGATAAAAGATGTGAAACGATATAGGAGAGAAGGAAAGAGAGATAGAGAGGTTCGTTCCTGTAGAGTAAGCTCGAAGTTGTCGTTTTAAGGCTCTAGGATACACGTAGTAACAGACGACGGTCGTCGTGCACGTACTTAACGAACGAGAATGGTGAAATGTTTGACGTGATCAATGAAAAGTAGAGAAAGAGAGAGAGAGAGAGAGAGAGGGTGAAAAAAAAGGAAAAGGAAAAGAGGGACACGATTCTGCCGCTTGCACTGTTTGGAAAGCAACAGTTTCCATTATTCCGGCGTTGACGGTGTCGTTTGATTTTGGTGAATTCACGGTGACGAGCGTGCTGTTGGAACTTTTTTTCTCTCTCTGTTTAGAAATTTTGTTGCGAACATTTTGAACACAACTTCTCCTGTTTTTCTATGGAATGTTTGATTCGACACCGTCGCGTTTGTTGAAACTGCGCTCCAGGTTGACAAACATTGCTGCAATTTTTAGACTTCGTAACGGTATTGTTTGGAAAGCACTGCTGAAAGATTGGTTATTTTCGATAAAACAACAATCCAATCGATTCACTTGAGATATCTCGTCGATGAAACATTGATTTTCTCAATTAGCGGTTTGTGACATTGTTTTTTGTAAGATTTTAGATAATTTTGATTTTTTCTTAAGGAAACCTCTTTTATAAAAAGCAACAAAATAGAAACAAAGATTATTTCCAAACGCACGCTGGTCGCCATAAATGTATTAATTTACATTTTCGCTGATTATCGTCCTGAGAACTTATCTCGAATTTTATTCCACGAAATTTACACAATGAGTTTAAGTAATCAAGAATCGATACCAATGCAACAAAATTTCTCATCCCGCGATGGATCAATCGAGATCCAGCGAGCAACCAACCGATCGCAACGATTTTATTCTGTTTATCGCCCGAACGAACAGTTAGAGAAACGAGTAAACGAACGATGGGGAGGAGAGCGGGTGGGGAAAAAAATTTGGAAAAAATACAGGGACCAAGAGTTTGTTTTTTCCGTAACACTTGAAGGGAGCTGAGGGATCGATAAATCGTAATTCGAGAAGAAAATTGCTGAAGCAGACTGTTGAACTCGCTAATTTGTTAATTCGCGTACTGAGAGAAATACATTTGCGATCGTTAGACGTTCTAAGCAAATTATTTATTATGGAACCATTATGTTTTGCTTTGCAGGATAATTGAATCGATGGTAATCGTAATGGTGAAAAGCTGTTTGTTGCAATCCAAATTGCAACGGCACGAGTTCACGGTAAAGCATATTGCGTATTGTATATGTTGTATTAACTAAATAATTTATACGAACGTATTGTTAAGGTACGTCATCAACATTCTTCGTGGCGGCTTTCAAACCGAAAAGTTAGAGCTTGTATTCGATTGAACGATCAGTATTCCGTTTATTCGATTTCTCGCGAAGGTATTCGATAGACGCGTACAAATTTTTGTTGTTGTTGTTTTCATTGATGTATCGTGAACTTTTATCGAGGAGTATTTAACGAAAAGAGGAACACGAAAGGCAGCTGTTCTTGCCTGTAACTTTTTAACTTACATTTTAATATCATGCATGACTGTTCCTACGTTATTTATACGAACAGAGTGTTCGAATTGTATTTTTCTACATTTCTATCGTACTATTATTTCCTTCCTTTCTTGACCACACGAACCTGCAACGAGTGTTCGTTCGTTATCGCTGAAATTATTGTATCTTTTGGATACACCTTTATCTTTTATCATTCAATGGACTTGCGCGTTCATTGGTGTATTTATGAACGAACACCATTCACGTGGTTCTCTCAGTACGAGAAACGTAGGAACAATGTATATCATATATGCAATTGACAGTGTCGTATGTACGAGGACGAACCAGAGTCTACGCGAAGATCGCGTAAATAAAGAAAGTATAATTCATCGATCGAGCCGCCAAAATCGGGCCGCCATCGTACGCCAGACTCCTTTCTCATAAATGATTTTTTCATAGGATAAAACGAACAATTTATCGATGTACATTTCGAGCTGCTCGAACAGTATTAAAACGATGCGTTAAAGTTATGATTATTTGATTGACTGGCACAGTAGAACAAGCCATATGCGGTCAGACGTACTTTAATAAGAATCTCAAGTGTTTAATCTTCTTAAACTACCTAATTAATAAATTTGCCAGACTTTGGATGTTTTGAAGAAATAACTGATGTTAACTGAGAAGTTTCTGCTCAGACAGGTATTATTGATAATTCTTTATTGGAATTAAATAAAAGCTTTCGGTTCAAGAAAAACATCTGGGAAATGGTTCAGTTTGAAAAAGTATTGACAATTTATTATTTAATTTATTATAATTCCATCGATTAACAAATTGACTATCAAATTTAAATACTTAATAGAATAATTAATAAAATGAAAGATAAGGCAAATATCAATCAATTGATAATGAAAGCAAAAATTTGAAAATTAATCGATAGAATTCCTAATGATTGCTATTCTAACGTCTCTTGCCATACGTGTCTTCTTCTACTGTTCCAATCAACGTGTTAAGTACACATTCTGTCACCCATTAGCTCGCGTACATCTATAAATACCTTACGCCTACTTCATCTCTTAGGGAATTTATTTATACAAACATCTCATACGCGTGTAAATATTCGCTAACGACATATATTCACCAAGCACGTTCATCTCAACGCGGATCGTCGTTCAGGAAAGGGGTCTGGCACCCACGGTAGCCTCGAGAATGTTTTCACGTTAAAATATATCGAAGTTGACAATTATCCATGCACGTTTATCAATAATGCATACACGATTAAACAGTACGAACGTAAGCAGTAATAGTTAAACGAGTGTTACCGTGTGAGCGTCGCGTTGTCGATATTCACGAAACAAAAAAAAAAATCATAAAAAGTAAAAAAAGAAAGAGTGTTCTGTAACCATATAAAATGAAACGATCAACTTGCCAGGTCCGTGTTTAACACGCCTCGTTTTCGATCCTTAAATGGAAAGACGAAACGGGAAGAATCACAAAAAGGTAGAGGACCTCGACAAATCGATACGATTTCTTTCGATTTCTCGACCGATTTTCTGAAGGGACAGCTCGTGCACGACCGTCGTAATATTTTCTACCGATCGCTTTTTTCTACGATTTTTCTAACACGACACGGTGAGAGAAAGGAGGGGAAGGTGACTGAACGGTCAAGAAATCGATCGAATGTCGTTAGAATTCGAGAAACGTAAACACTTTGGCCACCCTGTGAGCTCGACCCGTTGAAATTTCCACGAGGAGACGAACACACCGTATAGTTTGCGATTCTGTACATAAAAGAAGGAAAGTCGTGTATATATATATAATTATATGACACATAAACATATTGCGTATATCTATGCGTTATCTAGGATGTAAGTTGGTTGGATAGGCCGTGAATCGAATTTAAAGGAGGATTATCGGCCCAAGCTAATTGCCGATCGATCGATCCGGGATCGCCTAACGATACCTTCTAGTACACACGAACTTTCATCCTCGAATGATTGATTGATTGATTGACTGGTTGGGAGAGAAACACGAACACACTTGCTTACTGTCTAGTCACTAGATCGTTAGTCGGAAGCCCGTGTTCCCGTCGCGATTCGAAAGCACGAGCACTTGTCTTCCGGGTTTTTAATAATTATTGCACTGGGAATCTTAATAAAAACAGGGAATTGAAATGGCTGACGATTTATATGCCAGAAATGAACATTTTTATTAGAAACAAAGTGGCATTCTATCACTTGAATGCTATAAACTTTCAACTTTTACCATATTTATGAATTTAAAAAGAAAATAAATTGTAAGATTATTTAAAATTTTCATTGTTTTTCAGCACAGTAAATTTGGCACTTTTGATTTTAACTCTATCGTGTGATAAAGATGTAACATTCCACCAAAAAGTGATTTTTTATCGATTTCTGGGATTACGTCGTTCACCATTTCAGTTCTTCAATTAATAATTTTAGGTTTATCCCGTTTTCAAGATTTTTTTTATCGTCGATAAATATACAGAGTGAAACATTTAATCAAAGATATTTAGGTATTCTTGTTTAAATGTCCCACACTGTATATTATGAAAGAAATTTGATTCGATCAGTATTTTTGAGAAATAAAAACGGCAGGTCCGATTTGTAACATTTTTTTAAGTTTTGTAGTATCTTAATTTTTTAGTTCTTTAAAAATGAATTTATTAAAATATCAATGAAATTGTATTTTAGTTTATGTAATTTACCTTCTTCATCATTGCTACTCTTTTTAGTTTTTAATCATGGTGCTTTGATTGTTAATGTAGTGTACATTTTTGACTGTCCTTTTTTATTTTCTCTACAATTTGTATAGGAAATTGGATAATGAAATGAAATTTAATTTTAAGTTTTGGTAATTAGATCAAAAGTAAAAAGATGCCGTGCTTTTTCATCGAACCCAGAACACGGACTGTATTATGCCTAAATTAAGAGTATTCGGGTTAGACTTAACGTTAAGTTTCATGTTAAGCGTACATTTTTGGTCGACATTCCCTTAATTATAAGGCGTTTATTAATTGCACGAAGAGTTTTACGTAGATCTGCGTATTTTCTTTTTCTTCGCCGATTTCACCTGCGTGTGATTCCGTTTTATCATTCGATTCCATCCAGAATTGTTTCGTGGCGATCGTCGTTCCATTTTGCGAGTAATCACGATCGTTTCGAGGGATCGATCATTCTGAAAGGATCCTTCGATGATTGAACGTAATTCAGTCTCTTCAAACTCGTGATTCAATCGTGAAAACGAGAGATTCGATGTAACCGATTGAACGATCGACAGCTCAATTTTCCTTCTTTTTTACAATTCATATTTCTATAATTAAAAGTTTATGACATTAGATTGTATGTATCAATATATACAAAGTACCGAGTAAGTGAGAAACGTTTTTATTAATTGAATAACACTTTCCAAGTCTGATTCTACACTGACCATTTTGTATTATATTTTGATCGCCAACAAGTTTCAAACCGATGAAATAAAATTATTACTATCACCTAGGAACATTTTATTAAGGATATACAAAGTTTCCTTCAATTTACATAAGAGACTTCAGTATTTTGAAATCTTATGAAATATTTAACAAACATAGGGACAATTATTATAACAATATTTATTATATTAATTTCATAAATAATTTTACAACAGTAATAGCTACAACCTTAGGTAATCACAGACTTTTTTTGTAACGTAAATAATTGAAACTCAAATAACTTTATAAGAAGTGTTAACTTTTTACAAAATGAAATAGTAGTTAATGTTTTATTTGAAATCCTACAGAAAAATAAATATACAAATTTTCTAGTAATCAATTTTTAGATTCGATCCAAGTTAATAATTTACACGAAGATCGTGATAGTAATTTCTATTTTATTTTATAGCATAGAAAAGGAACGATTGATTCGTGCAACCAAGTAACTGCCAACGTTACACCAAAGTCAATAAGAAAATATTGTTTACGGGTCAATTTAGCTGTCGATCGATCGATTAAATAACATACAACGATTTCGATAATAATGTTGCAGGATCTTCGCAATCTCTCAACGTAGGTCGCCGAAATATTTCGTTGTTCTTCGTTTCAATTGTTTGTACATCGATTTTATTGTAAAAAATAAATCGAGATTTTCGTTTTACAGCTTTCTGTTCTATCCGATCAAATGTGTTGGGACTATTGTACATAAATAGGCTCGAACATGTAACAGCGACAAGACAGCAATTACAATTATTGTAGAAACGATGATGTCTTATGAAATAAACTACAGATTAATGGACGTTTCTTCAAAGTGTATTCTTTCAGACGATACAGTGCCAAAAGCATGCTGGTCCTGGTACAACATTTGTAGAAAATTATTTAGTATTTTTCACATTTCATGTACCCAATAAGGACAGTTAACTAATCTAAATTACTTATTTTAAGTATTTCTTCTGGTAACTTTAAAGTGACTACATTTGCTCCAAAAAATTAATATATTACTATTAACTGTTTGTGACATTAAAACTCAATATTATACTCTGATACACAGGATCAGATTATAATTTACACCTACTTATTTTAAATTATATATTATTAACAAGAGATTAATAATATTTTACAGAAAATAGTAATGATGATTCTGTATGTTAACCTATATGTAGAAAAATATGATTTTAGGACGATCAAATATTAAACTACCATTGAACATCTAATAAGTAAACAATTTAAGTATTCTAGATATTTTGTTCAGGTGTTCTGTTCATATAAAATTTTCCCCGTAAAAATAATATGAGATTTTGCAAATTTTTATCTGCCTGAAAGAGATTCTTTAATCTTCTGATCGATCCATCGACGATAATGTGCAACGCGAACGTATACACCTGGTTTATTGGCTCTTCCACAATGTTGCCCCCAGCTGGTGATTCCATATAGCGTGAAAGCACCTGTATTGAAGATAAAGGAAGCGATCAATTTTTATTTTCCACTTAATTAATATTATGAAAGTCGAAATATTCTAACATATTATAAATCTAAAAATTTTATTCATTTAATTCGGCACGAAGTATCTTATTATTAGTTTCTTAGAATTTGTCTGTATTACCATTGTGATAGCACGCTAAAGGTCCACCAGAATCTCCGTCACAGGTGTCAATGCCCTCATCAAGATAACCAGCGCAAACCATCCCGTCGCTAATTGCACCTACACCGTAAATGTGTTCGGCACGGCACACAGATTGATCCAACAATGGTACCCAACCGTACCTCAGGTCCTTGGAATGAGCTGTAACGTTGAAATGTTCTATCGTATCTCAAAGTTTCTTCTTCAAATTTTACACTTCAGTATTTTGAAAATACTAAATTAATTCCAGTTTTAATTCATAAATTAAATTCCAAAGGTTTTGAGTGATCGTTTACCTGAACTTCCAGTCTCGATACTGCCAAATCCGCTGATGGTACAATTAAGACCTGGTGGGTACTCCGCATTTTCAGGTGGCAAACAAATGGGCATGATATTCCTGCCAAGAGGGATTCCTCGACCTTTCAACAACACAACAGCAATGTCGTTGTTCATTCGATGTCCTTTACGAAAGTCTTCGTGTATGTAATAGTCCTCGATGTTGGCTTCGATTTCCGTCCCTTCGTCTATCTAACAGATCGGTGTATATGCTATTTACTTAAAGAATATGTTATTTATAAAGAAAGAATTATTCATAGGTTCTTAAATACCTCTGTGTTGTAATCACCAGCTCGAACGAAGTACGTCCCTTTATTGTATCCTTGCAGACAGTGAGCGGCAGTGAGTACGTGCAGAGGTGAGAGAACCACTGCACCACACCAGTGATTCGATCTGCTGTGTCCTCGAACACGAATACTCGCCTGTCGATTTGTCAAAAATTACAGAAAATTATTAAAGAAACTATTACACAAAATCTGGCAACCTTGTGATATAAATTTTGATAGATTGGAAAATTAATTTAGAAAATTTACAAGAAGTCGATCTAATTTCGAATTTATAAGAATTTTTAATTATAGGAAAAATCTAACGTACCTGCCAGGGATAGGTGCCTTTAGGTGCGATGGAACCGCGCACCACCCTTTCAAATATAAGATCGTCATCTTCGTTGAAATCTTTCAGTCGTTTGCCGCAATCCGAAGGGAGTATGTCGTTGATATCCGTCTCTGGTATATCCGTCACAGTTTTCCAGTACAACTGCAATTATTGATTCGATAATTGCATCCATGGATTTGATGGACAAAGGAGATCATCAGGGTCAAGGAATGAAGTAAACAAGCCACGTAATCATTGTGCAATCACAATTTTTATTGAACTGTAATAAATGTCCTATCGATTGTTTACAAAATCTCTCGACAATTTCCTGTTACAACATACTAGATTGTTAAATAGTTTGTATAATTATTGTACTTGCTCTGATACCTTCCAATACTTCTTAAAACTAAGAATTCGACTAAGTAGCTACATATTGAAACTTGCTAAAGCTACACTAAGTCAAAATAAAAATAAAATTAAACAAAAAATTAATGAACTACATACTATCTAGTGTTACTTACAAAAATGCAACAGTTTTTATAGTTACTTTAAATAAGAAAAATAATTTAAACGCGACTACGAGAGCCTCTGAATTGGTACATACTATAAAAATAATTTAATTTCCTAATTCTCAATTTGTTCGTAACACAGCCATTTCTACAATGTGTATAGGTACTAAAGGACTTGATTGAATAAATATTTAAAGTGGACTATTGGGTTGAAATTCCCCTTCGTCGAAGGAGAATGTTTCGATTTACCTCGGAATCGTTAACGTCTCCGGGTGTACAAATTACACCTGCGTCCTCGTCGTGATTGCAATTATGTTGACCCCAGTGATTGTGATCGCATCGATACAACTGCGACTCGTTTCCGTGACAGAAAACCTTGTTTGGAGAAAGATTGCATTTAAATAACATCGATCGAACTTCGTATTGTTTTTAAATTAAATTTAAATTTAATTCTCGAGTCTACTCCGCTATTCAGACATTACTTCTCTAAATATGGCTTATTTTAATCGAATCGCCTTTATATGTATCTATAAATCTAGGTCGAATTAAATTATTGATTAAAAACTAAGATAAAGATTGCAAGAAACAAATTATTTACATCTTTAATATTGAATTAATAAAACTTACTTCGTCCAGCCAAATCGGTCCATCCCCAGATCCAAAGAAACCATCTTTCTTAGCAATAGCTTGACCACCATATCCCAAAGATCTGCAAATCACTGCCGCTGCTGCACTCGAAAAGTCGTCGTCGCAAACGGTGCCCCATATACCATGATGACGAACTTCGACCCTCCCTTCGAGAGGGGAACTTCCGTTCACTAGACGTATCTCAAAAGGTGCCTGAAATGATTAATAATATTTAAAGCCTTTGTATAGTAAAAGATGCGTACATTAAAACGCACTCGAGTTACAAATTAAGCCAAAAACACTAGTTAATTTAAAATCCTGTTTATTTATAGACCTATATATTTGAAAATGTTTGTAAAAGTCATTTGTTTCAAAGATTTTGAACCCGAAAGCTATCTCAACTTTTTACTATTAATAATAGTATTTTTTCAATCGCCTCGTGAGACTACGCTAATAGTGTTACAGAAATAATATTGGGACGATAAGTCGATATGACTTCCGGTTCCTGAAATATCGTTGTTTGAAGTGAAACATCATTTTTCGCGGTTCCAATATCTCTCTCTCACTCGCGCAATCCGACCTCCTTGTCGCACGTCGCCCTACTGGCCTACTTTCGTACTGCGCAGACGCGTACTACGTTGTTTACTAATAGTACTACGTGCGTACGCACTTCCAGGAAACGAAGTAGCTCAATCCCCATTCATGATCCGCCCGCCACAGGGGTAAACTTTGAAACGCTATATCTCGGGAACCACTTGAGCTACCGACGTGAAACAAATTGATTTGTCAAGAGAATTATTTTCTCTATTTTTCTGAGATCATCGCTTAGAAAAAATATTTATTTAAAAAAAATTTTTTATTAATTTCTTATATTAAAATATTATTTCAATGAAATGTTTTTGCATTTATATTATGCATCCTAAGTCCTGGATAATGAAATTATTACTTTTATAAAAAAATTCATAAGAAAGCTGAGAAATTGAAGAATTTGTAAAAGTTACTACAATTAACAAACATTTCTTTTCTGAATATTTAAGTTTTACATAAATCTTTACTTATTTGCATTAAATTACTTACATCGCAGTGCTCAGAATTTTCATCAGAACCATCCGGACAATCAACAACCTCGTCACATATGAATGCAGTTGGAATGCATGTGGGACTCCTGTCGCATTTCCAATGACCTTCTTGACAACTGTCCACTGCTGTCTTGCAGACAATACCCACTGCTTCTTCTGGTTGGCAATTATGTACACCCCATCTATGAAAAGAGAATTAACTAAAATGAAATAATGTTTTAGCATTAATTTATTTTACTGTTGATGTGTTTTAAAGTTACCCATCAAAGTCGCATTCTCGTAGAGAAGTCTCGTTGCCTCGACATTTCAATTGATCAACCATAAATCTCGTTGGTGGATCTAGATTGCCATAAAATCCTCCTGGTTTAATTTCCAGAGCACCAAGACCAAAGCCAAGTTCTTTGCAAATTACTTCAGCGTCAATCATTCCAAAACCATCGTCGCAGACTTGACCCCATACTCCCAAGACTAAAAATTGTTACGTTATTATTACTAGAATAAACCTTGAATTCTTCGTTAAATATTGAAATCTTTAGAAGATGCGGTCTTACTCTTAACTTCAATTCTGCCTTCGTAACTATTGTCCGAACCAGCCAATCGAATCTCGTAATCCAAATTTTCCACGGTGCAAATACTTTCATCGCTACGATCGTTGCAATCGTTCTTCCCGTTACACACTTGCGTCTGATTTATGCATTTCCCATTTCCGCAAAGGTACATTCCCTCGCAATTTATGCTTCTTTCTCTCATTTCATAATAGTCGTACTCTTTGTTGGGCTTCAGAGCTCCTGTCATGCCTACGTTACTGTCGCTTAAGAAGCAAATATTTTCAGCCGATCTGAAATTATATTTTCAATCTCAAATTCTAACAAACGTCGATAGTGATTAGATTTTTATTCCATTGTTATTAATTATTGATTCAAATTTTAGGTACTTGTGCGAGAAAGATCTGCAAGTGAAATCAGCCTCTTTACACCTGAAAGCGCATGTTTTCAAGGGTGTATTCAACCACTTTTGAACGTCGTGGCCCTCGAGCTTCTGTTTCGTGTGTTTTTGGAATAAATCCATGTGCGAGGTGCAACCTTTCTCATCTGCGCCGTTTGTGCAATCCTTGAAATGAATCAATCAGATTAATTAAATGCATCGCCTTTAATTTATTATTAAGACTGTTGACTTGATTAAATTTTTTTATTGGATTTGAATATTTAATCTTCACTGTACGAAGTGACGAGTATTAATGTACCTCATCTCCATCGCAAACCCATCGTGATGGAATGCATTGCCCTGGCGAGCATTCGAAATACTTAGGATTGCATTGACCAGTTATAAGAGATTTTGGAGAACCTGAAGAAATGACAGTATTATTAATCATTTTCAATCTATCAACTGTTAGGAAATACCTTGCATAAATATAGAAATTTTGTATAAACCGTACCAACATTTCCACAATGGGGAATATCACAATGTTCTTTCTCAGCGCCTGGTCCCGTGAAACACCATGGTCTGTTTTCTCTATTAGGATTCGGATTTCTACAGTAATTGTGAGTTTTCAATTTTTCTCTGAGCTCTCGATTAACTACCTATAATTCAAAAATCTATATTACTAAATTTCGATGAATATAAATAATATTCTGCCCGTTTCAAAAAGATGATCATAAACATAACATAAGTAACGTAAAAATATTAAAACTGACATTGACTGTAAGCGGATAGGCAATTTTTGGATCGCCCCATGAAAGACATTCTTTCCCTGTCGCCGTAACATTTGCATTTCCAGAATATTCAGCTCCTTTCCCATAAATGCAACCTGAATTCATTATTTACAATATCATTAATTCCACGTTAAATATTGAGATGTGTTAAAAGACTAATTGGCTGGTCCTTACCAATATCATCGTAGGGTCTCTTACAGATGTAAGAGTGGCCTTTAGCAGATGTGGCACAATCTTCTGTGTCCCAGAAAAAGTAATCAGCAACGCAAATTGAGTCCGGCCTTTCGTGACACGGAAATTTGCGCTTCATTACCAAACAAAGAGGACGAGAGCCCACGAACGGAGGTACCCTTTTATCTTCCAACCAGCCTGGCCACCATTTGGTAAATCTGACAAATAGGTGCATCAAATTCTTATAAATATTGCATGAAAAATTACATCGTTGAAATAATTTGAAAAGTTGTATCACTTGAATTTCGCGCGAGACGCGTCCTCCCAAAGCCAGAGGGTTCGATTCATGGTGGTAAAACCGACGCCGGAAGTCATAATCGAGCCGACTTCCGGGTGCATATGCACCAACCACTCGGAGATGAAATCGTTTTCCGCCTGGCTGGTGATGTCGATAAGCCGTGCCTGTCTGTGCGTGCAATAATCCAACGCTTCAGCGTGATTCAAACTGCTATCAGGTTCTGCCAGATGATAACACTGCCCCTCGTATGGTAATTCGTCCTTACGGCAATGAGCCACGCGATTTAACACGCATCTCACACCGATGGCATCCCTTTCCACTCGACACTCTGGTTCGTGAGTGAATCTATAGAATGACAAATGAAAAAATCCCTTATTATTCCATTTCTGATATACCAGAATTATGGTAAGGTTTTGATTAAGTTAACAAATTGATATAAAGGGGGTATTATATGTATATTTCCCATAGGTCATAGGTTAAGTTTTCAAATATTTTAATATTTTTTTACAAAAAATATGATTTCCATATTCGGAGAACATTACCAAAATGACTAAAAATAATCTAGTTTTCACCTGATATGTTACTGTTTGTCTAATTACAAATCTAATTATATTTTGATAAGCATCAAGTTACAAGTCACGTTTACCAGAAGCTCTAGAGCTTAATTGCATTTTACTGCGATAATTCCAGTCCAAACAAACGATAAGACATCTGTTGTATCTAACAATTATGAATAATAAAATTGCTTGTAAAGCGTTTACATTATGATTCATAGAAGACAAAGTTCGAAGTATTTCGTTAGCCAATTCATTCTTGCAACCGTTAACGTCAGAGGAATTTTTATGGATTGATTAAATTAATCAACACGAATTTTTATGATTATGGTGACTTACTTGCAAGATTGAAACTTGGACTCGTTGCCTTGACACGAGACAGTATTTGCGGCGATCCAAGTTGGCACACCGTTTCTGTTATTTCTTCCTTGCCAGGCCATTTCTGCCCCTCTGTCAAGAAATTATTTCTTTGCTAATACTCAAAATTATATGTATTATTTTAGAAATAAGCAACAACATTGAAATACCCGACATAACCAAGTTGCTTGCACACGACGTGTGCTTCCTTCAAAGTCCAGCTGTTCCTCGAATCGCAAACAACACCCCAGCCAGGATTCATTCCTTGAACTTCAACGTAGCCATCATGAGGGCCGGAACCACCCCTAAGTCGTACCACCTAATGGTAAAATATTTGAATTACTAATTAAGATGGATTTAGAGTGATATCATCACTGAGAGATCTTTATATTTTAATAAATAAATTCCCTGTTATTGTATTCATGATATTTTATTAATTGTATTAAAAATCCCCACCTGACCGGAAATTGGTGTTGGTATAACAACTTTCCTCGAATGATCCAGTGGTTCGACTGGTGGTATGTAGTACGATGGGAATGGTGGGTCCTCTGAAAAATAATATTTAATACATTAGTATATCTTTAATTAATAGAAAATACCCTTCATTATTCATAAAACACGAACTAAGTTTAATACAAAAATTATAAAAGAATAATGCCAAACAAGAAATATGTTATTACAGCCTCAAGATCTTTTCAAGCCCAATGTTAATAAATCGTTCCAAGAGCACTTCATGCCACAAGCAAATCTGTTATGCAATAAATTAATAACCAAACTACACACTTACCCTCAGTATGCTTCACAAAAATATCTGGAAAGAGCTTAAAATATTAATTAATATAACGAACTTACCTTCAGCGAATGGAGCAGCTTCGATATTGAAAAGATCTACGTCAACCTTCTTCTTATTAATTTTCATGATCACGGAAGATTCGGTGGTCGTTTGAGATTTATTGTCAAAAACCATCACCGGCTTCCAGATGTCCTTATCCTCGTCCAACACGTCTACATCGTAATCCAGATTAGGCTCAACAACTTCCGGGTGTTCCGGTGTCGAATCACCCTGCTCGATGGACACGGTGGGCACGTTTGGATCCATCGTTGGACTTCCGGACTGGCCAGAAGTGTACAGCACCCTTCTTGAAGGAACCGTCGCATCCTCCATAAAAACTCTGGTCGTGTCATCGACATTGCTTGGTACTTTGGGATATTGGGTATTTATCACAGGTGTTGTTGTTGAAGGTTTTTCAGGAGGTTTAGGAGTGATGGTTTGTGGTTGTTGATTATTCGGTGAAGTAAAATTTGGAGGCTCGTATGGTGGAGGTTGAAGTTCAACCGCCGGTACAGTTGGATATTGCCAGCCAATTGGATGGGTTAAGTTTGGACGAGATGGTTCGTAGTATGGTGGCTTTAAATTCGTAGCTGGCACAGATGGATAGAAAATGTCAATTCTTGAAATGTTTGTGGAAAAAGGAAAAATTAGTGTTTGATTGTGGACTGGGTAAGGTGGAGGTTCAAGGTTTGATGATGGCACGGCCACTCGGTGATAATTCGTACCTGTTGAAATGATTATCGATTATTAAATATGGTTCACTTGGAAAAGTATTTCTTTAAATATTTAGATATTACTTATTTAATAATTGGAGATTCTTAGAATTAAATTAAAAATCAAAATTACCAGAACCATCTAAATCTCCAGAATCGAAAGATCCATTCATGGAATAATATTTAGGAGTACGATGACCACGTCCATTACTGGAAACAGTTCTGTTTCGTAACATATTATGTTCGACTGTTCTATTTTCAGGTACATAATACGGTGGCTGAAGAACCAGTGATGGTATTGGATAAAAGATAGGCGTTTGAGAATCAATATAAATGTTCTGATCAGTTTTATGGGATTCATTTGTACCAGGGATGTCATTCGGTCTATAGGTTTTTGTTTTCGAGTGGCCCTGATTCACCTCGATTTCTTTCGTGATAAAATGACCCCTTGTACCATTTACGTCCACGTAAACGTTACTTGGATAAAGTGGCTTTGATGAATTAAATCTATTTTTGACGCCTGCAACAAAAATTCTTTTCATATAAATTGCAATATAAGAATATAAAAAATATATTTAAAAATTAGAGACACTTAATACAAGCCACAAAAGTGTTGAAATATTTCACGTTTACACACCTGGTCGATATTGTCCCTTAACATGTTCATTAATATTCGGTTTCGAAGGCCATAGATCTAACTTCGTATCCACTTCTTTTCCAGCCGTGCTTTGATAAATATTTGTTCTATTTTCCCATTCACGAAATTTGTCGTCTCCGTTTGGAACACCTAAAAGAAATGAAACTATCGCTTATACCTAGTGCTTATCATGTCCGACACTAATATTGATCCCTTAATTTCATGAAAACCAAGAAAACACAACTTCTACACCCATCAGAACAATGTTACCCGAACAGTTTCATTCAAATAATATATGATATTTCGATTAAAATGAATGTATTACCTTGTTTTCCAGAATATCAGCACCTTCTTTAATCCAAAATGTGTATCAGCTTTACCTTATTTGACTAATTACTTTCATTTATTTTACTTACTGTTATCGTGGTGGTTTTTTAGGTTTTCTTCAATTAAAGGTCTTTTTAATCCACGATGCAACAATAGTCATGCATTTTCTCAAGAATTTCTCAAATTATTTAGAATCGACCCAACATGCTTTGCAGGCATAAATTAAAAAGCAGAAAGTATGAAATTGAGAAGAAAAGAAGGTAAAAATGCAACGTCCAAGTTAGATATTTACAAATAATAAATAAAACATCGAATTTAGAAAAATAATAAAATAAAATATTAACTTAGCTATAATATGTTCACTATGGAAAAAAACATTTTATACAATAAATAATATGTCCATGAAATTAACCCAATTTTGATATACCACCATACAAATACACTTTTAAATGTTATTACAAATTACGAAATACCAATTTCTATCATAAACTACAATAAACGCAAAGCAAAAAGTCACCTTGATCCCATGGTCGATTCGGTGACGAAGGCACCCGCGGTGGTCCTGGACCAATCTGACTCCAGCTTGAGGGAACCATTACACTTCCTGTCGAAGAGGGTTGCATCCAATTCGTCTTATTTTTCGACCCAGTCTGTTCATCCACGGGCAACTGGTAGCTGTTGTCTACGTAAATATTCTGTCCAGGTGGAGGCGCTGGGTAAAGAGCTGATTCTGGGAATTCAGGATTCGTTCTTCCATATTCCTGTCGATTAGGAGTGAACTCTTGACCGCTTCTCCTGTTTGCAGGTAAATTGCCCGGAGAATTCGGCGAATAATCGAATCTTCCAGGAGAAACGTCCCCACGATTCTGTCCCTGGTCAGTGAAAACCTGCTGAGTCTGCTGACCAGTTTCTTCGGTTTCTTCAGGATAAGGGTTGTTATGGGTCCTGTGATGATGAACGTGGTGATGTCCTGAAGGAGACTGCCAGTCTCCTTGACTTGGGCTTTGAGAAAACGGAGGAGAGGGCTGTTGGGTTTCTGTATTTCCAGGAGGATAGTAATGATGTTCGTGGTGATGATGATGATGGTGTTGATACCCATTGTTATAACTTGGGGTCTGACCACTGGTTCCATGGTTATGGTGCCACTGTGTATGTGGAGTATTTGGAACTGACGGTCGATTCCAACTATCCGTACTCCCTTGACCGGGATAAGGATGATGACTTTGGGAATAAGGTGGTGCAGCAGTGGTCCAGGCGGATGGTTTCCAGCTTGGTCTCCAGGTCGGTCTCAAAGAATCCCAATCGGTAGGTTTCGCTGTCGTCCAGGGGCTGGGATTCCAATTAGGCTTCGAGGTTGGCTTCAACGATTCCCAATCTGTTTCTGGATAAGGTAAGATTGTCACAGAATGAGTTGAATGTCCAGGCGATGGAAGACCTTTATGCTGCCTGGATCCTGGACTCGAAGGACCCTGGGACCACCAGGGTGGATTCGTTGCTGTACCAGCCAGTAGGTCTCTGTAGAATGGAACTAATCCATACGTTTTGTTAGTATTGCGTTCTCGACCTTTATAATATCATTATTGTCAGATTAATTAAAAATTAATTCCAAGCAGAAATCGATAATACTGAAACATTTTTAAACTTGAATATTAATCGTAATTATTGAGATATTAAAATATTTGTTGTGTAATTACTTTCACTGCAATTAGCCACATTGTAGCGCCAATATTTGAATTCACAAATGGACGTCTCAGGGTTGAATGCATTTGTAGGACCACAATCTCCAATGAAAGTTACCCCATTGATGCATCGGAGATACTTTCTGCACGTTTCCGGATGTGGCAAATTTCCAGTATGGTTCTCAGGACATACAACATTCTTCATTGGCCATTGTTGATTGTATTGCGGTTTTTTGTAACCGTAATGATCGTAATAATAAGAATACACTTGTGGCGGAGTCGCTTCTTTGGGTTTTAAAGCATCTGTATACATATTTTAGTGACGATAAAATTTCATTCTTGTGGTACACAAAGGTTACATTAATTATGGTTTAAATTGTTCAATATGTTTTGTTTTAAATTAATGAAATCTTACCTTCGCAGCCTTTCACGTTGTAAGGCCAATCACAAACGCTGATTGCAGGATTGAACACTGTGCCAGGGCCACAATTCATTATAAACGTTCCACCGCTTGCACATTGCAAAAATTTTGTGCAGTCTGAGGGATGCGGTAACATTCCTGTTAAGTGAGGGGGGCATCGTGGTTCCTGTAATCATAATATATTATGGTTGAAGTTTTCTTTAAAAAATATCAAAACCAATAAGTAGAGAACATTTTTCTAGCTCTCTATGTCCTATTAAGCAATACTATATATTTTTACGTTACAAACTTTACTGTTTAAACAATTCTTTGATATAGATAGAAAAAATTTAATTGTTTAAACTGACTTGTAGTTGATTGTGTCCTAAATGACCATGTCCTCCGCCAGATAACAGTGGCTCTCGTCTTCCCGGCGTATCCAAGTGATCGTTCGACGGAAAGTCAGCCACCTCCCCACCGTAACACTTGACTTTGTGTGGAAAATCGCATTCCAGCGTGTCTGGATTGAACAGAGTACCAGGAGCGCAAGGCTGAACGAAAGCTCTACCCTTCCAGCAATTCACGAAGAATTTACAGTCCGGAGGATACACGAATTGTCCAGTGGAGTCGAAATCTGGACACTGGACACCGTTTTTGGAGTCGTATCGAGCCACCGTGAATTTTTGTTTCGGTAGCAGAATAATGTTCTCCTTTCGAGGTTTCTGAAATATCAAATCACATCTTTTTCTATGAATACATTTCAAAGAATCAGAATTTTGTAATTTCTAAGGAAAAAAATTGATTTATTACTGTGCTGTCTGGCGGTATTTCTTCATGAAATTCCTGTTCATCCTTCACTTCCGTCTGTGACTCTTTTCCTCCAGGAACCTTTGGTTTCTTCCATTTTTCCTCTTGCTTAAACGAATCACTTGGGTTTGCAGGAAACTTCTGGTTTTCCTGTTTCTCGAACTGGCTGTATTCCAAGGAAGAACCTTGCTTTTGTTCGAAATTCGTTGGATTTTGTGGAACGTCAGCGAGCTCCGTTCTCTGTTCAATTTCACTTCCAGGATTCTTCCTCCAAGGACTCCAGGTTTTCGTTTCAGCGTTCACGGTGTAAGGTTTTCTTAGGCTTGGGTCGTCAGCATCAATGTGCCATTTTGGAGAACGCGATGGATCGGAATCTTCCTTGGAATCAATGTCATCTTTATCCGATGAATACCATGGAAGCACTGGTTCTCGTCGTTTTGGCGGCTTTGTGGTCGCCTCTCTGGGATCGTAAATCTACTTGCAAATAATTAGAAACGTAACAAAATGAATATTAAACAAATTAGAAAAAATAAAAGTTTCCTGTTTTTTCTCAATTTCAGTGATTAAAGGTATGGAATTTTTATACACAATTAAGGTTGAATTTAATATTAAAATTATTTCTAAATGAAAATATACGATAACAGTTGTTTTATCCAGAAATCTTACACCGAGTAGTATAAATATTTTACAGAAAATTTTCAAGAAATAGCATTTCTTCAATAAAAATTTATTAACGAAACAATTCAGTGACAGTACAAACATAATTTATTAAATTATTTTATGTTTAGTACAATTGAAAAGAATGTTGAATATCTTCGGAGAAGGCTGTGGCAAACATCTTGTACGCGTAATTTCAAATACTAAAACAAACACTGACACTACAAACAACGTTACGGGAAGGCAAACATCATTGCACAACGTAGCTCGTTACACATATAATTCATTCTAATTTATTACAATTTTGCTAACAAACGAACATCGGTATTTTAAAATCGAATGGTCACCGAAAGCCACGACTAGAAACATTCCACGTTACTTAATTTTTTGTGTGTCAATTGTTGCAGCCCACATTCGTCGCCTTTATCGACCACCTTATCAGCCGTTATCTCATTAATACATATTAATCAGATTTTTCTTTCCTTGGTCAAAATGTAGAACCACTCGTAACATTCAAATTCTCAAATTATTTATAATTATTTATAAGGAACACAATTTAGCCAATCTATGCATAATCCACTCAAAATAAATAAATAAATTTAAAAACTGTCCCAAATAATCCACAACTTTAATTACATCTGAAATACAAATTTTTCACTTTTCACAGTAAATGCAATGAAATCTGAAAAATAAACTTTCTTCATTTTTCAAGAAAATAATTCCCTCGAAAAATCAAGAAACTGGACAGTCTTTAACAAATCACAGAAAAACGAGACGATGCTTATGCAATTTCCAGGAAACGGTGTAAATAAGTCACGTTGCATCCATCTCAGGGTTGAACCATTCGACCCACGAGTTGGTACGACGGACATGGAAAAAAAAAGGACCACGTACCGCGTGAGCAAGACCGACGACGGCACAGAGAAGAGCAAAAACGACGAAGAAACGATGGAATCGCGACATCATCCTCGACGCCTCGACGGCACTGCAAGCATCACGACGCACTGGTCTCGTTTTTCCCCGTGAAACCGAGCCGCGGCTCGATGTTGCCCAGAAACACCAGATAGCTGGTGTGTTCACCGAGGAAAACACGCGACGGTTCGGGGAAAAGAAAGGGTTATCAGTCGCGGAGGTCGAGGGTCGAGCTAAGAGATTACGCGCGAGAAAAGAGCGACCGGGCTGGAAGATCGTCGTCGAAACGGGAGCGACGAGGACCACGAAACGATCCCGGTTCTTGGTAAAACGACAGAGACAGAGGCAAGCTTTATCAAGACAACAATCGAGCCAGTGCACACAGAACTGTTTGCCAATTGACTACCGAGAGGACAAATTGGCCCTCGTTGACAACAATCAGAGACACAGGGGCTGATAAAGAGGCCGACTACGCGGCTGCGAACATCGGGACAGGAAAAGAATTTTTTTTTCAACGAAACATGGATTGTTTTATTCTGGTTAGGCTACATTCTCGTGAAGTGGGTGCACAGGTGACGAACGAGGACGGTCCAGACGATCGGGTCAGGGAAAGCTGTGCTTCTTTGGTGAACGATGCTCGCAGTTGATGTTCCCCCGTGTTCGATGAGTACAGGTGCCGGTCGTCGGATCGAACACGTAGGTGTACTGACAGTTTGTCAGGTTGCACACACCTTTGCGACATAGTAGATATTTCGAACAGTCCTCCGAGTACGGTCTCACCTCGAACTCCTTACCTTCCTGCAAAAAGCAGGTAGCATCGTGTGAAGCTTATGATAATAGTTTGATAATATTGGATAAACTATGCTAGTTCTGGCGGTATACTACTTAACAAACATCATTTGGTCAAATATGCAGTTTTTAATAATAACAGAAGGAGGATATTGCTTAATAGAATCAGTATATTACGCACATGCGATAAGGAATTCTAATGAATGATCTTTTTATTTTGCTTCAGTTAGGGAAAAAATCGTAGAGCCTTGAAACGTGACTAACTTGATAACGTTAAGTAATAATCGCAATTACATTATTAATGTTCTCAATTAAATTTTGTAATCAAATATAAATAATAAATATAAATATCGTACAAAGACCTTCTATACGTCTAATTGTCAATTTTTCTTACATATTTCATATACAAGTGTTCATCCTTTTTAATTTAATGTCACTTCATAACTCCTCAAGTTACAGATATGATACAAAAGTTTGATTTAGTTAAAAAAAATTTATGAATAAAATAGGTTCTACTTTTTATACTTACCACTTTGACCGTCTTAGCATCGGAAACAAGGAAACAGCAACATAATACACACAAGAAGATCAACGATCTCATTCTCTTACATACAAAAATGATTGCTTTGGTCGTTATATTTTTATTGTAGCTGCACAATAATGGAATTATCGGTGTATGAAATCGTAAGCGTAGAAGCTACGCTTCGATGAATGAACGGACGGGACAATTTATCAAATTCTTTCCGATATGACGCCACCGATTACCCATCTGACACCAGGCCAAAGGTCGACTCTAGACTGTTGCAGTACAGCTTTTGCGGGCAGTAGTTGGCGTGCATAAACCATCAGACGTCGTTCGGTTGATGTACAGGGCCACTCGTAGCTAAATTAGCAATTGTCAACGACGATCACGGCAACAACAATAGTACAGCCTATTTAAATCGATGATATCGCCTATCAATGATCACAATTAACCCTCCAAATTATCCTAGCAACAATATTTGACAAAAAGAAGGTTTCTAACATTACACAACTTCACATTTAATCCTTTACGAACAAAGATAAGCAATGGTTTGAACGAAATTTTATTCAATTACTCCACTTCGTACAGAACGACCGCAACAAAGAGAAAAAGCGTACTTTGGTACATGATTGTTTTCTTAATATCCATTCAAGTTACACAACAGGAATTATGAAGCAATTAGCTGCGATTCCCGCAATCCTGACGGTTCTGCAGAGGGTAGTCACACGTGCCGATGGCTGGATTGAATTCTGTTCCTGTTCCGCAGGTTAAAACGAAGCAACCGGTGTTGTCACAGTGCTGGTACTTCGTGCAATCGCCAGGAAAAGGATAAACCTCTCCCTATACATTAAAAAAAATAATTACATGATTGAATCTGTTCACTTGATAATAATAGCTTCGATAATATTGAAATATTATAATTGTCCAGTTATAGCTCAGAACAAAGTATCAAAACAAATATAATTTTATCGCGAAAATAATGTACGTTTTCAAAATTAAATAGAATTCAGTCTCGAATGTACATACCTGCGTTGCAGAGAAGAAGAAGCAAATACAGATGATCGCGAACAGCAAAACTGTGGAGAACTTCATGCTGGCCATGTCTTCCTCTGCAAATCCGTTCCTCTGATCTCAAGTATCTTCTTTGCTAACGAAATGGATTTTATATATATTGCATGTGCCACGCATAAATAAGGAACATGATTTAATCTGCTATCTGGAAGCGGTACATTTTTTCGTCGACGTCTTATGCAAGGTGATATTTTTTACGACCTCGGTACTATATGTAGAACGATCAAGATCAAAGGTGCGGGTATTATATCCGTTCTAGGAAGAAGATATTAAACTTTACATTAACATGATCATTTATAAAACATTGATGATCTTTGTTATTCGCTTTCGTAATTGAATACAATGGACTTGGATTATTCGGTTTTATTTAAGCCAACTCTGCCTTTTAGCCTTTTGTACAATTCTAAATATGGATGCGGATACTCGGAATCCGTTTTAGGTATTCTTCCTAATCTACGGACTTTTGGGAACAGCAGAAGAAGATTCTGCAGCGTTATATAGCAATTGTGAGTGGTCCAAAACAGAGCAATAGACTAAAACATTTATTTCAGAAAGATTAGTTGAATAAATTATTTCAAATTAACTTTAATGTATGTACAACTTACAGATGGCATAAATACTAAAATGCCTGTGAAAGAGATGATAAGAAATCTATTTAAATTTTTTGAATATTTCGACCATTTTGTTTCTTTTACACTGTATAACATCAGGTATATCTAAAAAAAATTGTATTTTAGTATAATGATGTTTCTTTCTTTGAATTGAGAAAATAAGTAATTTTATACTTACTTCTGTGCTGACTATCCTGGAGATACAAAAAAGTAAAGGTAATAGAAATATAGGGTCTGCCATTGTAAGATCTTTCATGAACCCAAAACCACCAGTAGTAAATTCAAGATAGGTTTGATAGGCAGCTGTAAAAAATATTTCATAAAGTTATTTCAGCACTGATTCCAGTTCAAATGTATCAATATAAAACATATACTCACCTTCATCCCTATCGGGTAACATGGTACAGATATTTTTTAAAGCAAAAGAGAAACTTATCCATATCGGTGCTTGCAATAATATTATTGCAACGTTCTTGAGTGGATGGCAATTATCCCTTTCATACATTTCCTTACGCTCTTGAAGCAACTGTTACAGGAAATAAAATATTTTTCTATAATTCTTATTTACACAACTTATTTCAATCAATTTATGATTAATGTATTCATACAGCGTGTTTCATAGCAACGGTTGCCTGTAATTTGTTCCGTTCACCAGACTGCATGCTCATTCGTGCTTCCATGGCTAATTGTTTCGCAACTCCTGTTAATTCATGTTTAAGGTTTTCTATCTTAGCTTTATTTTGATGCTGGAATAATAATCAACCAATCATGTTTTGATGAATACATTATATTACTGAAATGATATAAATTTAATAAAATCAGTGTATGTACTTCGTGTATAGTTAATGGTAGATTTATAAGCACTTCTGCCAGGCTTGTTGTAAGAATAATAGTTGTCCACCATGGTAAACCTGTTTGAGCGTGTAATATCTTTAATGCTTCCATAGCCCATTCCACAGGTACACTCTCAGAAATGACTTTCCATATGCCTTCATTATAAGCTATGGCTTCATTTACAGGGATGGGTGGTACAGTTGAATACTGTCTACTATTGTTCACTGTAAAACCATGGTTTTTTGAAATTGTACTAGCTAACACTGGAGTGGTTTTACACAGAAGAGATCCTTTAAGGATATTGCTGTGCATCTCCTGATGTATAGAAATATTTTCTCTTCTGGAAAAGTCTTGCTTAATTGAAGAATATTCCAACATTTTATTTTTTGGAAATGCATTTTCATGGATACTCCAAAATGAGACATTGTGACTATGATGAAAATATTTAACGAAAATGCTATTGTTGTGTTTAATATTTAATACAATTCTTTGAAACATTTGGACACATATAGTAATAAAAGTAAATACAAATATAATACTTATAATACAAGGAAAATGTTTTCGCTCTACGTATTTACATCCCCCCTAACTGTAATGATATAGGTTAGTTTTTTAACTAACCTCAGTTTTTATTCGTTTTTTACATTTACTATTTTTATAATATAAATACATATTTCATGAATAAGTAACAATATATTAAGTTTGAATACATCAATTTGTTAAAAATGGGGTAAAAATTACACATTTTTAAAAACCGAAATATTACATGGAAACATGCTGTAATAATAAAAACGATTTGTAATATATTTTTTTTAAATTGTTTTTAGTATATTTCACGCATGTGTTATTCTCTTTTTAAATTAAAACAAGTTTTATTAAATTGTTCGTAAGATAGATCGATAAGTACAGAAGTTACCATTCACTCCCTCTGTTAGAGGGAGAAGGTACTAGTATAAATGAACAAGAGTATAAAAATTATTTAACAAAAGCTATTTATTTATTACCCTAGTATTTCTTTCTGCGTCTACTTTATTTTATTTTACATGGAAATATTAATTAATGTAATGAAATGTCTTATTTCTGGTAAAATTTAATGTGAGTTAAAAATAATGAAGAAAACCAATTAAAACTTGAAATATTTTATTTAAATAATACCCTATATTTGTATTACTGTATCTTGGGAAGGTTGTTTCATGAGAAGCTAAAGTTTTCTATGGAATTATCATTTAAGATTGATCGATATGTTACTTAAATATATATTTTTTCTATTAATGAACATCCCCCTATGTTCAAAATCTTTATAATCAATAAGTTGAGAAATTTTTACCCATACAAAATCAAAAAATAATTGAAAAAAGTAAAAAAGAAAAGGAATCGTAACAAAAGTATTCCTTTCGGTATCGATTATCACCCTTTAGGATAGTTATCTGATAAATATGTAACTTAATACTCGAATGTTTACATCCTTCAGTAATTAGGAAAAATGATATATACCCCAAATGTTATAAAGCTAACAATTATCTATGAAGTGACAAAACAAAATGTCTACATCAGTTTCCCTCAGTTATTTTCTAAATTGAAGCGGTGTTCGTCTCAAAACCCGGAGGATCGAGAGAATGTTGTTCGCCTGGTATCTTTGCATTGACATTTACCATCCCTTCTTTCTTGCAAACTGCAGCTGGCTCCATCATCTCGAATTTCACCCTACCTTCGGTAAGAAACGGCGTAACGTCTCATCGGCAAATAGCATTACAGCCCTGGCCAGCCACCTACGACGTCAGCCAATTCTCGAGGCAGCGGTTGGTCGTGGAAATCGTAGCCGTTGTTCGCCGACGAATGGGCGTGCTGGCAACGCCCATCACCCCTTGCTACATACATCCGCACCCCTGTGTCGTCTCAGGGGTGGAGTCGACCAATGACACAGTGGTAACGTTCATCTGACAACGTGGCCTTCGGAGCCGCCCCCGTGGCTAACTAGCACTACCCCACTATAGTCACATCAGCCACTCGGCCAGCAAGTCCCCGGGCCGTCTAGTCGCCCGTTGGAATTCCCCACCTATCCTGCTGTCACCATCCTCTGACCCCTCTTCATCTATGTTACCCAACTCTTTTAGGCCAACGTACCAGCCACATCGAAGAAGTGGTGTACATCGTACAATAGCCTGACTAAAACCTTACCTAGCGATGGCTGCGAACCTGTACCCTTCGCGATCGAGAAAATGGAACAAGTTAACTATTCAGGGTGCTGTAAGAATCATTTGATATTGTACCGATGGAATGCTGAATCTTCGAGCATGTACAGTAATACAGTAGGGTATAACATAGGCTTTTCGTGAGAGGAGAAATAGATCCCTTACACTTTTTGTTAACTAAAAGAAGTCCAACCAGGTTGATGGTCAAGAACTTGACTAATTGTAAGAGGGGTGTAGTTTCAGGAAATCTTAGGTATACTTCTTCTCTAACGAGTGTAGGTAATATGCTGATACGTGACAGGAAATACTGGGGTTTTAAAGTTACTTCTAAGTTCTTGTATATTTGGAAATAGCTGTGGCCAGCTAACGTGATACCCCTCCCATAGTTCCAAGTAGAACATTATCAACTTTTGACCCCCAAAAGTCTTAATCAACGAAGGCAATAATTCAATAAAGTAGTGTTACATCTTCAGAAGCTTAATATCGTGGTTAAATCATTAATAATTATTGTGTTTCTTCGACACAACAGGAGAAGATCGAAGCCGTCGCTAGTTTCCAGGTCGACGTTATAGCCACGCCGACTCGCGGCCGTTTAGGAAATTCTGTAGGTGTGTTAGGCGTCGCCCCACACAGCCCGTCAACCCACCCTCTCTTGGAAGCACGTCGAGCGTGTTGAAGAACGACCCGTGATTCCCAACTAGTATGGCTACGGTCAGGGGAGATAGGTAACCTCCGACAGCCAATCGGGCAGCAGCCCGTATATGTGCGTACACCGGCGGCAGACGCACCAGTGCTAACACTGACATCGCTACCAACACGAACGCGATCCACGGGTACGCCCTTCCCAACCGAGATGAGTAGGTACGCCGAGGCTCGAAGCCACCTCGTCACGGAGAACGCTTCGAGACTTCGCGCGACTCTCTCGGCGTTGTGTCCGAACGACCTCCGGCCCGGTTGCCCGTCTGGGGATGGTCGACTTTGGTCAGTCGCGAAGGATGGGTCAGTTCGATAAGGCGTGCCTCTTGCTTTTCTTGCCAGTGGTACATAGGAGTGATTTGCAACCCCCTTTCCGGGCATGGGATGCTGAATATATAGTGACATCCGCGTTTCTTTTCCTTTCTTTCATTTTTTTTTGTTTTTTTTATTTTTTTTTTTTGTTTTGTTAGCCGTATTCATGATTTTACTTAGTATTTTTGATGGGTTTTTTTGAGCTTGCAATCTCGTGTCACAATCGGTTTAAGCTTTAGCTTGTTGACGCTTGCCTCGCTCTGCGTGCGCGTTTAAATGGCTCGCTCGATGGGCTATGTTTTTAGAGGATTTCCGTTCTGTATGTTTAGAAGAAGTTGATTATTTTCATGTGCGAGCCACCCATTGGTTGCGTGGTGGTTGCCGGGAATGGATGTTTTTCTCTGTCTTCGGTGTTTTGCTTATGGTACCATGAAGTAATGTATGATTGAAGTGTTTTGGCTACAGTGTTAATTCGTATTTAATTATGCTACTTTCGTTTGAATTTCATTTGAGTTCCGTAGATTTCAATTTACGAGCAAATAAACATTTCAATGTGTTATAGTAATTATCGAACATAGAATGTCTATGATATTTAATTACTCCCTCATGCTATTTATTACATTCTGTTTCCTTCACTCATATAGGTAATTAAAACGTCCGTATCGTTAAATTTCAATTACGATGCTAATTTCTGAAGGATCTAATAGATTCGATTATTGAAACTATTTTTATTTGACACACGTGTAAGATATAAGATAACGATGTGCACCGTGAAGGTGTAAACGTCGTAGGAGGTAATCTGTTGGGGTTGAAGCAACTCGCTTGATCGGGTTAAGTTGGTAGGTTTTTGGTGTGAGAAGAAGGTGGTTGGTTCCCCAGGCCAGAAATTGAAGCTTTGGTTGGCTTAGGCATGGCTGTGTTTTTCTTGCCGCGGATCATTAGAACGATTAGGGTTCCTTGGAAAAGGGAGAGAACAGATTAACGCTCGAGCTGTTCTTGCGGTCCGTTTCGTTTTCTTAAATCCACCCTTTTCGCCAGACTTTCACGATTTTAAGTTCTTCTGTATCGTGGATATTTTTTTTACATTGGATTAATGGTGCACTCAGCCCTTTTTTCGATAAACAAATTAAAACTTTAATTTCAAATCTTATTATGTGATTTTCGTAATTGGTTCCTCGAATGGCACAAGAAATAGTATTGAAAACCTAAAAAATCTAAAGTTAGTAGAAACTGAATTAAAAAGTGAAACGAATTGCGTTGGGTTAATAGAAAGTAAAATATTTTTATTATTAATGCAGCAAAGACGTTTCCAATTCCTTATAATTACATTATTATTCTTAATTAAGAAAGATCACTGGTAACCACCACTTCATATTTTATTTAATCAAATAATTAACAAAAGAAAAGGAGAAATATACCTTAAGTAACACTAGTATTATATTAATAATGAAAATTTCAATTTTAAAATTAACCCTTTGATTGTCCATACAATTTTAGCAATTGTTTACTGTTGGCAGCCATTTTCATTGTGTCAATTAACGTGTTATAAGTGGCCACCATGGAATTCTGATCGTATACCGTAGAACAGAAAGAGATTTGCTCTCCGCGTAAGAATTAAGTAGTAATATCCGTATGTGGTCAGACGCGAGGAGAGCAACGTTAGCGACAAACGTAATCAACGAATCTGTTTTGTTATTTCTAATTTCTCACTTGAAGAAAGTTCAATTCCAATTTACTAATTCCAATCACGATTTGTTTATGCGCAATTTGAAAATAAGATATAATTTAATTTAGAAAACAATGCGTTTAGTGGCAACTTGTTATGCGACACTCGTTTTTCCTTCAATTTAATATTTTTTCATTTCATTTCACGATGTTCGTACTTACATCTATTTCAATGAAAAATATTTCTAACCCTTACTAAGATTCAATCTTTTCAAGTTATTTTCAAATTTATTGTTTAATTATTACAGAAGTAGTAGAGTTTCTCGAAAAATCTGATTTCGTGAAATGTTTTAACTTTCTAAGAACGGAAACAATAACTCATAAGACTTTTCATTTTCATTATTCGATTGACTAACCACAAAGTCAATTTCTGTTGTAGGGGACAGATTACTTGATATACCGTGTAACGTATGCGGTGACCGTAGCTCTGGAAAACACTACGGCATCTACAGTTGCGACGGTAATTATTAAGCTCTTCTGTACTTTAATTCCTTCCCGTTTCGAGAAGACATTACACGTGAACAACAGATTCGTTGATTACAAGTACGTTTTCATTTCTTCAATTAATTCATTCGTTCGATAAACGGATCGCAAGCTTCAAAGAAATAAGCATTAGTTCGTTTCGTATCGTTGCGAGCCGTCCGTCGGTTACTCGAATCAACGACCCGATTGATCGACTTCTAATCGCGTAATCACTTGTGTGATTAACAGGTTGTTCAGGATTCTTCAAGAGGAGTATCCACCACAATCGACAGTACATTTGCAAGGCGGATGGTTCTATGAAAGGGCGCTGCCCCATCGACAAAACGCACAGGAACCAATGCCGTGCATGCCGACTAGCTAAGTGTTTCAAAGCCAACATGAACAGGGACGGTAAGTGATGAAGCTTGGGTAAATGTTTACGTTAGCATGGCAAGATCAGAAGAGCTTCCTGCGGACAAAGTATCGTAGGTGCGATTTCGATCGAGAAATCACGGCATCGTGGAACGCAAAGATTTAAACATTCGATTAGGGAGAATTTTTCGATACAATCGAACGTAGTCTAATTTTACGGTGAAGCTTCGATTTCACGGGTCAAAAATTGTCAGACCGCTAACGTAACCAAAGAAAGTGACTTCGACGGTCACTGGTCAGACAAACTCTCCTAAGCAAACGTGGCGACGAGCCTAATGAAACAGTAATCACCGTTCGAGTGGTTTATTTGCCTTTAATTTTACACCTGATTTGTCACAGACTACGTTTCATTTGAAATATATTCTTTGGAAGATAGAAATATTAGTTTATGATTATTTTTCAAACGTTAAAATACTTTTGTATATTATTTTTTCGAATATATGTCATTTAATTTAAAAATCTAAATGTTTAATTTTAATTGAAGTATAATGTTATGTTGTACATTTGGTAGATTGGGTTATCACTGATTCGACATCCGTCGGCCGCAGATTAAAATATTTTTGTGTATAATTTTTTACTTCCTTCCTGTGCGAAATGAAATAATAATTTGTTTATGTTATTTTCAATCGAAATGAGATTAAATTTCTTTAAAATACAAAAGCAAAAATTAATAGCTTTCTTAAAAATCTCAAAAATCTTGTTCTTTAACATTTTGTGACACAGCTGGCTCTTCAATTATAATAAACCGAACGATGAGTGTGCGTGTTATTTTTCATGTACGAGGTGTTAATTATTACACAGCAGGTTGTGTGTATCTCTATTAATCGATGACACGAGCACTTCGATCATGGAGACTTCATAATGATTTTGCAGTATCATGCCACGTTTCGCTTTTCCATGATCTCTCACTTGATCGTTGCTACTCCTATTCGGCCAAATATTTCCCCGTATTTCACACAAATTTTCACGATACGAGCGTGCACGGTCTTCGACAAGCATCGTCCAGCATTTCCATTTAATTAATTAATCGCTCGAAAACGCGTAATCTCCTTTCGACGCAGCATTACATTATGTCACCGATGAAAGATCGTGCAACAATTAACGCGTGTACCCGTTGTTAATTCGATCGTTTTTCTTGCGCGACATCTAATTGTGGTCAAGCGAATCGATCGCGATGATTTCAACTAAGAGGCTTTCGAATCTCTGTGTTATTCTCAAAGCGGTATTCAGACGAGTATCGATTTCGAGCTGTATTTCGCATGCCACGGCAAATCCGATTTCATATCGATAAGTGCACGACTTTATATAATCCCGGTTTGATATTTCAACTGAATATTCTGTCGTGCTTCTGCGTGATCCTTGTTTAGTATTTACACATGGAATATTAATAATACAACAAAACAATAAGTCGTGTATTGTTTCAAGAACTTTGCAATCAAGAATTAGTTGATTATTATTAATATTACTCATAAATTTTAACATGTACATGTACTCACTTCTATTTTGAAAGCTAAGAACCTAATATAATAGTAAAAGATAGCATTTAAGATATATTTGCTTCTTTAACCAATCAAGAAATTAAATTTAAGAAATGACACGATAAACAAACAATAAAATCGAATAAAATAAACTCAAGCCAAAAAGTAAAACGATTGAGCTCAACTCAGATTCAAGAAACGTCGAAAAATTGAAATTCGTTGAAACGTAGAATCACCTGGTGAAGAGGGAGGGGGTTCAGGTAAATAAAAGGAGATGGGAGAGCAAAAAGAAAATAACAGAAGAACAAGAAAGACGCGAGGAAAGAGATAAAGAAAGACGGAGCATATTCAAAGGAAGACGAATAGAAGGAAGGAGGATAGAAAGATGAGAGATAGAGGTACATATCGAAAGAGAAAGGCAGCCAGGGGCAGACCAGACCGCTCGATGGGGATGAGGGTGCCCAGGGTGTCGGGGGCGTTTAATGCAGGACGGGTGCTCCGGTTCCCAGCGGTTGCTGAGGCTCCAGACGCGAGTAAGAGAGGAGATGCAATTAGTGGCAGAGCTTCCTAACGTTAAGGAGACTCCACAACAGGGTGAGGTGTAGATGAGCCAGCCAACTTCCTCTCCTCCTTTTACCACCCTCCCCACGGTCATCATCCACGAGTACATTGCTTGTTGCGACCAACTTCGTCCTGTTTGTTGTCAATTTTCTAGAAATTAGCTGCAGTCCACGAAGGCAATCAACGAGATACTTATACTCAAAGAGGTAGATCATCAGTCAATAATATAGTTTACAAAACAAAAATAAATTATAAAGTAATGGGATAGTATTCCAGCTTAGAATTTCTTTGTAATCTCAAAATTAAATGTCAAAGCAACTTTTACGATTAGAATCTTGCCACTTTCGTATCGAATGAATATTCCACTGTTAGTATTTCACGAAAAACGCGAATTGGCATTGGGAAACGTTGTGAAAAGCCCATAAAACGTAGGTGACCATTCGGTAAGTGATATATATTATGTATGCGGTGCTCGGCTTTTCTCGAAGCGTCGCCGCAGGCATGCAATCCGCCGCCTGACAACCCGGAGATCTCAAACTCTCACACCATCGTGTACCAGCACCCTCCTCATTCACTGGAAATTCATCCCTCTCGGTGTCATTCCCTCTTCCCGTCTACCTTGCCAACGAAATGCCCCGCACCGGATCCAGGCCCGTATATTTTGCGAAATATGGCGTTAAACGATATCAGAAGATTACCAAGCGGCTTACCGCGTCGGATTTGTAACTTGTAAAGGGAAAGAGAGGATCCGCGGCAGCTCGAATGAATGTTTCATCGGTCGACGATTCCGTTTTCTCGGCTTTTCTCGTTCGAATATGTATTTTCAATTCCTTTTGCAAATTTGCGGATGAAATAAGAACTTGTGGGCAGAAAATTTGTACTATTGCTTCTTTTGGCAACTTGAATTGTTCAATCTAAGAATTTGATACTATGAAAGTCATAAGAATTTAATTTATTAAGTTTTCTTTTAATATTCAATAATATTAAATTAGTGGTGTCGGTCAAAAAATGTTTATACACGTTTACAGTTTTAACATTCACGAGCAAGGCTTTTAGATTAACAACGAAGAACGAGACGCTAAATTTTGACTTGTGAAAATGGAATAAATTAAACCCTTGGTCGTTGCTGGTCGCACGGTCAACATTATTTCCAAGGTACACATTCAAATCGGGCGAGGTCCTTGGATCGGCAAACTTTGCCTCGTTTCATGCCCAATCGATCGCGGCTCGCAACTTCCAAGTTTAAATCTCTTTGTTTCCGTTCATAATTCGAAGCCACCCTTTCCGAAAGTACGAAGCACTCTCTGAACCGGAATTAAACCAACGCACCCCGTGTTTGCCACTTTCGCCGCTATAGAAAATCGGGATTATTTCCGATACTTCGTTTTCCAGGACTAACTTTCACGCTTTCCGCGTTCGTGACGAAGGAAATAATTGGAACGCCGTTAATCCTTCAGATTTCGCGTTCTATCAAACTCCACACTAGAGAATACGAAACGTGAATAAATATGTACGAACAGATTCAGGATTAATTTCCTTTTCTAAAAATCATTCACAAATGACTTCTCGAAATTAGAACACCGGAAAACCATCAAGTCAGTGACAATGAGACTATCGCCAAGTCATCGTCTGGCCACCCTTTAAAACCGAAGAGTCCTGGTAAGAAAACCCAGGTCCTAAAGCGACAAATTGCAACAAAAGTGTTGACCAAAAAAGAGGGAGAGCGATTTGAGGGCAAGACGGCAACAAGGCTAGCCCAGGGGGTTACGATTTTTGGCCGATCGACTGTCCATCCTGGTCGGACAGAAAACATTTCGATCACGGTGGCGAGGAAGGAAAAGACAGACGAACGGACGCAGAGAAAACCATGAAACCAGGGGCGGTGAGAATGATGGAATGGGGTCGCGTGGGAGTGGACGGCTGGTAACGCAACGAAGCGAGGCGTGCCGTACACGCGGCCAGCAGCATCAATCCATCCACATAAACGGTAAACTGTAAAGCGGCCCTGAAGAGAGACAACGACAGAGGGAACGTGAACGTGGAAGCGGGCTTGGCACAGAGGCGAAAAGAGGAAGGCAACAGCACGGTTGCTCTCCCTCTTGCGGTAGGACACGATGTGTGTGGACGGAACGGGTCGTTGCGCTAAGCTGGGCTTTGATCGTCACCTGTCATACTAACGCTTCGAGGAGCTGCATCACGAATACGGTTCACATAACTGCGAGAAATACATCGGCGAGCTTATGCATTCGCTAGGGGAGGAATCGTCCTGCGAATCATCCGGTTATTTTTTTAAGCTTTGATAAGGGTGATGAATCCGACGTGACGATTAAATGGATAGTTTTATCGAGCTACAATTGCTTCTGAATTGATATGATTTGTCTTATAGTGGGGCAAATTCATTTTCTCCGTTAATGAGATATTTAAGGTTCTTTGGGTGTGAGTCAAAAGGCTATAATATCAAAATTAAAGAAGTTTTGGTTACAATAAATATGATTTTGAAATAAAAAAAAGAACAGATTTGCAAAATGAAAGTGGTTTAAACATTAAAGTTGTCAAAGAAGTAACTTTTTAATTCTATATTAAGTTGAAATTATATTGAAATCTAAAATACGTGCAGGTAAAATGTATGTGAATTTATGCAGTTAAGAATCTCTGTGTGTGAATCCCTTGTGCATAGTCCTACTGGACACATAATCCTATTGGACAGCCCATTAATCGTCGGTCATCTCATTTAAACATATGTGAAACGTCCGGCGCTAACCCTCCTGGTAATCTGCATAACATACATACCTACTTGTATCGTGAATTAGTCAACCATTTCCGGAAGAGATAACGGATCAGGTGCTACAAACGTGACCCATATCACACACAGTAAGCATTAATTCTGATTTCCCGTGCAGCTTTGACCTCAGCTTTTTATTCAAAACTTTATACAACATATTGATTAAATAATTCTACTTATTTAATCGATTAGCATTTAAACACAAAATATTTTTCTTTGACGAAATTAGCTAATTAACAATTATATTTCTTCTTTAATATGTTGGTCTAATGATAGTTAGCTATGTTAGATTTCGAGTTTTTCTTAAAATGTATAGGTTACAAGGTTTACTCAACATAAGACAGTAGTATAAGTCAATCAGTATGGAATGGTACATCAATAATTGACTCTTACTACTTGGGAATATCATCTCTTGCAAATAAATATGATAATTAAAGATATTAATAAGTGAATGGCTTTAAATTTATATCGTTAGCTATTTATAAGGCGTATCTAAAGGATCGCAGTAGTATAAGTCAATTATTATGGAGTCACCTACTAATAACTGGCTATTGGTACTTGAAAATAATATTTTCTGCGACTAGATATGATAGTTAGAAACACTAATAAACAAATCAGTTCGAATTTTTATTATTTTAGATTTGTTGGTTATATTTAGTCTAAGACAGTAGTACAAGTTAACCATACTGCAGTCTAGGCATATCTACACATTAATTTTCTACAATGTTATTTCAAAATTACATTTTCACACTATTAATACTTCTAATACTTGAAAAACAATTTTTGAATTCAATCAAAATTTTGTTACAAACAAAAAAAATTAAAAATTGCTCATTATCAACCTCGAAAGCAACCTCCTCAGATAATATAATTACATATAAATAATAATAAATCAATTGATCAAACATATCAATACCAATACCAGTAAAAAATCAACAAATCTCCCTCTTTTTTTACACATACCAGAATAGTCATCGTATTTTCTATAAGATAGAGAATCGGTTCATAGGGTCGACTCCCTTTTTACCATCAAACATACAAACACACAGACGCGCACACACACGAAAGGCGGGCTTCTATATGAATCTCCCCGGAGTGGTAACACGTGTTCGGCCGCGTCGTACATGCGAGTCCGACACACGAATCGTGAATTTGGCCCCTCCAATCGGCTGAACTCGTCGGTACGGAAACGTTGATGGCGATACTGATGGTGGTGGATGAAAGCGAGGCCGATGGTGGTGGTGGTGGTAGTCGATGTATCAACCCCACTCACCCGGGGATTAGCCTTAGAGATCGCTGACTGCTGAAATGTTCACAGATCGGTTTACCGTTTAGCAGGATAGAGAGTGTGAGCCCCGTGATCCATGGCCCGTGTGAGCACCGACCCCACACACGATCACACATACACAGAGGGATCATTATAGCCTGTGGCACACAGTAGAATCTCGCTTTCCCGCATACGTGCATCATGTGTGCACGTTCTCCGTTCGTACACTTGTGCACCTTCATCCGCTCGCACTTTTGCTATTTTACTCTTGCTAGTTACTCCCAGGGGTTGTTAGTTTCTTTTTATTAGAATACAACTGGAGCTTAAATGGAATCGATTTCTTCGTAGAGTTTCAGGTTTCTTTAGGATCCAATTTTGGTCATCCATGACTTGATGTGTTCAATTTGGAACTTTTTGGAGAAGTAAATTTTTGTTTGTCGATTATAAAATAATCGACAATTGCAACATGAATTAATTAAAGTAATATTGTGTTCTAAGTGTTGGGTTGCTAGTAGTAATATCAATAATTGGAGAAACATCTCTTGTATAGTTATATTTTTATCGCTGTTCTCTTATAAAAATTTTTGTAGTATAATACATCTCAATTATTTTTAAAGTAATTCAGTTTTTCACAACTCTCAGTTTTACTTTTTGTTTTTTATCCGTACTGAATACCAGGAAAATATTTAAAAAGCATACAACTTCCCTTTGCTCTCTTCTTCATACCAATTTCTCGTCCATCCGAATATCTATATTTTCTCTTTTCTCCGGCGACCCGTGACCTGGCGTTTTCCATCGTGAACGACAAAACGCAAAACCTTGCGGCCCATGAGGTCTAACCCGGCCATGTCGCGAATACACAGGCCGATGCCACTCAACTGTGGGAATTCGCATTGTATATCACACGTGGCACGCGAGTATTACGATGGCTCGTGGCTTCTGTGTGCACTGGATGTAATACACGGACGGGAAAGAGACAGCGCGAGCAAGTTAGAGTCAAGCGAAAGAGAAAAGGAGATAGTGGGTGGATGAAAAGGGAACAGGGCGCGGTCCATTCCAGCGCATGCGATCCTAATCCTCGAGTCCATTCGACGTCCGGATCGTGAGCACGCACGTACCTCGAAAATCGTCCCCTTAAGCCCCCTAGACCGGGCGAAAAATTGTTCAACGAATTAAGAGGAACGTGCACTCGGGGAATCCGTCGAGATAGAGTGAACGGGGTAAAAATCGAGGGGTTCGTTAGCCGACAACGAGGACCACCTTTTGTACGTATGCAGATTTTTTACGTATCGCTCTTTTTATTAAATCTCCAATGGTTTCTCCAAATGCATAGTAAATTCAGAGATAATTTTGATAAAAAGAAACTTTAACTTCTGTTAAATCGCTAGTTTTGTCCACTATCATTTTATTATCGTTATAGCAATAACAGAAACTTATTGTATATTAAAAGAACTTCCGTTGTTAACTGTTATTTTTATAAATTTATTGCATAGAAATTTGATCTAATTTATATTATACTTCAACTCGTGTTAAACGAATTTGTTGTTTAGTAAAATTATAAAATAATTGTTTTAAAATTATATTACAACCCAAAAATAGTGACGATAAATGTTGAAATCGAACGAAAATAAATATGCATAAAAATAAATTCACCTACATATTCATCACACGTTAGATTATTATATTTTCACAAACAATTGTTGTATTTACAATGTTATACAATTCCGCGTATAATGCGAAGCATTTCTATATTTGCAATGATAAAACTGTTCGACAAATTTCATTTATCCAATAATATTTACCTTCGTATTGATCGAAACGTTTCTTTAGAGCATATTCAATTACGCTTCGATAAATCGCGAGCCACAGAATCAAAGAGCCTGTGTATTTTATTAACGACGCGTATTATAAAAATAAATATCCCTTCTCTGTAAATTCAACCAACCGAATGAAATAAAATATCTTCGTACAGTATTTGTACATTTAAAAAATTCTGTTTGGTGTACATTAATGAAAAACAAATAGGATTCAAGAATTTTGTGAATTTAAAAAGTTCTTTTCTTTTCATACGCTTGCTCTATAGTTGTTATTAATTAAAAAAATTGACAGGAAAAAAGCGGACAAGTGAATGCCTTCGAAAATGAATTTTATATTCTGATATCTCGACTGCGTGCAGCATGCGAGGAGCTTTGCTTACAAAGCAAACAAGCGCGTAGGCTCTCTGGTTGGTTTTTTCCCCTGGCAGGAAATTCTACGATGAAAAAACAATTATTACTCTCGGAAAATAATAATATTTGTACCTGTTCCGATGCACGGCCAATTTAGTCGATAAAGCAAACAGACCCGAAGCGGATTTCGCCTCGCCTTACTTTCAAACCGATTCCACGCGTGTATTTGCGCCTGCAAACCGTTCAATTTCTCGTTAATGAACGTACCCCGATTTCTCTCAAATTAAAAATTAAAAAAATAAACGATTCAATCGCGATGGAAATTAATAGTAACCATTTTGAAGCCTGAGTGTTCAAATTTAAAGATTTTAACAACTTTTTAAAAATATTTTCTTATCCCTAAAAGAGAACCCCATAAATATTTTCCAAAATTTCCAGAAAATCGTGAAATCAACATTTGCATCGTACAAATCAGGATATCCAGAATCCAGGATACACCCCTTGCACCTATTAAAGATCTACCCAGCTTCAAAGGGCTCCGCTTGCAAGATTCACCCCGCGAACGGTCCTTTAATCACATCAAAATGAACGCAAAGAGATTTTCAGGAAGGTGGTTACTCTCGTGGAAGGTTAATTGTTCCGAAGACAAAAAACGGGCTTCCCGCCTGACTCTGGCCCGATTCCGATCGTTCCGTTTGCCATAGCGTAAGGCACGCGATTCAATCGTCAGAGGATCCCGTGGAAAGAGATACTTACGCCGCCAATGGCAGAGCGAGAATAAAGAACAGATATTGCGACGCCAGTGCGAACGTGGGAATCCACGGCTGCTATCCGCTCAGCCTCATTAATGATGATGTGCTTGCCACCCAGTTGCAGTTCCATCCCACCCCTCTTACGGTCTACATACATCCACACCCTCTACATATTTCAACGTGTGTATGCCTGTGTCTAGCAGGAGGTCCTGCTCCCTCCACCTCTCGTCCAATCCTCTTTCCTCTTTCTCTGTCGGCAACGCGGTTCTGCCAAGAAGATCCCCAACGTTGGAAGCTGACGCCCGACCATCCACCACATTCACCCTCCCCGTTTCTCTCGCGGTGGATTCAACCCTCCTACAGGCTGGTCGACCTACCTACCGCCTTACCCATCTCTCCTCCACCCCACTTGGCCACGGGGATACCGGCTCGTACATCTCGAACAGGCCGTTTTCTACCCACCACCCGGACTCAATTCCGCGCAACCTGCGCGGACTTTTTCGCTCCCACCGTTAAGTTCTTAGGTGATATTAATAGGAAACCGCCGGGAGATCGAGCGAGGGACGTTCTATTACGGGGATGATTTGTGATTCCCGCTCGTCGTGGATGAATTTGGTTTCTTCGTTTTGCTTTTCTCTTTGCTTCTTACCGATAGCACGACAGCTTGATCGTACGACGGAAGTTTTTCACGACAAATGAAGCGGAAGATGACGGGGGGGGTGATCAGGGATGCGAGAACGCTTGATTTCAAAGACTTCTTGGGGATGAAGAGGGATATCGGGGTCGATTGATTTGAGAAGTTAGCGGCGAGGCTGTTAATCCACGGGGATTTGTACCAACTTTTTGATTGTTATTTGTAAATAATTATCATTTGTTATTTTATAATCAGGATGTCGTATATTTAATCACATCTCACATATGACGATAGTTTCGTACTTAAACTTTTTCAAAATTTCACACTACAAATTTATAACATTAAGTGGGTGTGTGGTTATTAACATAAGAATTTATAATAAATGTAATTGAATAAATTGTTAGAAACAGTGTTTGGATATGACTAATGTTTCAATAATTATACTTAATGAAGTGATTTTACTGCACTTTCTTAAGATATTGTACTCCGTGTTACTTTTTATTCAAAATTAAATAAGTGGACTTAATTGGATTGTTTGCTCCCCCCGTTAAGACTTTGGTTGGCATCACTGGAGCTATTCAAGTAAATACTCTGGCATTAAGAGATCACTTGTGAAAGCATTCCAAGGAAGATTTAATTTTAAACGCGTTTATGAAGAAAAGCATATTGTAGCGTGTAAGATATTATAAATAATGAAAGAAATTGGGCACAAAGATAATATAAATTCGTGATGATTGATGTTTAGCAGTGCAACATGAACGTGGACCAAGAAAGCCAAAGCAACACCAACAACAATCACCGATCACAACACCTATACATAACGATCGATTAAGGACTGGTCTCTGCTCCTCTTACGTTTTATCACCTCACAGGTGGGTGTTAAGTTTTTATAAAAAAAAATGTAAAATACATAATTCGTCGTCTATTATACAATAATTGCAAATTGCAAACATCTATGAGAATTAATATTATTGCGTAGAAGGTTCAGGTGTGACCAAAGGTTCACACCTTATCCAATACCAGTGGCAGTGGCGCAGAAACCACCGGAGGACTCTTCATCCCCCGCACCATTGGCTCTGCCGCATTCTCCTTCGACCACGACCCTTTACTCAGCACCCCCTACCGTCACCCTGGCACCGCAACCACCTCTACTCCAGATACTAATGTCCGCCGAAAAGTGTCAGGTAAGTAATTCAGCTTAATTTGCTCGAGTTTCGGTGTTCCCCCTTTTGCAAACTTTATAACACCGACTCAACAAATCCCAGCTCTTTCGTACAGTGGACTGAAACTGAGCCATCCTTGTTTGTCTTTGTTTATAGCTGGTTCCTGAAAAGATACCTGTAAGATGCATTAAAAAATTCATATTGTCACGACATACGAATTTTCTTGTTTCCTTTATATTTAATTATAAATAAAAAGTTCTAGTTGCTTGTACTTTGATTTAACTAAGATAAAAATTTGAAGTTCAATATTTTTTACATTAAAAATTAACATGGAATCAATTTACAATGATACTATAATTTACATAGATAGAAAACTGAAATGAATTTTAAAATAAATTTCAAATTTACAATATTAAGTTTCCTAATTTTTGCTATAAAAACAAAAACAAGTCGCATGTTCACTTTGGTTTACAAGGAACTCGTATGGAATGCACGACTACAACCGGAAACGGAGTATTCCCTGGAGCAAACGGAAACCAGTCACAATTCGACGGCGACTTCACAAAATCCCAATCCCACGCGGGAATTGTTACAGGTAAAAAGAAATGTTAGTTTGTTTCATTTTTAAAAGTAACAACCCTTTCGCAACCCTTTAGAATATAAAATATTTAATTGAATTATTTACGACCTGACTTTCCAAATATAAATCAAAGCAATATTTTATATTACTTCTATCAAAAATTGATGTAATAACTGTTGAATTAACAAAGTTCACTGGAAAACAGGACGTACTTACGTTACAGGAAACCACCGCTCGTCTACTGTTCATGACCGTTAGATGGGTTTGTTGTCTACCACTTTTCCAATCTCTATCGAAAAACGATCAATTATTGTTGCTCGAAGGATCCTGGACACAGCTTTTTCTACTTCATCTAGCACAATGGTCCATATCGTGGGACATAACCGGCTTGTTAGAGGACGAACAGATACGTGGAAGATTTTCGAAGGATGAAGTTGGAATAAATCAAGAATTAATCATTATACAGGTGCTTCAATGATCTGATTATAATACTACAGTTTTAATAAAAGAAATTCTAAAGAAATTTTTTATTCAAATTCAATCTTTCGACACAAAATAAATTTCTTGATTCAATATTTTAAATAAAGAAAATAAAATGTAAATTGTTATAAATTACATGATTTTAATTATTAAAAAATTGTTTTAGGCTATAGTATGTCGTTTTAGACAACTATCACCGGATGTTGGTGAATGTGGATGTATGAAAGCAGTAGCATTATTCACTCCAGGTAAGAATGTTAAGAATTTAACAAATACCTTTTAAATAAATCAAAGTTTTTCAAATGTAACATGGATTTTCGACACTATTTGAAATGATTGAATAATTAGTAAATTTAATTCGGAGATAGATTGATTACTGTTCAACTTTATTGATCAATGTTCTAGAATTAATTAATCATTATTAAACTAATTTTTCTATAATAAAATAATGTTCTTTATATAGAATTTAGTAAATATTTTTCTTGATATGAAACAATACTCTCTTTTTATTTTAGACATCTTTTTGAAAGAAGAATAATCTAATGATTAGATGATCTTACAAATTTTCTAAACACTCTCAGTTTAGTTATAAAAAATCCTCAAGATCGATGATATATTTGTTCATAGAAACGGAGGGTCTCCATGCCACGGAATCGGTGAAAATGTTACAGGATCAGGCACAGTGCATCCTAGGGGATTACACAACCTCTCGTTACCTACAGCAACCAGGCAGAAGCGGGACGCTAATGTACCTGGTCGGATACTTAAAATCCGTCTCCTCGAAGACGGTCGAGCGTTTGTTTTTTCACGAGACAGTAGGCGAAATTCCCATCTCTCGTTTGTTGGCTAACATGCACCAAATGGAGGGGCACACGAATTAAAGCATACCCCATGGATGGTCAACGATACTTCACGGGTTTCCAAAGCTCTTCCGGTTCCACCGGAAACGAGACAAGTCTTCGAAGGACCTGTAACCAAAGACTGTGACCGTGCGAAAAGTTTCTGATCCTTTCTTCAATAGATCTTCGAATTTCTTTGAATGATGGAATTTGTTGAGTTCGCGTTCGATTAGATTAGTTGCAAAGCTTTATTAGTGATATAATTTCCAGCGATGTATCTTGTAAATTTCGGTTTAGAAACTGACAAGGTCTGTAGTTAATAGGAAACTGTAAATTGTGGATATAATAAATTTATAAGTATTGTTTGGTTCTCGTTATTATTCGTTAATTAATAATAATATGTGCAATTATATTATTTATTATCGAGGCTTAGAGGATAATAGTTGATACATTTATTTTAATTTTTCTATTTTAATTTTACAGGTGTCTTGTTTTCAATTTTATTTAATGTTTATGATTTAAGAATTATTGAAGAATTATTATGTATGTACTTAAATTATCTATATTACTTAAATCGATTTTATATCCTTCGACATTTATAGATAACATTATTTAAATACTGTTAGTTGTAATTTAATAATTGCATCTTCTGTTATAATTCTTAATAAATAATGACTGTGTTTTGTACACGTTAGCGTGAAAACGATTTATACGAATCTGTAAAAACTACGAATAATTGAAACGAAAATTGTAAAAAGCATTTCTTAACATTAAATGGTGCTTCCTCTACCTAATCCCTCGTCAGTGTACAAAATTAATATTTTAATTCAATGAAATTAGTCTTTAAACGATGATCGGGCGCGCGCTCAGTACCGTCAGTGTAGCGTCGAGCCTAGTCACCCCGGAACAAGCGCCTCGGTAGAACAGGAAGCGTTAAACACAAGTAATATTGAACATAAAAGTAAAAAACAAATGGTAGAATGTTATGAGAGTAATCGTACCTTAGAATAAAGGGAATGACTGAATGGCTGGATATCCCAACAGAAGGAATAAGTAAAAATTGCAGAATATTTTTCGGTATTATAAAGGAGGAATAAATTTGAAAATATACTCGCCCGCTGATCGGACCTCCCACTCCCTCCACAGCAATCTCGCAGAATTACAATTGTAAACGTTAGTTATAAATAATATAATAACTATTGTAAAGCTGAATGTATGAATCATGTAGTTTATTGAATAAATGCAGCTTTTTAGTACCATGAACGTTTCTAATTAGTTAACAATCGCGATAAAGCAAGAAAATAATAAATAAAGGCTCTGAAATGTAGTCTTCGAGTCTCGTAATCAAGCGCAGGTTTATATCGATTTATATACTTAAATGATGTTCTAGGATCACCAAATTTGAACTAAAGGAAGGGGAAACTTTATATTATCATAAAAGTATCAATTTGTCACCGTACAAGCTCTATTTTTTATTATTTTTACAATTTTTTAAAAAATTAATTTTTTTACCCCTGGCGCCATCTCCGAACAAAGTGCTGAAACTGATCAACAATTACCGACTGAGAAATCCGAAACATCGTTAAAAATGGCGGGCTTTTTAAATGAGAAATGTGTCATTTTGAAATTTTCTTAATTAAATTCCTTATAAAGGTTTATTTATTCAATTCCTACTTGATTATGAGACTAGGAGAACTCGTGTATAATTTCTGATAGTTTAGATAAACGAAAAACCTTCATTTAAGAACTACAGAAGTGATTTTTGAGCACTTATAATAGTAGCAGAGTATTCCCCAAAGTTATTAATTTTTTACAGCTTAAAAAACATCTTAAATTAATAAAATGCTGTACACAATCGTACTGAAAGCATTGAAAATGATAAAATTAGAACGATATCCATGTTAATAGCTTTGAATCGTTTATTATACAACTTTAAAAGTTATATTAATGAAGAAAAGACATAAATGTAGGTTTTTCTCTTATTGAAACAATCAGAAATTATACACCAGTATATTTATTATAGTACTAAAAAAATTAATAAAATACACTTTTATTCCAAGGATATTTTACATTTAGTGAAAGCGATATTGAGTGAAATAAAGTCTATGGTTTAAAATATGGCTGCACCCGTGGCTGATGTTTAAAAGCATGATTGTGTATATTAACCTAATTCTTTAACCTCACATGTACGTTGCTTTTGACAAGAAAACCACACAAGACAATGGTGCAGAGTAAAATATTCGTAAGAAATCGTGCATTAGGATACGTTAGTAACCACATTCCCCTTGTAACAAGGTACATCCGGTTTCGACATGAAAATCTTATAGTTACATGCATTGGCAATGCATTTCTCACCTACAGTGCTTCGCATCTAGCGTTGCTTAGCGTGTCAAAAACGCATCCAGGTGATATTACATGTCTTGCAGCAGACACTTATCTAATTTATACAGCATGTGAAAATATTATTTATGCCTGGAAAAGGGGAACAGAATTGAAGCATACTTATAAGGGTCACGAGCATACAGTTCATAGTCTTCTTCCTTTTGGGGCACATTTAATATCTGTTGATGAAAATAGCGATGTTAAAGTATGGGATGTCAAATCAGAAGAGTTGATACTAGAGCTTAACTTCAGCAACAAGCTTTTTAAAATAACAACATTAATGCATCCCAACACTTACATGAATAAAATCTTGTTTGGAAGTGAACAAGGCCAGTTACAGCTATGGAACATAAAAGTTGTAAAATCAATTTATACGTTCAATGGCTGGAACACACCAGTAACTGTAATCGAGCAAGCACCTGCAGTAGACGTTGTAGCAATAGGTTTGAATGATGGAAGAATCATATTGCACAACTTGAAATACAACGAAACACTTTTTGACTTAATGCAAGACTGGGGATGTGTAATATCCATCAGCTTTCGAACAGATGAGCACCCAATTATGGCAACAGGGAGCTTGAATGGTCATATTGTATTCTGGAACTTAGAACAGCGGAAAGTTGAGAGTCAGCTTCAAGAAGCTCATTTTGGAGCAGTAACAGGCCTGAAGTATTTACCCAATGAACCACTGTTGGTTTCATCATCCCCTGACAATTCCTTAAAGTTATGGATATTTGATTTAGCTGACGGTGCTGGCAGACTATTGAGAATCAGAGAGGCTCATTCAGAGCCTCCTACAGTTGTTCGTTTTTACGGACAGTCAGGCAACAGTCTATTGTCAGCTGGAAGTGATTCTTCTATGAGAATATTTTCCTTGGCCTCAGAAAGATTTAACTCAAGTCTAGGGAGAGCATCGTTTAACAGAAAAGCCGCGAAAAAGAAAGGGAGGAGCGTCAAAGATCCCTTGATGATGCCGGCAATTACTCAGTTTGCTACAGAAACGACGAGGGAAAAAGAGTGGGATAATATCGCAGCAATACATTCTGGCATAGGAACGGTTTCCACGTGGTCCTATGATAAAAGAAAAATGGGGGAACATAAGCTCTTCCCGAAAAAGTTTAAGGGCAACCGTAGCGTTGTCGCAACCAGCGTTTGTTTAACAAGATGTGGGAACTTTATTGTTATTGGATACAACACCGGTCACGTAGAAAGATTCAACATACAATCAGGAATTCACAATGCCAGTTATGGTAGCGATAAAGGAGCACACGAAGGCCCTGTTAAAGGAGTAATGGTGGATCCTTTGAATAAATATGTCGTTACCGCTGGGAAGGATGCTTATATAAAATTTTGGAATTTCAAACCGCCAAAGGGTAAGAAATACATTTTTAAAAATACTAAAGCTAGCATCTTAATCAATACATTATAATTTTTAGGAAACACGGAACCACACACGAAAATGGTACTGGACGAGTCGATCGAATTTATACGACATCACAATGAAAATTCCCTTCTAGCTGCGGCGTTGGAAGATTTTACTGTAGTACTAATAGATCTTGACTCAAGAGTAATTATTCGACGTTTCGAGGGACACGAAGGCCGATTAACGGACGCGTGTTTCAATCCTGACTCAAGATGGCTCGTAACAGCTTCGATGGATTGTACGATCCGTACATGGGATATACCATCCTCAAACTTAATAGATGTCTTTCAGGTATCTTTCTTAAATATTTTAATCACATTTTTATGTGTTACTAATTTTGGAATGATATCTTAGGTTCCGGAAGCATGCACATCATTGGACTTCTCCCCGACTGGAGAATATCTTGCCACCGTGCACGTGTGCAACCTCGGCATCCATTTATGGTCAAACAAGACTCTGTACGTCCATGTTTCCCTAAAAGCAGTGAAAAAGGATGATTTAATTCCAATGATTGCACTTCCTGGCTCGGTGATCGAAGTTAACGAGGAGGTCGAGGATAACCTTCTCGAATCAGAGCCAGAATACGTGTCCCCGGAACAACTTCACGATGATCTTATCACCATGTCCGGTTTGCCTCATTCGAGATGGCAGAATTTACTGAACATAGACATCATAAAGAGGAAGAATAAACCCAAGGAGCCACCGAAGGCTCCGGAAAGTGCCCCTTTCTTTTTGCCCACGATACCATCGTTGGAATTGAAATTCGACTTCCCAGACGCTAAAAATACAGAATCGAGAGAGAAACTGATCACTCATCCCGAATTTCAAAATCTTACGTTATTCAGCAGATCTTTGCTAGCCGTTGAGAACAACGAGTTCAAAGAGATCGTTGAAAAATTGAAATCTATGAGCCCTAGTTCTATCGATTTCGAGATTCAGTCGCTTTCGGCTGACGAGAGAACGTCGGATAGTTTGTTGCTCTGTTTTATGAAAATGATTCACTACATGATGGAGAGGAAGGCAGATTTTGAACTGTCGCAAGCTTACTTAGCCCTGTTTTTAAAGCGACACGGCACGGCGATAACGGAAACCGAATCGTTGAGAAATTATTTAAGTACGTTGCAGGAATCGCAATCGAAAAATTGGATTTTGTTGAGAGACAAATTGTTTTATAGCCTTAGCGTTGTACAAGCTTTGAAGAAAATGTAATATACCTTACTATAGTAAAGATAGGTTATTTTTTAATATATTTTAAAATCTGTTACAATGTGACGAAAAAAAATACCAAACATTTGAAAAGTAACAAACATTTAAATTTATTGCATTTTACATATTTTAATTCGATTGTGTCATCACATTTTTTTTTTTATGAAGCATAATTATACCTAAAGAGATATGAACATAAATGTACAAAAAGACTGGATTGATTACAAGAATCGTTTGTATATAAATATAGTGATTACAAAAATAGTCTTACAATCTTTGTAACATATTTCGATACCGAGATGTATCGTATATCTAACAAGTATTTTCAATTATATTACTATGTACATAAATTTGTTCTTGAATTACAACAATTATTCCTTATAAGCGAGGAAGCTGTTCAACTGTTCGTTTACCGCCGGTTCTAGCGGCAAATCTTCCATGTAAGCTTCAAAATTTGTAACAATTCTGTAAAGACTTCGTTTCGTTGCGGCGCGTAAAGAATTGGCAGTTTGTTTAATAAATTTGTCGTCTCCTTCTTGTTTCTTTATCATGAAGTTTGTCTTTTGCAATTTATCAAGAGCTTGTTTTAACGCGAACAAGGTGTGTATTATAAGAGGTAGGTCCTTTTGTACAATTCCGTAAGGATCTTCAGTTAATGACAATACGGCCAAAGAGGAGATCGCTTCGGCGGCCCAGATTACTGACTGTCCATTGAATAAGACATGGCACACTTTGCCGCCTTCTATTTCTCCAAATACATAGAAAATAAACGGTTTGCACAGCAAGTATGTAAGGAAGTTGTCCCACTTTGCTTTTATAAATTTTTGAATGATTAACTTATTGTCAACTTCTGTCTTGACATCAGTCTCTTCCATGGATATTGGCATTTCTTTCCTCACTAAATTTCGCATATGATATACGTAGTCTTTTTGGAATGTACCACCATTTGTCATTGTTCCTATACTTGAAACACTCAAGGTTGATGGTTCCTGGACTTTTACACATGCTGCACTAAGGTCATCAGAGAATTTCTTAATAAAACCAGTGCATTTTTCTACAATACAGTTCCAGTTGTAAGGATGACCACCAGGTTGACTCAGAATAAATAATATACTTCTTCGTGCCTTCTCTTTTTGTGCCATAGTGACTAGATCCAAATAGCCCAGATGTTGCATTATTGGAACTTTGTCCATGGATAATGCCTCAGGAAGTGATATTCCACAGTCATCAGTATTAAATTCACTACTTTGTTTAAATTCAAAAGGAACCCATTCTGTCAAGTATAGTTCAAACAGCAGATACATGCTGTCAATTGTCAATACAAATATCAGCTGATACAACCACAACTGAAAGATCAAGGACAAGTTCAACAACCCAGAAATGCTACTCAATGGTTCACTTTCTAGTTGTGCTGATGTTAGAAACAATATTATAGAACGACAATAAGAGCCCACAAAATAATAACCAATTAAATAATATAAAGTTGGCCATACAGATGTTGCCATTAATGATGGAAGCAACAGACATATTTCTCTCTTAAACCGAAAGAGTTTTGATAGAGCTATAATAGAAAATTTTAAATACTTCACATGGAAAATACTAGTTTTCAAAAAGAAGTATAATCCACTCCATAATCCACTTAAGAGGAGAAAATAATGTTTTTCTATTAAACAGCTTCCATAGACTATTTTACATTCTGTTGTTAGGAATCTGTATGAGCCACCTTTGAGTGATAAATGTAACCAAACAAGGAGGCCACCGATGATGACATGTAAAGCACCTAATAAGAGATTCTGTGAGGTGAACATCCCACAAAATTTAATGAATCTGCTTTTCAAGTAAGGTGGAGGACTTGAGTAATTTTTGCTACAGATAATTCCTTGAAAAAATGTAACAATAGCTAGGACACAGAAATAACTCCACATCCTGAATGAGGTTACTGTTGTCCATGTATTTTGGAGCCATGATGTGTAATCCATGTTCATATTTGTAATTAAAAGTAAACAACACACGAGGAAAAATTGCATTATAATACTGCTGATGATGGCTAAGAACATTCTCTGCATCAACAGTTCTTTGCATCCTTTCTTGTTCATCTGCATCATCTTGTTTATTTGATGCGGTTAACCTTTATTTCCTTGATTAAACCTCACAAACTCTGTGACTTATAAAATTGTGTAAATAGTTCTTAAACCAATTGTATCTTTAATGATGTAAACATTTGCACATACTAATTAATTGTTTTCCACATTTCAGATCTTGAAATATTTGTTACCGTCAAACAACAGCTACCATGCGTATTTGAAGTTTTAAAAAGCCGGTTGCATACGGGATTTCCGTTATGGAGCGCGCATTTATGTTCGTTTTCATGAAACGAATATTCAAAAGCGATAAAAGCATTATAATTAATAAAATTATATTTAATAAATTATATTTAGAAATTGTGTTTCGCCTTAGGCTTACAAATCCTATTAAAAAAGTTAATACAACACTATAATTCTGTATTAACAAAACAGGAAATGAATGAATGAATGGTACACGGTTTTCTTGTAGTTTTCCTTCAACTATCTACTCTATGATTCCAGTAAGAAAATGTAAGTCAAGTACTTACTTGATAGGTTTTCGAACCCGTACAGGAACCTATTCATTATTCAGCGAAGGTTGCCTTACTAGTAACATCTTTAATTAACCCGCATGTCATTTTCAATGTGCCTATTTATATAATATAAACAAAATGGATTAAAATCTCGTAAGAATTAAGTTCAATTATTTTATGGAACTTACGAGTGTCCGCCGTCATGTGGAAGTGCCATAAATGTGGGAAACCAGTATACTTTGGTCAGTTCCAATAGATTAAAAAAGACGTACCGATTTTGACAAGTACCGTTTCCTGTCATTACCATGAATTGAATTCATTTATTATTCATTTATATTACATATATATTTTTAATACAAACATTATTCTGTGATGAATTCTTGTATTTATCTATCATACTGTTTGTTATTAATTAAAAAATTATTTTTATAATTAATAAAAGATAAAGATAGTTATTATTAAATTATATTTATTATACTAGAACTGTGTTTAATACTTCTAAATCTTTAAAAGAAACTAACTCAGCAATTTTTTATTAATTTAAATTATTAACTTAATGTGTATTTACTATTTAAAAATTAAATGTGATGCTTAAACATTTTCATTCAAGCATTTAAAAAGTTTTAATTAGTATAAAAGTATTGTATTCTCATAATGGTTTTCAGAAGTAAAACAGGCGTAATTTAAACAAATATACATGTACCTACTTATTGATCAAACGTTTAAAGAAGTGTGTTTTTAGCTGAACGTAAACAATCATTGGGATATGACTGGCATCCGGAATGTTTACGTTGTGAGGAATGTGGGAAACGTTTAAATCCAGGCCAACATGCAGAGGTGTAATAATCTTCCTTGTAAAACTATTGATACAATATTAAAAGCTTATTAATGTGTTCAGAAATAAAATTACAATACATTTTTCATTATAATTATCAATATTTGCTACTGTTTATTTATTGTTAACAATAAAGTACAAAAATCTAAATTACCTTTATATAATATTGTATAGCATAAAGGTGTACCATACTGTCATGTACCATGTTATGGAGCCCTGTTTGGACCACAATTATTTGGTCATGGAACAAGAGTCGAATCTCATACAAGCTTTGGGAAGAAGGAAGCTAGGCCTTCATTACCTAGGTACAATATTTGAAATGTTATATTAACAAAAGATTTTTACATTAATCGAATTTTATTTTATCTAGGTCGCACTTAGAATCGAAACTGAAAGTGTTCAACCAATATTACGAAGGCAAAAGCGGCGGAATAAGAAGCCGCGAAGTGAGTATAACTTCCGTTACATGTTTTTATTTAAAAAAATGGAAAGCTATAAGAGTCATTTTCTTCAGGTTAATGGAAGATTGATACTGGAAGGAGCACTTCGAATTTATTGGGGCGTTCGCGGAGTAATTCATTTGAAAGAAGACGATGATCAACGCACTGTAGTCACAGCTCGAAACCGGAACTCGTGTAGACGTAGTGTTTCCGATGTACGTATTTATATCTGTATAACTGGAAGCTCTCACAAATTCTTACATTCTCCAAATTCTTATAACAGAGTATAGAAGATGAAGAAAAAGAAGATAATTTAGAGAAAGACACAGCTGAGCAAGATGTCGAAGTCGAAGCAAAATCTGTGCCGACTTCTCCTGATCATCTCAAGAGTCTCACTTTACCAATGAAATTAGATGTTAAGAACATGGAATGGGACGAGCTGGACGAGCTTCTTCAGGTAGTATATTTTACATAAACATTTTTATTACTTATAATTAACATTATTTTTATTTAGGTCGAACGCAAGGTCGAGGATGGAAACAAGTTGTATCAAACGATGCCTGAAAATCTCCCATCGATCAGTTCGCAAAGTAGCTCTGATACACAACCGCTCTCATCTCAGTCCAGTCTCGACAAGTCTGATTCCCGTGAAAATTCAGAAGCGAGCAGTCCTAACCATCAAAGCAGTCGTGGCAACGATAGTAGCGTGACCAGCACACCAACGCACAGTATAGATAGCTCGTCCAGCACGGATACACCTGTTTACCACGGAACACCGAACCGAAACGGAACGCTGCGAAGGGTAGAATACTTTGACAGCCTGGAGAAAAGCATGTCTAGTAACAGATCCATCAGCACCGACGACAGTTGGATAGAGAAAGGCTTGAATCGATCGATGTCCGGACCTGATTGCCTTCAAAGACATCGAACCGACAGCGACACAGATTCTGTAAACTCTCTCCAGTTTAGGGAAGACGATAACATGACGATGTCCACCGACAGCAACTTAGAGGTATTTGACGATGACATATTTGTACTTTGGTGTTCATCTCTTCTGTTACTTACATTTATGATATACTTCAGTTGGATGGTGTTGTTCTGCGACGAAAACAAGGCTCCACCGCCATCAGACGTCGTCCGGGGGGTCGACGGCAATCTCGAAGTCGTCTGCGGCGTCGCTGTTCCATCAATGGACACTATTACAATCGAGAGACCAGCTTCTTCACGCCGCCACATGGCTCGCAGATGTCCGTGTGGATCACGAGCTTAGTGAATACCCAAGAAGTTATCAATCTCATGTTAGATAAATACAAAGTCGACGCCAAACCGGACAACTTCGCTCTGTTCGTAGTTCGCGACAATGGCGGTGAGTTGGATCGGTAATTTTATTAAAAAGGATCGTTTATATGATATAAATCGTTATATATATTTTTTTACAGAACAAAGAAGATTGCGAGATGACGAGTATCCTTTGGAGGTTCGGGTTGTGTTGGGTCCGCACGAAAACATCGCACGGCTCTTTTTAGTAGATAAACTGTCTACACCGGAAATTAGCTCTGACGTCGCGCAATTTCTTAACCTTTCTCTGGCAGAGTGTCATGGTATCCTGCAGCGCTATCATTACGAAGAAGAGCGCCAGATTCTTCTATTAAAAGAAAAGTATGTTTTCCTGAAACACACACATTTTAGTTTAATACCTGTTTCATTGTTAAAAAATAAATTGGGTCAGTTGGATTTTTAAAAAAAGACGATTTTTTGTCTGATTTTCAGATATAAGGAGATGCGACGAAGAATACGGCAACGAATGGAGGAGTTAAAGGTACGACTATAGTTAATATCCATAATATCATTATATTTTTTTTATTAATTTTCTTTCAAAAATTCTTCCTTCTTTTTTCTTTATATATATATATATATATATAAATTATTCATCAGAATGTATTGTTCTAATCGTCTGAAAGGTTATTGCAATAACGATACATAATCTTTAGTATATGATATATCTAAACGTTCGAACGTATTAGAGATTTATTATCGCTTTTGTTGACATTTTTGAAAGCTCGCTGCATTCATGGATAAACCTCGAAAGATGAATTCCCGTGAAATGTTATCTTTCAAGAATAAACTGAACGTTTCCATAAAATTTTAATTGAGATCGATTTATATTAATGAAAACGCATCGATTCGGTGATTGAATACTTGAATAAAGTATCGCGCGGGTTTTATGGGAATTAATTTTTCAAAAGTATCGACAAATGCAGCGGGTTTAAAAAAGAAACTTGTAACAGAGATCTCGTGTGATTCGAGGGCGAACCACTCATTTTATTGGAAAAGTGATTTACGTTCGAGCGTGCATCGAGCGATAACGTGCTAACACATTGTAGCCTAAAGTCTAGTTGTTACATTATCCAGCTTTATTCATTACATTTCTTTTTTTTTTTTTTCATGTTTTTTTGTTGCATTTATTCGTAGTCATTTTTCGCGCAGCTACTATCGAATTACTTAGTGCAATTTAACTAGAAATTCGTCTAACTAAAACGATATACATATTCTTTAAGTCGATTGCTCGTTGAGCAAGAGTCACGCGATCAGCCAAGCCATCGATTAAACACGATGTCTTCTAAATTACCATTCTTTCGTAGCGCGTTGTTCATATCACCTATAAAAAAAAACCAGCGAAATATCGAACAAAAATGATTGTAGTTACTGTTAGAATCGACCAGGTGTCTGTGCAGTGGATGGACACCGTGTCAAGTCAATTTCCAATTAATTTCTGATCGAAACAGAATAGGATTTCGATAAGGGAACGATTAATATTTCTCCGTCTAGAATTTACTGTCGTTAGAATCTAAACGCAAGGCTGTCCAACTTCGTACCTTTTTAAATTTTCTTTTCACGTAGGTGCCAAAAAAAAAAAAGAATAAAAGAGCAAGGAAAGATTGTATATTGAACGAAAGAATGAATATAGGATTTTAACGATGGAATTGTTGAATTTGAAATGGAATTATTAGAGAAAGTGTAACGTTTTAAAAGTATATGTACATGTATATACGTATTGTCCAGATTAGAGTAATTACGAACGATTGTACCTTGGAACAGTTTCTAGTTGGACAGCTCCGTAGACGATAACACTTGTTAATTACTCGATAGTAATTTTCGACACTCATCACTGCCGCAATCTGCTAGATCATCGACGAAAGTTTTTAATTGTAGCCGTAGAATTGTATCGGGACAAAACGCGTTGCTTTGAACGTGACTTGGCTTCCACGCTTCGTTTCGAGGGATGTTTTTTAATCGACGCGATCGATTCGTGAATTAGTTTATTATTATTTCTACTTTATCGAAGTGTAATTGTAATTTTTGCGTAATGCAAGTTGTTTCGCCGTATTGTACTGTCGATGAGGAACAATTGTAGCGAAAAAAACTTTGGAACTTCGATGTAATTGATGGATTTTGAAAAATTCTTTTCGATGCCTTGAAGAATGCCTCGATATTCCTCGTTTTCCTTACTTGAATATTTCGTATTTGGAATTTTGGTTTGCTATTTTTTCTTCAATTTTTAATTGGCAGCAAAACTGTGCTAAGTCCTCATTCCTTTTAGGTGTAAATTATATCCGGATGATGTTATGGACCACTAAAACTCTAAACTTTGTTTCCACTTCTTTTACCATTAAATATCCTGTCATTGATCCTAATTGGTCTTAGAAATTTTCTTCCTAATATTTCATTCCTTTCCTCATGATGGCGAACTATGGTCGAAAGTAAAGAAATGTTCATCTTTTGAAAATTATTCTGATGAAAGAATTTTTCAAAATCAATTTGTACACAAATTTCCAAGGATATGTCAAAAATCGTACACTTTACGGTATTTTATTGGCGTTTTCTCAGCATTCCGATTTTACCCCAGAAAGAACTGTTCTAATGTATTTTTTGAAGAATTTTTAGAGATCCCTTTCTATACAATGTTTTCGGATAAGGATTGCATGGGGTAGTTGTTAAACCAAAGCATTTATACAATTAACTATTTTTAATTTTATTTTTATCTAATAAAGCATTTTGTGTATTAAATAAGATATCTGTCTGTCTACTCTTGAATAGAAAAGCTATAGAGTTTAACTTTGTCGTAACCAAGTTAACAGTTGAATTGTCACCATATTTCAAGTATAAAAGGATAAAGAAACTTTATATTTCACAGCTATTACCTGCAATCCTTATTTTATGACACCTTGTGTATCATAGAATTTCTACGAACAGTTGTTATGTATCTGAAAGACTTTTTAACTTCCGTGTGTAGACGTGGTCCAGACAACCGGAAGTACTTGCGCACAGTTACGATTGTACAGTCACGAAAGAGTTTCATATTGCATACTCTAACTGGTTTTCCGTTGAAAAAGAAAAAAGAAAACAATAATGAAAGAGGTGTACAGCGGGGCGTACAACGGTACAGATCGATTTTAACCGTTGTTTTAGGACAATAGATACCGATCTATAATCATAATTCTAAGCTAGTCACTTTTCTAAATAGTCACACACTAGGCTGAGATGGAGTTCATCATTCGAATATTTTAGACGGATGTTACACGCACGGTTTAAAAACTGTAAAACAATAATTTTCAAGGTGTTTTAACACATAGACCACTCTGGAGGGGTTGTGAACTCAAATGAACAGAAAAAATGATCTGAATAGTAGTATAATTGACATAATAATTGTAAGTAGTAAGTTGAAGCATCAGATTAAAAAAGATTCAGAATTTTTAACAAATTTTCTATCAGTGAGATGATATTAATTTAATTAAGAAATTAAAAAATGAAGACAAAAAGAAAATTTTATTAATATTCTTAATAATTATTATTATTGTGTACTGTACTAGGCATGGTTATTTTTCTTTTTGACTAATTATCTGTTTGTGAAATTTTAACTGTCTTCTTTGTTAAAATATCTATTTATTGAAAATGAATTAGGTTTATTAACATGTTTTAAGAGCTAGAATCTGTGCAATAGATTGGTGATGTTATTAAAGATCTGAAAGTTTTAAACTTTTTAATACATGACTGTAGTTGTGATAACAATTGTGTTAACAAATAGGCAAAGATTTATTTAAAAACCGATATGCAATTCTATTTTTATTTGCAGAGGTTTATATATAATATACATATTAAGTCGAAACACACATAAATTTAAAGATTTTAACTTAGAAATTCGTAATTTTAACTTGAAATAAAAGTGATGAAAAGAGAGGCAACTATCCAATGACATAAGTAGAATTGTATTCTAAAAGATTTTACTCGACACGAACCCAAGTAGATAAGTAGAAAAGGAATTTAGTGGCCAGCCGGGATGTCTGACCATAGGGGTGGCGAAACTACTTGAAATCACTGATTCAACCTATCAATAACTGATCTCTTTAAAAATAGGAAACGGATCTCTGTACTTTCTTAAACAAGTATTTATCATATTATAAAGAAAGGAAACATATCATTCCATTAATAAAAGATAGAAATAATCATCGAATCTCAAAGGGACCTTTATTCATAAGAAAATCATCCAATTTTTGCTAAATAAAATTTGTCTGATTATCGAATTACTGTGGATAATTTTTCTAATTTATTCACAGTTTGGTCAGAGGTGTGTACCATCCGTCTGAAATATTTCACTTTCACGAATAATTCGCGTGTTTTAAAAGAAATTTTAAATAAAAAGAAAATACAAAAATATATACAGAAATAAGAAAATCAACGTGGACTGGGCCACGTTAAACTATATCGTGCACATTTTGCAACGATATGGTACATGGTTTATTTGTTAACAAACTTTCGAACTGCAGCCAACAACGTAACATTAAAAAAATAATAAAATGTTTAAACTTCTGAGGAAGTCGTATCGATAGGCTTTCTGTTTTAGTTCTTAGGCAGCTTTTGCTAGTTATTGTAATTAAGAAAGGTCGTACTCGATATTTGTCACTCGGTTTTTTCGTTCAGAAATTTTTCAAAATGTTTCAACGACAAAACAGGAATAGAAAAAAAAAAAAAGATACACGAAAGGAAAGAAGGGAAAGCGGAGAGTGTGTGTGCGTGTGTATTATACAATAAAAGTGGAAACGTTTGTTCAGAGATTAAATAGATTTAGAAATACTCCGTACCATGACATATTTGACGCGAATATCGACAAGAATAACGATACTCGATGTATCTAGGCGTATCGAAGTCCAAAACGCGAAGTATATAAATGTGAAATTGTAAAGAAAATAAAAAAAAAGGTATATATATACGAAATGTATACTGAAATTTGTATGAAATCGTTGAAAAAGTAATAAAGTGATTGCTTCTTTTGTACGAATCTTGTTTCTTATCCAGGACAGTTGTGATTTTATGTTAAGTGAGCAATTACAAATTTAAGTGTGATAAAATGTTTCATTAAGAGGTGTACTTTTACCCTTGTAAATTAAATCTTTATTTCTTATAGGGATTATCTAGTGAAGGGGGTGAATTGGGTGGGGGTGGGTGAGGACTTTATGCCCATCGTAAAATACTTATAATTTATTGCAATTTTAAATATACATAGAAGTGAAGGGTTTTAAATCATATATTCCATTAAAATTACAGAAGACAGATTTATTTTTGTAACTCTTGAAAATGAAGAATCTTCGAGTACTTACTTTATTGAGAATTCTGGGGGTGGTTATCCCCTTTGTCTTTGTCTTTGGTATCGTAGTGGTTAAAACTAAATTAGCCTCGATAATTAAAATGCAAAGGTCTAAGGACAAGATACAGAATCTTGAAAGGAAAATAAATTAGTCTTATTTGATAAATTGTAATCAACTAAACTTGAACGAATTGAGGGTGTGTACAAAAATAAAGGTGCCACCTCGTTGTAGATTGGACAGAATGTATTTATTTATCTTTGAAGTACGTAGAGTAAAGTAGATCAATGCAATGTTATGAGTAAGTGTATCGAGTAGTAATTGTCATACGAGTTGCTAGGAACGAGTATGTATACCCACAACACCGAGGAGCTCAGCCGCTCAAATATTTTTTTTTTTCGCTTTTTTTTTGCACGACACTGATATACATTAAACGTTACAAGATAGCAAATAACGATTATCACCGTTGCCTCATCGTTATCATTGACGTTACCATTAATACCTTAGCCACAACTTTATTACATGACTTACATCGTTTTTTTTTCGTTTTTTTTTTTTGTTGTTTCTCTTTTATTTTTGGCATCGCGGATACCATGTTCAACAACATACGTTCACGTACATTCGCGCACACGCACACACGTACACACACACACACGCGAGCAAACGAGTTGGCACGCGCGCGCAACGATTCTCAGTTTAATCTCGTTTCACGGGGATTTCTCAAAGTAACCGGAAACGCGGCGTGCTGCTTACAATTAGTAAACTTAGGCTTCCTTTCGTGCTAGTTACACTAGCCGGAAATTAGCGTTTCAACGATCGTTCCTGTGACGATTTTCTTCCCTTCGTTCCTTCATGGAAACATGCTTCCTCCACTTTTGGGTCTATGTTGATTTTAATAATTTAGGTAATATTAGAAGTGACCATCCTCAGGTTTTTTGCCTTAAATTATAAAATTCATTAAGATACTTTTATCCAGATAAAGTATGTGTAAAGTATATTTATATAACTGGATGTTTCATATGTAAACCTAGAATTTTAATAAATATTTTATTGAAAATAAGGGACTTTTGGCAAGTTTAATAGATATTATAAGCTCTTAAATTTTGACAATTTTTTGTATCATCAATTATTAATTGAATTATTAATTAATATAGCTAGATTCTAAAAGTAACACCACTGAAAAAATTGCACAAAATATACGTGATGTTTGTAAGAAATTTTCTCAATAAATGTAGATTGTATAAATATAAACGAATTTTCGTTTTGTCTCATATTTTTCATAGAAATTGAGCTTACGTTGTACACCTTTATATTTCATTACCTCGTATCACTTTATTCCTTTGTTATCCTTTCATTTGCAACATGACAGAATACAATTACTTCTGTAATTAAAGATATAGAATTTATGGAACGTAGTTTAAAAAAAAAAATGTGTTATCTTCTGTTTAAATTAAAATATTTCATTATTAAGAGAAATCACTGTAAGCGAGAATTGTGAGATGTGTTGAAAATATGCAAACAAAACACAAACAGAATTTCTTCGTGTTAGATTTATAAATTCATTTCACATTTCAGTACTCAATTGATTCAATTGTTATTCAATCTAAAATATTTCAATGTTTTAGATTAACAACTCAATTAAACAAAATGATAAAAACTTTCACTGATAAAGCAAACTCTCTACCTTTAATGCATGAATCGTATCAACAAAATTTTTATTCTTTTGCTATAATTTCGTTCATAAAATTGAACCTCTTAGCTAATTAAACTAGTTAACTTTAGAGTGTAGAATTACATTTTAATTAAGAGAGGAATAAATCAGCTCTTTTTACTCTTTCCTGGTCGAAAATTCGTTCAATTAGTAAGTTAAAATTTATGTTAATATAACAATACTTTCATCGATCCTTTAATTTCTTTAATTCATGTAGAATTTTCGAAATTATCATCGTACCTTTTTACATAAAAAGTACAAGGTATTAGTGTATTTTACGTTCAAAATAATTCAGCTCGTTCTTGTCCACTTTTTTGATTAAAACAAATGAGGTAATAATGTGTGCAATATCAAAAATTCTTCGCACCTTTAATTTCTCAAAGCTAATAAATCTGTCTCACTCAGTGTCTCTTTCATCTATAATTACTGCAATTTAAATAATAATTACCACACTTTATTGCATAATTACTGCACTTTTGTTTGTAAGAACAGTTACCGCTCATAATTATTAAAAAAGAAGAAAATTCGATTAACGAGGAATAAAAAAAAAGCAATTATTAGGACACAAAGTGGAAGCGCTTTTCTCTCAGGAGTAGAAAATCGTCGAAGATCCTTTAAAAGAAATCAGGCGACCCTTCGTCCATAGTCTACATATCTCTTTTTTTTTTCTTTTTTTTTTATAGTTTCTGCTCGGAGGTAACACGCCGGCCCATCATCATCGTTCATTTAATCGAGGATGCCGCGGACTTGGCTATCACAAATCTGGCACGAACGAGCCTTACAAAAAATACAATACGCGTCCGCGACTTTATGTTTCTTTTTTTTTCATTTTTCTTCTTTTTTCTCTTTTATCGCGGACCAGCGCGCCACCCGACATTAGCGCTTGCCGCTAATTACGCGTTGCTAATGCTTTTGTTCCGCTTTGCACCATCCGTCTACGAAAGCTCAGTGTTTGGAGGGTGATTCAGGGAAGAAGAAGGGGATCGGTAGGGTTGATCTATCAATCTGTATCGATCAGTCATTGAGTCGTCGATCGTTGTTCGCGATGCACCCGAATTGCAAAATTTATTTTGATAAATCATGTAAGACACTTGCGTGCCTTAATATTCTTCAATTTTTTAGTAAAAATTATTTAAATTAGCTGAAGGTAATTAACGAGAAATCTTAATTCTTCAAATATTTTGATATAATTTAGTTGCCGGTAGTAATATCAATAACTAGACGAACCTATGGAAATTTCATTTTTATTGCTTTATTTTTGCACATTTGTTGTGCTCGATTTGCTGTGAAATAATCATTAATAATGTCGAAGGATAATTATCAATGCTACTAATGGGGATAGAAATTTAATTTGTCAATTTGTTAATCATAGGATGATCGATTCGGCATTGAACAAATATGTTGCTACATTTTCATTTAATTCACAGGGTTAATATTAATGTAATCTGTCGTGCTAACAGTAATTATTAATAGATGTTTACACATAAAATAGGGAGTTTAATCTTAGAAAGCAAAAATAAATTTTTGATCGTTTTTTATATTAGGATATTAATTAGCTAAAATTATTAAAAGTATTTTCGTGAATCTAATCACCCTTTTAAAATTCTATTTTTGGATAATTTTAAAAAATTGCTAAGGGTGCAGCGAACAAACGATAGCAAATGGAATGGCGATCGTACCGGAAGTGTTCCATCAGGAGAAAAATTCGAAAGTAAATTAAAAACCAAAAAATGGTTACCTGACACGTTTCACGTCTCTAAAATTCTCTTGTGTGTGCCCTCGTGTTTTTGTCTCTCTCTCTTTCACTCTCATTCTTCCTCTCATCTTCTCGCTCTCAACGATAACAATTAAATATGAATTAGAAAAATAACATTATATCGTAGACAACAATTGGTTACAATGTATATAATAATGTACCGGTAATAGTGTATTCCTTACCACTTCTTTTCTCTTCTTTCTTTACACAGTAGTACTTTTATATCCTCGTCGTTGCTTTTCTCTCGTGTGGTGTATTTTAATTTTTTTTTTCTAATTTTTCCTTTTTTTTATAAGCATACCATTGACGCGGGACGTCGTGATTGGCGGGAATGCTAGAATTGTTATTTTTGCAGTTGTATATCCATCAATTTTGTTCAATTCATCGATCGATTGACTCGAACAACTTCAAACATCTTCTGTTTTTTTTTTCTAATAGTTATTAAAAATTAATAAACAAGTTTGGAGGGAATTGCGAACCTTACAGCTCCATTTTTGTAGCTTAAACAAAAACTCTGCATTATTTGGCACGTGATTGACGCAATGTGAGCAATTTATTACAATTTTTGGATTTGCACCCAGAAAACCAGTAATTTCATAAACATTAGTTTTAATTTATTCGAACTTAGTAAAAATGGAGCTGTAAGTCAGCTTCACCATATTCTTTGCAACAAAATAGTCCCTTAAAAAATTATTTGATAAACACAGGGCAGAAAGTTTGTTTTTAGAACTGTCATTGTAAAAATTCATTTTTCGAATTTCGTGGTTTTTTAATTAGTTATCGATTGATCAACGAATGATCAGGACTTACAATTAGCATAAATACGACCCCCCGCGTCAATGGAAAGGTTCGTGGACAGATTTCGAGACGGCGTGCGATACTATCACCACTGTTTCCCCTCTGGTTCGCCCATTTTATTCTTCTCCTCCCTTATTTGTTTTTGTCTAAGCCTCCTCTCGCTTGCACGTACACGGATAAAGAAACATTCGCCCTTTGCCACGTGTACAATCAATTAAGCTAACACGTAACTAGTTACGGTAAAACCTATTCATGGCTTGTACGACAGACATATACTTATAATATATATATATAATATTTATAATATATATATAATATAATGTTTATGTATATATGTATATATATATATATATTACAATTAGATTGCTCATTGTCAATTCATCGGTTTATCACATTTAGTATAAGTTGAAAAATATTTCTAACATCCACGTGTTGTGGCGGCGCCCCGTTCACCGACGTTCCATCGGTTTAATCGAGCGGACATTTTGGACCCGTGGTGCACGGGGGCAGCCGTCTTCCTTAATTCGTCGATTACGCTAGATCATTTACGTGTACAATCATTAATATCTAACAATAGGTACGACAAACAGTTACGATAGTACGACCAACGAGATCTGTGCAATTTATTCGCCATCTTCTCTTTTCATCACTTTCATACCGCCTCAATGTCCGCAGAATCGACTTTCGTTTAAAGCTTCGATAAAGTGGTGGGTTTCCTTTCTTTCTACCGGGACAAAAAGGGGGACTGAGGACAGGTTCAGGGGGTAAGAGGCGAGTAAATTTCGTCGAGTAGGGGGAACGGGTGTACGCGTGTGAATCATTCTGTTTGTCCCCTCTCGGTCTCTTCCGTTTATTCAGAGATCTCGTACGTGTTCGCGATTTGTCTCTCTTCTTTGGTTCCCCCCTCGATTTTTTTAAGAGGACGAACGATCTTTATTCTCGGGTGTCGAGCGAAAAATGTCTGCTCGAGGACGAAACAGACGCGGACGTTGTCGTTCATTATTGCTAGGATAACGAGAGAAGTTGAGAGAAGATTAGGAAAAAGTCTAAAAACACACCTACGATTCATTTTTTGCCGAAATAGCGCGGGAAGCATCGCGTGTACACCCCCTTTCTTCCGTTCGGCCAGCTCGAGGGTTGTCGACACCCTGAAACCTCGAGGAAAAAGAGGGGGCGTGCGGTTACATGTTCACGCGTTGTTCCGTTATTATTATTATTATTATTTTTTTTTTTAACATTTTTCTTTGTATCTTTGGCTGAAAACATCGTACGTGCTATTACACAGACGAAGCTAAACACGTTGAGAATCGTTCAATTTTTTTTTGTTTTTCGTTTCTTAGGTATATACTTTTGTTTATTTTTTTTTTCGCTTAAATCTCTTTTTAAGAATAGACACCAAAAGACATCGAGAGACTCGAAGGAAGGTTTTTGAAATAGAAAGATTAGAAGTTCTCGTTTTTTTTTTTTCGGCTAGTTAGGTACGAGACATTACATCCGGCTAATAATTAACGAGTTAAATACTAATTCTGTTGTTTTCTCTATACATGTGTGCGTGTATATGTGTGTGTATATATCGTAGCGTACACGTCTCGTGTGTAACTGTGTTGTGGTGTAACGTGTGCTTCGTTTCTTTCTTTAAACCTACGAGTAGTCGTTCCGTACGGACGGACCGACGGACACCGAGGATTGAGCAAACTGTTATTGCACGGAACGCATAAACTCGAAACACTTCGCAATTGTTTCTTTCTTCCTTCTTCTTTCTTATAAAACCACGATTTTTCTCGTGGTTTCGCGAGAAACCGGCCCACGTCACGAAATCGATCTTTCGATTGTATCTAAGCTAATTGTTACGAAATCGTTTGCGAAACAATGATAATAATCTGTTTTTAGAAGTATGATAAATGATCGAAGTCTAACAACCTACGTTTAAAGCTCAGAAATCTTTGCTGCCGAAGATTATATTCTAGACTGTAGTTACACTTAATGAGTGAACTCAATTCAAGACATAGTGTTAATATCTTCAGTTAATACTGATTTCAATCAATAAATCTTCCAATATTACATTTTTAACCCCTTCGACTATAAGTTGATTAGTTTCGAAAAATCATTGATAATACTTAGGTAATAATAATTTCTTGTGCATTTAATAAATGTTTCAATAATTTTATTTAAATTAAAAACGAATTTCGAAATTCATATATTCAAGTACTGTGTAGAAATACTGTAAGCTTAAACTTCTGAATCCAACGTTCAAACATAATAAGTAATGAAGATTATTCATCTAATCAATACTGAACAACTTGCAATTGAGTATCAACACATTCTAATTGAGGTAAAATTAAATTTGATTTTCGTGGTATTAATAAATCTAAGAGAACCTTGAAAAAATGAATAAGAATGGTGATTCAATTATCCTAAAAATGTTGTATTGTTTGGAAAGCATATTTCCTAAAAATCGTTGCAAAAAGTTCACAAAAGAGTGACTGCGTTCTTTAATAGCAAAGCAATCCTGGCAAGCGTGGTACGTATGATCAATAATTGAATTTTCGTCACGAGGGCTGTTTCTTCGCGACTTTAATCACTCACTGTGGTCTCTATCGATTAAACATTAACGGCGAGAGACCTTCTTACAACATTCTACCTAAATACACTTAGCATATATCCTCGGAACATAGATAAACCAGTTAAAAACATTGTATATGTTCCTATCTACCTATACACAATATATATAGATATAATGTTTGTATATCATAACCATATTAATAATGTTAATTACATATATATATATATATTTACGATTGGAGTAAATAATTATTAATTAATCCTTATGCATATATCACATCTGATCGTTCAGTCAGTATAGGAAGACCCTCGCCTCGTCACCAGCACACGCAAACCCTCTCGAATCAATTCTTTAATTTCATCCCCCGTCAAAATTTTCACGATCGATCAAGAATCTTCGATAATTCATGAATTTTCTTTATACCATCTTTGTTTAATTCCCTTTCTCTCGATTCCCCTTACTTCGTTCTTCTCCTACTACAATGTTTTTCTCTTTGTTTCTCTATCAATCACTCTCTCTCTCTCTCTCTCCCTTTCTCTTCCCCGTCTCACTCTCTTCCGATTCAATTAAATTAACCCGATAGTGGCTACTACCTAAACAGACATTTAAATTTTTTTTTATTTCTTGTTGCTTGGTAAAAACCTGAAATCGCCATCGAATATCAATATAATACACTTATTATGTACTTATAGTATAAATATAGGAACATTCATTAAATATATTTTCATATATATATATATATAATATTATCATATATATATATATATACACAATTAGAATCTGTATATATATACTTTTTTATATATATATTTATATTACTTGGTGTTGTATAGGTAGCTAATCTTCTTTTTTTTTTTTCTTTAAACGTGGTTTAAAATGCCCAATCCATTCCATAACGCCTGGTCAATGGGTTCCCTTCGCAATCGTGTATGGGTGTACGGTATTTTCTAGGGGATAAATCAGGTGTTCTCGATTCTAATGCGATTAACTCGATTTGGACATGATCATCTACCAGTCCGCCACCGCCGCTTCGAATTCTCCGAATTGCTCCTCATTGGAATTAATACGCATGATTAAAGGCTGTGCTTAGGGGTTGACATTGCCTCGATGCCGATTCAAGGCGGCTGATTCAGTGGTAAATTGCTCTGCTTGCCTTCTTTTTATATTTCAAGTGAATTCGAATAAATCGATACAGAATATTGGGCATAATAATTAAACCATGCAATTTATTTTCTTTTTTTAATAATTTGAACAAGTTGAAATTATTCGAAAGCGAATGAATCCTATTTATTAGTGCCTCGGTGGTTCAGAACTTCGTAAAGTATTCTACTCAATGAAAATTTGAAAAATTATACATTCAAACAATTTCATGAAAATTCATCCCCCTCTTCTTTGTCAGAACATTACCCTTTACGATCTGGTAACGAGATTCTGTAATTTTATTTTACCATTTACCGTATGCCATACATTGCACAAATCAAATTTTCATTTACTTTTCATGTAATGTGCTGTGGTAAAATGATTGCCATTTTTTATAATTCATTAATTGATTTATTATTGCAATGTTTGATGAATTTCGAGAGTTTGTAGCTTTTTAAAGGCCAAGTTAAATTTACTATCCTAACTTGTATTTAATGTTGTTCAACCTAAAAGAAAATCATGCGGTAAGGGGTAAATTACAGAAAATAAAAAAAAAGGCAGATTGATATAATTATGAACGTTGAACCCTTTATTAAACGCCAAATTTCGACCCCATAACAACGCACATCATGCAACCGCCTTGTGGTTTCGAGCGTGTTCACCGATGGTACACCCCTTCCCCCTTCTAGGCCATAAAACAGACGGATCGCACGGCATAAATATATCCGTAAATATAAATATATCACTCGTAGGTAAACTATAAAAAAATATCACGCGGATATATTCGTTGATGGACGTATGACAGAAAAGTTTGTTTGCACCCCTTCTCCCTTCAGCCTGTTAACACAATGACTGCCACGATAGAGACATGCATTCTTAGTATGGCATACAATGATACGAATTATTAAAAGCATTAAGTTTAAGACTTTAAATCAATCACAAAATTACAAAATTTGTTTTATAAAATTATAAAATTTGTTTTAGACAAATAATTTTATTGAATACTCGAAGATTTATAGAATAGAAGGGGTTAAATATTATAAAAATAATATACTATATTTGTTAGGAATAAAATTATTGTTAAGAATTAATGCAGCGCCAAAATTAATGTAGCTACCCCTAGGGAATTAATAACCAATCCTTTGGTAGTTATTTTCTTGAATATACGTAGGTCTTGAAATAGGACTCAGGGTAAGAAAAAATGAATCAAAGCGAATGCACAGTACCGTTTGGCAAACCCCATGACAGTCAATGGGTTAAGAATGTTCGTGAACACGCTCGCGAGGGCCGCGATGAGCTCCGATCGGAAAACCCTAGTCGGTTGCACGTGCAACGCGAAAGTAATCCCTTTGTGCCGGGACACAATCGCGTTGAATATATTATGCCGTGCACATTTCGGAGGTACGTTTTACTGACTTCGATTGAAAGACGGCTGGCTATCACGCGAGCTAACGTGATGGCCGAGTCACACGCTCTCTTTCTCTCTCCTTCCCGCATTGTCCGCCTCTTTCCTCGTGTGCACGCGTGCATACGTGCACTCCGTCACAATTAATTGATTCCCGGAATCCTATGCGAATTCGGGCGAACTTGAAACGAGGACCCGATGCATTATTTCCCGATATCGACGCACCCTTGTTTCCTCGTCCTTGCTTCTTAGAAATCACGAAGATGGAGGATATTCGTAGCCATTATCGAGCTTGCGATTACGAGAAACCAGAATGGAATTTAGGTCGGTTTTGGGAAATAAAAAGGCGGAGAAGATTAACGATCGTCAAAGGGTGAGGCTGATGCGACTGATAGATACTTAGCAAATATGAAAATGGTAATATCTTTGGTTATATTATTGAAGCTCTATTTAATAGTTAAAGAAAATAGAAGAAAAGCAGTGGACTACCCTCAAATTCTTTTACATTTCATACGAAAGAAAATTCAAGTTTGAATAAAGTTTTAACAAAATTTCATTTATCTGAAGAAATCAATTCTGGAAGTTTTATTCACTCTTAAATATAAATTATAACAAATTGAAGTGTAACCAGAAAATGCATCTCGTATGTTTTTCTCTCGAATACGAAGGTACCATCACAGGATAGTTATCGAAAAAATCTTTGTGAGTTTTTGTTTTTTGGGTCGAGTGGATCAGTTAAAAAATTGACCCTCAGATTTCATATCGTGGCGAGCTCGAGTGGATGTGTTTTAACCCTGTGATTTAGAAAATTGAAAAAATTCTCGCTTTTCGATTTTTCATCACTCAAAGTACCATCTTTCCTGATGAAAGCAGCGTTTAATTACCCTTTAATTATCCACTAATTATTAATTTGGCACTTAAATTCGCGACATTTTCACATACTTTGAATATTTTCCAAATTTCATCGCAAAGAAATTGAAAATATATCGAAGATCTTAATTCGTTGAATTTTAACAAAAGCATTGGAAGATCGTGAATTTACTTGCCAACCTGTTAGCTAAATTATTATAATTATCACTCGGTAATTTGTATCGTATTTATACACGGATTAGTGTTCATTGCGAAGGAAATGAAACATTGAAAATCGAATTTGTAAAAAATTACAATCCCTTTGTTCTTCTATCATCTATCTTGTACTAGTTATCACGTTATCACAGTAAATGAAACTTTCACCTCGTGATGAAGTCTAACTAATATATTCGAGTCAGTGTTTGTGGTATCACAAGTGCTGTTATAAAATATTATCACTATAATCTGTTAGTATCACCGGTTGCGTTTCGTAAAAAATATATATGTATCGATCAACCATCGAACAATAACGATGTTCGATCGAAAAAATTGAATCACAGAAATCTATTCGTTTTTTCTATTGCAATTAATTTTATTTAGTAACATGGCCGTTCAATTTACACTCGTATAAAATTATACTATTCGTTAAACGAGAACGATTCGTAAAGTAGCTTCATTCTGTATAAATACTATTTCAAAATAATTAGATGTAGTTCTAGACTAAACTAAACGTTGGGTCTTCCAATAGTATCTCTGGAATATTTTTAATTGTCATTTATGATTCGTTAGAATTTTAGTCAAATATTAAAAACTGAATATGAAAATAAGAATATGGGAGTACGTCGATATCGAAGTTAGCACTCAAAATCTTGTGGTTGTTATTTTTCTGAAGTTCCAATTAAAATATTGAAAATCATCCATAATTTCAGAGTTAAAAAGTCATTCGACCAATATCATTTTTCCCATTTTAGAACTACGCAAAAGTGATTATCCTGAAGTCCCTATCGGAAAACCTTAAGTATATATTTAAAATGTACGATAAGAAAATATCAAGCTAACAATTCGTTGTCGAATCTATTTTGAGAATTTGTATTCAATTATCGATATCTTTACGCATTGTACGAGGTTCCTTCAGCTAAGGGCGTCGAATATAAATATATTACCGTGTTTTATATATATTTAGCGACGCGATGATCATTAAATGTTTATCAGCTACATTTGGCACCGTAATCGAGTTTACGGGGAGTTTCGATCGTATAGTTTTGCGCGAACGTTTGACCCGCAACACCGGTTTCCGGCGACAGAAACACGCGCCGCATCGCCTCGATATATCCATTTTATCGTACTATTTTCGAACTGTTTTCACAGCGTATTTTACGCATGAAGAGCTTTTATTTATTCCGTTTATTATTACGATGCTGTGTTATCCCCGTGACGATTCCTACTTTTATATAAACATTCGCCGAGCCGTTTTGCCGGAAATATTTGCCGATATATAACACCGTTTTCGCGTGTCAACCCTGCGCGATACCAACTCCAACGTTTTATTCTTTATCGTTCCCCATCAAGGAATGATCAAACGACGAATAAAGGAAGCTTAAAGTTCATTTTTCAAGCTTCACGGCCGAACCGATCTAACCATTCATCCATCATTCGAACGGAATGACACGAGTGCCTTAAACAAACGCTCTTTTTTCTTTCGAAATACTGATATCACAGATTAAAAGAAGAAAAAAAGAGAAACGTAATAAGAGAATGATTTTATGTTTTCGAATCATTTGTTCGGTCTTAAATTTGCTAGTTTAGCGGCTCGAGTTACAAGGTCTGACCCGAATGCTTGTAAAATTTAATATAACCTGAAAAACACTTTCTTATTCGAAATAGCAATATCACAGATTAAAAATATTATAGTATCTTCTTCGTCGTAAATGTAAATAAAGGAACTTTCTTTTATGCCGTTCAGCAACATAGTTTCCTCGATTTCACTCTAAATAATTGTAGTGGTTGTGCTTCTAATTAAACCTATGAATATTCTAAATTAAATATTCTTTTTATAAGTATCTCGGTATTATAAATAATGGATGAACAATTTTCCCTCGAGTAGAAATAAATTAATATTTGTTTGTACAATTGCAATGCTTTTTCTGTTATTTTTGTATCTGGGGGTGGTTCTCGAGCTCGCTGAAAAACTCACAAAGTTTGTAAAATTATTTGAATATATTTTTAACTAAACACAATACTTTTAATTTTTGTAAGATTTGTTATTCAATACAATGCGTAAAGTATATTAACTCCTATACTAATTAATTAATTGTTAATGAACTAAAAAGAAAATGTTAGTGGTTCCTCATCCTTCAAGCCACTAATATTGTAAACTGTATGACAGATTTGCACAAATAATTAATGTTAAATCACCATTAGCTAAATTATTAATCATTTATGGAAAAAATATTAAGAAACAATTACGAATCGCGATCATAAGTTGTCATAGCCAAATTAATTGGAATCTTCCTCCTTCTTCAAACATCAATATCACAGATAGAAAATGAAGATCCTTAACACAGCACCTTTAACTACAAAACAGACGAACATCCTTAAACGATCGCGATTTTTAACATTTGTTAACCGGAAATCGGATTAAAAAACTTAGAACACGCGTTAGAAAATTTGCAGGGTGTATGATGTACACTGCTGCTCAAAAGTATTTGTCCACTTGTATTTTTTATATCAATAGGGCGTGTATTTAATTCCTTGTGTCTGAAAAGATTTTGTATGACCTAGAATTGAGTCTAAAAATATTTCTCGTAACGGCATACCTCATGAAAAGGTTAGTTAATTAGAAACTAATTAAATGGAATAGGGAAGGGTTTAAATGTTGTTAATGAACAAACACTTTGGAGTTACGGCGTGCAAAGTGACCGGCAAGGACGAAACGCAAGAATCATGGCTACAGGTTTCAGAGGGGGCTGTTCCTCGGAACGTAGAAACGATTCTCGAAGCACGCTCGAGCGTACACGCCGCGGCGGAGCAGGAAATGTCAGGCGCAGTCGGTCTTTCGGTGACAGAACGATTTGCAGCTTCCCTCGGCCGTCCATAACGCAGTAAATCTGGCGTACAGTGGAAATGGAGCGGCAGTGGGCGGACATGGCCGGCGTATAAAAGCTAACAGAGGCATCAGGCGTCATGGAACTATTTTCCTTAATCCTTGGATCGTTAATCACGCGCTGGATCGCGGCGAGACGGACGCGAAACGAGGTCCTGTCCGACCGACGTTTTGAGCACGCGTTGGACAAACCAGCGTAAATTAAAAGTCTCGCCGTTTGTTTCTTCCCTTCGCTATTCTTTGTTTTTTTTGTGTGTTTCTGTTTTATTTTTTTTTTTTGTTCCCTCCCTTCCCCCTTCGTTTTTCTCCCCCTTTACCACGCACGTGTGTGTTCTCTTCATCTTCTCGTCTGTTTGTTCGTTTTGTTTGCTTGTGTGAAACTCGTTGACATTCGTTGGACATGTTCACTGTTCGCTTAACTATGTTTTTTGTTTCGTTTCTTTTTTTTTTTCTTTAAATCAACTTGGTTTACGCCCTTCCTTCGCGTTTAAAACTTACACCCTTAATCGACAAGGACTAATATATAAGTTAATTTATAGACTAAACTGACCTATCGCGGTATCTGACCGGCACATTCGAGCAATCCTCTTCGTCGATTCTTCTTTTTTTTATTCTGTTTGCACTACCACCATCACGAGGAAGTTTCTCTTTTTTTTTTTTGTATCATTAGTCTTTCTTTGGCACCGTAAATCTTCCTTGAGCGGTCGTCGTTTGTTTCACGCCGGCAGATTGCGATCAACCTTAATTTCATAGTTAGCACCTTCGTTATTCGACTTCGTTCACACACAGCGGCAAGTGCATCGCGAATTACTTAGCTAAAGGACTAAACGTTTTTCTTTTTTTTTTCTTTCACGAACATCCGGGCAAGCTGGCCTCGTAAGGGGCGTGCCACGTAATTTTCGACAACGCCGTTTCACGTCCGTTCAGACATTTTCTTCTGGTAATCTGTACAGTTCGTCGTTTTGCGAAAGCGAGGAATCGTTTAACGTAATGTTCCGGGTGAACTTCGACGAATTTATGCGGGCGAAGGGTCAACTTGAACTTGATACGAAACCACGGACGATTGGAAACGTTCAGCCCTTTGTACTCGATGGAACTGTGCTCAGAGTTGTATTAAAAGTTTCGTTAGACGTTGTAGAAAACTGTATTAAATTGTTTCCCCCCTTTTAGGGAGAGAAATCAAGTGCTTTGATTATTCGGGATATACTGCAAAATAATACTTTCGTTTTATTTATTTTATTTCAAGTGAAATCTTAAGTAAATTCTGAAGTCCGATTCTACTGAATTATAAATTTAAAAATTAAACAGCTATATAAATTTCTGAAGCATCGCAAATAATAACAGCTTAAATTTAAGAATCGAACGATTCTTAATAATTATTCTTAATGATCGCTTTCTCAATCTCGCCACAGATGTCCATTTTCGCCGTGACATTTAAATAACATTTTAAATCGAGTACAAAGGGCAGAACACTGCTTCTCCATTATTCTCACTCTTGGTTTCAACTTTGAGCAACGATCACGAAATCACAGCGCTTTATAAAACAAGAACAACGCTTGTATACAAGAATAAAATGTACAATAATCTTCTGCTTTACACGACACTTTGTCGAGTAAAATTATCACCAACATCTCTGTTTGCGATCGAACCGACGGCACTCGTCGTTCACGCTTTTATCTATTCGAGGATCGATCGATCATCGGGACTGCGAAAAATCGACGCAAACTATGCGGTAACTTTCACGAAAGTAAACTTGAGACTTGGCACTGGGACGGCACGTTTGCAATAGTCGCTGTAAATCTCATCGCTTATCCTTATTTAATGTCTATTTTAAAAGACGGAATAACGCGTCGAATTATTGATCATTCGTCCAGGAGATCGATCTTTCAATTCACCCCTTTTCTATTCTTCCTCCAAGAACAATTAACCCTTTTGCACCCACGTATAACTTATTCAGAGCATCGTTTATTATTTTCGACGAATTTATGGTACTCCCTTTTGTACCCTTCAAAGGAGGTTCGAAATATTAAAAAATACAACCAGAAATTAATAAAAACTGTTTCTTAAAGAATTAATTCGACCTTTCATTTCTGTATCGTAATTAACTATTTGTCCTTGAAGAGCATATATTGCATACCCACGTTCTTCGAAGCGACCCCGAAACACCACAATCACCCTCAGAGTAACAAAAGGGTTAACAGTTCCTGAGTCGAACGACGACGAGAGCTGTTCGCTCGCAAACACCGATCGAAGAACCGGAAGTGGTTGATCGATGTCCATCACGATCAACGTGTAACATCCAACGAGAAACGGCCCGACTAATTCGACGTGCGAAAATACGAACTTCCTTACGAGACCAGTCCCAAAGAGAATGAGCCGGCACTCTCGTTCTGCGCTCGCGCAATTACTTGGACAGTGCATCGTTTATTCGATGTATCTATGGTGTGTAAGATGCGTACACGTATCAGGGACATACATATACATATATATATATAATTATATACACATGTAGACAGCAGAATGGACAGTGGCTAAGAAGAGGTTGGAAGGACCGTTTATAGACCGTGCAACAAGACGCTAGCTCGTGGCTCTTCAACAACTGAACCATGGTCTCGTTCCACGTGACGGGCACACGATCGGAACGAGAAACACGCTTTATTGCTAGATCGCGATTAAAAAGGATATATGAGGGATTCGAAGGCACCGGCAACGCTTCCCGGAAGGGGCTGACGTTTCTTTTTTTTTTCTTTGTCACGCCTATCCTTCGTTCGATGCCAACGTTCAACGCGTCGCAGGACGCTTGGCAGAAGGTCTTTTGTGTGTTTCTGGCATGAAATTAGGTTCACGTCCTTAGAGACGTTTCGTGATATTCGGTATTTTGTTCTTGAGTACAATAGAACTCCATTTGATGAGACAATTTGGATAATTGGGATGGTTAAATCACGAATAGACATTTTTATTGATTAACCTTCAACGGTTATGATCGTATAATATTGTAATGCAAATGGTTGAATTATAAGGTAAGGTGTCCATAAGGTGTTTAATAAAACTTGTTTAGGATAAATGGAGTTCTACTGTATCTAATGGACGGCTGATTCAGAGTGACACGGTACTCGGATCAATATTTTGAAATATTTTCATCGAATAAATAATTAACTGTATTGCCTTTCAATAATTTTGACAGTGGAAAAGATAAAAGTGGCAATTAAATAAGCATCTGTTAATTAACCAGTTGATTGCCATAGTAGAAACAGTCACGATTAATTTGGCACACGATAACATACATTACTGAACGTAGTAATACTTTTCAGCTGCTATTGCAACTTCAATAACATTCAGAATTGTACCTGGTTATCTTCCATGGCAATCAAGGTGTTAATTCAGGGATAATTTTCTTCATATTTTTTCCCCGAGTATTCCATTTGAAATTGTCAGAAGTTTTTCTGTCGTTTGTCGATAAATTTATCACGAAATCGTTGTGTTCGCGAAAGACTTTCTGCCCAGACAAGTACGACGAGCACGAGACTGCGTGGCATATAGAAAACTGATCGTTATCGTGTGCACTATATAAAAATCGCATTCGAATACACTGACAGCTATTACGTAACGGGCGCACCGTGCACGAGACGGTGCACGAAGACGAAGAAGACAACAAAATGGAGCCGTCACCGGCGACTTTCGTCCGCCGCGTCGTTGCGTTCTTTGGTTTCGAGTCCTTATCACAACTTAGTCTCACTAACGTTAGGTAGAAATCTTCTTTCTTTCAGTATCCTCTTTCTTCTTCTTTCTTCTACTTCTCTTCGTTCTTCGGTTTACGAGCGTGTTGGGAGTATTTTTCATGGAGAATCTCTCTCCGGCGTTTTGAGGTCGGCCAACAGCCGTCGTCGTCGACGATTACTTTGTTTCCCTTTTTTCTCCGTAATTGACTCGTCTTGGTGGGCCAATGGCTGGATAGATACGCGGTTTCTCCTTTTTTTCCAGCTTCTCCTTCGAACCTTCCTCCTCTCTACATTTATTCCCGTCCCTTTCTTGCACGCTTCCTCGAGCGAGAGCACGGAAGTCGCGGAAAATCGAAGGTTCAACAAACTCTGAAAGATGGCCACGAAGACGCTGGACGTCCGTTCGTGAAATTAAGGTACTTTGAAGCTTCGTTTTGAAAGGAATTTGGCAATTCGATGAAGGGACAACAGCGTCTACGAGGACCATCTTCCTGTATATTGACGTTCTTCCACTTGTTTGCGCGTCCCTTTTAATAATTTTACTTCAGGACTTTGTCTACCTTGTGTTCACAAGAAAGAGTGTTCCGTCGAGCAACGAATTCGTTTAGCGGTTCGTTGTACGTGAATAATTCTTCGTCGGTTCCCCTGAAGCTTACGGGTTGAAGATTCACCGCGATCGCCTGACGTCCTATAATAACTAAAAATGTTAACATTGCAAAATCTGTGTCTTCGTAAAGCTAACTCGAAGATCGATCGCGGTGTCTTCGACGAATCGCCGTGGAGAGACAATTCGGAACATCTTCTTCCGCGAACAGCAACTTTTATCTACGTATAATCGCTGGAAAGGACGCAACGTGGTGGTAGAATATTGCGCGTGGAGGCAAAGACCCTTTAACCCTTTCATTAAATTCGCTACAACACATACTCACGTTTAAGAATGCCCTGAACGGCTTCTGGAGCCCGTTGCCTCCTAACTTACGACCGCGTTATGTCCCCTCCGGATAGAGCCTCTCTAAGTGTGAAGGACGCGCCAGCAAGGGTCAAGAGGGTCGAAGAACGTCATTTCGGAGCCGCATCACTTAGCGTTGATGTATATGGGTGGTGAGGTGTTTGGACAGATAGTCCGCCCTGGCGAAGCATTTGCCGCACATCTCACAGTGGTAGGGCCTCTCGCCGGTGTGAATACGGAGATGCCTTGTTAGGTCGCTTTTCCCGCCGAACGCGCGACCGCAGAACAGACAGACGAACGGTCGTTCGCCGGTGTGCTTGCGCACGTGGAGCTTCAGGTTCTCCTTGGACCTGACGCACTTACCGCAAAACGGGCAGGCGAAGCGGCGCTCGCGCCTGTCCACCTCGTGGCTGCTGCGGGCCAGGCTGATCACCGGGTCCGTGGCTTCGGACCGGTCGTCGTCCACGTTGTTGTCGTCCGCGTCACCCACCTCGCTGGTGCTGCCGCCGCCCGCGGAACCGCCGCCGTTGCCAGCCGGTGCCTCGATCATCTGCACCTCCACAGCTTCCCCCGGGTTGTCGTGCACGCTGGCCGTCTCCGACACGCTTTCCTCGCGAGCGTTCTCCGCGAACGGACCCCGGGTCTCCTCCTCGCCGGGGTTGGTGGTCGTGTCGCTCCCGGTCTCCACCTGAGACGGCTCCCCAGTGCTGGACACCTGGTCGCTCCGCTCCGCTGCTGCCGACACCACCATCGCGCTGCTCTGGGGCTCCGGGGCGCGCTGAAGTCGTTCCAACGCGTGGTTCAACCTGTGCTTCTTGAAGGACTTCAGATACCTGAACTGCATGCCGCACACGTCGCAGGTGAATAGCTTGTCCGCCGGCAATCGGGCTCGATGGTTCTGCTCCCGGTGTTTCACGTACGCGGACCGGTAGCGGTAACGTTGGCCGCACTGCTCGCAGGTGAACGGCTTGTCGTCGCTCGCCTGGCCCGCGTGCTGAAGTAACGCGTGCCGTTCCAGCAGCCAGGCGGAAGGAAACGCAGCCAAACAGACACCGCAGCGACGGGCCAGGCCTGCCAATCCGGCGAAACCGCCGTGACCCAACAGGGAACCGCTTCCGCCGCTGCCACCACCGGAACGCTCCACCAGCGCGCCCCAACCACCTGCCTCCAAACCGAGTGCCAGGGACACCTGAAACGATCGTGGTTTCTTAGATGGAATCTTGATCGTGAATAATTCAAAACAAATTTTCTTGTCGGCGTTTGAAGGGATTTTAACCGTTTCGTGGGCAATCGACGTGAATCGAAGATTTTTATGAAGATTTTTGTTATAAGAACGTAAAAGGTTTAATTCCACTACTCGAAGATTCAAACTTCCAGTACTTAGTGCAAGATTAACTGAATTATGTGATCAAGCGACAGGTTCTTTTCTCCTAAAAGGGTAACTACGAATTTCACGAAAAATCATAGAATGGCATGCGGATTTAGAGCTACAGGAATAGAGAAATAGATTCTGTTTCGACAGTAGGAAAAACTTACCGCTGTTTCTGCGTATTTTGTGCGCAAATCGGTTCTTCGTTTTATCATCCTTAACACGGACACCGAGATAGTGGTATAACATACCCTGATGTTACGTAAAAGCGTATAAATTAAGAAAAAAAAAAAAAGGAAAACCTTTAACACAACGCAGAATCAATGATGTCCAATGCAATCAATTGCGAATTCATCAAATAAATAATATTAAGGATATGCAAAATTTTCCATCATTTGCGTTTCAGTAAAATGTTTTTGAAATATTAATTGAGAGAGTTGCTTTGAAAACGATGGAAATTCTAGCATACCCCTAATACATTAGGTGGGTAACTATATTTTTTTTATTTCTTTGGAATTTAGTTACCAACCTAATAAAAAAAGAAAGAACTTGTGTAAAGGAACATAAAGCGATTCACCATCAAATAGAATATACAGAAAAGCAAGCGATCACGAAACGATCGGGCGGGAATCAACAGACAATAGACGTCAGGTTCAATGACCTATTGTTAACACAAACAGTTTGCAGCTTTTATTTCACAAATCGTTAATTTACAACTATGATATGCATTCGTTCGCCTAAGAACCGAAAGAAAAATGTCATTTTACACGAAAACAAAGGCGTAGTACCCATAATGATCAGAACGCGTGTCAACGTGGTGACAAGTTACGGACAAAAAGTCTTTTCTCGGATATTTTTTTTTTTTTCATTTTTTCGCGTCGAGACCCTAGAGTATTCGTGCACGTGGTACAACCATCTCAAAATCGCCAGTCCAGCGACGACGATCGTTGCCGAATCTTCACAAACACGCAAGACACACGCATACTATTTCACGATTGAAACACGTCGGATGATCGAGGGAGACGTCTCCGTGAAAATCGAACTCGTTCGCGAACTTCTTCCATCGAACGTGTTTCAAACTGTTCCCAAACTTTGCCTCTAACTTGTTCGATTTTTTTTTTTTTTTTGCAACAAACAGCAAAATATTCACACGTTTCTCTCATTCTTTCCTTCTTTTCGTTTTTTTTTCTTTTTCAGTTTTTTCAGGGGATATTAATTTTCTGTGTTGTCACGGAAATCGTAATCAAGCACCGAGAGGGACGTGTTCTTCTCGAGTGGCAGACTCGGTGTGCACGAGAGCTTTCGGGATATACCTACGTCCTCTTTGTTCCTCACCTTCGACGTGTGTGTGTTTCCTTTCTCATCGTTCGTAACATCCGGAGACGATAGAACGTTCGTAATCGCGGGTACACAACGAACGGCCAGAAAGACGTAACGCAGAAACTTCTTGGAGCACCATTTTTGTTTTCCATTTCTCGTCCTCTGACCGGACCGTACGTTTTGGACACCGTCGTCCCGGGTTCGCCATCACAAAGGGGCAAATTATGGAAACGAGACGCACCCACCGGCTCGTATTACCACAATGATCGCGTTTCGATAATCCTGCACGTGTCTTATCAGACCCAGTTGTATCTAAGATCAGCAAGGTCGCGCCTAGAGTCACGCTGTGTTTTGCATGCATCGGGTGTTCTCGAAACGGGGGAACGAGGTATTAGAGCTATTAAGAATTGATTTTTTAAAATTCAGAATATTTTTGTTTGGCATTTCAAATTGCCAATGAATTGAGACTTCTGCACATCTTTAATAATATATGGTCAATTTAATAATTATAACGTTTTGATCGAAGGAATGCAAGTGATGTTTCTTTGAAATTATGGAGTGCTCTTGTTCTTATTTTTTAAATAAGAATATAATAAACATGAAGTATAACATTTAGACTAAACAATAAATAACGGGTTACAGAGATTGAAATGATAAAGATTTGTAATGAGGTGAAAATTCAACTTCACAGAATCGAATGGTTGTTTCAATGATGACAATTTTAACCAATGATTATTCACGAGATTCGACCGAGCATTGATGTAAATCGTACGTGATGCCGTTCGCGTCATCTTTCACGTCCCAGAAAATCGTTTCGTCGAAAAGAACTTGTCAACTGTCTGAGAAACGAACCGGGACACGTACAGCCAGATAAATCCTTTAAACATCCAGTTTCTGTCGTCTTCGCGACCTTTTCGAATTTACTTCGAGGAAACGTTGTACACGTCAGGAAACTTGATCGTTCTTGTCTGATCTTAGATTGCACTGAATTTATAAGGGCACGCTTATGTTCGGTGACTTTTTGGAAAATTATCTAATACAGTTATCCACAATTTGATATTTTCTTTAATAAAGTATAAGAAAAGAATTTTAAATGAAGAGGCTAAGTAAATTATGAACCTTTTTGGATTAGAATCGAATTAAAAATTTTATGATTATTTTATCTACAATGTTGCAATTTTTCAATTTTCTAAAAGACAAAGAACCAAATGAAAATGATATTTTATGGGTCTTTCAGGAATTCGACAATCTCCCCAGAAAAACCAAATATCGCAATAAAACGATATATTGTAAATTTTCTTTTAACGTTCCATAAAATCTCATCCGAAATTCAGTTCAACCCTTTCATCACTAAGGGTCAATATGACCAAATTATAAATTTAATATAAATATGACCAAATTATAAAATTTAATATAAATTTAATAAATTAGAATTACATTAAAATATTAGATTGGCAAGAAGGTTCTACTGTTTTTATAGACTGTTTTATAGACTTACTGACTTCAAAAGACTAAATCCAACATAAATGATCTTGAGAGATGAAAGAATTCTTTGCAATAAGTGTCCGTATAGTGTCAGCATTTTTTGATCGAATATTGCTGTATCGAAAGGGTTAAACACTGATTGATACTCGTGATGGGTGCGTCTCGTTCAAAGCCTCGTTTTCCATCGATCAACATCTAACGAAGGCGATCGAGGCAGAAAACTATCTACGAGCGTTTAACAATGTCTCATTCCTCGTCTCTACACTTTTATCGTAACTCGATGATAATCAAGCGATTGGACGTCGGTGCTGTGTGCTTCGGAATGTAAGTTAGGGAATCGGCGCGGGGCTTGAAATCGATTTCGGGACAAGGACGGGGTGGCTGGGGAAGCGGAAAAAGGAAGGAGGGGAGGTAGGGCCACGCGTGTCGCGGCTTCCGGTTCACACATCTGCAAAGCAAAAAATCTAAAACTCTGGTTGGCACAGAAAAACGAAACGTTGTTGCGTCGCGCGGACATACGGCGCGCCGTGCGTGGCCGCCGACTTTGCCCGCCGCGATTCGTTACAAGTATGAAAAATATCCCGGCTTGGTAATACCGTTTAAAAAAGTTATTGCATTTGGTTGTAACCTATGTTGTATAGGTACGTCGTATCTTTCACATTTTATCGTATATTGTACAAATATTGTTGTAAGTCGGTACAAACGTTACTGTAGAAAACATAACAACTCGTAGGTTCTTCGTCATCTTTCTCTTTCTGTGTGTGTTTGTTTAATTACTTCGTATTTTTTTTTACTTTTTTAACTTTTTTTTTCCTTCATTTTTCTCTTTTTTTTTTGTTTAATTATCGTTCGTTCTATCTATCTCACATTCTCTCGCACTGTCAAACACACGCTTCTTCTTCCTCTTCTTTTTATATTTTTCTACGGTTTCTCGCGCGCTCGCTCTCGCTCTCCCGTTAACCCTTTCGCTCATCTTTATTATATCGTTTACGGAAAGCTTTAGTTACGCGTTGTTACAATCTGTTTAGTACTATGCGAGATTCCGATTCTACAAGGGTGGCTTTTCAAGGTATCTGAACACTGCATTTGCTCGCGTTGTCTTCTGTGTTCTTGTGTGTGTACAAGTGTGTATGTGTACGTGTGTGTTCTGCGGGCATCCGGAGCAAACGAGAAAGAACGAACTGAGGAGTGTACGTAGGAATCGTGTCTTGTCGGAGGTACCAGTGGAAATATACTTTTCAATCAATTATCTCGAGATACAGTTCGTTAGTAATTTTATAAATATCTTTTTGATAAGGTGAAATGGATCGAGTATAAGCTACTTTAATATAAAAAAAAATTTCTAAGGAGTTTTTAAATTTCATACTTTGACTATTATAAAATAGACAAAATTTGCAATAATTCTTATTCATAATAAGTTTTATAATTATTGAATAATAACAGAATAATAATATAATAATCAATTCAATTATCACTTGGTTTCATCAAACTATTCCTTCTTATAAATTCTGTATTTATGTGTTCTTCAATCAAGAAAGGTGTTGCGATACAATTATAAAATAATCAATATACTCTTTTTTGTAATATACCACCTTACATTTTCAATCAATTCAACGGAGAAATCTGGATAACTGGTCTCTTAATGAATGCACCAGACGTTATTAAACGATTCCCGTGCATCGAGATTTACGATTATGACGAACATTCGTGGACCTCGAACAAGGTGCTTACTAAGTGCTCGAAAGCGCGGCCTTGCATACCTCCTTTCGATGATAATTGCAGAAACGAATGGCCGATGACTAAAATGTGCGACGAGTGCATAAAAGCGATCGACTTCCGGCGACGTGGATGATTCTTGGTATCCTTAGCTTTCGCAACGTTCGCTTTTGCGGAAATGGAAAGATAGCCGGATTTATCAATCCACGCCAGACTGTGTAAAAGAAGAACAAATATGTTCGTTTTATGTTGTACAAGGTTTCAAAATCATTAATATTCGCAGAAATTGACTGTAAAAGCGAATATTATTAACAAAATTTGATATAGAATTGTATATTATTAAAAAATTTAAGTTAGTTAAATTTTATCAGTGTTGAATGATTGAAAAAGTAACAACAGCTCTCTACTATAAAAATTCCAAATGTTTTTATTATCGGCGAGAGTCAAAATTAGAGAAATTGTAAAATGAAGATACAATGATACAAGAATGAGTCTCAATTGTTAATGTATATTGTGAAAACACGGACATAGGAACATCTGAAGTACGTTTTGATAACAGAAGAAAATAATAAAAAAGGAAAAGAAATGTTTGTTTCAAAGAAATAAATAGGATCATGTGATATAGCTATTGCATTGTGGTAATGAAAATATATTGTACTATGTTAAAAAATATTGATGGCTTTGGAATATCAAAAAATATGATCTTGTAAAAGATTTGTCCTTATCATTCTATTTATCACTTTGAAACAAATATTCCCTTCTTCGGATACTTTCTTTCGGTTATCAAAAGCATTGTCGACTCAATCTGCATATTAACAAATAAAAATTGCATCAAACTATTACAAAAATCAATACTTTCGATTGAAATAAATTTAGTTTAATCTTCGCGTTAAAGAAAAAAGAAAAGAGACAATTCTCTTTTGAATTAATTTTCGAACATTAATGATCACATTGTCAGACCTTTATCTTTGAAGAATTTCGAACGAAAACGTTTATCAATTAAACAATCAATTGTCCTTTCAGCGAAGAGAGAAGAATTGAGGTGAAAATTCTACGTGGACGTAATTCGCGAAATAATTAGTACGAATTAGCGATCGAAAAAGTAATTAAAAAGTCGGATTACAAGCAAAGGGTACAAATTCAATCGAAAACTTTTCACCAACTTAATTTCCATTTGTTCCCCCTTTAAATTCAGTTAATTTGTTTATCGAGAATCGATGCATTTAATAGGTCAATTCGATCCGTTCCAACGAATTTTATCAATCGATATAAACTATACACGATTTTGCTAACGTTGTTATTAAACATTTACCGTTTGTCGTGATAATCATTTTATATCGAATTTATTTGTCGCTACGTTTCGAGATTTAATTAACAGTTAATAATCCAATCGTTTTCATAACAATAAATAACAGAATCTAGAGTTTTCTTTTTGTATCTCAATTAAATTATTAATTTTTATAAGCCCTAGACTTTTTCCTGGCACTTAACTGAATAATCTTAATTTAACCCAATAAAAATCAAAGGACTAACCCCATCCCTTAGTTTTTTAAAACAGTGACTCAAAAATTTTTGTCAAAAGCTCAATGATCCAGTACTCATGAGAGCAAACTCGATCTTCCCCCGAGTAGTATACACTTGAAGATCCCCATGTTCAAGAGCGCGCCGCGTGCATCCCCTTGCTCTCGCGATTCCCACCCCTTCGCCCCGGCAACTTTCTCAAGGTTAGTCTAAACTTTTCTCTAGGTAAAAGTCGAAGCAAGGCGGCTTGCATACGTCCATAAACAGGGTCGTCGTATGGGATAGACGTAGGAACGTGTCACTGGGTAACCCGCTCCGGCAAACTCGCGGAACTCGCGTCGCCCCTAACTGGGGTAGTAGGAGCAGTCTCCGCGTGATCGGTCGCAGAGGGTGGTAGGCGTAGGCCTATCGCCTTCCACCTACCACCCACACAGAGACAACCTTCCTACGGGCTGTGTGTGTGGGGTAGAAACGCTAAGCGTTCACCTGTGGATACAGTCCAAGACAAAATTCGACGGAGTTACGTAACTTCCTGTCGACGATGGACTCCCCATTTTGATCAAATTTTAATTTGATATTTTATTTTATTTAGTGACAAAGATTCGTGCTTCGGGGATGAAAGTAGTTAAGTCTTGTGTCTTGGTCTTGATGATGTTTGGGTATAATGTAGTACTCGAAGAAATATTAAAAAGTAGTAAATGAAACTATCATACATTATTCTTTATCTTGAATAAATTGATAAATATTCAGTAGTTAAGAAAGGAACAATCTCTGCTCTTAAATAAAAAGAATCGAATGTAAAAAATTCATGGTAGGTGTATTAGTTTTATTATCCCATTCATTTTCATTTCCACTTAACCGGTAAGGGTAGCAGGAATCGTTCGATATGAAATTCATTTTAAGAATTGGCAAAAAGCAGATGCAATAGATAAATTATGCACACTTGTCGCTCTCCACGATGAATTTTTATTCTTTCAACGTACCACGAAATTTAGTATTACTTTCCATTGAAACGTTTTTATCGTCCGATTCAAGAGATATCGAGCGTGATTCTTGGAATAAATGAATATCGAGATATTCTTTCGATACGAGAATCGATATGATCCGATTCATTAGCATTTCAAGAGTCACTGAATTACGAGATACGCGTTTCATAAACAGAAGTGACCAAATTATTCTTGATTTATGGCAAAATTACCAAATTATGCAAATATTAAATTATTTCTTATGCTAAATTTTTTACTTGAGATAGTTTTAAAAATGTGAATACTGAGACAGTATAATTACAAGATGTTTATTGTGACCGTGAAAATATTGGTAGGTTGTTTTTTTCCTTAATTCAAAAAGTCAAAAATGATATTTTTACATTTACGTTTTTATTCACTCTGGCCAAAGACGTATGTTGAATATTTAAGCGATAAGCGACGAAATTTTCAAAAATCTCCTTAGGGGAACGTGTGCATCAGGTACCGTGCGAAGCTCAGTTTACCCCCAGGACCGCCCAGGGGCAAGACGGGCACTTTGCTCGCTCCGCCCAGTTCTCTTGTTTTACATAAGCCTATTTGTAGATGTGATCGTTTTGGCAAATGACGATAATGTGTGTGTCCTACTTCTAAGCTTGTGTCAGGGTGAAATTTGTGCGAGGAATTATCGAGAGCAGATTTCCTAAATTAACTACCCCGACAGTTTCGAAAAAAAGTTCTTGACAGTTGCTCGCATAATTTTTAATCCCAACTGGATAGGTACCCTTAGAGAATCAGTATTTTTTCAATCTCTGAACATTATACGGAAATTATAATCATGATAGAAATGCTATTTGAAATGTTTTCTTATATTTGTTGTATTAATGAACGTTGATCAGTAACGAATGTGATAAAACGTTCGACAGAAAGGAAACTCCAGTGCATTTTGGCAGGGACTGTATGTAGGTCGTGTAGGTGGGAGCTTGGCTGTGTATCGGTGTACGCGTAGGCGTGCCTGCCTACCTTTGGAATTGCGCAGGTAGGCGTGACTTGGGGCGGCGCCAGGTGAATACACCCCTGACCTCGGTTCCGCAACTCCACGCGTCTTTGAACATATATATCGGCTTCCGATTCCCTTGTGCCGAACATGCGGTAAAAATCACTACTGCACCCAACTATTCTTTTTTTTTTTGAGATTGAGTAATTTTTTCAGTTTTTGAAATCCGTAATTGGCGTAATGACAAAAGACATAACTCAGTTTTTAAATGCAGTAATAAGTACAATCCATAATATCACCTTAATTCAATTATCAAATTATTTGAAAATTTATTTATCTGAATAGCTGTAAATTTGTTAAATGATCACCAAATCAATGTTGATTTCTGTACAATTTACGTTAAATCTTTGATATTGAATTAAATAATGAGAACTGTTTCAAACACTATAAATTTTGAGAAACTGTCACTGGCAGTTTGTTATTTAATTGGTATTAATTTTTATTTCTACGTATTTTTAAATATTTTGGTACTTGAAATAACTTTTATATTGGTAGATTGAAAAAATAACGTAGAGCGCGCGAAGGGATACGCGTAGACTGAATTTCAGTGGTATTGGTCATCGAATGCGTCTGACAACCGATCAGCCGTATCTACTTATTCCCTACTTCTTTCCTTACACCTTGCGCTCAACACATTCTACAAATATTATTTCTACTTTGTAACAATCAGTCGTATTCTGCTGCAAATTTCTTCAAGTAATTCAGTTTTCTATTAAGCAACAATTATTTAAATAAATAGTTTAAAATACCATAAGCACATCAGATATTATATTCAACTCTGTCAAACTATATGACTGTAGACTAGATAGTTCAATATTAAGTAACTGGAATTCAATTTGAATAATAAAATTAAATTAAGAAAGTACAAATACACAATAATTGTTAATGAAAATGATCTTAGTTAATTACTATTTTTATTTTAGGACTGTATTTTTGTATGTTACTGTTAAGAATTTTTTAGATGAATGGATCCTCACTGCACACGAAGTTTCACTTTCGTAGCAAGTATAGAAAACTATGCACCAATTCCAAGGGTGTTTTCAGTTCACCGATACACTTTTACGTAACCAAGCTAGTTCGAAATACTTTGGAACTTCTTCAACAACTTTACCAACGGGATCCCGGCTTTTCTCAAAACTATTCTATTTCTTCGTGTAACCCGAAAAATTGTTTTGCACAACTTCGCGACCACTTGGGCGGTTAACAAATGAGAATTGTTTCCCTAATGCACAAATGATGTTTAGCAAGGTTCACTTTCATTCTACTTTCGGTTCTGTGTAAGAAAACATATTTCCAAACAGTGAATAATAAATTAAAAAATTCCATTTGAACCTATATGGATTTTTAAGAAAAAATTGTGATGTTATGTTTGTTAAAATTAATACAGGAAAGATAATAAATTTTCGTGGATTTCTCTAAATCTGATATGTTATTACTATAAAACAGAAGATTTGTTAAATGAGTGACGCGTTCTGTAGGAGCCTGTTCTTAATAAATTATTATTTCATTATGATACGATATGTTCGTCCCTGTAGAATTGTTTCTAAATGTATCTATTGTATAAGAAGTGATAGAAATCAAATATTTATAAAACCAAGTGATAATTGATCAATCCAAAGATCTAAATTTACTATTAGAAACTTTTTTCAACCTTTGTCATTAAATTGCATTTATTTATGCATTTATGACACTTAAACCATATGAAATTGTAAAAAATTAACGTAACATGTAAATTAATCAAGTCAGACCATCTTGATCAGTTTAAAAAAGACATTTTAAGAAACGCAGACTCGAGTCACGTTATCACCTTATCGGATCGATAAAATTTTTGTTTCTTTTATTCCTTTTGAAGGAAAGTGAGTTAAGTGTCTCAGGATTCGAAACTGGTCCTCCTACGGGATATCGATTCCCGATTCGCACGGATTCTTGCAAACATACTCGAAGCGAGGGTAAGTTCCGACCAAACATCCTCCTTCAACTACACATTTCTCACCGTATTTCGGCCAAAGCGTGAAAAGCGGAAACATGTAATATCGCGATATCACTAATCGAGCGTGTCCGAACGTCGTCTCTCATTGTCGCGTTACGAGATGATTTGCTCCATACGTTCTTTTATTTTCTCTCCAACAATTTTCCCTTCTACCACGCACCTGAAAAGCAGCACTATCGGTTCGCGTGTTTTGCTGCTCGATCTGCAAGCTTTATCGTCGCGTCGAGATCAAACCGGTGGATCGTAGATCGTCGATACGATCGCTAGAATTTTACCATGAATAATTCTGTAGCCGAGAATTACACCAACCCAACTATAGCTCCGTCATCCTTTGGTACAACAGAAAAACAACAGCTATTAGTTCAATCGTTACGTTAATATTTAATATTTCTGATAGGTCCTTGTAATTCTTATAAAATGAAGGAAATATAGTATGTGACATAATTCAAAACAAAGAATTTGGGTCAGTACGGTTCTTGGATACAGAATGTTCGCCGCGACGATAACCGTTCGCAAAACGCGGCCTTTAAGGATGAACACGATGTAATGGAATTCGTATAGTATAAAAGCTCTGAATTCCCGTGAATGTGGGTTATGCGATCATTTTTTGGTCGAGACGCGTGTTTCTTTTTTTTTTTATCCCAGGGCCGACGTTAGCCTTCCTTTCCTCCCCCATTGTTTTCGACGGCGCGCGTTTCCAACGAATCAATCGTCGATCAAAGGAACCGCGAACCCTTTTGAAAATCTCGAGCTTGCTCGTAACAAACGATTATAATTGCATTGTTCGGCGCAGTTTACATCGGCAAAGTAACACCAATTATTCAGGAAAGATAAACTCTCCCATAAGGTCTTATTTGGATTTTACGTTTAATTATTTTTCTCTTTATGCGCCAACAGCAGCTTGACTTTTCATTTACCGTGTTATTTACTGTACCAATGTAAACTGAACTTCAGGCGAGCAATGAATGGTTAGCGGCGAGCGATTAATTTTGTTGTACAATTGTTTTTCGAAGGTGGCGAAGGTGGTAGCGTAGAATTAATTTATCAACTGAGAATTTCTGGGGAATAAAGACTTCCGGTCATTGGAAAAAGGGTTTCAAAGAAAAAGGCAAACAGCTTAAAAATTAGAGAAATATAATATTTTTATCGTTAATCATTTATCGCTTGTAAGGCTGTAAAAATTCAAATTGGTTTATTTAAAGTAACTGTCGTATCGATTAAGTTAAATTTTGCCTTTTTCAAATTACACGAATTTTCGTTACAGCCTCAATTGCTTGCCAATACACCCGTGATAATAATATAATATTTGCGTGAAAAAATAGCGATGGTATTTCAGCAAAAAATGGGGATGATCGATTGATGGATGTCGGCTAACGGCAGCCCTGTATGTGCGGTGTGACTTCGAAAATCGTACAAAACACGGATCACAGTAAAATAATAGAGCATTCGTGCCCAATATACAAACAATCAATATATATCAATATATATACATATATATCAATATATATCAATATATCTACCTAAAAATTTCGTCAACATGTTCTTCCATTGCGCTAGGTTGTTAATTTTTTTTTTTTTCACGTTTCTGCCCTAACGTTATCATAATGTCATTAATTATGAATTAGGTATCCCCGTAGTTTAATGCCTATGCATCTTTTTACGCGTATGTATATTATATATATATTTTTTGTTTATCAATATATATATATATAATATAATAAACTTTGCCTTAACCTAAATATTTTCATTACCTATAGGTAGATTTCAGTTTAGATTAGTTTTTTTTTTCCTATTCACATGTTTGTCTATATCAATATGCCGGTGTATACAATAGTTCTATGTTTAATGTCTGTATCACTAATTCATATTCAAGGTATGTATATAATATATATATATATAATATGTGTATATATATATATATATATATATATATATCATAGAATAATATTTCTATGTGTGTATGTATGTACAGCGCTGTCAGTTTCTTTATCTATCGTTTATATAATACATTCGCGCTCTCTCCTTTTTTTTTATAATATATATATATATATATATATATATATATATTGCATTATATACTAAACTATTAAAATACTAGTATAAATATCTCTTGACATATAATATATATATATATTTTTTTTTTTTCATATATATATATATGCATTTATTCATTCATTTTTATTTTATTTTATTTATATTATGTATAGTGTAGCGTGATTGGCGGAGCCGAAGAAATGTTTTCGAGTCTCAATTATTATTATTATTTCTTTCATCTTTCAAAACGATATAATAATGTAATTATACGCGTCGCGACGGCATTTCAACGTCTCCGCGAGGTTTACTTCTTCGCCCCACCCTCTTACACCCTTTTAAGCCCCCCCCCCCCTCCCCCTAAACCCCTTACCCCGACTCGCTCTTCCTGTCTTTTTCTCTCTCTCTCGCTCATATTCGCTTGTTTTCCATTTGTTTATACAGTTATTGCTATTGGATTCATTGCATAGTAGGTTCCCCCGTGTGAACTGATATTTTTACTCGCCTTCCTCGTTTTTTTTTCTATTCCACCCCTCTCCCCCTTTTTTTTTTTTGCTCGATTAATCACCCACGCCACCATCCACCCGCGAGTGCGACTCCTTCGTTACAGAAGAGAAGATGTTCCTTCGTCCGGATTTTTCTTTTCTCATCGCTGATTCGATCGTGAACGTTCGACCCTCTCAACACGGAAATGCTATTCCTCCCCCTCTCCCCCTTCCCCCACCCCTTGAACGGAAAAAGAACGCGGCTCGAGAAACCGATTTGCGAACCCTTTTTTCGAGTCTCATCGAATTCTCATTCGATTTTCGACGATTCCGCCGGCGACAGAACGTAGATTCCTATTTTTTTTCTTCTTTTCTTTCTCTTTCTTCTTTCGTTAATTATCGAAGAGCAACAGTTGTTCCGCGCACGAGGTACGTCCTTTATTAGCAAGACGAGTCTCGTTAAGCATTCAACGGAAACGACGTTAAGAGGGTCAAATTAAAGCGGCTAAAGGGTTGTTCTGGATTGAGCGAGCAAACAGACGATCTATATTACACCATTGAGCACCAAGTAGTAACAATTAACGTTTCGTTTCGTATTGCTATCTCGTTTCGCGAACGTAATCCCTTAAAGATGTCGGGAACGTTCGTTCCTGGTGGATCCTTCAAAGAATTACCTTCAATTAAAGCGATTCGCTGAGTAACGCGTAAAAATTACGTTGCTCCGTGTCCCGAAGCGACTAAAAAAGAACGTTCCCCCGTTTTTTCGTTCGGAGGCTCGAAACCGTGGGACACGCTTTATTGATTTTCCGTGGAATTATAAACTCTAAACGGTCGTTCGATTTTCGAAAACAGTGCGCGGTATTAATGTAAATCACCTTATTAACGAGCCGCCGTGGGTCCCCGAATAATTAATCGAACGCGAAAATAATACTGTCAAAATTGAAACTGGCAGGCTGATTTTCGCGGTAATAAAATTTAACGTTGAAACAGTGCTTCGATTTAATCGAAAAGGCACTTCTTTTCGTACGATAATTCATTTGGAATAATTTTGATAATTCTCAACCCTTTGATAAAAATATCCTATTCCCTCCTCGTTAATATAATTAGTTAATTAATTTCGTACATGGCAAATTCAAAACCAAAGGGTTAGTTTTAACGCTTCCATTTAAAGAATCAAAATTAATAATTAGTTTTATTATTTTTACCCAGAAAATCAGTAAAGCGTTTCACCCCTTCCACGATCCGACACGGAGCAATAAAACCATTTAAAAATCGCCAATTGACAGCGTTTTAACGATCGAGACATCGACGACCAACTTTTCATCCCCTTCGAACGACTCTGATACAAGCACCCCCGCCCCTGTCTTTGTGCCCAGTCAGTCTCCTATTAAAATCTAAAATATATCAAGCCTGTACAGGGATGAGATTCGTCGTCGTTGTCTCGATAAAATCGTTCCGAACATTCGATCAGCCGATCTTCTCTTCCACGTTCGTTCTAATCGAGCAGCACGTTTATCCCAGCTACCTTCGTCCCTTTAAACCTTAGTTACGTTAAACTTAGCTGCTAGTTCACTATTGTTCTGTCTTGCGCGTCTCCCTCCCCGTTTTAACGACGATAACCGGTGGTCGACGAGGGGTCGAGGGGTGGCGGACGCCGCTCGTCCCGACGCTTAACTTTAGGAACACATTTGCCACGCCAATAAGGATGCGACCGACGTCCGCGTATGCTCTGCCCGCGAGAATCTTATTAATTCGTGGAAATGGAAAAATTAAAGGGGTTTCGTGTCACCAAGGGTAGACACCGTCGCTACCGACCAGATATTGTTGTTGAAAATATGGACACCAAAAATCGTGACAATTTATATGCAACAAAATTTCAACTAAACGCGCGATTATTAAAATTTTGATTACAGGAAAATTAGACTCGATCGAACGCTTAAAATAATAGGGAAACTTCATGAATGAAAATCAATCGAAAATGTTAAATCGATAATGATCGTTAAACGTCGATCACGTCTGATTATTAAATGGAATTAAATGCAAAATACACGGGGCTATTTGAACATGAATACACGAGCAACGTGTCGCTCGGTGCAAATTTATCAAAATTAGTATCGGGGATGGAGATTTTCAATTCCGTAATTAATGAATAACGAGTTGCTCTGCGGCAGAACTTTGAAACGTTGCCAGGACACTTTCGGCTCCTAGCTTCTAGTTCTTGTAGCAGCTTTCCGATTCAATTTCGGAGGCAGCATTAATTAACATGTAATCACACGTATCAGGAAAGTTGGCATTTATGGTGAAATGCATTAACCCCTTGGGTGGAAATTTAAATACAGATCGTCCTGCATAAAAGTGTCTATTCAGTTTCGTTATTGATCGAACAATCATTATTCCTGTGATGAAAATAATTTTTATAATTTCTGTAACTGTCACAGTCTATTTGCCACAAAAATTTTATTTTATAGGTGTTGAAAAATGAACACAAATATCGCAAAAGATTGCTGAATTATGTAACAAAAAGGGGTTAAAAATTGAATCGCCAATCTAATAGTTTCTGGTCAGCAGTGTAAAGATAATTGCGGAATTAATAGTAATTGATACAACAAACCGTCCTCTCCAGGACACGAGCATACATCATTCGTTGAAATTGTTCGATAATTTCAATTTCACGCGTTAAACGTGCAAACCCTCGACCCCTGACCTGGTTTCGTGTCTCCGTTCCGCGTATGTACTCGTGCGAACAATGCAACGCCACTCTAAGCGTACAAAAGAGCGGGAACAGCCGCCAACGAGTCGTGACCGCCCTTAGCCCTCGAGAACGAAAGCCAGAAAGGGAGCTAGGGCTAAGGAAAACAAAAGAAGAAGCATCGAGGAAATCGCCGTTAAAAGGGAACTTTGACTTGTTCAACTTTGGCTGCGAATCAAGTTGAGGTCTTCTAAACCGAGGGTGTAACGCGGAAAACCTCAATCGAGAATGATGTTTAAAAATCTGATTACAGTTTGCAATATTTTTCAATTCATTTGAGGAATGCCATTGGCTTTTACAAATATAAATTCTAATTATTACTGCAAATAGGAATCAATTATTGATATGGTATTTCTATAATTGTCTCTGGAATTGTTGGATTTTGATGATGAATTAACAATATGGTAATTAAATTTTGATATTTGTATGAAAATTACTCAAATTACGTAATTTTATGTGCAAAATAACGCAGCTTTATAATTTACAGCTACTTTTATCATTAATCTCTTGCTTAACGATTTGCGTAATGATTGTGTAAGCTAGAATTAAATGATTATCGTTGGAAAGTCGAGAAAGATAAAGGAAACTAAGAAATTGAGTATTACTTTCTTTTAACAATCTCAAGTTTTGTAAATTCTATTTGGAATTTACGATATATTTTCATCCCTTAAAAGAATACGTATAATACAATTTAAATGTGTTAAAAACTGTGGAGAGTTAGGTAATTAAGTATCGATAAAATAATATCGAGACCTATCAAATCTTAGGGGTTCATACGTTGGCTCTCACAGTAAGTAGATGTGGCCATGTTTAGCCAGACATGTGATAATTTGGATCATACGTTGACTGTCACAGTGAAAGTGGAAGTGTGAAGTCAGACACTTTGAAACTCTAATTAGTAATCACACAAATCGTTATTGATATTCCAAAAATGTTTATTTCATAGGAAACCAAACACGTTAAAAAGTTATGTCAATATTCATAGTAATCTGATAGCTGGAAAACTGAAAGATTTCCCAATAAAACAAAAACCTCGATGGTAAAATCGGACGGTCGCGACCATTGGCACGTTTTGATATGAACTGATATGGGAATGTTCCATTTGCACGAATTTCGATCTCAGCTTCGTGTAAACGTGCAATTCAACGTCAGGCGAGTACACGCGGAACGGCGACGCGAGTTGCTCGCGCGATCGAAGTCCCTCGAATCGTTTGATCCTCGATCCTCTATTAAAATCTTCGATAGGACCCCTCAAAATTAAATACAATTACACCAGTTATTTTTGCAAATATTCAACAAAAAATGAACAACTTTTGAACAAAAAATTATCACAAAATTTTTAAAATAGAAATAAGAAAGGGTCTAAAATTTAATCCAAATTGTTGTCTCGGAGTTAAATTGTTACGAATTAAAAAAATGTTGCAATGGTAAATCGAGGATCCGGTCGATTCGAATGAAATGGCGCGAAACACGCGCATGCTGTTCGCACGCGCGCGAATTTTCACGGCCGCGCAATATTCTTCTAAACTCGCCTACGTGTAATCGTAACACTACATGCTTTTCGCTTATGCGTTTGCGATAAAGTACTATACGTAAAGTATGCTTATGCCACTTATGTCCTGGCTGTGTCTGTGCGCGCGCGACCGTACGCGCTTGGTCTGTGTCCTCCTCGTGTATCATACGTGTGTGTATGTGTATGTGTACGTGTGCGCGTGTCCGTGTGTCTTTTTTCCCTTCCTCTCGTTTTTCCCGTTAATCATTAAAGCCTACTTTATGTTACAGTCGGTCGAGTGCGCCGGCAATCGTCAAAGTGTTCTCTTTTTCTGTTTTCCTTTTTCTCCCTCCCCCGTTCTCCCCCCCTTTGCTCTCGTCACGTCGCCGCGTTCAACGATCATCGAGTCCGAGAAAAGCGAGGAAAGAAAAGCGTCCGGGTTTTCTAAACGACCGATCTTCTGTTCGTTCGATCAGCGGACAGGATTTGGAAAATTCTTCGGGTTTTTGGGGGTTGCGGTAAATCCAGTTTTCAAAATAATAAATATTCCTTGATAATTATTTGAAACCTACTACTCCATCATATTTTGGATGTTATAAAAATAATGTAATATTAATTGAAAATAAAATTACTAATTGGAACACTCAAAGGGTTAAAGCGAAGATTATTCTGGTTCTAATTGGAAAATCTGGGTCCTGCGTCCGAAACATTATATTCTTGTCAATCTCGACGTTCAAAAATTGGAAATTTGAGCACCAAGAAGGATTCAAAGGTTTGAAATCTATTCTAACAAGCGTCCGACTGAAATTACAGCGGTGAAATCCGCGTTAAAGATTCAAGCATTGCAAAATCGAATTTCCTATAAAAATAGAAGGATCGATTTTAAAAAAGTGTAGAATTTGTTGGATAAGTTTGTTTTCTGCAGTAAGGAAATATTTATCGAATATCGGTGATTATTGCAACGGAAAGATTATAAAAATCCAGGAAAACGTGTAACCTGATTGGTGTAAAAAAATTTGCGGTCATTCGAGAAAATACAAATAATATGCAATATCCGCAATATTCCTGTGAGCACCAGTTGCGACACGATTAATCGGCAATGCGTATTAGTGGCGCTCAACCGAGACTTTCAAGTTTTTCCGAAAAATTTTCACAAAAATTCTTAAGTAACATCAAACATTTCCATCAGAGTATTTAAAAGAATTGTCTCTGTCAAACTTAGATTAATTGTAAATTAAGAGTAAGTTCTATCTCGAACAATAATAATACTGATGTAATTGAAAATCATAATCATCACATTATAATACTGAAAACGAATTATAATGAAGATAATTTAACAAATTTCAACAATAAGCAAAAATTCTATGACTTTTAATAAACTTCATCTCAGACATTTTTATTTCAACGATGTTAAATCGTATTTTCAAATTTGAAGTAACAAATATTAGATTATCGAATGTGATAACAATATTCAGTCCATTTGTTTCTTAAACAAAATAAACGAAGTATCCGCTAGAATCAATTGCCCTTTAACTGTAAAAATACTAACACCGTTTAACAATATATCAACGCATTGATTAACCAACAAAAATGAAATAATACTCAACAACAACAGTAACCATATAACTACAAATTATTTAAGATTTTTAAATTCTATAAATTTCAAATCATATAAGAATTTGAATTTTTAATAATTTCAAGTTTAATCGATCTCTCGGTAAAACAATTATCTTTTATCAATGTCATCTAACTTTCGACAAGTGCACGTTGAATGCGAACATTTAACCGAGGCATCATCGTACACTCATGATAGGTTCTTTTTTTTCTTTTCAAATGTGGGAAAACACATGGACTCGTGAAACAGATAAAGGAAAAAAAAGTCCATCGTCTGTCGTGTTTATAACTTTACAAGACTGCCGATTAACTATTCATCGAACGAATGATCTCGAGGCAAGAAACATCGGCTCGATGACATCATTATACGGTTATCTAATTCGATCAGAACGTATTATTTTTGCACGCAAACTGCACGTTAGTCTTTTTTTTTTCTTTTTGCTCCTCTCTATTCACACTCCTTTTTTTTGCCGGTATGGATTGCCACGATCGTTTTAACGATCACCAATCGTTCACTTAACGTAATGCAGAGCAACTGTTTTGATACGTGATTTTATCAATGCACGATGCTTTAATCGACTTTTGCTATCTTTACGATTTTAATTGTAAATTTTATTATTCCTCGGATGACGGAGTCGGATGGCTGCCGATCCAGTGTATGATTTATAACCTGAATCTTTTAAGAAAAAATAATCTTCGTCCGTTTGATTTAGAAATTTATCAAACGTGGTCGTGATCGACCCCATCATTGTTTGATGGAACAATTCAACTTCCTTAATAAACAATTTAGAAGATATTTCAAATTAAAGTCTCAGATAGCATGAAAAGAGTAGTTTATACAGGGTGAGTTAACTATAAACAGAAGAAAGAGACAGGGTAGAAATTACAAGCATTCCAATTAACCTTGTAATGAATATTTTTAAAGATTTCTCCATCAATTATTAGAATATTCAGAGAACATAAATAAACAGTAATTAGTTAACAATATACTCTCACCAAATGAGTAAATTTTGATTAATCCATACCCCCGTTTTCAATTTTCAATATTTGAGCGTTTGCATGCATAGAAGAGTGTCAATAATTAATTTGCTTAGTAATAAATAATTAAAATTCCCCTTTCATCATGTCATCCCCAAAAAAGGAAAAGAGACAAAACTTACCCCAGTTGCACGACTCACCCTCCGCGGTGGTACAGAACCAAGTCAAGAATCAGTGTATCCCGTGGGATCATCAGCACGGGTTCTAATTACAAAACCGATTCCACGTTCTCCCGTTTAGCTCGACGCTCCTCCGAACTCGATTAATCGTGACCCGTCGTTTCCTCTAACGTTAATCAATCGCTGTAACGATTCGAACAACGAACGAACTTCCTGAACGACCGTTAACGTACAATAAATAGACCTCTCGATCAAAAAGAACAAGCTTCCATCTTCTTTATCCGATTAACCCTTGCGACGGTAGGACATGAAGGGAAACAAAAGGGACGCCGACGAGCAGGATGTTTCGTGAACGAGACAAAAGAATAAAGATAAAGTAAAAAGATAAACGTAAGGAAAAATGGATGTGTCGTGTTTGAAAATAGGCATTCGTATATTTTAATAACGTATGTATAAGTAAACGTAATAGTATGTCGTGAATAATAATATTAATAATAATAATAATAATAATTAATCATAATAGTAATAATAATGATAATAATAATTAATAATAATAATAATAATAATAATAATAATAATATTGTTAGAATAACAAAATAAATCCTAAGTAACATAATTATGCCGCTCAAGGATGATGACAAAAATCAATAGCTCTAATTAAAAAGAAGAAACAAAGCACCGTCATCACATCGGGGTGGTTTCGGTTCGAGACAAACGTACCAAACGCCTAACCCCCAAGGAACTTTAGTCCGAAAAAAACAAAAAAAAAAAAAATTAATAATCGCGCTATAATGTTTCATAGGTTCGTTACATGTACATACATACATATATGTACGTATAGGTACTTAAAAAGAATTATTGTACATGCGACGCCCTTGTTCTCACTCCTGTCTCTCCCCTTACCCTAAATAAAATCATCTTTTTGCCTTCTTTCGTTACTTTTTTTTTCTTCTTTCTTCTTTTTTTTTTTTCGTTTCATTATTTCTCCTTCACACATACACGCACACAGGCACGCAGGATCTTTCACGCGAAAAGCATTCACGTCACATCCGGCTGTTACTAATAAAACCTTATTAACGTCTTGTACTTCGTGAAAAGTGCTTTTTTTTTTTCTTTCGTTTTCTTTTTTGTTTCTTTTTTTTGCCAATTAAGCGCCGTCCGCGATTAATCTGTGCGCACACTCATACACGTTTTATAAATATATCGTTTCTTTTCTTCGCCTACAATAAACTCGCAGTGTCCGTGACCACGACAGAATCGCTTAAATCTTTGTAATTCTTTTAATACTGTCAATACCATCCGCTATAATGATAATCGAATCGAGAGGAGAGCCTCCCTCGAGATACGAATCGCAATTACATACGAGCTGATGATTCCGCGACAATCGCAGGTTAACGCAATTAATAAAGAATCGACCTGGAACCGTGCTCTTCGATCGATCCTCCTGCTCGATACCCGGTGAATGTTGTTTTTAACAATGCATCAATATTTTAAACACCCTGTATTCTTAATCGATCGCTGGAACAACCAAATTTTAACTCTTTCGTTAAAAAAAATTTTTCAATACTAATTAACCTTTTCGCGAACAATATTTCAATAAAAACTATATATTTGATCATCAATTGAATTTCTTTTGTAAGTATCTTCACTATGAAGATCGTCCAATATAATATAGTTCGTGATAAAATAAATGTTGATTCCATAACTAATTATGGCAAAAGTTCAGTTGATCAAATTACCAAGACACTCTACATGTATGTTCCACAAGGTATGATAAAATGTACCATAGTAATTACTGTCGCGTTTCTATGCAGCTCGAAAGGGTTAAATATAGAAATTCGTCTCGTAAATTAACTTTGACCCTCTACGTTATTTTATCTGCGTCCAAATATGAAGTCAAATAATTTAATGGAAGAACTGGTAACGAATTAAATCACAAAAATGATCAACGTCCTTTTATCGACACAAACAATAATTTGTGTTGGTTGTCCCAGCTGTCTGTAATTTTCTAGCAGAGATTCGATAATTTCCTACGAAACAGATCGTCGACAGAATTGATCCAACGAAATTTCCATCCGTCAGATCGATCATTGTCAGAGAATCGATTTTCACCGGCTACCATCGTTTCCTAAAGAAAGAAAAACAGGGGATAGAGAGTCCGCACCGTTGATTAATGATAAACCGCCCTTACAGGAACTCTAACTAGAAATTAAATCCTATCCGATATGCGTGTATTGCAACGTGACACCCCCTGGCAAGATATACGGACGATATGCTACGCGTACGTTCTATTTACAAATCGACGCTAATTTAAAGATAAAAGGGGGATAAAAAGGAGAAACACTATTCTACGATCGAACCTTCGCCAAACTTACTGATCATTGTTTAAAGCGAGGTAAAACTTAAATAAACAAGAAAAAGTGTCACAACGTTCGTGGACGGAAATGGTTGACGCACCCCTCGCGCGTCGCTTAAAGAAATAACGCAATTAATAGTTAAAAGTACAGTGAAATTATAATTATAACTTAATATAATAACGTTTGAAATTATTCTTATTTTTCAGAGTACTTAGAGATCAGTGAAATTATTTTAACAACTTTATCATGGAATTTGGATTTGAGAACTGATCATTTTTATGAGAAGAAAAATTCAACCCCTTCGAAAGTTTTTGGAATCCAAAAATTCTATTTTGTAAACAAAAATTTATAAATCTATTTATTTTCAAAGGGTTAAAATTACAAAATTCGAAACGTTAAAACTCGAATGACAGAGCATTGGAATGACAATAATTCGAATGTTATTATTCAAAAATTTGATCGCCCAATTTTGGTCAAAGTAACCTTATATATATTTCAAGGGTTAAACTTTAACCAAAGATCGTGAATTGACTTTAAAAGTCAAGCACGGATATTTCATAGTATCTAAATTTGCTAAATGGAAGCTAAATTTGCGAATCAAACATTTATTGAACAACTGATCTCAAAGCGTTAAATCGACAAACCAAAAGTACATACACGCATCGAACGCTATAAATTACGCTTAAAATTTATCGGTCGTTTCGATACAATGTAAATTAAATAGATGTTGTAACGGGGTAAACTCATAATTACATACAAGAACGTCGGGAATCGTACGATCGTTCGTTAAAAGTGTCAATAAAATATCGCTCGGGCTGCAACGCTATCTGGAAAAGGCGTGGTAAAAAAGGCAGGCCGGCAACAATTCCATTGGTGTCAGATAAGGGAGGGGGAGTACGCGCGAGGGGAATCGTTTAAATAAAATTAAACAAAAAAAAAAAAAGAAGAAGAAGAAGAACGACAGAACGAAACGTAACGCGGACGATTATAAATAATTTAGTTTCAGGCTACTTTCAGTCGGATTTTGGATATCTCGAATAATTACTTACTCGCTCTATCTACACACGACAAGGACGTTAACATTTACCGCGCTAATAAAGTAAGTACAATCTATCGCCTATAATATTATATACAATTGAGTTAGAAACGAATCTTTAGGAACTTCAGAACAGAAACTCGATAGCTGTTATAACGTCGAACTAACTAAGATAGGATCTTAAAGAAATAAAGGATTCCAATATCTCCAGCAGCCTAATCGAAGCTTTCCACCCGCGTTTTCGAGCTGTGCATCTTAAAGAATCGATTATCTTTTAATCGAACAATTTATCAGACCGTTGCGTATCAAATAATTGATTTTGGAGCTTTGAAACTCTAACACAATTTCATGACATAAAAAACATACAACTTTAAAATAAATTTTGCTCAATTGTTAAATTTCCCAAATTAATGAGGTCTTTAAGCAATTATTTTTATCAAATCTTAAGGTTTGAATATTATTTTGTGGTATTTTTGTGTCAAGAAATCATTTTCATCATTTACTAATTAAATTCGTCACCATTTCCTACAGAATTATTTATTAATCCTTTCCTACCTAAAGTAGAAAATTAGTCTCTTATCACAAATTTGTAATTACTTACAATCAATGCAAACTAATCCCAATAAGACAAATACAAAGAACTATAATTTAACAAATGAAGTTTTGCGAATTTAATTGTCACCATAATGCGTCATACGCTCAAATATAATTTTGATTTCGTACGAATCGAAGGTTCTTTAAGATGCAATCGGTTATTGCGTAATTCATTGCACCGATTAACACGTTCACTACCACGGTTATTATTTTTCAATCAATATAATGCATTTGTCCGATTATGTTCATTACAGTGCATTAACACCATCTCGTAATGTGAATTCTCATTACTATTATTCGTAATCAAAAATTATTTTAATCTAAATATTTGCAAAGTAACAAATCAGATTTGTTGAAAATAAAGTTTACCATTCGTTGAATGTCCAATTCTATACACCCTTATAATTTTTAAGGGACCACTAAATTTTTGTCTTAACGATACAATATGGAGGAAATTATAGATTAATTATTAGAAATCAAAGGTGTAATGAACAGGTGAGTCATGGTAGCGAACGCGTCGAGTTTCTAGCTTTTTTCAGTATTTTTGGCGAACGATTACAAGCTAAAACGTTAACAGAAGGCTCTAAGTGTCTACTAGGAATACTTAGGGCGCCTATGGTATAGTTTAAACTATGTACAGAAAACGAGACAGTGTTTGAGGCACGTACAGTTTTCACGATGGACGACGATAAGATCAAAAACTCGAACGATTTCTCGATTTCGAATCCTTGTTGTTCGCGAGTCTCAAAGACGCAGGGGCTGAGTGGGGTGGTTCGAAAAGAAACATAATTCGCTGGCGAATCGAGGGAAAATGAAATAGTAAAAATTAATTACACGATAACGAGTGAACTTCTAATAAAATATTTTTAAACTTATCAACATACGATAGATTCATTTGAATTATATTTACAATCGATTAAATAATTTTGGGAAACAGATTATTGCACTTGTTTTCAAAAACCATGAAACCACGAATTTGCCTTTTTTTTTATTAACGTTTAACATATTTAAATGAGTTAATTTTAAATAGAAAATGGTTTCTTGGTGTATTCTTAAGATTTTTGTACTATAACACTTTAATTTAATTACACAGACGACAAATTAACTTAAGAGAATAACACCAATTAATTAATTATCGTTTTAGTAGGTACTTATTAAAGATCAACATTGCTAGTACTTTCATGAACATTTTGTTATTTATATTAGCAATTTTTTCTGATTCACATTGCTAATATTTGTTTCTGAATAAATATTAGACTTTTAGCCCCCCGTGATACTGGCAGGGTCAAAGTTCGTTCACGTTAATTAACCCTTTGCACTCGACAGGAGCTTCTACAGCAACATATGTAATTTTGAAATATGAAATTCGGGAGAATTCAAAAGTACAGCATTCAAATTTTATTCATATTAGAATACGGGTAACCCTTCTATAACACGGCACTCGAGAATGAGAAAAATTAAGGAATTTTTATAACCGTGTAAAGAGTAATTATTTATTATTACTGTTGCAAAGTAAGAACTCAACCAATGAGTTTCTAATTTTGAAAAATTTTACCATAAAAATAGATTAAGCAAACAAATAAAAAATACTCCAAATACAAAGGGTTAATATAAGGACGATATTAATGGAGTACCCACAATATGAATACTCATGACTGTGCCCATTAAAATATCCGATGGAAGAATAATAAGAGAAAGAGAAATCGGTGTTCGCGAAAATAAAAAAGAAAAAAAAAAGGAGAAGGAACAGAGAAAAACATGAAATCCCTTCGAAGCTGGGGATCTTAATGGTCGCGTCGAAGCCGTGATCAGTCGAGCCTGCGCGAGTCAGCCATCGGGATGACCTAAAACCTACGTTAATTGGAACTTTACTAATTGATTGTACTCCGCGTCAGCGGTGCACGCCGTTCATTAATTCTCTTCTCGATTGCACTTTACTGGGCGATCGTTGATCCGCGTTTCGTGGCGTAATTGCGACCTCGAACGTGTCCGTGCACCAGGCAAAAGGAAACACAGTCGATCTGTGCGTGAGTGTAAAATGGAGCGCCGACGACACCGACGCGTTCGAAGTCGTTGGGAGGGTGAAAAAAAAAAAAAAAAAGAAAAACAGTGATGTCTCACGACAGACATGGTTAAGGATCCGTTTCTTTCTCCCCGAAGCAATTAACGAGTCTTCGATGGGTATCGGTTTCATCCTCCTTAGGTAACATATCCTGTTTATAATTATTTTCAATTTTCAGGATATTACAAAGCATTTTATATCGTTTCAATAAAACTAAACGGTCGCAAGGATCTTAAAATGATTCAATTATTTTATTTTAATAGTGGGTGCTACTGGGTGCTGCTTAAGGGTAGTTTCTTAAGATTAAAAAGAATTTACTACAATTTTTTTAAATGAAAATTTTAAAAGCAAAATATCGATGCAATTTGATGTTGATTACATTGCAATACTTTTCAAGATAATGACAGAATTTTGTATTGCCTGCAGCGAAGAAAATTCGATATTCTTTATGAACTTGAAAGAGAAGATGTTACCTAAAGAATTTAACATAAAATTGCTGGTAAATTTGTACCCAAGAAACTTTTACCCTCTAATTTCTGAAATAACATGCGTATAGAATATTCTGTCGCGACGCGAAGTGTGTCTGATCACAAACGATCCGTTTCCCCTTGAGTTCAGAATATCTTTCCCCGTTTCTTGCCGGGAACAATTACCTTCGTCGCATTGCGTGCACTATTTTCAAGTACTGAATCCAGTAACTGTTGTTTCTACTTCTGCTCAACCCTTGTGTTCGAATTTTTATTCCGTTCGTATTCTTCACACGAATCGCAAAAAGAGAAACGAAGTCGAATAAAATTTTACTTGCTGACTATATTTCTTTTACCCTTTTATTTTGGAAAAAATGTAATATTTCTTTTTCTAATTTTTATTAAAGAATATAATATTTCTGACTGGAGAAGAAAAAATAATGCTCTGGTAAAAAATGGTTAGTAATGCACGAGAATTAATCAGATGAAAACAAAATGTTAGAGGGTCAAAGTTCAGAGTTTTCAAGTGCAAGTGTTTCAAAGTTAAATGTCACAAACTCCTGTACAATAAATAATACAACCTTCTGTGGTGGTAATGGAACTATTACAAGTATGAATCGAAGGAACCTGTCAAATACAAATTAAAAGAAAGAAGTTTGATAACGAAGTTAGGAACTTTTCGTGCAAAGCTATTATTCGAGATAAATATTCAACGAAATGTAAAATAGGAACTATTAATAATAAATAGAAAATTCCTACCAATTTCTTCGGTTACAGGACTATGTACTCTTTCATTATGCAAATTGAAAAATAATAACTTAAGTATTTTTTCCAGTAACATTTCATGTGACATTTTGCTTTGGTAATAAAGAAAAATGTGTATGAATTTTTATTGCATAATTTATATTAAAAAAATTTTATGCCTACAAAACGTCGATGATTTTTTTTAAGGCATAATTTGCTGTCAAAAGAATTAACCCTTAATTGTTACTACAGAATCTACCAGTATTCCAATATTTTTTTTTAATTAGTATTGAAAACCCTATCAGTATTTATAATTAAAATTAAAATAATAAAGATAGAAAAATAAGCAAACCAACCAAAAATATTATATTCTTCAATAAATATGAAGAAAAGAAATAACTTCAGAAACTCAGAAATTTCTAAACAGTATATTTTCAACACAAATACGACTTCCTTCGCACACTTTTCATCCACTTTTCCAGGAATCATCGAAGGGGTTAAAGGACCTTGCGTACGGTTAAAAATAAAAATTCCTTTAAAGCTCGATCATGATTTTTTCATCGAGATATTTCAAAATCCCGGTATAGACTCGACGTACTTCCAGTTTTAAAGCTACCGGCGAAACGGCCAAAACGAAAATTCCTGTCGAACGATCGAAATAGATCGGATCGATGGAATCGCGAAGAACCGGCGCGGTTTCTACGCAAAATTGAGCATCACTGTCCAATTTACGATTTATCTGTCGTGACGTACAAGCCGCATACATACATACATGCATGCATGCGTGCTCGCTCGCTAGCACGATAACGCAGCGCGGTTGGGTCGATGCATTATGCAGTTTTCCGTGCGTTCATTATATTTTTAGACCTTTACGATTGCAAGGTTACGCTCGTAACGCCGAGCTCCTCGTTAATTGCGATTTTTCCGCGGCAATCGTCCGCCGACCGGATAAGGATTCCGCGCTCGTTGAAATAGTACGATTCGCCTCGTCCTCGATCGATCGATCCAGCATTGGGCAGTAATCGATTACTCTGCAATCCGCTATCGACCGTAAACGTTAATTAATCAACCGTTTCTTGGATAAATCGACAGTCGTACGCAACTTCTATATTTTGTTAGGATCAGGGAGGAATTTTTGCTTCACGCGCCTCGACACGGATGAAAATCAAACTTCGTTATGTAATTTGAAAAACGGCACAACGTGGCGGGTTATATAATTTTATGAACAAAAGTGGTATGCAACAAAAAAATTTTCAGTCGAATACTTGCAAGTGTTAATTTATTGGAAACTAAAGCGACTGTTGATCACTTCTTGGATAGACTCAATAAAATCTGATCAAAAAATAATTAAAAGTAAATTAATTTCTTTTAGAGGAATAAAAGTATCCTGAAGGCATTAAACGAGAATAGTAATTTTGTTATATGACAAAAAATTGTGAAAAGTGCCTTTTTCTCTTTTCTCTTATTATTCTTGTGATTCAATGTTTAATAATTATTAGGTTTACTTCGAGGCCTAGTGGACAACATAAAATTGCTTGTTAGAAACAAAAGTATCAATTTTATAAGAATTTTTTGCTAGCAATACCTCCTCAATAACTTCCTAAACAAATGGTTTCTTTTCAAGATCCATAAAATAGAAGCGATTTTAATTCAATTCAATTTGCCATAAAATCTCACGGAATTATCAAGGAACCGTAATACTTTTCACAGTGTCTATTTTTCAAACGAGGAATAAATATCGAGGAACGAAATACCTTCGAATAGGTACAGATCGTTTTCGATTCTTTAGTTTCACGTTCGATCGAATTCAACTGCGTGCCCCGTTTCCAGCTGAACGAAAATTAAAGCCCGATTAAACGCAGAATCACGTACGATTTAAACGTCGAGCCGGCTTATCAGACCGATCAGAGTTCGTTGAAAATACGAGGTGAGAGCGAGCAAACGTTCAACATTATTACGCGGAAGCTTACGTGACGATGCAAATACGAAAAGCAGCCTTCCGAACGTTCGGTACAATCGAACACATCGATGCTAAGAGCTTGAATGAATTATGAAGCTGCAAAGACACCGTGCTGTTCTTCGAATCGATTATTTCAGAAATCCTCTGTTGCGAAATTGAAGGTCTTCGCAGAAAAAGTACCACTTTAACAGCCATTTTTAACCCCTGCAATTAAGCGCTCGTCCAATTACCTTTCTCTCTGTGGCGTGTACCCTTCCACAAATAGAAATTTGTCAAAATTTGTTTAGATTATAGGCAATTCTTTCTAAAATTGTTCTAACAATCAATTCTGTGTTTACGACTTCTCAAAACCACGGAATCCAGTCGTTAACATTCGAAAAATTTGATCATTCGAAAAATAAGTACGAAGAACAGAAAATTGTGCTAAAACGGAAACAATCGGTTCGAGTTTACAACCTGGAAGTTTCGAAATCCGGACCAGGATCGATCTGGCAGTTTGCCCGTTGGTTAAAACGAAGAAGAAGAAGAAAGGAGGGCAGGAAAACAGAAGAATAAAGATCGAATCGGAGAAACAGCCGTGAAGGATTCGTCGAAGAAGGAACGAACGGCAGGATGCATTAACTTTTGATCCTAGTCGTGGCAAGGACGAATAGAGGGGGATTAATATTCGCGTACGGTCGTGGACGAGACCGAAATCGTGCACGACGGGGGGTTCCGGGTATCGATTAATCGATACGAACCGGAGGTCCCGCGGCCGATTCCTTCGCTGCAGCCACGGAACGCGATGAATATTTCACGGATCGATCGATTTCCAACCACCCTATTCGCGAACCTCCCTTTCTATTTCTTCGGCAAGGGGAAGAGGACAGAAGGCTACTAAATATACGATGTTTCATGAAGGAGGGAGAAAAAAAAGGAAAGAGAATCCAGTCCTGGTACGCGTGCAACTGCAATTGAGCGTTGCAAATGTCAAACGATCGACGTACCGATTCCGAGGAATTCACTGCCACCCCCTGCTTCCTTCGAAACCTTCCTCCGGTTGTCCTTAATTCCTTTTCGTGCAATTAGCCCTTCAACTTCTGGTGTACGAAAAAATAATTTAGGATTTCGAATTTGCTGATTTTTCCAAGAAGGGATTTTAATTTAGTGTGAGGGATAATATTTCTTCCATGAATCTGGGTATTAAAGGGCTAAGAAAATAGAAATTATAGGAGACGTTGGTCGAACGAAGAAATATTTCCTGTGAATTTTTCGTCTTCATAAAATAGTGAACTTAAAATAAGAAGTGCAATATATCAAATTATAAGATTAATCCTTCAGTTATTTCAAGCCATTATAAAGATATTTTTTAACTGCTCCCATTCAGATTGTTTCTGTACTGAAATTATTTTTGCGTAATTTTACGAGAATTTCAAATATGAAGCAAAATGTAAAACTGGAATAATAAAAGGAGATTCGTACATATAAGATTGAACTATCATTGGAACTGGTTGAAGAATGTTCTGTCTCAAACAAGAAAGTATAACATAGAAACCGCTAAAGATGATTGTTGAACAAAAACGAAAAATAATTGACGAACGACCGAGAAGATGATTGGAAAGGATGATTCTTGCACAGACTTCCGGTCGAACGGTGGATTTCCTCAATGATCCGTCGATCTAACGGAATCTTATCGCGTCCTACGAACGATCTAGCGTTTTAATACGCACGTACGCTCTAATTACCTTATCTAAACTAATAGGAAAACAAAAGCGTGTGGCTCGAATACTGGTTCTCGTATCACCCGAACGCTCATGAGAAACGCGAGGTCATCGTGCGTTGAAAACGAACGACGTGCAACGCCTGTTTCGTTCTACGCGCGTGCACTCGAGCGGTAACACGCGTGTTGGAGCGCGTACACGACACGGACGAATTTCTGATAAATTTGTAATCTTCAGAGGGAAACGTTTCGAATTTTATCCTCGGCGACGTGTCTTTTATTATCTTCCATAACAAAAATTATTTAATAATGAGAATAGCTTCTAATAATATCACCGAAAAGAATCACGATACTTTAATTAACAATGTTAAAAAATTAAAGAATTTTTGGAGAATGTTTCAATAATAGTTTATACTGATCGTAAGTTATCGCAGTAGGTCTTTTTTCTAGCAGGATACTCGTAGAGTTTTTAATTATTAACACAGTGATTATTTATGGTTGAGATATTTGCAGGAATTTTGTAAAATTGCTTTCTATCAACTGAGTTGATAATAAAAAATGGATTAAAATTCATGAAATTATTTGAAGCCATAATAAATTCATTTTATTACAATTTTTATATGATAAAGTTCATAAAATGAAAATATTTTTCAAAATTGATTGAAAACTATTTCTATTTTACAAACTTTATTCTACAATTTAATAAAATCAATTTAGTATGGTCCATCCATGATTTTTTATTCATCCTGTATTCAAATTTATGAACGTTTCATTCCAACTTCTCAGCATTTCCCTGTCATAAATATTCAAAGTCATGATAATCTTGTGTGTTTCGAGGCATAAACCTGTTTGCAAATTGCTTAATATCTACAAGAAATGTATAGCAGTAACACACCTTCTTCACTTCAACAATGAAAATAGAAATCACAAATATGTAACTAGGATTCATCAAATCTAACATTTACAATAGTCAAACTATTTTGATCAAAATTTTCCACTATTTGTGCAAAATATCAGTAGAATTTTTATAATAAATCTAAACAACGAACTAGTATTTAGTATAAGTCGATCTAGTATTTTATAGAAAATACTAAAATAATGATCCACGTTTTCCAACAGTAAATTATTAAATAAAGAGGACACTTTTTAAACAATCGTGAAGAAGGTGTCTGTAACTACGACACAAACGCTCTAAGTGTTCTACATTAACGAACTAAAGAGAAAAGAAAAATGTCAAAGATCTACTTAATTAGGTATCATTGCTTCTCATACCTGCTCGACAGATCTTCGACCGCTTGGTCCACGGTTACACATCCTGTTCGCAGGACGATTGCTCTTCTCGAATCGCGAACCGTTCAAAGCGGATTGAAGCGGGCCCCGTGGACGACGAAGAAAAAAGCAAACTCGATAAACCGCATCCTATTATGTACAACCATCGAAACGAAGTTCGACTTTGAAGAAAGGATATTATAAACGAGAGCCACGATGGCTCTTGTTTTTAAAGAAACAGATAAATGGACCACAGGAAATTCGAGAAGATCGATCGACTTTCTATTTTTACTGGCTACCACTCGTTGCCTGTGCAACCTTATATACACGACGGATATAAATAAAGAGGAGAATCCTCGAGAATTCGACAACACCTTGAAGAAGTCTCGTTACCTTACTAAAAGAAAATGGACGCGGTTGTGGAAATGAGTCGCTTAATTAACCCTCGGACAACGGACCCTAGAGAGAATCGATAAAGTATACTGAAATCTGAAATGTTTTTCGAATTTTTTTAAAATTTTTGTTACTTAAATACGTTTTCTAGGTCTGGGTGAGAAATTTGAACGAAAGGAATTGATATTTTCACGAGGATGAAAAACGAACTTATCGCGTTATGGAAAATTAACATATCCCGTCACAACCAAGCCGGATTAAATATGTATTCGGATAGAATTGTGCCGCGATTGAATTTATCGTGAAATGCTTGTACCGGCACTTGCGTTGTCTACGATACATTCAACGTGCTCGACACGCGTTATCGATACGGTGTTTACGTCGGATCGTGATAGGAATCGGGTAAAAGCTCGAGGGTAATCGTAGACACGCGTGCACCGAGCAACTCGGGGGAACATTTCGCGCGACAGACGCCTCGAAATGATATTCGTAAATCGATAGCGCGAAACTACAATTAAAACAAGGTACTCGACGGAACGGACAAGTGATATAAGTAACTCTTAAACGATTCATGGGACGATGCGATCGGAACGAAGTTCGTGCGGCTTTTCTTTTGAACAGAAATTCAATTTCAAGAGCGTTTCCATATCGCTTCGTAGTTCTTAAATTTGAAGAAGAACTACTAAATTATTGTAGCAAAATAGTAAATTACTTGAACGACTCAAAACTTAAAAGAATTGATACGAATCCACACGAACTTATTTCGTCGGCCAATTTCTTACGAAAATTCGCAAGAATGTGAAATCCACGTAAGAGGGTTAAAAAAAAAAAGAAACAATTCGAGAAGACACCGATGCCAGCGCACTCGTAACAACATAATTAGCAGCCCCCATGTCGTGCATGATTCTTTGCTACGTCTTTGAACTGCGAACGTCCACGAACGCACTGAATCGAATTTTGCCATGTGGACATTTCTCTACCCTCCCATTTTGAAACCCCGTACATCCCACCCTTATATTTCCCTCGTCAGTCTCTATACCCTCCCCGCCGAACAACCCTTCTCGTCCCCGTCGCTCTTTCTCGATAATAATGGTTGTAATCGTGTGATCATATCGGCGCGCGCGAAACCCCCAAAACCCCGAGACCCCGTCCCCCCAACCCGCCCTCCCCTCCCCTCTGTCAACTGTATAAAATATTCTCAATCGTATCAACAACAGTCACATCGTACATCGTACAACGTTATTACATTATTACAATAGTTTTTATAGTTAATCGTAATCAATATAATATTCACAGCATTTTATCAAAATCTCTTAAAAGCACCAACCGTGGCGGCTCAATTTTCTCCATTCGCCTTTTCTTTACTTCATTTTTTTTTTTCTTTCCTCTCTCGTAATCGATATCTCGCGTATATTCATCCCGATATAAAACCCGATTTTTCGATAGTCTTCATCGTTCCTCTTCGTAATACGTCTTCTTTTTTTTACTCTTCTTCGTCTCCCTTTCTCTCCCTCTCTTTCGCTCCTCATCGCTTTCTCTCTTTCCTTCCTTTCATCCTCTATTTTACGCTTCTGGTTTTCTCTCTCTATCACTCTCTCTTATTCTTACTCTCTCTCTCTCTCTCGCTCTCTCTCTCCCTTACATGTATATATATATATACCTTCAATAATTTATCGATGTATATATATATATATATATAATATATATATATGTATATATGTATATATGCGTGTGTGTATATATATATACATATATAAGCTAAACGTTTCGTCTTAAAGCACTGATTAAACGAGGGAGCTCGTTTTTAACGTGTCCCTCCCTCTGAACACGCGTTTACCAACCATCCTAACCAAAATCACAGGACTAACTAGAAACACCGCCGGTATTTTTCTTGCCTCGTCGCTCAATTGGGGACCGATCAACGACGCGAGGTGTACACGCGCCTCCGCGGAGGCGAACGAAAAGACAGGAGAGACCAGGAACGATAACAGGGAGAAACTGAGGAGTACGGCCAAACGATGATCGATCGTCGTCCGGCTACAGCGACCAACGCGTACCAACTTCGGCAACAGGCTAAAAAACGGTACCCGGTGCATCGATAGAAGGACACGAGAGACGACCAGGTGATACGGTAGCCGACAGAAACGAAAGAAATGCGAGAAACAACGAGCGAATGAGAATGAGGCACCACTATTAGAACGGCTCGTGTCCGTGTTCCCCTTGTCCTCGTCCAACGATGTTCCCCGTGTACACTGATGGCCAACGTCGATCCGTCTCCCCCCGGTGTCCTTGCTGGTCGCGTCGGCTGTGGTGGCGCTCGATGACACCGTGTCCGATCGACGGTACGACGGGAAACGGAAACGACGAGGACGCGTCCTTCGGTGGCTCTTCATCCGGCGGCGATGAACGTGGCGTTTGTTGCACGGGCTAAGGCGAACTCAATGATGCGGCGGTGGCGGTGGCGGGGCCTCTTCCTCGGAGGGATCCACGGGACTCGGGGACAGGAACTTGCGCACATACTTCGGATAATGTGTCTTTTCGTGGGCCTTCAGTATCGTCGACCTCGAGAAGGTCTTGCCGCACAGCGTACACCGGAACGGCCGTTCCCCGGTGTGCACCCGACAATGATCCTTCATATGATGACGCAACTTGAACGCCTTGCCACAGAACTCGCACTTGAAGGGCCTGTCGCCGGTATGGGCGGGTAGATGGGCTATCAGAGAGCCAACGTCCGGGAACGACTTGCCGCAGAACTTGCAGAGGACGACGCCGGAGGTCGGGTCCGAGTGGGCCGCGAGCTCGAGGTCCATCGGCTCGATCGTACCTGCGGTGGGGTAGTGGGCCTCGGGCGGCAGGTGCATACCGGGCTCGAGACCCAGCTGAGCCTGCAGCTGCAGGTGGGCCGCCTGCTCACGGTACTTGAGCGACTCGAGGCTGTGCGAGAGGATGTGCCGCGCCAGCTTGCTCTGGTGGAGGAACGAGGCACCGCAGTACATGCACGCAAACACCCGCTCATCCACACCCATCAACTCCTGCAACCAAACAAACAAGAACATCAACTTCTTGTCTTCCTCTTTAGCTCGTCCTTACACCCCCAACAGTAGCTCTTCTCTCTCCCTCCTTGTTCTCTGTTCTCGCACTCACTCGCTCTCTTTCTCTCTCTCTCTTTCTCTCCATTTCTTTATCATCTATCTAATTTTCTATCTATCTATCTATCTATCTATCTATCTATTGTTTCATTCTATTGTCTGCTTATTGTTTGTTTTTTTTTTTTATAATTTTTTCTTTACTTTGAAGTGATCGTTTCAAGCAGGAAAAGAGATACCACCGTCTCTCTTTCAATCGTGTCTCTTGTGACATGACATGGATGTTACACCTCGCCGCGACAAATCGCTCGTTTCGTCGCTACTTCAAGTCGTACATACACATACATTGTGCATGTGTGTGTACGCGCGAGCCGCGTCGCGGCGAGCTTCAATCGGCGCCCGTTCGCGCTGCTCATTCGAAAGATGTCTCTCTTTTCTCTCTTCTCCCGTTGCCTCGCGTATCTTTTTTTCTTTTTTCTTCTCTTTTCCAACTACTCGGTATCTCTCTATATCGTCACTAGACCATTGACGGTAAAATAATAATTAAGAAAAAAAAAAGGTAAAATAAAGGAAGAAAGAACAGGCAAGGCTCGTCTTCTTGAGACCGCTACTTGTAAAGAAGCGCGTTTTGGCATGACCGATAAAGTATTACGAGGCTCTCTTCTTATTTTTTTTTTCTGTTTTTTTTCTACTTTTTTTTTTTGTTTTCCTCCACTGGATTCATCAGCTGTTCTCGCTCGGTGGAAAAAGAAGTCCCTAGCCTGACGAGAAAATGATTCCTCTCGACGGCATGTAAGACGGTAGCACAAGAAGTTGACGCTCATTTTTGTTTGGCACGACGCGCACCCCCAGGTTTAACAATGTATGACAAGGGAACTGTCTTGAGTGTGTGTAACAGCGTATATATAAAAAACGCGCCGATATATACACACGTATATATATCACACGAGGATCGTTATACGTGCCTATATACAGGCGTGTATATATGTGTCGGTTTTGGGATAACAAGTGACACATGTAGTAAGTACCGGGCCCACGGCAAAATCCCCACAGCCTCGCTCAAGAACAACAACAACAACAACGACCCACCCGCCCCCTCGTCCCTCCTCCCTTTTTCACTGTTCTTTTTTTTCTGTCCGTTTCTTTTCTTTTTTCTTTTTTTTTTTATATTTTTGTCAAATTTATCAATATAACATACGTGATAAAATTGCGGCTCAAAAGATCGCCGCGGCGCAAAATCGTTCGCCGTAGCAAAAGGCATTGCACTCAACCAAAAAACGACAAATCGAAATACAAATATTACAAAGTAAGTAACAAATGGTAATAATGAATGTCAATATAACTTGTATATATGTATAACGATATATATATGTATATGTATGTAAAACTGTGAATTGCATAGTAATTATATCAGTACATGTAATGTAACAATATATATATGATATGTGTATATATATGAATATACATATATATATATTTATGTATTCATATATACATATATATATACATATAAAAATGTAGTAAAAAACAACCATGGCCAAAAACGAAGGTCAACTTCTTGACAGTGAGCTAGCAAGACAGGCTGGCAGGATGGGAGGGAACAGGAAGTCGCACGCCGATTTTCCTTCGATCCTTCGAGCAGGATCAGGGATGAAAAATGAAAAGAACAATACCGAGCGTTATTTGTTTATCGCTACTCGCTTCGAGTTTACGAAACATCGGGTAACGATTGAGATTCGTTGCTTCCAAGGGATATTTTAGTGTCTAACGCGTGTATTTATACGAGTATTAAGGATTTTAATAACTTGTTCCGCTACGCCGAGGCTTACGCCTATGTCGGCAGATGTTGGAGGCGTAAACGATTGTAAAGTGTCACGTACGTAGGTGTCATGCGAGCATGTAATAACACTTTGTTCACCTTAAGGATCATTAGATGAGTAAAGTGTCCCTTAATGCGTGCTCCACCGGTGGACGTTTTGATACTATTTTAGACTTTATCTACGTACTCCATTAGCGGGCTTCGTATTTATATGAAACTTCCTTGTGTCAACTATTTCTGCGGTGAAAAGAAAGGGCGAAATAGAAAGGGCTCGAAATGTTAAAATAGTTCAGTTAGAAGGGAATTTTTATATTATACTGAAATATTCTAGGTTGTTTTATTTAACTAAGATTGCAAAGATAGTAAATGTTTTTTCGTTTTTGGTAAGGGATAAACGGATAATAAAACGCATCGAGGTACCAAATTGTAACCAGCTGAAGAATCTTCGGGTGGCAGAAGTTTCTTTCCATTTCTCGAGGAGTCGTAGGTGAAGAACGAAGGAAAGATCGACGAAAAAACAGCGTACGAGGGGACTGATAGACAGATAGACACACGAAGATACAGCGAAGGAGGACGGAGGAGCGAGGGAGCGAAGGAGACAGAGACTTGGATAGTCCCGTGAGAAATCAGGAGTTAAGAGAACGAAGGATTAAAAGACGGGACGTATGCACGGAGAAGTGAATTAGTTTGGAAAAAAGAAGATAATACGTTCGTCAAAGTAGACGGCATGCACTTGATTGATCTCCTTCTGCGCAGCGCGTCTCGACGAAGATCTCTCTTACGCGGGGGCGCTTGAAGCTAGAACGATCGGCAAGCGGCTAAGTTCAATTCTTTCTTTTTTCTGCGCTTGTCTCATGGACGAGCCTCGTTTTCGTTACTTTTTTTATATATATTTTTTGTTCAACTGCCTATCGCGTAGTTTTTGGTGCAAAAAAAGGAAATCGTTAATGGACCACCGTCTCCGGACGATCGTCCAACGAGTCCGTTTATTAACGAAAAAAAAAAAAAAGAAGAAGAAACTGACGGAAATCATTGTTCGAAAAAAGAAATAGGGAACTGTTACGTGTATACATCTCTGTCATCGAACCTCCGATCACACTGTTCTGTCGACTGTCAGGACGACTGTTAATGACACGATCACTTTCAAAATTAGCGGGGAGAGCAGCAAACAGCAAAGCACTTTGGGCACGCATGCAAATAGACCCACATGCAAAGTGAACTCGAAATATAATATGTAATATGCCTGTCTATCTATCGGCGCTTGGATAGATAGGCAAACAAAATAGATAGATATAAATAGATAGATAGATAAAATGGATCGTGTTGTTGATGTTCATCGTATAAAAGGTATCGAACGTCGTTTCGTATAAACGATTATGCTTACGAACGCTCCTCCGACGGTCGTTCGCAACGAGCAGCGCGCGAACGAACGATTCGTCGTAATCTTGCACGATACTTAAAATCCAACAAAATTACGGACGTTTACCTTTTCTTTTTTTTTTTTTTATATATTTTTACTTTTCTTTTTGCAAGATTCGCGTCGACTGATCCGCGATCGGCGCGCGACACGCGATCGCGGACGAGCGACGCGTACGACGACGACGACAATCGTAATCGATATACAAATGCAGAGTAAAGAGAAAGTACGAGAATAAAAAGTAGTCAATAAATTGGAATATATAGCGGAGAAAGAGAGGAAAACTCACCGGTTCTGGTGGGAGTCTGTAGTCCGTGGATATTTCGCTGCTCGCACTCCGCTCCTCGGTCGACCTTTCCCAGTCTATCTCTTTTTTTAACGACTGCAAATCAACATCGGATTCACGTCAAAGTAATAATTGGATGGAACGGTATCGACGAGATAGGAAACTTGTGAAATCGTTAGCATTAACGTTCCACGAACGCAAATTAGCTAGACCAATCGGCCCGACAGCAAAGAACATAAATTATTCAATAAATGTGTCATGATGCTAAGGTACGGACAAAAAATTCAAAGGATATTTCTTTCATGAGATGGAAGTCTTACTTTGCAGTAGGGAATTAAGGTAAAATTTCAATATAAAATGAATCACAATATTTAAATTATTCGAGGTGGTTTTGCACCTTTGAGAATCGAGAAAATAATTACAACAATTCTGTTAATCGAAAAACTAGTATTTTCTAAAAGAGGCCCTCGAATCTGAATCAGTTAAAAAAATTCTAAAGGTATGTTAGATTATTTGGTAGGATGATTTGATAATAAAAAATAAGAGTAGTACTCACAAGTGGAACTTGCTGAACCGGAGGTAACCCCGACGGGCCCGCGAGAGGTTCTGTACTGTGCGGGGACGGAAGTCGGCTCTGTGGTAGGTTCAACGGTAGTATGCCAGGCGTGCCACCGGTATTGTTACTCAAACTCATATCCGACGGTCCGCTGTGCACCGAGATCGGGCTAAGGGTACCCCTCGTTTCTTCTAGACTGGCGACATCTTCGGAGTCCCTCCTGGGTCGATCAAGGGCTAAAGGTCCTAGACAAGGGCTACCGGGTCCTGTAGGCGATGGCGGACAGTCGGTCATGTCTACCGCCTCGACGGACTCGCTGGCGGGTGGTTGGGTAACGTTCTGTTGGGTCTGTTCGCATTCTTTCACCCCACCGGATGGCACGCCCGTGCCACCACCAGACGTGTTTCCTTCCCTGTCTCTTTCCTTATTGCTCGATTCCTTTATACTTTCGCGTTCCCGGTGATGTTCTCGCGATGTCTCGCGCTGTATGCCCTCGGATGTGCTAGTGTGTTGTTGTTGTTGTTGTTGCTGTTGCTGCTGTGGTTGTTGCTGTTGCTGCTGCTGTTGCTGTTGCTGCTGCTGCTGTTGTTGCTGTTGTTGTTGTTGTTGGTCGTCTCTCGACGCTACCGCCGCGTTGATGTTTGTCATATCCGCTAGACCCTTTACCTTAAGGCTCTCCGCTGTCTTGAGGAGGGCCGATAGTTGGCAGTACTCGACGTTTACCTCGCCTTTGTACATGAAGTCGACGAGGGTACGTAGCTCGGCGAAACGTACGTCCTTTAGGATGACTATGGGGTGGCGGTTCGGGTGGTCGAGGAACAGGGCCTGGAAGTAGCTGGAGCACGCGGAGAGGACTACCTTGTGGGCACGTATCGAAGGTCCCTCCGTGCACGCCAGTGTCACGTCCACCAGCGACTCCGACTCCAGCAATTGACTGAACACACCCAGCAAGTTGCTCTGATGATTGTTCCACCTCAGGCAGTAATGCTCACTTCCCATGTCTGAACTGCACCCCGCAACCCTGCTGCAGAAGAAACATTTGTACCGGTCCGCGTGCTTTTACACTCCTCCTCGGTTTTGTTCATCTCGAACGTGTTTTCTCTGGTGTTCTGTTTTTTTTTCTTTTCTTTTCATTTTGGTTTTCGCTTTTTATTTTTTTTTTTTTTTCATCTTTTTTTTTACACGTCGCTCCCGTGCTTATTGTCGCGGCTGCTCGCTGCCTGGCCGTTGAAGTTCCCGGGGTTAGTTGCTCGCGCGACACCCGTGCATTTTAATTTCCGACTGTTGGCAGAAACTGTGACTCGTCAGAGAGAGTCACCTCGGCTTGCTTGATTATTGTTGGAGAATTGGAGGGAACGCGGATTGGGCGATTGTCGAGGTCTGCCACGATCTACGCGCGATTTGTTTTAATTGCGACCAACATCCGCGAGGCTTCGTTCGAATATCCTAGACCGAGTGTTAGTAAGCTAGCGACTAGATTTGGCTATTTTATATTAAACAACCTTATTTTAAAAAATTAATAATGGTCGAGTAAAAATTGAATACAAGCAAGAACGGTTTCCATTCCTCCGCGAGGAAAGCTCGCGTCGAGCTTGGAGCACCGTCGACGCAACTTCCTGCGCGACAGATCAGTCGTCCGCGGAAGCGCGCGCAGTTCCGCGCGATTTATTCGCGGCGTTTCTTAACGCGGCCATCGCCGTCGTTCGATTCCGGCCGCGGAGCACGTGGCCGCGAAGATGCCCGACCGATATCAGCTGACGATACCGACGTGCCTCCTTATCAACTATTTATGCCTGGCCGAGCCGTGCAACATTGCCGCCGCGTCTAATGCGTGAACGCGCGCGCACGTGTCGCGGCCATGCGCGCACACACACACACACACACGCGCGTGTGTGCCCCGCACGTACGGTTATCTGCGCCACGTACGAGAAGCGGCTCGTACGCGTGTTCGCGTGACACGTCCCGCGGATACGCGCGATGGCGTGCACGGGGGACGCGCGATGCTCCGCAAGATACCGCCCCCCCCCCCCCCCCTCCTCTGATAACGCGGTCCGTACGTGATAATACACGGAACGTATCGTAATAACAAAGAGAAAATAACGTTTTCACGTGGACCAAATTGCCGTGGGATCATTAGCGGTCGTTCGATGTTCGAATAATTTTCCGATGCCCTTCCCCCCACCCGCCCGTCGCTTCTCCGTTCGCCGCGAAAGCCGGTTATTGTTTGAATAATGAAACTTTTAATTAGACCGATTTAAGAAAGAAAAAGAAGCACGCGATTACCGGAATCTGCGGACCGGATTCCGCTACGGTTTTCCTTTTTATTTCGCTTCCCACGTGGCGAACGTTTAATTGCTTCGACACGGAACCGGGATTAATATTCTTGGATCTCCGCGAAATTCGAGCGGAATATTTGAACAAATGATTTAACGTTCGTTACGCGCCGCGTTTTTCACGAATCGTGTTAACGGTTTGACGGGTGGCATTTAATGTTCGCAATATGTCATTTTCTTTATTTACTGGTCGAAAATCGGTAACTTGCTGTCTGTTTATTCGAATAAAATTCCAGCAACAGCTAGAGGACCTAAATACCTTAAAAATGTAGTATTAGATTAATTAGAAGTAAAATTAGTGAATTTTCTATGATTTGGAATATTATTAGTAGTTCTAAGGATTCTGCAAATTCGAATTTTGAAGAAGGGAAATCTGAAAATACTCTGAAAGATTGTTGTTGAAGATCATTTTATAGAAAAAAAGGAGAGTTCAATGTATAACTGGTCAAACTTTCTCAAGAAACGGTGTCTTTACGTTCTTGAAATATCGTATGCGCTTGTACGGCGGCTATTATTCGTCTAAATATAGCATCGAGTTGCAATTACATTGATCATTTTCAGACTGTAAGGTTCAATGAATTAATACCCTATGGAATAGTAGCGAATTTCGTACGGGGAGAATGTGTTATGATAGTTAGATTAACTACAATAAAGCCGTACGCTCTGACTGTCTAATAAGTAATTTACTTCTAATTACGAAGAATATGGATTAATTTCGAGTGAGTTTAACGAGGATAACCCGTGATACGAACGTTTTGCTGTTTAATGTTTGATAACGAAAGCTTTATCAATATTTTCCTGAAGCACCATCATTCCCGTGTAACTATACCTAAATCTGATAGAAAATGCAATTTCCCCTCCTATCCTATAAACTGTATTATATCTGGAATAAAATTTAATTCAAGCAAAGTATTAGCGTTTGATTTACGTCCAAATAAATTATATCCAATTTATTTATAGCCCTGTTCTCTTTTGCCAGAAATCCAAATTGGAAAGGGGTTGAAAAATTGATTTATTTTTCAGTCGAGTTTAGGATCCCAAAAATGCCCGAGGGACTAGCGTATGGGTCTCCTACAGCAGATTGATTCTATTTCGTCAATTTTTCAGTTCTCCCTTTAAATTGAATTTTGTTTGCGCAATCTCTCTCGAAAGTAATTTTTTGTTTTATCAAACAGCAATCTTCGAGACAGGATATCATGACTAAATATTTTTATTTTGCCAACTAATTAATATTTTTAAACAAGCACTCGATTACTGGTTTCATTTCACTTTTTAACAGCCGGTAAAATGAAAAAACTGACGAACGGTAGGGTGAATAGAAAGGGTAAGTGTTCTGATAATTTTACCCATTTTCTACTATAAATACAGTTTCAAAGTTGTCTATAGACATGCATTTATAAAGTTCCCTAGTATATAGCCTGTCTTTATTAAAAACACGTAATGTTAGGAAAGAAACTACGCACGCATACGTAAGAACTTGCTGGGTCATACTTATTCTTGCACTTCATAATATTAGTGCTCGTACAACTTTTCGTTTATACATACGCTCGCAAGTTTTTATGTAAATTAGCAATTTTATGGCTCGCACATATCGGTTTGCGTAAAGATACGACAAGCGACCATCGTTCCCTTGTAAACTTTAATTCTGAAACTATTAAAGGTAATATCGCGTAAATATTAACGAAGAAAAGTAATTTTATACAATAAGTACATAAAACTCATTCATGATTCATGAATCATAAATTAGCAAATGCATATCGAATCGGCAGAGACAATTTCTGAGTATCACTCTCTTGAAAAAAAAAAAAAAAAAAGAATTCTGTATTCAAAGAAACAAGCAACAAAACAAACTCTGCTTCAGCCAACTTCATTCTGCTTCAGAAAAACGCGGCGTGCATGTTTAATTCGATCTTGACGTGCGCTTTTCATCGCCAGAAACTGAATGGAACTTTCCAGGAAAAAGGTCGATGCTAATTTACTAATTTAAAACAGATTTTCAAGGGTGATTCAATTAATTCTGATAAACGTTTTGAAAAATTGCAAATTAATCACACGAACGTGTTTCGGCGAAATTACTGTTGTTGGAAATAAAAAATTTTGGAAAGCCTTGCGGCGCCCAATCGATGGCAACCCATTCATCGTTCAGCGGATCGAGACTTTCGCAACAAGGCGCCACTAAGCGTTCAAATTTCTATCAAAAAGTGACCTTTTCTGTAAAATCAAAGAAAATAAATTCTTCTGTAAACATCAAAGATATTTTTGTACATCTTTGCATACATTTGAATAATAACTAATTTATGCTGTGATGATAAGAGAACTCATTTTAACAACTTTATTTTGCACATAGACCCATTTGAAAATACGGCAAATTAAATTTCAAAGTTTTAAAGTTTAACTGAAGAACACTCTTAGGTTTGATTAACACCTTCACTTATTTGGTTGAAAGTGTCCCCATCAGATATTAGAAATTGTAGATAATACAAAATTTGTTAAAAATAAAATTACTATGAAATGGAACTTTTAGTAGCCGCAACGTGGCAGTCAAAGTGTTAAAGACGAGCCTTCGGTAAACACGGGTCACCGGTTGGTTTCGCGCGGCACCCGACGTGTCAGGGGTTAAAGGTTAACCGTAGCAGCGAATGGTGAAAACGCTTCACCGTGTTATTTTCCACCCCGTATGAAGTTAATTCGAAAACGCAGCCTACGCAGGAAACGTTCGAAGAAAAAGAACAGGAGTCAAGCGTTTCTCGCAAATTAAGCGTGCAACGATGCGCCCAGCTGACCTTTGCTTCTCACCGGTCGCTTTGTTTCGCAACGTTCCCTTTGCACTTTCGAACGTGCACCTCTATCTTATCCGCAAAAACATTTCCCTTCCTCCGACACTTATCTCAGACCTCAAAAAGGATCCTTTTAAACAAGCCTTTCAAACCTTTCTCCATGACAGTGGGTCAAAATCAGGTTAAAAGTATTTTAATTAAAAAATTCAAAGAGGATGATCCTCGAACAAAGATCTGAAATCTCGATTTCTAAATATAACTCACGAGACTTAGACTTTACGAGTATTGTAGAATGCTGGCTGTTGGATCATGGGTTCAAACGTTATTGTTTTATGGTATTGGTATTTTATTAGTTTTGATCGTTAAGACACGATAAATCATCTGTTCGATGCTTTCATTGCATTGCAACACGATACTAACTCGATATTTCAATTTGCACTCGTGGATCGTTTACTGTTAACACGTTACTTATTGCTCGATTATGAAATATGTATTGCAACCGCGTGTGATTAATCAAAGAGTTTCCAATTATTAAAACGAATACGAGTATTTAACGTTTTAAAAATGATGTCGACAAGTCGATCGTTTCGATTTTAGGAAAAGGTTATTCCGCCTCGAAGGGAGTCGAGAGCAGTGTCACGCGTATGCGAAAGGGTTAAAAGTGATTCGGTCGTCCCACGTTTTCCCGTTGCTCGGTACTTTCGTTATATAAGGCGACACGTACACATGCCTTCGTTATTTATGTCATTTCACAGGTTTTCTTTGGGTCAATCCGTTTAGAACGGTGCACGCACGTGTGTCCCGACGCCGACGCCGACTGAACCGTGGAATCGGTTTAATGTTAAACAGTTCGCCGGCCAGCTACGCAATTAGATTACACTCGTGCACGATAAACGATCACGGCACGGTTCTTCCTGTTCACGATCGGCTTGGCTTTCACGAGAAACTCGTGGCTTTTCGTGAAATCGACCACGCGATCGGCTCGTCAACCATGATTTCTGCCTCGGCTTCGAATCACCTTTTGCTATCGAAGGCAGAGACTTATTACCGGCATTACATCGTTATTTTTTTTTTTTATAATATTAGATTTATGCATAAGTTTAAATCGTTTCTCAACATTTTGGCATGGTTCATTTTAAATTTAAATAAATTCTTGCCACTTATAAAGAATTGGTACCCAAGTTATGAACAGTAATGGCAAATGCTTTAACAACTCAATTATGCTTTTACTTTCAAGATTTATTTGTACGAATAACTGTGCTCACACCTCGATCTTGCCTAACCCTCGAACGTTTAACGAAACGGCGCTGAAGTAAATTAAAGCATTAAGCGATTAATTCAATATCTGTATCACGTTAACGTAGAAATAAATGTTTAACTGAAAATTCGTCGCAACATATTGCTCCGGTGCAAATTTACACCGTACAAGGGTGCAGTTGAAAATGAAAGAAAGAAGGAAAAAAAAAGTGGAAAGAGAGAGTGAAAACAAAATACGACTGCGAGATTCCGGGGAATAAAATGGCAAAAATTTGCGACAGGAACGAAAAGGACCGAGACAATGTATGTACAGTGTAAAATTGCTCGGCGCATGCTCTTTTTTTTTTTCTGTGCGTCACTGAAAGTTAAACTTGGCTTAATTGCCCCTTTTCATATCGCACGATTGTGAAAATGTTTCGTTCAACATCGAAACGTTTACAGTTCATTGTTATTTTTACAAGCGTGACGCCGTTTAACTTTCCATGCAAAATGTAACCTCCATCCTTGCCACAATTTCCCGCTGAAACTTTCACCCAATCGGAATAATTACTTATTTAACGATATACACGCCGGTTTACCCTTCTGGCGTAAGAAGTTTGGAAAATCATCGAATCTAGGTGATTATTTATGTACATACTGCCTCTGACAATCATTTACTATTTATTAAGACAAAAGTACTTAATGGATCTATTTAATCATTTAAACGTTTAATATTTTCAATATTTTATTTTGTAATAAAATTTATATGGGTAATCTGGGTCTTTAATACGTTGACTGCCATTTGAAAATTAATCAATAGAAATCATAATAATTGGAAATTAAGTGTGTCTTACCACATACGTCTGTTTTCACTGTGGCAGTCAACGTGTTAAGATGTTAGTCCTTTGAAAACGAAGCAATTCGAAATTGATAATTATTATTAAAATAATTTGCAACTTCAGTTACTAATTGCCCAAGTATACTCAAAGCACAAAGTTTTAATTAAATCATTATAGATATCTATTTAGCAAGTATTAAATACACCTCCTTCCCTTGACAGTCCATGTAATAAAAAAAGATTTTGCATTTTGAGATTTAAATATTTATAAGGTTTTTCAGTTTCGCAAAGAGTTTAAACAACATTTTTTGAAATGCTTCTTCTTGGCAGCCATTGAACATTTACGATTATGAGAGTTAAAGTTCACAATAAAAAAAAGAAAATAAGAAATTGAAACGTGTGATTCTTTTTGAGTAAATGGAATCATAATGCATACGCACGATTAATTACGTGTACGTTTGACACGATTTCATTTGCATATAAAATTTTGCACGGTTGGTTCATTGGTTAGCCACCTTCATAATGCGATCCATTAATATATTCGGTTAATTAGTAATTGTGTAAATCGACACGAGTCATTCGTTATTACGCTTTATAATCAATGAGATAAACAACACGTGCCTCGTTGATACGATGCAATAATGGTGATACGAAAATTGAAAATAAAAGCAAAGTCAATTGTATCGGTTTACTGAATAAAAAAACAGCCATCGGATTTCGAACGACATTTGACCCTAAAAAAACGAGTGATAAATCGACCCCCGAAATTTCTAATTTTTCATTAACGCGTTGACTAATCGTCTGGTCGATAGGGGTAGGCTTTGAATTGATGAAATAATTACCAAGTAATAAAAGAAATGGCATTCAAAGTTAGTACTAACAAAGTTATTTTGATTTCACAACCATTTGAAAGATATACAAGGTAATTTCTTCTATTTTAAAATTTAGAAAAGAAGTCAAGATTAGTAGCCAAATTAAAGAATATTTTAATCTAAAAATTTCAAAGAATGAGCACCAATTCACTCATAGAATCATCTAAATACCTGTTTAATTAAAATAAAAAGAAAAGAATCAACAATGTTCGATTATTAAACCCAAATTTCTTTTAAGGTAAAAAAAAGCAGATTGATTCAAACAGATCCACGATACGTATTTAATCATTTTCTCTTTTTTCAAGAACGATAAAAGGAAATTCCAAAAATAACACGTCCATTCTAGAATAAATTCTATAATCAGTTCAGTACCTTTTATATTTCTTTTTGTGCAACGAATTTTTGAAATTGCCTAAATAAAATATGGGAAGATATCCATATTGTTTACCACATTACAATGGTGATAATATGCGCATAAAGATTATTCGATTACGTGTTAATCTTGTGTAAGGTCATTAAGTAATCGAAAGTACGTAGCAGGCTGCGAAATCAAATTCTCCTGCAACGAATTACACGTGCGAGGAATCTGCCTCGTGCGTTTAATTTATCGCTATCGTAATTTTATAGTGCTCGAAAGCATTAATTCGCCTCATAAATATATTTGCAACGAAATCACCGCCACTTTTTCACTTGTCAACGGCAAATTACAAAGTCACGGTAACACTCGATTCGCTAATTAGTATGTTAAATTATGCTGATTTATGTTCCAAGCTGCGTTAAACGCACAATTACTAATGTCGTTTCATCGCACGTGCGTCTGCAGTTTCAATGTTTATTGAAAAGTTTCTTTCGCAGACAGGATTCAGTCCCTCAGGAAAATGTCTCAATAAATTATAAAATTATATTATACTATAAATGATAATTATCATGTCTAGGGTCGAATGGTATGAACTTTTCATTTATATTAATTAAAATTGTCTGTAAAATAAATGAACGAAAGAAGTTCAAAGAACAATTCATTAAGTTAAATACTATTTCATTAACCATCGACAGCAAGTAAAACGGAAAACACTGTAACGATGATAAAGTATGATTAATTAGTTTGTATAATCTGTTTACAATCAGTCTTTGGTTGATTTAAATAAACAACAGATCAATTATATCTTTAAACATTTCTTCTAGTAGTTATTAATTAATACTTTGAACCTCTTGGAGAGCATTAACATTGTAACGAAAGTAACAATTATTTCAATTTACTTTGACACCTTGATTGTCACATTGAAACTATTAAAAATTATATTTTCCCAATATTTTATTACGAGCACGTGGATGACATGGCAATGAAAGCGTCAATAACAAAAAAATACACTTTAAATAAATTTTGTTAATTAATTGCTTTACATCCAACTTCACCATCCCCAAAAAATGTTTTTATTTTAAAAAAATCCTAGAAGACCTATTATGTCACATATTACGCATCTTTATCGATACACTTGATGAAATGAAAAAGGAAAGTACCAATTCCTTTTAATTGATAATCCATCGACACGAGTTTATTACGTCCCGTTCTCAAATTGCTTTAAACCGAAACGCGATAAATTATCATCGACGTGTATTAATAAAACCGTGCATGTCAATTTACAATACGACCAATCGTCCCGTGGAAGAAAACGCAACTCAATTATTGTTGTTCTCGATATTTTCTTTTCTTATTCAATTTATCCACCGATGATGTCAATGGGATACGTCGCGACGTGAGATACACGAAATTCCGTTTCGTCGAAACGCGTCAAATGATTTCGCGAACGTAACGAGAGCCTGATGAAAAGGATTGCATGGCATATTCTGCAAACGTCGTTCCTGTACTTCCCGGAATTCTTTCGCTTTTAACTACAATCCGCCCGTCTTATCGTCCACGTTGTCCTGTTACGTTACCAGAACTTTAACGATTAAATTCTACACATTCTTGCCGCGTTGAATGCCGCCCGGATCAACCGCGATTAGAGTAAAGATCCCGAGTAAAAGGTATTTGGATCGACTTAGATAATTTAGTGCAACGAACGATGAGTATTTTCCTTTCGCTTAGGGAACAGTGTTAAAGAAATTTTTAACCCGGTTAAAATTCTTGCAACGGTTATTTAATTTGAAATTGTGATTAAGAAGTTCGAAATTTTAAGTTTCCAAGCTTCTTTTTCAAAATTCAATAAAATATCTACACTGTTATTCTATAACTTGCATTTTTTGGATTCAAATTAAAAAAAAAAAAAGAAAAATGAAAGTTGAAGACTGCACTCGCTACGCGGATAAAGATTGTATCAAAATCTGTCAAGTCTACTGTCACCAAAAATACCTGTCCGTCTAAGCTTCACGCATTTCGAGTGTAAGTATCGTCGGTCGTCAAATTTGGCGGCACGTGCTTCCCAAATGTTGCAATTATGATGGTAGAATTGGCCACATGTTCCGAGACATACTTCATCAATTGCCAACAATTTGGATTCAAGTAAATTGCATAAGACGCGCCCGAGAGATAACCGATGTAACCGTCTAGTATTACAAACGATTTCATTAGCAAATTTTTCGAACAATTTAAGAACATTTTCGCTTCTTACTTCCACGTTTGCCGGTAATGGCGAGCGACGACTGTTTCTCGCTGAGGGGAACCGGAAGCGGATACCGGGCGCCAGGGAACGCGTTCGAATGTGATGACGATTCGATTCGCGGCGTCGACTCGCTGAACAAAAGCGATTAAGCGGATTGTAAAATGGAATCGCGCGAACGACGGCAATATCGAGGAGACGGTCATCGCGAAACACAAAAAATAAATAATTAAATGATGATTCTTGCCGATCATCGAGCCGAATGAAAACCGCGGAACGGTGGTGACGCGTGATCGTAACGTTAATAATTTTAACGGTTTGTTTCGGCGGAAAGCGGGACCCGTTTAATCCCACGGGGACACTTTGAACAGAGACATTCATTTTTTAATTCAGTGATTCAGTTTGCCCAATTACTGCTTCGGTTTCGGGGTTGTTCGATATTTTTCAATTCTGATAATACCCCAACCCTTTACCCTTAAAGATTAATCTTAACAACAGAACAACACAATCCGCAACTCCTAAGAAAAAAAAAAAAAGAAAGGCGTTGGAAAACTCACGGGGTCACCCAGATACGGTTGACAGGACGGTATAACTGTTAATTATCTGCTTCATATTTTTCTTGCGACTTCAACCACGAGATTCCACGGGATAAGAGGTGTCTGCCGGCACCCAGTCGTCGTTAGCCGGTGGGTAACGACCGGCCTCTCTCCCACCCACGTTCGACCACGAATCAGGTAGGAAATCCAGGTGGTGCGCGGGAGGGGAGAGAAGGGGGTAACGAACGAGCACGAGAAAGCAGGAGGAAGCTGAATCGGTCGAAAGGAGACGAAACGCGAAAAGGGGGGACGGGCAGGTAGAGGTGCGCGTGTAGGAAAGACAGAGACGGAGGGCAGCGAAGAAAGGGTGAGTCGAGGGGGTAAAGCTAGGCGAAAATAACGATGGCTTGCTATAAATCAGCCAAGGCGACGGTCACGACTACGGGAATCGCCTTCGCTGCGAAAAAGCTCGCTCGGTTACCAATGACTAATCCCCGTGGTAAGCTTTTTGCAACGGCTTCCTTTTACGCGCCCGTGATCGCCGGTGCTTATCGGCCGTTGCACGCTAGAAAAAAGCCTCGCGACGCGCTCAGCATCGCCGTGGAAACATTATTTTCAAGCGGAGGCTTGAAATCGTGACGCGAAGAAATCCCGATCTTTCTGATCGGGATGTTTTTCAACCGATCGCCTCGATCAATCGGCACAATGGCTCGCGATTTTGACGCTCAACGACAGGCCTGAACAAATTTTAACCCGGCCTGCTCCGGGCGGAAATTGGCTACGTTCATGGCTTCGCTAGTTGATCATAGAAAATAACTCTTTTTGCATGCGTATTATCATGCTTATGGATTTTAATCTAGAATCTTGGTTCTTGTGGAAGTTATTGTCTTGTGGGAAATTAACCCTTATGGAAGCAATTGAAAATCCAGGTATCCATCGAAATTTTAATTTCTCTAATGATTTAAAAATTATTTCCAAATTTTTACTGTGTGTTAATTTTCAATAAGTTGACAAGGTATTAATGCAAGAATTAGCTCAAACGAAATGTAATTGAATAAAGGAAACGAGCAAACAGAAAAGTTTTGAATAGTCTCGCGAACTGCTATACTAATAACAGGAAGTAATAAATTCAAAGTTTAGGTGTGGAAACTAATGTGTTAAATAAACTGCAAATATTTATGCAGTTATAAAGTATCCATATATGCAAAAGATGTGCAACAAGTGTTTTGCGTATAACGAAATGCAATAAAATGTTCAAGATGAGATAATATTTTTGAACAGCTTTGTAGCTGAAAATATTTCATAAGTATTTGTATAAATATTCATAAAGTAGACGCCGCAAATTATACGCAGTCATTTTAATTATTTCACTTCTTTCTAAACTTAAAAGATTGTTGTTTACTAACCGATTTTAGTTTCTTTTTTTTTTTAATACTTTATAATCGGTGTCTCGTTTTCTGACTTTTATTTATGATTTGATGGAATGCATAATCAATTGGAAACGCAGATGGAAGTAGGAAAAATTTGGTCGAAAAAGGTGTCTCGACGCTATTTTGAAAGGTGTTCTCATACGATTGATATTTTGTATAAGGTCATGTCATTGTTAATTTATCGTACGATTAAAGTTATGATTATTACATCGTTGTTTAAGTTATTATAATATAAATGCAAATTGAGGCTATCTTTATTTTTTCAGTTCCAAAATCAAAAGTCAAATGGCACGCTACAGAGTGGGCTATTAATAATACGAGAAATTCATTTTTTTAATTAAATAGTTCAGTTTACTATTTTGAATTACTATTCTAATTTTAGAATTATTCGTGTGATGTGTTCATTTTTCAGAAGTTATTTAATACTTTAATTGGTTATATTTTAGTTGCTTAATGTTATATGTTAATGTCGATTTCAAATGTCACCCATATATGGGTGACGTGACAGTCAAAGCGTTAATAATAGAAATCAAAAATTACCTAATGGATTAATATCAGGATCTTTGGTCCTTCGATTTTAATTCCGAAGTTCGCTGAAAACTGACCCCGCGGGAACACCCGGTTAAACGATCGTCTTGTAGGATGCGTTTCGCGGATTTCGAACGTTTAATGGCGCGTATCGATTTCGACGACGATGAATGGCATCGAAAACGCAGCGTTTCGGGAGGGGGAGGGGGAGGGGGGACAGACAAAATGCAAGGGGGAGGTACCGACCGAATGACATTTCGGTGCGACGAAGACGGGAAATCCGTGCTCGAGGGGTGACGATAGAGGGGGCGGGTAGGGGGGAAAACAAATCTACGGGTCGCGCGAATGACGTTTCAACAGTGCGGCCGACTGGAGCAATTACTAACGGAATATTGCAATCATTACGTCTCTATCTGCCGTGCGGATCAAGCCTCTCTGTGTCTGTCTCGGTTTTGTAACGAAAAAAAAAAAAAGGTCGAAAAAGAAGAAAGCAAAAAAAAAAACAGCGAGGGGGAGGAAAAAAAGAATGATCGCGTATCCGATCCACCTAACCCGGCAGAGACAACCGCCTCGCGTTCCAGATCGAAAATCATTCGCGGAACGCCGCCAATCAAACCGTTTCCACGTGAAACTTGATTTCAGTCCCTGCCCCCCCCCCCCCCTCTTCGCCCGCCCGTCCGCCTGTTTCGCCGTTCGCGAAACGACGACAAACCACCACCGTCGACCAACTACTACTATCCGTGTCTCCTCGTTTTGTTCTTCTGTCGGCTCGATTTATTTTCACCATTTCAATAGACGCGACCAGCCGCGTTATAATACCCGTAAACCGGGGATCAACTTCTTTGTTCCTGTATATTTTGGTTTTTCGAAGCGGGGGGGACCAGCGGGGGTGTAATAGACAAGCCATCGATTCGGTTTCACGTTTGTCTGAACGATTGTTGAATACGGTTGAATGGAAACGAATGATTATTGGAATATCTTTCCGGGGGATCATTCTCCGAGCTCTTTCTGTCATGCCGTGATTGTCAAAGCGGAAACGGGTGTACGTGGACATGACAGTGTTAAGTAAGAATTGTTAACCCTTTCAAGGCTCTCAAGAAAATGAAAAATAAAAGTATTTGGAGTATTCAAAGTTTGTTCTCTTTCTAACCAGAATGAATACGACAGAGGGATCATCCCCTGTAACCAGTGGGTCAAATTTTGTATAATTTAGTAATTGGCACGTCGAAAATTATGTTAGTTATCAGTAACATATCAACCTGTCAGACAGAGCTAAATATTTATTGTTGCAATGTTAAAATAAACAATTATATATAATTTACATTTAACATTAATGAAAACTAATTTCAAAATTAATAGAGCGTATTCTAATAACTATAGTTTTTACGTTAAACGTGTCATTGTGGCAGCCAATCTGTTAAAGTTACTAATGGTTACTTTCTAAAAGCCTTTCAAGTTGCTATCTTGTACCACCAACGGCTTACATTGTATTTATAAATTTCGTATTCTTGTTTACGTTATGTTCGGCCGACATTGAATCGCGGGACAAAGATAATTTGTGCACAATCTGGCGTTCGCATCGAAATAATCTGACGGTTCGCCGAAACGGTGTTTCGCCGCTCATTGCGAACAGTCCTGTTTTAAATGAACGATATCGCGTCAAGCAGCCTCGACGAGTCGCTTATCTGCTTTCGATGATGATTATAAATCGATAACCCGCGGTGTAAGATGCACGTATGTACGTACAGAGTGACGCAGAAATAGGTGGCCAGATTTTGGTGGTCCACTACTGTTTTGGGATGCAATTTCATACACGAATTAAATTAATTTTGATTTAGTTTTATTTTTGAAAGCTAAATTATAAATTTTGTTGAATGTACAAAATTGTCAAATTTTATTTTAGTTTAGAAATACAGTCACTAGTAGGTTTAACTCTATAAATAATATTTATAATATTTAAAAAACACACCATATAAGAAATACAAATGAAAAAGCTATTTTTGAATTGCATTCGAGTCTTTGAGGAAAAATAAAACAGTTCTCTGATCTTTTATTTTATTTTTCTTCTCTAAGTTGATTTATTTAAAATAACAATCAAATAACAATATCAAAAAGAAAAGATGTCAACTAAAACAGTAAAGTATGATACGAAAATCTGGCTAATTATTTCAGCGCCACTCTGTATATTTCTTTTCTTTTACATTATAAATCGTGAGAACTGAATCGTACAGACTTTCGAAGAACGATATGATTTTTATCAAACCCCCTCGACCCTTCCTATCTTCTGTGATTCTTGTTTTTTTTTAATCGGTCGACAATGATTTCACGAGGTTCGTCGGTGTTTCGATGGTCTATGCAAAATTTTTATTCTACCCCGTTTAACTGCGATTTACGAACGTCCTGAGAATATAATTTAATTGCGGTTTTATCGAAGATCGATAACGAACGATTTTTCGGTAAATTAATGAATAGTCTCGTTTGAATTTCATTAATTTTTGCTTGAAAAAATCACTTCTTTCATTTTGTAATTTAAGAAAATTAGAATTTGATTTGTGGATAATTCAGCGATGAATTGAAAAATACACTAATTTTATAAAATTAGAGGTGGAAGATTAATTCTTGCTGATACAAAGCAGTGAAGATTGACCCACACTTCAAATTTTATATAATTAATTAATCATTAATAAAAAAGCGAATATAAACTTTAAATACAATTGGTATTACATTAATAGTAAAAAATATCGAATTAAAATCTTAGATTTGAACATTTATTGAGCATATTCTTAATATCTAGTATTTTGATGTGTCTGACTACAGTTGACTGTTTCTACTGTGGCAACTAAAACGTTAAATCAAGTTGCATGTAGATAAAATTTAATAGTTTAATTTCTGCCAGAATAATTTATATCTTTATTTAAAATCTATTGCATGTTATTACATCAAATGACAGATTTTAAAATGTAGAAAATCTGATTAGAATTAATGACATAAAATTACCTCAAACATAACAAAAATTTTGTACATAATTACGAAAATAATCATGAATATTATGAAACTGACTTATCCAAAAAGATTTTAGATTTCTTATTTTAAACAGCAAAAATTATTGACGTGCTTTGGCTAAAAGGTATGTTAATTTTCGTAAATATCAAAAATACGATTAGTATCTTCGATTAAAAACTAGATATATAAATAATAAACCGTTAATACAATAAATTATTATCCACTAAATGTTCAAATCTTATAAAATTATAATTTATGTGCATACAAACTCTCTTTTTATCAAGGAATCAATCGAAGAGAATAAAGAATATCATCGACACAAACTCGTCGATCAAAGAAGACAAACAAAGCCAACAATTATCGCTGAATTAATTCCACCTCCAATGACTTTATTTAACTAAATTAAATTCGAACGAATTGTTACTTTTCAGCTTTCATTGTGATTGGCTAAACAGCAAAAGAATCTTGAATTAAATTTGATGGGAGACCTAGGCTCAAAAAAGTGTGCCTCGCCGTTAATTTCCGTGATTTATGAGCGTTTAACGACTCGAGCGCAGAGAATGCGTGCTAATCTGTCCAGAAAACGTACAAAATGCCACGATCGTATTTCGTAACCGTTCAACCGGCGCTATTTTTGCGTTTCCACAAAGCTCGATGCCGCGTGTCTACTCTCCGCGATTCACAGAAGTTACACAGGAACGCCAACAGCTGATCGTCTGACGTGCTACCGTCCGAATCTACTTGCGCGCGGAGAAAAGACAGGAAAAATGAAGTGAACGTCAGTCTGACCACCGCAGTAGATACGGCCGTAGTAAGACATGTTCGAACCTTAACACGTTCGGCGCGTTATAATTTCAGTTATTTAACACTTTGGGCAACGGAAGCCTATTAATCGGCTTTTCAACACTGTGGGATGTCGATTGAAAACTGATTAGCGAACCTCTACTTATTATTCTTATGTAATTTGTTCTAATCTTGAATGTTTGAACCTTTTGTAATTTTCTACATTTCTAAAACTTAGTTTTTTATCTAATTTCAAACTGTTACTGTAATTTCCTTAAAAATAAGTAACAGAGTGTTGATATTGATATATTTTTAAATAAAATTCTTTTGGCTTTGATATTAATTGCTGATAATAATCCAGCAAAGAGCGAGAATTTTTCAATTATTAAACATTCAGGAATATTAAGATTTAATATTCTTAGATTCCACGCATTAAAAATTCCTAGCTTACATATTACTTTCTAACACGCTAAATCCCTAATCACTCAGTAATTTTTCATACCTTCCCGTTCTCATGAAAAAAAGCAACTTTACAGAGGATACAATCGATCTCACGCGATTCTCGCGTCCTCGAGCCATAATTTTCCACGATACTCCATGAACCGATACGAAACGCGACTTCCTCGACGTCAAATTTTTCAGCTTAATAACACAGTTACATGTAAAACACCTACTCCACGTGAAAATCGTCGCACGTGACAGTATGTGTCACCAACGATCATATTGTAACAGATTTTCACGATCCGTTTAACCCCATAGAAACTTTATATCGTAAATACTAGATTGGTGCAAAAATCATTGTAGATTGCAAGACAAGGTTTTGACTACTTTTTGGTAACATGTTGACCGCCTTAAATTTTGCATAATCGAATGCATAATGAATAATGCAAAGTGCTACTTAGAATAATTAAATTTGAAAATTAATCGATAGAACCCTTAATAATTAGAATCTAAGTGTGTCTGACCACACACCGTCCATTTCTACTGCGGAAATCAACGTGTCACCCCTGTATCAATAATCAAAGCTCCATTTCCCCATCAATATTGACAAATTTATCATATTTCTATGGAATCTCATTCTTTATCTATTTTTGCATCGAGGTGGGTACCTCAATTACGTTTGAAACCACGATTATTTCTGCACAAACCTAATACAATCGAAGATCTCGGGTGTCGAGCACGCGAAAATCCATATGGTCAGTGAGTTGACGGAAAAACTGGCGGAAAAGCAGGGACGGCCGCGACGATTTCGCGCGTAACGATCGTTGAAAAGAGTAACGTGCGTAGGGCGAGACGAGAAAACGGTAACAGAAGCGGAGGAAAAACGAGGGGGAAAGAGAGACGGGCACAGCCGCGGTCGGGACGAACGGAAAGAGAGGAAAAAAGCGAGCGACAGAGCGGAGCGTGTAGGTGCGAGCGAGACGGGGATAGAGGACGGCGCGAGAAGGAGAAACGCTAGAGAACACGCGGCCTTCGCGAAACGTCAAACGTCTATGCTGTTTAGCATGCAGGGCCGTATGACTGAAAGAGGTTTACCCACGTTCCCGCCCTGATTACCTCTCTCCTCCTCCTCCCTCCCCCTCCCCCCAACTGTGGAAACTAGACTCTATCATCCTGTTTCGCGATTTACTATCCGTCCGTTCGAGGAAATCACGTATCGCGGCTCGATATTGGTAACAGGCGCGCCGCCGATGCGGCCAACTACGGATGTCGATCGACTTTATCGTTAGCAGACGGCCGGTCTCGCGTGTCTCGGTTAAAATTGAACGATCGTGGGCGAGCACGAGTCACAGGAATTTCGAGCTGTCAACAAACAGAAGCTTCCGCTAAAAGGCCGCGTGAAGACACGGCGGGATGACACGCGAGACGAACCGAGCGCGGTAATACCGTAAGAAGGAGGGAGGGGGAACGATCTACTTGATCAGACCCGTGAAGGAGATCAAGACTCTTCGCGATGCTCGTTTTCCCAGGTTAATCAATTTTTCATTTCCTTTCTGTATAATCGCTCACCAAAAATGCTCCTCAACGATCGCCCGCTTGACTCTCGTCGTCCTCCAAAAATCTCGGCTTACTCTCTCGACGCACATGTGATATTTTCGTCCCGCCGTGACGGCTCACGGAACACGCACTCTTCGACACCAAATCAAGACTCCGTTTCGAACGAACATCTATTTCTTTTTTTCTTTTCTCCCCCGATCGAATTTTGATCGTGACGTGCGTTTCTCTTATATTTCTCTCTCTCTCTCTCTCTCTCTCTCTCTCTATCTCTATCTCTATTTTTTCTTTTCTTTTCGTTCTTTTTCTTTTATTCACGAGGCTCGTCCGGTCCTCGACGAACGGAGGGACCGACTCACTTGTCACGCGCTCGACAGGAAGCGGAACGCGTCGCCGAGTTTAGGTTGGGTAGGCCGCAGGTTTACGAGGCTTTAACATACTCTCGGGCCAACTTTTCGGCGACTGTTACACGTTTCCCTCCGACTGTCATTCCCCCGCGATACGGCACCAGGTATTGCACGCGCGACCGTGTACAGGCTTCGCTTCCTTTGAGTCTCACGTTTTTTCATGATGCTCGCACTCTCGGATCGGACAGGCCGACGAAAAATCGTCGGGAATCTTCCTTTACGTCAAACGAACGCTTTAATCGGTGACACGATCGACCGACGTTGCTTTCACGAGTGCGTTTAACTTTTGTTTACTCTTATCCGCGTTCCACGCCGATATACTTTTCCGACCGATATGCGATATACTTCGTTTTTTCTCTCTCTCTCTTTCTTTTTTCTTTTTAATCAATTACCAAACGAACGGAATATCAACAAGATAGGATTCAGCGCACTGACGCGACGATTTCTCGTTAAATTGTTCGCCACTTTTCACTTGTCACGTGTCTTCCTGTACCGTTGCGCGTGTACATCGAATTTTTCCTGGCCAGCCAGAACGGCCGGTGCCAAGAACGTTGCTCGAGCTGATTTTCCAAGCGCCTCGAACGATTCGCGTGCCTGATTCGATCGCGATCGAGACTGACTCTCTCTCTCTCCCTCTCTCTGTTGACACTTTGGATTCGCGACGATGACAACGTGGTACGGCGGATCCTATCGGCCGATTATCTTGGCTGAAACTGTGCACACGATCGTCGTTACACTGCACGCGAACGAGAGACCGTGTTGAATACGTTTGCCAAAAGTTAAACAGCACAAGGTCGATCAACGTCGAACGTGGTCACGATCCGTTGGTCGGCCCGAAACGATCCGCTGACGTCTCGCACCCACGGTGGGTAACTGTCAACCGTGTGCGATTTTCACGTGTGCCTCGGCCGCGCTCCCCTCGTACAACGACAGCAACGTTCCTTTCAATCATAACGACGTTTTTGCAAAGTGCGTGTTCCGTGTTCCTGCCGTGTTCTCTCCGAGATTCTCTCTCTTTTCTTTTTCCCCGGTTTAATGATCGCGTATTCGGACCATGTGGTTACCCAAAGGGGAGTACAATGAAATCTTCGCTTCACGCACGGGCATCGGCTCGTGACAGCAAACAGCAGCGGCGACAACAACAACAACAGTAGCAGTAGCAGCCAGTGTCGTGAATTGTGACAGGAACGTGCACGAACGATTAATGATCAGAAATCATAAACTTCTTTCACACCCCCGAGATGAAAACCGTACTCTTTTCGTCGGTGGTACGAAACGAAAAAAAAAAAAATTATAAACGAAAATTTTGCAAAGAACGAAATGTTTAAAAAAAAGAAAAGAAATAAAACGAACGAGAAACATGTATTTTTTATCACCAGGTTTTCTTTTTTTTTTCTTTCTTTTTCTTTCTTTTTTCCTTTTTTTCCCCCCTTGAAGAATTTGCACGCACTCGGAGCCACGAGATACAATCGTATTCGGACACTTTCGCATAAAAATATTTACCTTGCTACATGTAAAATGAATAGAGAGCCTGCCTGAATCGAACGAAGGAAGGCTCAACCGGCCCACTGTGACGTCGCCGGCCTACTGTCAGCTCAGCGCTCGCTCGGCCCCGCGGTCAACTAACCTACCGTGTTCGCCGCGCACACTTTACCGACAAAATAAATCGATCCGGCACCGCCCACCCGCTCAATTCGTCCACGATAAATCCGATCCGATCAAACGACTAATTTTAGCGCAATCCCCGTGTCGATCGGACGATTTTACGCGTGTCTAATGTCGCCACGGTCGCTCGCTTGACTAGCGTAGTAGTCAGGTGTGAAACGCTCACGCGCACAGCGGCACACACACAGAGACGGCGCACGTTTCCCTCGCAGATCTCGCGATTCGTAGAGCCATAGGCGTCGTTGGACCAAAAAGAAAAAGAAAATGGAAAAAGGAGGAAAAAGAAAAGGGGGGGGAAAAAAAAAAGAGAGGAGAAAAGAAAAAGGAAAACTCTTGTTCGGTCGACGCGCGTGAAGGTGGGAGGTGAGCGGGGGAAGCGAGAGAATTGCAACGTGCAAGAATATCAAACGCATTGACGTCTTACGCAGCACGGAAGGTAATTATTTCGGACGTGCTTTGCCGCGCGGCTGACTTCGAAATTAGAAATTTCACACGGTACAGAGACTTGGCGTAACTCGAATTTAACGCGAGCGACAAAGACGTACCGGGGAGATAGAGCGAGACAGGCGTATAGAGGAGTGCGTGAACGTGACAAAGAGGAGAACACAGATGCGCCGACGGAATGGATGCACACGCGTGCAATTCTGCGCCGATTTGTCACTGATATTTTCCCTTTCCACGTTTTCCTTTTGTCGTGTCTCGCCTGCGAGACGTTCCCAAGACGCTTTTTCTGAAATTTAGATGGCGAATTTTTTCTTCCACTGTTTATACCGATACTTTCGAAACGTTTCAGTTCTTTTTTCCTTCTTCTCTTCCGTTACATCACCTACTTTTTTCATTATTGAATTGACTGAAATTTGTTCAGCGATCAAGTGGTCAGACTGCACGGATGTGTGTATCGTACAATAAAGCTTTCCAAATTTATCAAATATCGTTATATAAATTGCAGTCTGTCGAATATATTCCATCGTCACTTTTTTTTTTATTGATTATTTCAATACGAATTATTAATTGAGAGGAATTAGAGATTTTATTGAAACAGTCTATTCGCTTAATTGTTTTTATGCACAATTAACTTTTAATCTATCAAGTACGACCCATTGAATTTTTATTTATTTATTATTTTCCATGTAGCAGCTACAGTTACATCAAAATAATCAAACTTTTGGTGTTTTGATAAGACGTATTGGCCAATAATGCATACAAGCCAAAAGCAAAAATGAAGTCCGTTTATTACTCAAGGCATTGTTAGTGCGCACAGTAGATAGCTAAGATATAATTGCCACTATTATAATTGCCACTATTATAATTGCTCAACCCATTGTCAACGAAACATTTTTCTTCGGTTGTTTCTTAACAAATAAACTTGCCATTTGCGTGGTTAATTTAAAAATCTGAACAGACGTATTAGTATAATATTATGTTTTAACGCGACCACTGTCGCAGTAGAAATGGAAATCGGTGGCAAGACACGCTAAAGTATCAATAACTAAAGATACCATTGGTTTATTTTCATACTTGAACTTCCAATCAACTGTCTTATATTATTAGAACAGTGTTAACGTTATTCCAAGTTTATTTTCTATTTATTCTAGCGGTACTATATATTTAACAACAAATTTATTAACCCTTTATATACGCATGGATAACATAACATAAACATTTTTGTTTTTATTTTTAATCGAGTACCATTGCGATTTATACGAACAAATATTTACCTCAAAACTTTGTTACGAGTTAAACATAAAAGTACCTCGAGGAACGTTTCACCATTTCTTTTCAAAAATGTAGAAAACTCGGGTTACGGAGGGTTAAGTTCACGTGGAGAATTTTGAGGTTTCTAGGTATTACATGACCACAAGTGCACAAACATTTATAGTTTATTCATGATTGTTGCAAAGGGGTGCCGGAAGTCCGACATGCGCCACTTTTGGATTAGAAAAAGTGAACACGCGATCGACCAGGTGGCGCGGAATGCCGTTTCGAATAGTTTCGCATGATACACATTATATTTTATCAATTTTTATATCGTGTCTTTACAGAATGTTTGAAAGAAAGAAATCTTCTACCAAAGATCTAAAATCACGGATTGATAAATTAAATGTCTATTGTCTTACAATATGTCTCACCATATACGCCAATTTTCACTGTAGCGTGTGTCTTACCACACACCGTCCGTTTTCACTGCGGCAGTGGTCGCGCTAACACGTTACACAAACTTTTCGCACAAATTTCACGTTCGGTACGTGTTTTGTCATTGTCAATGTTAAACTGTGATTAAATTAAATAGGAAGTTTTATCTACAAACCTTTTAGTTTTTCAAATTTTGTACCACGCTGCCACAGTGGAAATGGATGTATGCAGTCAGACATACTAGAGTCCTACTTACTTAGTATCCAATCTATCAATTTCAAATTCTAAACTTTCAATTTGGTGGACTATCAGTTTAATATCAACGCTAATAGTGGTTTATTATTCTTTCGCGAATTAGATGTTTATCGTATCCTTGTGCAAAAACTGCTTATTTAAAAAATTACTTGACATGCCACTATGTTGACATACATAAGCTCGAGGAATGCTTGAAATTTGACATTTCCAATATAATTACATTAAATTACACCTCTCCACCTGGTATGCAGAGGGTTAACCATCTAATTATAAAGAATTTCCGAGCCCGGCCACCGGTTTTTATCCTGGCAATTAATCTTCTAGTTACTTTTGGATCGGGCCACGTTAGCCGTTCCGTTTTCACGTGACTCACCCTGTATATAGTTGTTACGGTCGGCTATATAGATTCTTAGGTAATACTAATTGCGCCCGGCTGACGGCTCTACATCCGTGAAGTTCGCGATGGTCGCGTCGGTGCGCGCGCGTGTTGGCGCGAGATCACGCGTCCCGCGTACGCACACGCGGAACTTCTTTGACACAAACACCGCTCCTCGCCGCGCGGCGCGCCGCGGGGAATAATTTCATTGTAGCTACTTGAACGCGATCGTTGCCGATAAATTATTCCTATCCTCTCGATGGCTGGTGATCGGCGCCGCGTAAGAACCGGAATTTACGAGGGGCCCCGGTCTTCGACGCGAATCCATCCGCGTGAATTCAATGTGCCTACAATGTCAATACTTTTCTTCGTCCAATGGAATAAGGTTGGCGGATGGTTGCACGTTAACGCGCGTAATCCTTCGCCGTTCTTCTTCGATCGATGCCGAGGAAATTTTTTATTTCCTCTTTTCGTCGTCTTTTTTTTACATACGTTAACCGAGACGATGTCAAACGGCCGGCATATCGTGTTTTGCCGCTATTGTTGAAACGTTTGATGAAGTGCACATTGTTTGCCAACTGATCAGTATGCATACTTTTTTGCACTCTTTTGCGATCCTTGTTAAGGAGCAAGTGGTATAGGGTGTTTATAAAGTAAGATGCTCGAGAGGATAAAATCCCTTTTATTTTCGAGGGAAATTTATTTGGGTATATGTTACTTAATTGCAAATAAAATTGACAGGTACTATCATTCTATAGCTAAAGTGCAAGATTTATTTTTAATTCGTTTTAAACGTGGTACACCCAACTGAATTACTGATAAGTTAACTAAAGGGTTATTAATTGGTTTTTTGATCAATAGCCAGTGGCACCGAACAGCTTATTAATAGGCTTCTGGCGAGTAAGGTGCCAAGCAGGTAATTTTTTAGAAGCAAATAATTTCCTGGTCGTTAACAGGTTTTCGATTTGGAACGCCCGATATTAAAAGCTTGCCAAATCCATACGATAAGCTCTGCGAAAGAAAGTGTTCCACTACGACTGTTTCTCGTATCGATCATCCTCATCGCGGCGTAACACCTGTAATTCCGTATTCTAATGAAAACTGAATTTCCAACCGTTCCACGATTCTTTCGCCGCAGTTTTCGTTCTCGAGACGATTATCGTCCTGAAGAAATTGCAGCGAAAAAATACAGAACAGGAACGTTCGAAGGCTCAGCCTCGGTGCCTAATTATAACCGGAGTTTTTCGTCGTGTGACCCTCGCGCGATAAACGCGATTATTGTCTACCGCGTTGTCTCGATCCGACGTTACGTTGCATGCCCGTCCACGTGCAACTTGTTTCTCATAGATCGTCCGCATGCACCGGGGCGGCGAGGGGCGCGAGAGGGAACGCGGACGGTCGACTGAAATTGCGCGTCTACGCGCTCTTAGGTAACAGAACGCATTGCATCGAGGCGTTGCGTGAACGGAAAGCCTCGTGTACGTACGTGTGGTGTACACACAGACACGGCTCGCGGCAATTGCCACAGTTCGTTCGTGCCTTTATTTTTGCTTTGCGTGAGCGCAGGTGCCTTCGTCGTCGTCGTCGTCGTCGACGACGTCCACGTGACGCCCGCTCGTTGTATCTGCATCCACGTAGTACGCTATTAGGTAACGCGTCGATAGTGCGTGAATCGGATTTGCCGTCGTAACGCTCGGCTACAGTACGCTTCATTGTCCTCGTGTGTCGGCCAGCTCGCACAAAATGTCATTCTTCGTGCGACGAATATTGTATCTTCGACGATGAAACGATTCGAGCTTTTCATCGTTTCAATTTTCATCCGTGGTTTGACTGACGGCGATTTTTGTTTCTGTGGAATTGTTAGGGTGTAGTTAGGAGGTTGAGGATGATTTATACGGTCGTTCGTGGGTCTTTGCAAACCCAGGAGTTACTTTTCTTCTATCCGTTTTATTAAAATTTTGACTGTCATACAGAAACTAGTAAAAATACATACTTTTAGAAGATTTTGTTTATTTTTTTTTTATATGAAAATTCGAGTGTCACTCAGCTATTGGAATATAGTCAAAGTGCTAGACTTTCGCAGCCATATATTAATAAAAATCGATATTCGCGTTTGTGTATCAATTATATTTGTCAATGGGTACTTTAGTAGAGGAATAATTTGGTATTCAAATGCTTGTTAACTAAGTAGCATAAAAAATGAATAATAATTCAAAGCCTTGTATCAGAATTGAACCTGAACTTGATTCGAGTCTCCGTTGCGTTGCAGCCGAGTAAAAAGTAGCAGATGCAATTACACAGAAATGCACTGTTATTTTATGCCAGGCTTAGCGTGTGTTCCACATCCGTGAAAGAATAATGATTCAGAAAAAAAGAGAGACCGGTAAAGAGGTTCGTAATTGAGAGATCTTAAGGATACGTCGATGACCCATTTGCGGTGGCGTACGGGCTGGCGGTGTTTTGCTCGCATCGCGGGCGATAAAATTCAGTCCCCTGCACGCGTGTACATTGATATCGCGAATGATGTATTTTTCCAGTAAAAATGCTCGATGACACCAGAGGCAAACGAAAGGGATCGAAAAACGTGATCTCGTGGAAAAGTCGCAACATTGTCGCTGGCAAAAGCGATTGCGAGCCGTCGGGTCTCGTCGGTCGTGAAATAGTGCAGAAACAAGTAAAGCGTCGTGCATAATCACGTGAAAGCATCCTTGGGTCAAAATGTGCACGCCTATTCCTGTTGCACGCTCATTAAAAGCAGGTATCTGTTCGCGTATCTACTTACGCGTGCTCATTCGTTCTTTTTTTTTTCTCTTCTTTTTATTCCGCACGCTTTTTTCTTCCTCTTCGCTTCCGTCGAATCGAATAAACAACTTTCGAATGTTACGGGCACAATCATTTAGTTGCCACGCGGATAAAAAGGAGAAAAGAAGGTTAATCTGAGACCTTAGATGACCCGTTCAAAAATGCTTATTTCGAGATTGTGTAACAACCACCTCGTGACATTTCCATCGGTCAATTGAATCATCGTCGCCATTGTGCGGGGGAATTTCTCTTCCACCTTATGGACGGATCATCTCTCTTTCATTTTTATTTTTCAATTGAATCTAATTCAGATTCGTAGCCCGGGGTTTGATCTTCCGCGTTTGTGAACAGAAACTCGGATCCGATCGTTAGTTACGTTAATTGGCACTTCGCAGAATCGTCTTTGGAGGTACGCTCGTACGCCGCGCTAATTATTTTCATCGTTGCCTCGTATTTTTACCCCGTAAGTCGATTATTCACTTTAACGCCGGGCCATTTATCGGTTCCCTCGATTAATATTCTATCGCGAGTACCCTTCCTCTTGTATCGCGTGATCTATGTCTGATATCGACGATGTTCGACCACTCGCTACCGCAATTTCCTCTTACCTTAATAAATAATCAAAAATTCGTACCACGGATTCGTACTTCCACTTCCCTGGCCGTTTGTCGTTCTAAATTGTGAACGAATTGTTTAGTCAAAAAAAGGAGGAATAGAAAATAAACATATACAATTAAATTTCCATCGAGACGGAAACGGTATCTTTGTTGATTTCATTGTATCGTACGACAAAATTGTTTATAACCGTCCGCTCGAACGACACGATATGTCTCAATTAAAAATCTACAGTCTATGTGTGTGTGTATGTCGGGGTGTCAAAACATTTTGCACGCCATTAATATAAAAGCAAGCCACGTTACACGCCTCACACGTACAATGCGCCCGCGTACGTGCCAACAAAGTTACTCTAATTAATAGTAGCACATTCGGTATTGTATAATTCTGTTTACGGTGGCCGCCGAGCCCGTGCATACGTCACCCGCGTACCAATTTCTACGCTTGATTGTTAAGTTCCATTTATTGGGAGAGCGTAACACTCGAATGAATATGGGACGGGCGAAAACGCTTTTTAATATGATGAATAATCTGTGTGCGTTGCTGCACGCCGCTCGATAAACGCAATGTCATCAATCAGGGACACCACGAGGAATACTAAAATCGCGCGGACGATTTCAAAGATGCATAAACCCGCTCGTGTTAAATGAAACCTCTCTCCGTTTTTTTTTTTTTTTTTTACTTTCCTTCTCTTACCGGTTCCTTGAATTATATAAAATTATGTTGGCTTATCGTGTTGCAACGATACGCGTGGGTGGATTTTTATGGCACTCATATTATCCTTCTCCGGTTGTGTGTTAATACCTTTTCCTTTTTTTTTATTTAAAAGAAAAATATTACCTTTATATACTAATTTGTGAAAGTTTAGTAATTAGAAATTTTAGATTTAAATGCAATTATTATTGCAACAGTATTCAATTTATGCCAAATAACATTCTTATTTCTTTCAAAAAAATTTTCTTTTAACATAACAAAATTTGTTGTCTTATTTATTGTATGCTTATTTTATTGACAAAGAATGTGTAAAAGTGTGAGGTGTGTCTCGAGCCAGTTCGAAACACGGGATAATTTACTTTTTCGTCCGTTCACCCTTTAAATCTTCCAAAATGACAGTCACGCTGGCCAGCTATCTGTCCCATTAAAATTAACAACGTAAAAGAACAATGCGTCGGGTCTAAGCCGAGGCCCGATCGGTTCCATTGAATTCCAACAGTTGAACCCGGTCGTTCTAATTGGGTTTGGTCTTTTCTCAGATAAACGATAGGCATATGCTTGCCCCGTATCGTATTGTTCGAATCGGCCCGAAACAAATTCCGCCACCTACGTACGGTCCGTAGGCTCTCGATAAATCTGTAGGATCGTCACGATCGTCACCTTGGTCAGCGTGAAAACGAAACCGGGCTGCTTTTTTTCCCCTCCCCCATAGAAAGTAAGGGGTTTACTTTCGAAGAGGTAGCAGTAAAAGGGGGGTAGTTTTGGAAGGGACGTGTATACCTGTTACGTCACAAAGCGTCGGGGTTCCAATCAAGCGTTAAAGGGAGACCACCGGGCGTCGTGGCACAGAATTTGCAACTATGCTAATAAGAGGCGAGCCAAACGGACAGCTAATGGCTGCCGAGAGAAAAAGGACGAGCAAAAGTGCATACAATGAATTCATGAGGTCGTGACGCAAAGGAGAAAGAGAGACGACATTGTCGTCGACGACGACGACGACGACGACGACGACGACGACAGAGACAAAGAGAGGGCCAGAGGACGAAAGGGTGGAAGGGAGAAAGAGGATAGGGAGGACAGAGGGCGACCACGGATCAATCGTAGCCTTCCGTGTTCCCTGCCGCCCCTCGGTCGCTTTTCCTTCCCTCGTCCCTGTCCCTGGCCCCTTCGACTTGCACCCCCTGCAACTCACCGCCAGCTAACCCTCCCACTCCATCGGCTACCCCCTCGCCCTTCTTGCTACGTGTAACTCTCAACCCTCTACTTGCAACGACGTGCACGCGTCGTTACGCAGGCCCAGACCTGTCGACCAGACACAGACCAGGGATTCTAACCGCTTCCTAACCTGGTTAAAAACCCGGTTAACCCTGGTTGCGGTATGAAAACCCGTAGTAAATGGTAACCCATGTTCTCGATGGGCTGCGGATGATTAACGTACTTCGTGTCCGGTTAATAATTATAAATTGTGCTCCAGTTACGTATCGCATGAAACAATTTGTAAAATTAACCTACTTCTTTTTATCAAGAGAGCAAAGTAATGCGGTTTTTCTTTTCATTTCTCATAAAAGATCCTTGCAGTGACCTTGCCAGAAGACACCGAACATTACTTCATAAAATTATTATGATGCAGGAACTTTTTGTGCACTTGATATCATTCGATATCAGCAAATGTCTAAGAAATTTATTAAATTCGGTGGGCCAAAATCGTCCCTTCCTTTACGGTTAAATCAAGCTCCATCAAGACAGCGATTTACCTGGCATGTTAGGAAACAGTATCCAGGTTATGGTTACAATCCCTGAACCCCGCCTCCCTTCTTCCGTTCTTTTCTTTTCTTCATCATCTTTCCGCCTCTTCTTCTACCGAACTTCCTTTTCTCGTTCTTTCTCCCTCGCTCACGCTATCTCGTTTCCACCCCCTGTCATTTTCTGGCGGTCCTTCTCTCCTCGCGTTCTCGCTCCCACACGTTCGAGGGCTAAGCGAGCCGCGCAGAGTAGGTCAGTGGCGTGAATGATCATCAGTATTTGCGCGCGTGTAGGTGCGTCCGAGTACGCAGCCGCTTGCACCCTCCAGCCGTGTTTCACGCGCACCCTCGCGTGTCCGCGAAAACCCTGACGACGCTTGCTCGCCCCCGCTCACCAGATGATTTCTGATTTGCCCGCGTTTTTCTGCTGTTCCACATGCATACGTTTATCGCGCCAGCTGTCGTGCGGCCATACCCGATCCATCGGTCGAGAAATGTCACGGTTTCGAGCACGTTGCTTCTTCGCGGCCCGTATCGATCGCCAGGCTGGCTCGATTCGCGTTTGCTTTCGATTTATTATGTCATTTGGATAGAGGAAACGGACCATATCGTTTCCAAGGGTATCCCAATACCCATAATGATTATTTTAAGAATCAAAGTTCGTTTATCGTAAGTCCTAAATACTTGCTTCATTAACGAGGTTCATATACGTTCCCCTTTTCATAAATTCGATTTAATCGTACTTGTTTTTGATGTTTTAATCAAAAACTAGATTGTGTTGTACTGGAAGATAAATAATTTGTTGATAGAATATTTTAATGTAGCGCTTGGGTTACATAGTAACTGAAAATTTATGAATAATTGATGTCGTAATAAAATGTCGATGATTTCGTTTCCAGTCCCATGTAATTACTGTTTGGATTACATAACTCTAGCTGTATCTCTCGCAGCCTGTCATATGCAGGCGAAGGATGTGTGCGCAGAATTGCACCGTGAATTGAACGAGTTTCACGGTCTCGACCTTGGGGCGGCTTAACTAGTTTTCACAACTTCTTGCGCTACGTTTCCCGAGATTATTTTTACTTCCTACTTTGAGCACGTATGTCCGTACGTATGCACATTTACGTGCAAGGATTCGTCTGTGATCGTTTGAACACGCAGGTCCATTTTTAACATTCCCCCATCTTTTCTTTTCCTTTCGTTTATAATAATAAATCTTGTACCTCGTTTCAAAGTCTGTTCAAACGGAACAAAAGGGTTGAACAACTTGGAAATTTGAAAAAATTTCTACGGGAAGATCGAAAACGCCGCGCGGACGACCAAATCGTAATGTTTGAACGCGCTCGACCAGGCGTGCACGCGGCGCATTGTCGAAAGCTGAAAGACCAATTTGCTTACGCTTTCGAGTCGGCCCGAAGTATGCGTGCGGACGCGCGCGGCTGGGAGCGTTTGTTAGCGGGCACGATTAAAAAAATCGCGCGTCGCTAATTGGGAAAGAACACGGGACAAAGGGAAAGCGTCGTTGGAAAGCGAAACATTCGTTTGAACCTCGCGATTACGCGTCCTGTTTCGCGGATTTACAAGCTACGAAGATGCATCGGGTTACGTGCCGCGAGTTAATCGAATTAATGTAAACGATGGTTACGGATATATGGTTGCACGCTCGCGTTCTTTTCTGACTTCGGTTTCCAGAGACCCTGCACGGTGTGGTTGGCCGAGGGTCAGTAATAAGTTTCGTTACTTATTTTAATTATATTTATTGTGGTAAGAAGAACTTTGTTACTGTCGAACCGAGGTGACAAATACTCTAAAATATTAACTTGTAATAATAATTTATAGTTTTTAACTTATTTCTTAGCTAATATTTCAGTTTTATATATTTGGTAAGTCCTGGATGGCTGAAAGGAACTTTTATGATCCAAGGTACAATTTACATATTATTTAAAGAATATTCTACTCAGGGTACTTAAATTCGAATAATTTTTACAAATAACACGAATAATCGAAACGAAGAGACACGGTACAATTGGAAAAAGGAGATACATTGAACGGAGCGAAACGGAAGGGTATATACATTTTTTCCAAGCAAGAGTCCAATGGTGGCTGCATTGTCGGGCCGAGTTAGTTTATGGGGACCGGAGTCTACGTAGACATCTCACGATCTAACCTTACCCAACCTTCATCCCAGCCTTTCCTAGCTCTAGCCTAGCCTAGAGCTGTGTAGGAGAAGTGCACTCCACCACACTGCACGGACGTCTGCCTAGTATTGATCCTCGGCTCAGCTACTGGCTACCTTCACCCACTAATAATTCTTGTCAGTCTCTCGCAGGCTCGACGATTCAGGCCCACCTTTGGAGCCATTTTTCCAAGACGCGGCTAGAAAAAATTACTGCCAACGTCACCGGTGCAAATCGACGTCCTATAATCGTTTGATGACCGACAGGACTTTGGAGTCATATTATTCCTATCAATAATATTAATATAAATACGTGAAATTTTAAAAACACCCTCTTAACGTTTTTTAAATATTATTAAGTAATTGAAATTAATAGCACTTGAGTATTATTTAATTCGTAATTAGTGTTTATAATTAATTACTTTATCCTGACTTGTGATTTTGTGAAAGTAAAAGAAGAAATAGAAAGGGATGAAGGATTATTAATTAAGTTCAATGTCGGTGTTATTGGAAACTTTCTTGTTTCATTTCTTTTACAATTATTGGACTAAATTAAATTGAAAATGTCCCTGGTGATTCTTAACAATGGTTAAATGGTATTTCATAAAACTTCAATTCCGGTTATTACTGATTTGCATACAGAAGTGAAAGTCCAATTATACAATCTACATTTTAACAGTTTAAGTGGTTATTCATATATTTCTAGCCCGATGTCGACTAATCTCTTTTCTAGATTTCTTCGTCTCAAACGAACTAATTCCTCCAAATACCAAAACCTTTCAGCTTTATCCAGTGCTTTCAACAAAGCTCCAGAATACGGGGAAAGCACAGAATGGCGGAAGTATACTACGAACCAAAAGCACGGGACCATTTCAAATTTACATTTTTTTTCTACAACCCACTGTGTCCTAATTTTTTTATAAGACTTTGCTATTACATGTACCACCTTTTGCTAATCTAATAATTGATCTAATTTACCCCTTTGTATGTTAAGAAATTCCAAAAAATAAAAAATCATGGCTAACCTTTTTTTTTTATTGATTTCATATCGATTATTATAATTTGATTGCTATATCTATTTTCAAAAGAAAGTTTTTGTAACATACCAAATAAAACCATCAAAGATAATTAACTCTAGATGACATATTTCCAAATACAAATCTGTTTTAAATTATTATAAGTAATTTGGTACGAGTAATTTAATCTGGAACAATATTAAAAGATCTGTTTGATTCAGTGTACCGATCGAGAGTCCAAGAATTTTTGCCCGCAGTGTACATCGAAAATAGAAGACACAATTACACAGAGATTCTTTTCTCGGTTCAATTTTAAGCGCGGGTTTTCAAAGTGACTTCTTACGTTCCTGGTTAACCGCAGATACCGGTCGATTAGTTTCGATAACGATGGTCTTGATATTTCGAGACAACGCGAGCGCGGCATCTGCCTCGAGTGGTGGTTAGGCGTCGGGGACGACGACGACGACGCCGGTGTTCCAGCGTCGTCGTCGCCGTCGATAGACGTCGTGTCCCTTAACGACGTTCTGCGTGGCTGTGTCGAGACTCGAGGGGGCGAGGCAGGGGGGTGTTCTATATCGCGATGCTGCAAAATGTATGCCTCCTGGTGATAAACGGAGTCAACCCATCCACCCCGCCATCTACTACCTTAACCCTTCTAACCTCCAGTGGTTTCCCCACTTTTCATCCGTCGTTTGTATCTGTTTCTCTTTCGTCTAACATTTTGCACCACCTCAACCACCGTGTCCCATCATAATCCCAAGACGACTTTGCTGCGAAATAATTCGCTAATGAACGCATCGTAAACCTTCTTTTTTTTATGTTACGACAATTAGACTGGAATCTCTTTTGATTTCATGCTGTCCAGATTTTTAACTACGGTTATAGTTTTACGCTTCTTTGTACGTCTTTACAAGGGCAATTTTATGATTAAAATGTGTTATAAATTATACCTTCGTCCGTAATTGCGTTACTAATGTTTCATTGAAACGAAGAGGTAAAAAGAGTTAGCACGTTCACCGCTGCGACAAAAAACAGCCACGTACCACGGCGTGTTCTAGTAAAAACTATTAAGGACAAGATCATTTTATTTCTCAGTTCGATTGTTCAATATGCAATTGCGTATTAACACGTTGGAAGTCATTGATAATTTAATCAAATAATTAAGAACTGTATACCGTCACATTTGTACCGACAAAGTTACATTAATAATTTAAAGCCCAAGTTCTCTTTTAATTTATAATTATTTGGCAATAATTAATTATTTCCTCGAGTACAAAGATACAAAATTAAATTGCAAAATGCAGTACAATGCAGCTCTGATTTAATTTTTAACTAATTTTAACACGAACACAAACCTTCCAATTTCTACATGGAATTCTTAACAAATCCTTTTTATTCCAAATAAATAATCCGAAGTAAATCGTCTCAACTCGCTCGGTAATCCCAGCGCGAAGACAAACGGGAGTCTCCGCTCGAAAAAACGAACGCCAAGAATCAGCGATACGATACGTGTAAAAAAGAAAAAAAAAAAGAAGAAATCAAAGACGACAATAAAAATCTGTGAAAACCGAAGGAGGCAAAAAGAAGAAAATCTTTGTTTTCCGTTTGAGATGCATTAAACGGGTCAAAGTGTATCGCGAAAGAATCGAGGGGCGAGGAGGAGAGAAGCGAAGAGACCGCGTGGCAAGGTCTGGGAATCGGATTCGCTTTCGGTGGTCGTATGCACACGGGGCTGCTTATCGCTCGCGGTGCATACACGTGTGCGCCAGGGGGGCGAGGGGCGAGGAGGGTGGAGGGCGGGGGGGGGGGGGGGAGGGGCGCGTATGCACACACACGGGCATCCGGTGCAGCAGCGTGCTGCACCGTCGAGAGAGAGTACAAACGGCTGAAAGCGAAACGTAAACAAACAGGTAGCTCTTCATCCAAACCAAATAGCGGACGAGTAAAACTGCGGGCTCCCGGTGTGTGTCGGCCTGGCCGACAAGCGGGGAAAACTTTCTTCCCTTTGTTTCACCATTATATTTCCACATTACTTTTTTAAATGCCCCGTTAAATAGTAAGCGCCACGAGTCTCGCGCAATTTTAGTCATTAAAACAAAAGTAAAGAAGGAACGAGGGGGAGGGGCGGTGGCGAAAGAAACGAAAAAAGAGACAGAAATGAAAAGGAAAAAACAAAAAGAGTTTACCGCGGCCGGGTTAATACTTGGCCGCCATGCGTGTACTCTATTTAATCCTTTCGTTTGCGATGTTTATTCTGTGACTCTCAGAAATTTTGATAAATAAGCTGTTTACTTAATCGCTTCCACTCGTCGTTTTGCACTTTTACTCGCTCGTGTTTTAAAGCGTTCCGTTCGAGGGAACGAAAATACGCGATCAAATCTTCGATTGTCCGCTTCTTCGTTCTCGATTCGCGTTGCAGTAACAATTCGGCAAGTCACGTTTACGAATAAACAAAATTAAGAATTTAATCGTTCACTCGGCTACATTTATATTAAAATGTCTTGCAAACTTTCGATTCCCTTACAGAAATAATGTGAAAATTTTAATGTACTGAAAATAAAATAAAATCATCTTCGTCTCAGTAATTAAAACTATTTCTGTCTTCCGTCGTTTTTAAGCAACAATTTGGCTCAGTTATTAGAATCACCCTGTATATTCGCAACAGAGAAGGATTAATCAAGATACCGAAGTGCGTTTTAAGTGGACGTTTCAGCGGATCAATTTATGCGCATCATTAGGGGGGATTGATTGAATATCTGGTTGCTTCTCCCTCTTTTTTTTTTTCATTCTATTTAAACGAATCCCTTTTTTCGACAGAAATTTCATCGCGCCATGTTGGCCACGCCTGAATTTTTAATGAAATCGCTCAGACGTTTTATAAAATGTACGCATCCGCGGTATTCCTGTGAACGTACATTTGACGTTCGCGGTTCGGACGGAATTCTGTTTAATTTATTGGTCGCTAGGATCAATAAGAAAAGTCTCAACGCTATAAATACCGTGGCGCTAATATGACAGGAAACGACTTCTAATAGCAGGATTTTACTAATTAAACGACGACACACGAAACGTAATTAAATACGAATACTGTGTTAAATATGGTTATATTTAAATATATTTCATGTTCTGAACACGTTTCGTTCCAGATATCATTATAAGATAGGATCATTTATGGTTTTTGGGGTTGTTTTATTTGTTTCTTTATTTGTTTGATTATTTTCTCTTTTGACTTGTTAAAATTTTAACAAATATTTTTAGTTTGGGCCAATTAAAGGGACAATTTATATATTCGTTTATATTTTCAATATCTAAAACCTTCAGTGATGGCAGGCATTTCATTTTAGAACCGAACGTATCATTCGTAATATTATTCTCATTATTAGTTGGTAATACGCGACGTAATGAACGAGTTCCGTTTCATTCTCTTGTCTGAAACGGGTTTAATTAAAAATCATACGTTCCTTTAATAAAAATAAAGGGATGAAAATGAGGAAAATTGGCGGTGCCGTTTGCTCATTTATCTACAAAATAAAAATGATCAGAGAACGTTTCGTTGTACATTACTCTTATCGTTAATGAATCCATACGTTACGTGCATTTTTTAGTTAACTTTCTCACCAACATTTTTCCTCCCCTTAAACATTCATTTATTATAATAAAATTTATTAGTCCGTCCAATTCGTTAAATGTTTCCTTTAGTTCAAATAAAATTATTCTTTCTTCTGATGCCTTAGAAATTTCAATTATTTTTATTCAACATTTTTTAATTGTGTTGCATAAATCATCAGAACTTTTTATATTTGCAAAGAAAAATGATAAGGTCTCTTTAAAGACAGTGACAATTTAATTTAATTTAAATGTACGAAAATATTTTCTTCGTGCAAACGGAAAATACTGTTTCTGTATTTTCCAGATCAAAATACAAGTTTCTTCTCTCTGTACTCTCCTCTCGTATCAGCTTTCATCGGTGTTTTTAGAGGCAGGCATTTCTCGCCTCCGCCAATTAGGTGTTTTTCCGAAAAAGCACACCCTTCGACGTTCCCTTACGGGACAAACTCCGGGGATGATATTTCCCCCAGGAACGTCACCTTCCTGCCCTTCGTTCCGGTGACAAGGTTTACGATGCGAAATTAAAAGTGTTGCATTGTTAGCTGCTTAGCACAAATTATTTCTCATTCTCTCTCTCAGAAAAAAAAAAAAAAATAACCAAGAGTTGTTATATTAAGCTCTAAAATTTGTTTATACCTTTAAAAATTTTTATATTCAAGTTCGATCAAAATTTTATTATTCCCAGGATAGGATTTACTCGTGACAGGTATAGTTAACAGTTTTGCTTTGAAATACAAGAACAAAGATCTTGAATTTACGTTAGAAATTTAACGTGTTTGAAAGGTGCACATAGAAGGGTTAAAGAATTAGAAGCACGTCTAGTCTGGCATCGGCGCGTGGCGACGAACTCGAAAGACGACTACAATGCGAACACCTTCACAAGCGGCGTCAATTGTTCGCGGAATAACGTCCCGCTAAGATACAAAGAAAAGCCGGTATCTGCACTCGATTCTACGTAACGGCCAAGGTAAACGCGTGCGGCTTATAAAAAGAAAAAGAAAAATACAAAAAAAGAAAAAAGAAAAAATGCAAAAAAAAAAGGAAAAGAGAAACAAAAACGAAGAAAGCACAAAAGGGATTGCGCTTGTCGATAATCGTACACGCGAGACCGTAACACCGTGCTCTCTTTGAGACTAGAAGGCCGATATAATGAACATTCTTCTTTCCCTTTTTTAAATTCAAGCCCTTTTTCGCCGCGTAACACCCGCTTCGCTCGGGCCACGATCCTTCTAAATCGGCGTTGTTGCTCAATTTTGTTCACCGATCAAAGCGATCCGTTTTACCGAGTTAAAACGCGGCTTCGAGTTACCGGATCCCCTTTGACCCTCGTGTTTTTCACGTTTAAACGAAAACCCCTAAACCCCCTCTACTCCCCCTTCCGCCCTTCTCGTGTTTACTAGTTATGAAAATCATTCGGTTTTCTTTTTTCCCACCGCGAGCTTATGAAAGTTGGAACGTGTCTTGCGAGTCGGTTCTTTTGTTTCGCGGGGAACGAAATTGTTCGAGCAAATGATCCTCTCGGCTGTTGAACTTGAAACGTTTGTGGGTATTATCCCTTTAACACTTAACGTAACATGTATGATACATTGCTTTTGACCGTGTAAAAGAATTGGTAGTAAATAAATTGTACTCAGAAAATAATTTCTAATTTAATGGGTTTAGAATCGTGGATAATAGATTATTAGAGTTTTAATCATTTTGTTTAAATAATTGCATTTAGACTAAAATAGAGCACTAAAATTATTAAAATAAAATAAAATTAAACCTCAAATAACTGTAGATAAAAACGGTTCGCACACTGCTTCAATAAAATATTAACGTTTCCTCGGTGAAAATTCCGATATCACTTTTTCAGGTAAAAATAAATAAAGGGTCACCTTATATTTCGGCAAAGAAAGGACGGATAAATTTCTTAGTAATTCTTAACAAATTTTGCAATATAAAATAAGAAATCTGGAGCGAGTTATTTTTAATATGTCAGAGGGAAAACCGATTTTCGCTCCTCGATTTTTCACCAGAATTAGGGATGAAGATACAGCGGATGGTTACTCGAGAAGGTAAATGAATAGACCAAAGGAACTTATGAATCATTGCGCGAAACGAATTTCACGGTACCGAAGCTTGGCCCGAAAAAACGCTGTCGACTGGTGAAAAAAATTTATCCGAGGAATATGGAGATGACTCACGAGAAGCAACGATACAGCTACGAGGAAAATTTATCGGGATATAGAGTATGCGGGGAAGAAAAACCGCTTGGCGGAAAAATTTTTCTTTCGCTAGTGAAGTGATTCTTATTTCGATGAATTTGGTGTAAGCGATGCTGCCTTGTTTTCCTTCTCGAATAAATTTCTGAGATTATAAATCAAATATGTACAGGAATTTGTCATTTTTCTATTTTGTAATCGTGATCTAATTATTTGAGTGAAATTTGTTAATAATTTATGAATTGATCTTTGATTCGACCGCATCTTAATAATTTATCGGTTACGATAGTCTCGTATTTACAATTTCAATAATTTACTCGTAAATTTCGTGTTAAATTAATAATCCAATAACACTGCTATTAAAATCAATAACACCGTCATTAAACCGAGTTAACTCTTAATTGCCGGTTTCACATAATACACAATTTACTTATTTATTAATTACCGTACACGCATGTTTCTTGTTATTCATTCCAGCTTAATAAGATCGTTACCGATACATTCGATACACCAGCATATACACTTTTACATGAATAATCTACATATTAATTAATCTAGAAGGTAATTAGCGCACTTAGAAAGTAATGGTCAATACTTTGGTACGTCTGGTAAGTGAATTATATTGACAGATGCCTTTCACTCGAAGAAAAATTCTTGAAAGAATTACGATCATAATCACCCCTAACTAGTAAATTAATTATTTTATAATACAGAAGATATGGCAGGACCCATAGAACTCTACAAAAATATTAATTTAAAAAATGACTGAAGGTAGTATCACGAATTCTATTTTCTATTTCTATTTTTTAGTTAATTTTTCTGCAACAAACCCCTTTCCTCTCAGTCCCAATCAAGAACCACCACCTCTGTACTTCCTGTTTCACAAACGTCACATCCCCATTAAAATTCCCTCCATCAATGAAGCATTTCCAGGACCCATCGATCCGACAGATCGGTAAAATTCGTCCTTCCCCGACAAAGATAATGAAACTCGGTTCGAACATTTTCTCGGATAAGGGATAAGGCTCTCCCCGAAGTTTCTCGAGGAGAGGCCGACAACGGATGCTGACAACGCGATTCACGGACTTCCATGGAGCCAGTGAAAGGAAAGATTGGCGCAGCCGGCGAGAACGATGATCCTGGACGAACGACGGGAACGGGCACAAAGAGAGGAACAGGGCGGTCTTCGTGGTGATTCGTCGACGCGGCCCAAAGAAGTGGCTCATCGTCACGCTGTCTGCCATCTGCGTGCAACTACTACTTCTTCAAATGACCGATTTACAGCGCTTCTGTTACCGGGGCTAAAGGCTCGGCGTCGCGTGAAAGATCGTCGAGATACAGTCACCGAGGAGAAATGAAGAAGGAACTCCTTGAAACGGTACCGAACGTCCCGGCCGGCTCGCTACATTTTTTCGTTGACAGTTTAATTGGTACATTGGAAAGTGTGATGTATAATTTCGCCGGGTACATGAACAGCTGTAATGATCATTTTACCGAGCGATGAAAGTCAAATGTCCCGGGCAGATGGTACTGTCCCGTGTTGTCTGTTTGCGTTTCGACGAGGGAGATTTTTATGTTTGATTTTCTTCACGCGTTCGCTGCCGCAGTGAAAACAGACGTGTGTGGTAAGACACGCTTTAATTCCAATTATTAACACATTGACTGCTATGGTGGTCACTGGTGACCTTAAATTTTGAATAATTGAATAATTAATAAAAAAAAAGGTCAAATAAATGTTGAATATTGTTAATATTAAACTAATAGTGTAAAGTACTCATTAACTTTCAAATTTTAATACTAGCAATGTCCATGGTTTATTTTATTTTTCATTTTATTAATTATTCGATTGTGGAATATTTGAATCAACGTGTTAATATTACTAATTACGAAGATGAGACTCTATACGTAACTGTATGTAGAAATAAAATGTGATACTTGAAAGAGGAAATGTTGGGTAAAAGTGCATATTTGCATAAATCTCTGCAGTCTATCGATGATGAAGGTTTTAATAAACAATGTTATGGAATTTTTGTATTATTCTGTACGTATTCTACTCTTCCCTCTTTTGTAATTAAAATCCATGATTATTAATGATAAAATATTGAATTATCAACAGGTAGTCGATACTAGTGGTTACGGTGCAATTCATTGGAATTTTATGCCATTCAACGATTCACAAAGTTCTGAATATTAATTTGTACCGTGTGTGGATTTAACATTCCAATACCTATGTATTCCAAAACCCCGTTGTACCTTCTATTTCTATTCAAAAATGTAATAAAATATATAAAAATTTAATTCATTTTTAATTAATTCAAAATATTTCTGATGTTAGTCAAATTATTTAATGCTTGGTATTTGTTAGTACAAATATTATTTCTAATAAAGTAATTGTTTTAGTGGTTTCAAAATTTTATTCAGAATTTTGGTACAATTTTGAGCACCGTTTGTATCGTAACGCTTTGTTAAAATTACGTTTGTAAATAGGGATTTCCAGGGATAATAGTTCATTAAATTTGCATCGGCAAGGTTTCAGATATTGTCCTGCGTTTCGAAAATATCGGTCCAGACCACGATCAATAAAATGTTGCGATAATAAGCAGAAATATATTATTAACGTTTCCAAAATTGAAATAATTTAATTTCTGAGAGAAATCTTTGAATAATCTTCTATTAGATTCGAAGCAAATTATAACTTTTGATAAGAAATTTATAATGTTTAAAAAAAGTTCAATGTAGAGTGTAGTAGAGTATAATAATTACCAGAGAATTACCTATCAGTGTCAATTTTCTCCCTACGACATAAATTTTTCATTAAATCACAGAACAGCGAAAGGAGTTAAGCTCTATTTTATCGTTTCCAACAAAACCTTCTTTCCTCGTCGATTATCGCGATTTACGCGAACGATTCGCCCATCAAAACCAATGTTGGGGCTGAAAAAGCAAGAAAGGCACTTGAAGATCGCCAATTCACCGTACTTCCTGCCCGTTTGGTTTAAGATCGAACCGAAATCGGGAGAAGCAGCTTGTAGCTCACCGATCGTTCCTGTCACGGGTCAGATTAAGAAACGATTACGACACGCCGCGTTAATTTAAAGGCGTGTTAATAAATCGCGTTTAATTGCGTCCCTGGTTTTCATCAAGGGGGTCCTTGAAGTACAAGAGGACGGCGGGGAGGAAACGAGAAGGTATTGTAAAAATCACGATTCGCGCCACTGAACCGTCACCGAATGATTACCGTCGCACAAATAACAGACACACGATATATATATACGTACGTATGTACACTGTGTGTGTGTATATATATATACACATATAACAATAATCCAGTGTCAATTATCTGATTGGTGACGTTATACAAGTCGACCACGCGTCTATCGATTTCTGATACCGTTCACCGTTAATTTCGCTAATGTACGCTTCGTTAATTAAATTAATTCATTTTCTAATTACGCGTTTCGCTTCTCCAGGCAAACTACGACGCGATTTAATGGACAATAAGCGGCACGATTTATTGTATTTATTTTGTGCCACGGCTGCTACATGTTCGACGCGATGAATAATAAAATCATTTCTATATAATCATTATCGTACACGTTCATTGTATCATTGATTAATTCACCTGGATTTTGTGGGCTCGATAGAATCTGTTATAACGCGGTAAATAATTTCAATAATAAAATACGGTGTTCCGTATACAAAGTTGCCTTTTCAAATAAATACATTTATATCACACTTTATTTGTTTATTTTTATCTTTCTTTCTACATTATTTTAATACTTAATATATAATTTGTATAATTTATACTATTTACAAAATACGTACTATCTCTATAGACACTGACTAATAAAAGTAAAAATTATAAACTATTATAGCAAAATTCTATATAGAGAAATACGGCGGTACTATTATTCTTCTGATACATTTTTAAAAATCCTGGAACTTGGTTTCGCAAAAGTGGATCCCGGATATTCCTGGAATTCGACGTCACTAAAATTCTGGGAAGTGGCACGAAGAATACCTCCTGGTACATCATATTCTCCTGATACAAAGTTCTTATGTCAAGATTCTGATTTTAGGAGTGCGAAATTTTTGGAAACCATTTTGGAAGGTATGTTAAATAAATACATTTATATCACACTTTATTTGTTTATTTTTATCTTTCTTTCTACATTATTTTATGAGGAATGTATGTAAATTGAATGTATATAAAAAACCTAAAAACAGCATCGTGAAATAAGAATTTTGTATCAGAATTTTCGGGAGCCCCTTTTGCGGAATCAAAATCCAGATTTTGAGAAATTGTATCAGGAGAATATGATGTGCCAGGAGGTAATCTTCTATAATAAACTATTATAGCAATATTCTAAGATATTTCGGAAGGGGTTGTAGTTATTAAAAATGTGTTCGTACAAAAGTTGCTTGGCAAAATGGGGTGCATCGTGTGGTAATAATTATTTTCTTCTGGGTGGAGCAGTAGAGGAGATCTGAAGGTCAATGTAACTTTTTTAAATGGGATGCTATAATTTTCTCTTCAGAATGTAACAGCAGGCACCGAGACGAATTCAACCATGTGCTACATGTTGGTATTCTGATTTGGATAAAGGTGAATGTATGTAAAAAACCTAAAAACAGCATCGTGAAATAAGAATTTTGTATCAGAATTTTCGGGAGCCCCTTTTGCGGAATCAAAATCCAGATTTTGAGAAATTGTATCAGGAGAATATGATGTGCCAGGAGGTAATCTTCTATAATAAACTATTATAGCAATATTCTAAGATATTTCGGAAGGGGTTGTAGTTATTAAAAATGTGTTCGTACAAAAGTTGCTTGGCAAAATGGGGTGCATCGTGTGGTAATAATTATTTTCTTCTGGGTGGAGTAGTAGAGGAGATCTGAAGGTCAATGTAGCTTTTTTAAATGGGATGCTATAATTTTCTCTTCAGAATGTAACAGCAGGCACCGAGACGAATTCAACCATGTGCTACATGTTGGTATTCTGATTTGGATAAAGGTGAATGTATGTAAAAAACCTAAAAACAGCATCGTGAAATAAGAATTTTGTATCAGAATTTTCGGGAGCCCCTTTTGCGGAATCAAAATCCAGATTTTGAGAAATTGTATCAGGAGAATATGATGTGCCAGGAGGTAATCTTCTATAATAAACTATTATAGCAATATTCTAAGATATTTCGGAAGGGGTTGTAGTTATTAAAAATGTGTTCGTACAAAAGTTGCTTGGCAAAATGGGGTGCATCGTGTGGTAATAATTATTTTCTTCTGGGTGGAGCAGTAGAGGAGATCTGAAGGTCAATGTAACTTTTTTAAATGGGATGCTATAATTTTCTCTTCAGAATGTAACAGCAGGCACCGAGACGAATTCAACCATGTGCTACATGTTGGTATTCTGATTTGGATAAAGGTGAATGTATGTAAAAAACCTAAAAACAGCATCGTGAAATAAGAATTTTGTATCAGAATTTTCGGGAGCCCCTTTTGCGGAATCAAAATCCAGATTTTGAGAAATTGTATCAGGAGAATATGATGTGCCAGGAGGTAATCTTCTATAATAAACTATTATAGCAATATTCTAAGATATTTCGGAAGGGGTTGTAGTTATTAAAAATGTGTTCGTACAAAAGTTGCTTGGCAAAATGGGGTGCATCGTGTGGTAATAATTATTTTCTTCTGGGTGGAGCAGTAGAGGAGATCTGAAGGTCAATGTAACTTTTTTAAATGGGATGCTATAATTTTCTCTTCAGAATGTAACAGCAGGCACCGAGACGAATTCAACCATATGCTACATGTTGGTATTCTGATTTGGATAAAGGTGAATGTATGTAAAAAACCTAAAAACAGCATCGTGAAATAAGAATTTTGTATCAGAATTTTCGGGAGCCCCTTTTGCGGAATCAAAATCCAGATTTTGAGAAATTGTATCAGGAGAATATGATGTGCCAGGAGGTAATCTTCTATAATAAACTATTATAGCAATATTCTAAGATATTTCGGAAGGGGTTGTAGTTATTAAAAATGTGTTCGTACAAAAGTTGCTTGGCAAAATGGGGTGCATCGTGTGGTAATAATTATTTTCTTCTGGGTGGAGCAGTAGAGGAGATCTGAAGGTCAATGTAACTTTTTTAAATGGGATGCTATAATTTTCTCTTCAGAATGTAACAGCAGGCACCGAGACGAATTCAACCATGTGCTACATGTTGGTATTCTGATTTGGATAAAGGTGAATGTATGTAAAAAACCTAAAAACAGCATCGTGAAATAAGAATTTTGTATCAGAATTTTCGGGAGCCCCTTTTGCGGAATCAAAATCCAGATTTTGAGAAATTGTATCAGGAGAATATGATGTGCCAGGAGGTAATCTTCTATAATAAACTATTATAGCAATATTCTAAGATATTTCGGAAGGGGTTGTAGTTATTAAAAATGTGTTCGTACAAAAGTTGCTTGGCAAAATGGGGTGCATCGTGTGGTAATAATTATTTTCTTCTGGGTGGAGCAGTAGAGGAGATCTGAAGGTCAATGTAACTTTTTTAAATGGGATGCTATAATTTTCTCTTCAGAATGTAACAGCAGGCACCGAGACGAATTCAACCATGTGCTACATGTTGGTATTCTGATTTGGATAAAGGTGAATGTATGTAAAAAACCTAAAAACAGCATCGTGAAATAAGAATTTTGTATCAGAATTTTCGGGAGCCCCTTTTGCGGAATCAAAATCCAGATTTTGAGAAATTGTATCAGGAGAATATGATGTGCCAGGAGGTAATCTTCTATAATAAACTATTATAGCAATATTCTAAGATATTTCGGAAGGGGTTGTAGTTATTAAAAATGTGTTCGTACAAAAGTTGCTTGGCAAAATGGGGTGCATCGTGTGGTAATAATTATTTTCTTCTGGGTGGAGCAGTAGAGGAGATCTGAAGGTCAATGTAACTTTTTTAAATGGGATGCTATAATTTTCTCTTCAGAATGTAACAGCAGGCACCGAGACGAATTCAACCATGTGCTACATGTTGGTATTCTGATTTGGATAAAGGTGAATGTATGTAAAAAACCTAAAAACAGCATCGTGAAATAAGAATTTTGTATCAGAATTTTCGGGAGCCCCTTTTGCGGAATCAAAATCCAGATTTTGAGAAATTGTATCAGGAGAATATGATGTGCCAGGAGGTAATCTTCTATAATAAACTATTATAGCAATATTCTAAGATATTTCGGAAGGGGTTGTAGTTATTAAAAATGTGTTCGTACAAAAGTTGCTTGGCAAAATGGGGTGCATCGTGTGGTAATAATTATTTTCTTCTGGGTGGAGTAGTAGAGGAGATCTGAAGGTCAATGTAGCTTTTTTAAATGGGATGCTATAATTTTCTCTTCAGAATGTAACAGCAGGCACCGAGACGAATTCAACCATGTGCTACATGTTGGTATTCTGATTTGGATAAAGGTGAATGTATGTAAAAAACCTAAAAACAGCATCGTGAAATAAGAATTTTGTATCAGAATTTTCGGGAGCCCCTTTTGCGGAATCAAAATCCAGATTTTGAGAAATTGTATCAGGAGAATATGATGTGCCAGGAGGTAATCTTCTATAATAAACTATTATAGCAATATTCTAAGATATTTCGGAAGGGGTTGTAGTTATTAAAAATGTGTTCGTACAAAAGTTGCTTGGCAAAATGGGGTGCATCGTGTGGTAATAATTATTTTCTTCTGGGTGGAGCAGTAGAGGAGATCTGAAGGTCAATGTAACTTTTTTAAATGGGATGCTATAATTTTCTCTTCAGAATGTAACAGCAGGCACCGAGACGAATTCAACCATGTGCTACATGTTGGTATTCTGATTTGGATAAAGGTGAATGTATGTAAAAAACCTAAAAACAGCATCGTGAAATAAGAATTTTGTATCAGAATTTTCGGGAGCCCCTTTTGCGGAATCAAAATCCAGATTTTGAGAAATTGTATCAGGAGAATATGATGTGCCAGGAGGTAATCTTCTATAATAAACTATTATAGCAATATTCTAAGATATTTCGGAAGGGGTTGTAGTTATTAAAAATGTGTTCGTACAAAAGTTGCTTGGCAAAATGGGGTGCATCGTGTGGTAATAATTATTTTCTTCTGGGTGGAGCAGTAGAGGAGATCTGAAGGTCAATGTAACTTTTTTAAATGGGATGCTATAATTTTCTCTTCAGAATGTAACAGCAGGCACCGAGACGAATTCAACCATGTGCTACATGTTGGTATTCTGATTTGGATAAAGGTGAATGTATGTAAAAAACCTAAAAACAGCATCGTGAAATAAGAATTTTGTATCAGAATTTTCGGGAGCCCCTTTTGCGGAATCAAAATCCAGATTTTGAGAAATTGTATCAGGAGAATATGATGTGCCAGGAGGTAATCTTCTATAATAAACTATTATAGCAATATTCTAAGATATTTCGGAAGGGGTTGTAGTTATTAAAAATGTGTTCGTACAAAAGTTGCTTGGCAAAATGGGGTGCATCGTGTGGTAATAATTATTTTCTTCTGGGTGGAGCAGTAGAGGAGATCTGAAGGTCAATGTAACTTTTTTAAATGGGATGCTATAATTTTCTCTTCAGAATGTAACAGCAGGCACCGAGACGAATTCAACCATGTGCTACATGTTGGTATTCTGATTTGGATAAAGGTGAATGTATGTAAAAAACCTAAAAACAGCATCGTGAAATAAGAATTTTGTATCAGAATTTTCGGGAGCCCCTTTTGCGGAATCAAAATCCAGATTTTGAGAAATTGTATCAGGAGAATATGATGTGCCAGGAGGTAATCTTCTATAATAAACTATTATAGCAATATTCTAAGATATTTCGGAAGGGGTTGTAGTTATTAAAAATGTGTTCGTACAAAAGTTGCTTGGCAAAATGGGGTGCATCGTGTGGTAATAATTATTTTCTTCTGGGTGGAGTAGTAGAGGAGATCTGAAGGTCAATGTAACTTTTTTAAATGGGATGCTATAATTTTCTCTTCAGAATGTAACAGCAGGCACCGAGACGAATTCAACCATGTGCTACATGTTGGTATTCTGATTTGGATAAAGGTGAATGTATGTAAAAAACCTAAAAACAGCATCGTGAAATAAGAATTTTGTATCAGAATTTTCGGGAGCCCCTTTTGCGGAATCAAAATCCAGATTTTGAGAAATTGTATCAGGAGAATATGATGTGCCAGGAGGTAATCTTCTATAATAAACTATTATAGCAATATTCTAAGATATTTCGGAAGGGGTTGTAGTTATTAAAAATGTGTTCGTACAAAAGTTGCTTGGCAAAATGGGGTGCATCGTGTGGTAATAATTATTTTCTTCTGGGTGGAGCAGTAGAGGAGATCTGAAGGTCAATGTAACTTTTTTAAATGGGATGCTATAATTTTCTCTTCAGAATGTAACAGCAGGCACCGAGACGAATTCAACCATGTGCTACATGTTGGTATTCTGATTTGGATAAAGGTGAATGTATGTAAAAAACCTAAAAACAGCATCGTGAAATAAGAATTTTGTATCAGAATTTTCGGGAGCCCCTTTTGCGGAATCAAAATCCAGATTTTGAGAAATTGTATCAGGAGAATATGATGTGCCAGGAGGTAATCTTCTATAATAAACTATTATAGCAATATTCTAAGATATTTCGGAAGGGGTTGTAGTTATTAAAAATGTGTTCGTACAAAAGTTGCTTGGCAAAATGGGGTGCATCGTGTGGTAATAATTATTTTCTTCTGGGTGGAGCAGTAGAGGAGATCTGAAGGTCAATGTAACTTTTTTAAATGGGATGCTATAATTTTCTCTTCAGAATGTAACAGCAGGCACCGAGACGAATTCAACCATGTGCTACATGTTGGTATTCTGATTTGGATAAAGGTGAATGTATGTAAAAAACCTAAAAACAGCATCGTGAAATAAGAATTTTGTATCAGAATTTTCGGGAGCCCCTTTTGCGGAATCAAAATCCAGATTTTGAGAAATTGTATCAGGAGAATATGATGTGCCAGGAGGTAATCTTCTATAATAAACTATTATAGCAATATTCTAAGATATTTCGGAAGGGGTTGTAGTTATTAAAAATGTGTTCGTACAAAAGTTGCTTGGCAAAATGGGGTGCATCGTGTGGTAATAATTATTTTCTTCTGGGTGGAGCAGTAGAGGAGATCTGAAGGTCAATGTAACTTTTTTAAATGGGATGCTATAATTTTCTCTTCAGAATGTAACAGCAGGCACCGAGACGAATTCAACCATGTGCTACATGTTGGTATTCTGATTTGGATAAAGGTGAATGTATGTAAAAAACCTAAAAACAGCATCGTGAAATAAGAATTTTGTATCAGAATTTTCGGGAGCCCCTTTTGCGGAATCAAAATCCAGATTTTGAGAAATTGTATCAGGAGAATATGATGTGCCAGGAGGTAATCTTCTATAATAAACTATTATAGCAATATTCTAAGATATTTCGGAAGGGGTTGTAGTTATTAAAAATGTGTTCGTACAAAAGTTGCTTGGCAAAATGGGGTGCATCGTGTGGTAATAATTATTTTCTTCTGGGTGGAGCAGTAGAGGAGATCTGAAGGTCAATGTAACTTTTTTAAATGGGATGCTATAATTTTCTCTTCAGAATGTAACAGCAGGCACCGAGACGAATTCAACCATGTGCTACATGTTGGTATTCTGATTTGGATAAAGGTGAATGTATGTAAAAAACCTAAAAACAGCATCGTGAAATAAGAATTTTGTATCAGAATTTTCGGGAGCCCCTTTTGCGGAATCAAAATCCAGATTTTGAGAAATTGTATCAGGAGAATATGATGTGCCAGGAGGTAATCTTCTATAATAAACTATTATAGCAATATTCTAAGATATTTCGGAAGGGGTTGTAGTTATTAAAAATGTGTTCGTACAAAAGTTGCTTGGCAAAATGGGGTGCATCGTGTGGTAATAATTATTTTCTTCTGGGTGGAGCAGTAGAGGAGATCTGAAGGTCAATGTAACTTTTTTAAATGGGATGCTATAATTTTCTCTTCAGAATGTAACAGCAGGCACCGAGACGAATTCAACCATGTGCTACATGTTGGTATTCTGATTTGGATAAAGGTGAATGTATGTAAAAAACCTAAAAACAGCATCGTGAAATAAGAATTTTGTATCAGAATTTTCGGGAGCCCCTTTTGCGGAATCAAAATCCAGATTTTGAGAAATTGTATCAGGAGAATATGATGTGCCAGGAGGTAATCTTCTATAATAAACTATTATAGCAATATTCTAAGATATTTCGGAAGGGGTTGTAGTTATTAAAAATGTGTTCGTACAAAAGTTGCTTGGCAAAATGGGGTGCATCGTGTGGTAATAATTATTTTCTTCTGGGTGGAGCAGTAGAGGAGATCTGAAGGTCAATGTAACTTTTTTAAATGGGATGCTATAATTTTCTCTTCAGAATGTAACAGCAGGCACCGAGACGAATTCAACCATGTGCTACATGTTGGTATTCTGATTTGGATAAAGGTGAATGTATGTAAAAAACCTAAAAACAGCATCGTGAAATAAGAATTTTGTATCAGAATTTTCGGGAGCCCCTTTTGCGGAATCAAAATCCAGATTTTGAGAAATTGTATCAGGAGAATATGATGTGCCAGGAGGTAATCTTCTATAATAAACTATTATAGCAATATTCTAAGATATTTCGGAAGGGGTTGTAGTTATTAAAAATGTGTTCGTACAAAAGTTGCTTGGCAAAATGGGGTGCATCGTGTGGTAATAATTATTTTCTTCTGGGTGGAGCAGTAGAGGAGATCTGAAGGTCAATGTAACTTTTTTAAATGGGATGCTATAATTTTCTCTTCAGAATGTAACAGCAGGCACCGAGACGAATTCAACCATGTGCTACATGTTGGTATTCTGATTTGGATAAAGGTGAATGTATGTAAAAAACCTAAAAACAGCATCGTGAAATAAGAATTTTGTATCAGAATTTTCGGGAGCCCCTTTTGCGGAATCAAAATCCAGATTTTGAGAAATTGTATCAGGAGAATATGATGTGCCAGGAGGTAATCTTCTATAATAAACTATTATAGCAATATTCTAAGATATTTCGGAAGGGGTTGTAGTTATTAAAAATGTGTTCGTACAAAAGTTGCTTGGCAAAATGGGGTGCATCGTGTGGTAATAATTATTTTCTTCTGGGTGGAGCAGTAGAGGAGATCTGAAGGTCAATGTAACTTTTTTAAATGGGATGCTATAATTTTCTCTTCAGAATGTAACAGCAGGCACCGAGACGAATTCAACCATGTGCTACATGTTGGTATTCTGATTTGGATAAAGGTGAATGTATGTAAAAAACCTAAAAACAGCATCGTGAAATAAGAATTTTGTATCAGAATTTTCGGGAGCCCCTTTTGCGGAATCAAAATCCAGATTTTGAGAAATTGTATCAGGAGAATATGATGTGCCAGGAGGTAATCTTCTATAATAAACTATTATAGCAATATTCTAAGATATTTCGGAAGGGGTTGTAGTTATTAAAAATGTGTTCGTACAAAAGTTGCTTGGCAAAATGGGGTGCATCGTGTGGTAATAATTATTTTCTTCTGGGTGGAGCAGTAGAGGAGATCTGAAGGTCAATGTAACTTTTTTAAATGGGATGCTATAATTTTCTCTTCAGAATGTAACAGCAGGCACCGAGACGAATTCAACCATGTGCTACATGTTGGTATTCTGATTTGGATAAAGGTGAATGTATGTAAAAAACCTAAAAACAGCATCGTGAAATAAGAATTTTGTATCAGAATTTTCGGGAGCCCCTTTTGCGGAATCAAAATCCAGATTTTGAGAAATTGTATCAGGAGAATATGATGTGCCAGGAGGTAATCTTCTATAATAAACTATTATAGCAATATTCTAAGATATTTCGGAAGGGGTTGTAGTTATTAAAAATGTGTTCGTACAAAAGTTGCTTGGCAAAATGGGGTGCATCGTGTGGTAATAATTATTTTCTTCTGGGTGGAGCAGTAGAGGAGATCTGAAGGTCAATGTAACTTTTTTAAATGGGATGCTATAATTTTCTCTTCAGAATGTAACAGCAGGCACCGAGACGAATTCAACCATGTGCTACATGTTGGTATTCTGATTTGGATAAAGGTGAATGTATGTAAAAAACCTAAAAACAGCATCGTGAAATAAGAATTTTGTATCAGAATTTTCGGGAGCCCCTTTTGCGGAATCAAAATCCAGATTTTGAGAAATTGTATCAGGAGAATATGATGTGCCAGGAGGTAATCTTCTATAATAAACTATTATAGCAATATTCTAAGATATTTCGGAAGGGGTTGTAGTTATTAAAAATGTGTTCGTACAAAAGTTGCTTGGCAAAATGGGGTGCATCGTGTGGTAATAATTATTTTCTTCTGGGTGGAGCAGTAGAGGAGATCTGAAGGTCAATGTAACTTTTTTAAATGGGATGCTATAATTTTCTCTTCAGAATGTAACAGCAGGCACCGAGACGAATTCAACCATGTGCTACATGTTGGTATTCTGATTTGGATAAAGGTGAATGTATGTAAAAAACCTAAAAACAGCATCGTGAAATAAGAATTTTGTATCAGAATTTTCGGGAGCCCCTTTTGCGGAATCAAAATCCAGATTTTGAGAAATTGTATCAGGAGAATATGATGTGCCAGGAGGTAATCTTCTATAATAAACTATTATAGCAATATTCTAAGATATTTCGGAAGGGGTTGTAGTTATTAAAAATGTGTTCGTACAAAAGTTGCTTGGCAAAATGGGGTGCATCGTGTGGTAATAATTATTTTCTTCTGGGTGGAGCAGTAGAGGAGATCTGAAGGTCAATGTAACTTTTTTAAATGGGATGCTATAATTTTCTCTTCAGAATGTAACAGCAGGCACCGAGACGAATTCAACCATGTGCTACATGTTGGTATTCTGATTTGGATAAAGGTGAATGTATGTAAAAAACCTAAAAACAGCATCGTGAAATAAGAATTTTGTATCAGAATTTTCGGGAGCCCCTTTTGCGGAATCAAAATCCAGATTTTGAGAAATTGTATCAGGAGAATATGATGTGCCAGGAGGTAATCTTCTATAATAAACTATTATAGCAATATTCTAAGATATTTCGGAAGGGGTTGTAGTTATTAAAAATGTGTTCGTACAAAAGTTGCTTGGCAAAATGGGGTGCATCGTGTGGTAATAATTATTTTCTTCTGGGTGGAGCAGTAGAGGAGATCTGAAGGTCAATGTAACTTTTTTAAATGGGATGCTATAATTTTCTCTTCAGAATGTAACAGCAGGCACCGAGACGAATTCAACCATGTGCTACATGTTGGTATTCTGATTTGGATAAAGGTGAATGTATGTAAAAAACCTAAAAACAGCATCGTGAAATAAGAATTTTGTATCAGAATTTTCGGGAGCCCCTTTTGCGGAATCAAAATCCAGATTTTGAGAAATTGTATCAGGAGAATATGATGTGCCAGGAGGTAATCTTCTATAATAAACTATTATAGCAATATTCTAAGATATTTCGGAAGGGGTTGTAGTTATTAAAAATGTGTTCGTACAAAAGTTGCTTGGCAAAATGGGGTGCATCGTGTGGTAATAATTATTTTCTTCTGGGTGGAGCAGTAGAGGAGATCTGAAGGTCAATGTAACTTTTTTAAATGGGATGCTATAATTTTCTCTTCAGAATGTAACAGCAGGCACCGAGACGAATTCAACCATGTGCTACATGTTGGTATTCTGATTTGGATAAAGGTGAATGTATGTAAAAAACCTAAAAACAGCATCGTGAAATAAGAATTTTGTATCAGAATTTTCGGGAGCCCCTTTTGCGGAATCAAAATCCAGATTTTGAGAAATTGTATCAGGAGAATATGATGTGCCAGGAGGTAATCTTCTATAATAAACTATTATAGCAATATTCTAAGATATTTCGGAAGGGGTTGTAGTTATTAAAAATGTGTTCGTACAAAAGTTGCTTGGCAAAATGGGGTGCATCGTGTGGTAATAATTATTTTCTTCTGGGTGGAGCAGTAGAGGAGATCTGAAGGTCAATGTAACTTTTTTAAATGGGATGCTATAATTTTCTCTTCAGAATGTAACAGCAGGCACCGAGACGAATTCAACCATGTGCTACATGTTGGTATTCTGATTTGGATAAAGGTGAATGTATGTAAAAAACCTAAAAACAGCATCGTGAAATAAGAATTTTGTATCAGAATTTTCGGGAGCCCCTTTTGCGGAATCAAAATCCAGATTTTGAGAAATTGTATCAGGAGAATATGATGTGCCAGGAGGTAATCTTCTATAATAAACTATTATAGCAATATTCTAAGATATTTCGGAAGGGGTTGTAGTTATTAAAAATGTGTTCGTACAAAAGTTGCTTGGCAAAATGGGGTGCATCGTGTGGTAATAATTATTTTCTTCTGGGTGGAGCAGTAGAGGAGATCTGAAGGTCAATGTAACTTTTTTAAATGGGATGCTATAATTTTCTCTTCAGAATGTAACAGCAGGCACCGAGACGAATTCAACCATGTGCTACATGTTGGTATTCTGATTTGGATAAAGGTGAATGTATGTAAAAAACCTAAAAACAGCATCGTGAAATAAGAATTTTGTATCAGAATTTTCGGGAGCCCCTTTTGCGGAATCAAAATCCAGATTTTGAGAAATTGTATCAGGAGAATATGATGTGCCAGGAGGTAATCTTCTATAATAAACTATTATAGCAATATTCTAAGATATTTCGGAAGGGGTTGTAGTTATTAAAAATGTGTTCGTACAAAAGTTGTTCGGCAAAATGGGGTGCATCGTGTGGTAATAATTATTTTCTTCTGGGTGGAGCAGTAGAGGAGATCTGAAGGTCAATGTAACTTTTTTAAATGGGATGCTATAATTTTCTCTTCAGAATGTAACAGCAGGCACCGAGACGAATTCAACCATGTGCTACATGTTGGTATTCTGATTTGGATAAAGGTGAATGTATGTAAAAAACCTAAAAACAGCATCGTGAAATAAGAATTTTGTATCAGAATTTTCGGGAGCCCCTTTTGCGGAATCAAAATCCAGATTTTGAGAAATTGTATCAGGAGAATATGATGTGCCAGGAGGTAATCTTCTATAATAAACTATTATAGCAATATTCTAAGATATTTCGGAAGGGGTTGTAGTTATTAAAAATGTGTTCGTACAAAAGTTGCTTGGCAAAATGGGGTGCATCGTGTGGTAATAATTATTTTCTTCTGGGTGGAGCAGTAGAGGAGATCTGAAGGTCAATGTAACTTTTTTAAATGGGATGCTATAATTTTCTCTTCAGAATGTAACAGCAGGCACCGAGACGAATTCAACCATATGCTACATGTTGGTATTCTGATTTGGATAAAGGTGAATGTATGTAAAAAACCTAAAAACTGCATCGTGAAATAAGAATTTTGTATCAGAATTGTCGGGAGCCCCTTTTGCGGAATCAAAATCCAGATTTTGAGAAATTGTATCAGGAGAATATGATGTGCCAGGAGGTATTCTTCGTGCCACTTCCCAGAATTTTAGTGACGTCGAATTCCAGGAATTTCCGGGAACTTGGACTCAGAAACCAAGGATTTAATTAATAATCGGAACTTAGATACCTGTTGTATCAATTCTATAACAAATCCGGTTATAAATTAAGGTTGTATAGATAGTGCGCAAAATTACCATTTTAAACGTTAGTTGTAAATAATTTAATAACTATTCTAAAGCTCAATGTATAATAAATCATTTAGTTTATTGAATAAATGCAGATTTTCAAAAATAACCCAGAACTCGTTTATTTATTTAAATAAATCTCCCTTGATATCCTTATCCCATAAATAATTTCAGAAAATAATGAAAATTAACAATAGCAAATCGAAGACTATAAAATTTAAATTCACAGAATTTCGGATCCCGAAATTGTATCAGGAGAACATGATGTGCCAGGAGGTATTCTTCGTGCCACTTCCCAGAATTTTAGTGACGTCGAATTCCAGGAATTTCCGGGAACTTGGACTCAGAAACCAAGGATTTAATTAATAATCGGAACTTAGATACCTGTTGTATCAATTCTATAACAAATCCGGTTATAAATTAAAGTTGTATAGATAGTGCGCAAAATTACCATTGTAAACGTTAGTTGTAAATAATTTAATAACTATTCTAAAGCTCAATGTATAATAAATCATTTAGTTTATTGAATAAATGCAGATTTTCAAAAATAACCCAGAACTCGTTTATTTATTTAAATAAATCTCCCTTGATATCCTTATCCCATAAATAATTTCAGAAAATAATGAAAATTAACAATAGCAAATCGAAGACTATAAAATTTAAATTCACAGAATTTCGGATCCCGAAATTGTATCAGGAGAACATGATGTGCCAGGAGGTATTCTTCGTGCCACTTCCCAGAATTTTAGTGACGTCGAATTCCAGGAATTTCCGGGAACTTGGACTCAGAAACCAAGGATTTAATTAATAATCGGAACTTAGATACCTGTTGTATCAATTCTATAACAAATCCGGTTATAAATTAAAGTTGTATAGATAGTGCGCAAAATTACCATTTTAAACGTTAGTTGTAAATAATTTAATAACTATTCTAAAGCTCAATGTATAATAAATCATTTAGTTTATTGAATAAATGCAGATTTTCAAAAATAACCCAGAACTCGTTTATTTATTTAAATAAATCTCCCTTGATATCCTTATCCCATAAATAATTTCAGAAAATAATGAAAATTAACAATAGCAAATCGAAGACTATAAAATTTAAATTCACAGAATTTCGGATCCCGAAATTGTATCAGGAGAACATGATGTGCCAGGAGGTATTCTTCGTGCCACTTCCCAGAATTTTAGTGACGTCGAATTCCAGGAATTTCCGGGAACTTGGACTCAGAAACCAAGGATTTAATTAATAATCGGAACTTAGATACCTGTTGTATCAATTCTATAACAAATCCGGTTATAAATTAAAGTTGTATAGATAGTGCGCAAAATTACCATTTTAAACGTTAGTTGTAAATAATTTAATAACTATTCTAAAGCTCAATGTATAATAAATCATTTAGTTTATTGAATAAATGCAGATTTTCAAAAATAACCCAGAACTCGTTTATTTATTTAAATAAATCTCCCTTGATATCCTTATCCCATAAATAATTTCAGAAAATAATGAAAATTAACAATAGCAAATCGAAGACTATAAAATTTAAATTCACAGAATTTCGGATCCCGAAATTGTATCAGGAGAATATGATGTGCCAGGAGGTATTCTTCGTGTCACTTCCCAGAATTTTAGTGACGTCGAATTCCAGGAATTCCTGGAAACCGTTTGTACCGAATTTTGTTCTTCTCTGTATCAAACCGATATTTTTCGTTTCTTTTTCTACTTTTGTATTTCGAAACTTCTGTGCAATGTTTTTCTACATTATTTCTTGCTTTTTAAGTGAAATTTTGTAAGGGCTGGATAAGGGAGTTACGTTTATAAATGAATAAACAATTGCTTTAGTTTAACTCTATGTTTATTGAAAATTCTTTCAATTATACATGTTACATAAATGTTACATTGTTAATTCTAACGCACTTATAACTACTACCTGTAAAACTTACTTAAATATTACATTCTTAACTTTAATGCACTTATAATTACAAATTGTAAAATTTGCTTAAATATTACATTCACAATTCTAACGCACTTATAACTACTAACTGTAAAACTTACTTAAATATTACATTCTTAACTTTAATGCACTTATAATTACAAATTGTAAAATTTGCTTAAATATTACATTCACAATTCTAACGCACTTATAACTACTAACTGTAAAACTTACTTAAATATTACATTCTTAACTTTAATGCACTTATAATTACAATTTGTAAAATTTGCTTAAATATTACATTCACAATTCTAACGCACTTATAACTACTAACTGTAAAACTTACTTAAATATTACATTCTTAACTTTAATGCACTTATAATTACAAATTGTAAAATTTGCTTAAATATTACATTCACAATTCTAACGCACTTATAACTACTAACTGTAAAACTTACTTAAATATTACATTCTTAACTTTAATGCAATTATAATTACAAATTGTAAAATTTGCTTAAATATTACATTCACAATTCTAACGCACTTATAACTACTAACTGTAAAACTTACTTAAATATTACATTCTTAACTTTAATGCACTTATAATTACAAATTGTAAAATTTGCTTAAATATTACATTCACAATTCTAACGCACTTATAACTACTAACTGTAAAACTTACTTAAATATTACATTCTTAACTTTAACGCACTTATAATTACAAATTGTAAAACTTACATATCAGTATTTTTACATACAACATACTTTTATAATTATTTAAGATATAGCTTAAGCGCAGTACAATATTCTTATGAAATAAAGACATTCTACAATTACATATGTACTTATATATTCAGTATAACTATTGAAGAACAGTTTACTCTCCGTAGATAAATCCTTTCCATTGTTTATTGGTAAAATGAAATTAGACTCAGAAACCAAGGATCTCAAGTTTGCAGATTTGTATTAGGAGAACATGATGTGACAGGAAGTATTCTTCGTGCCATTTCTTGAAATTTTAGTAGTGTCCAATTCCAAAAATTACCGAAAACTGATATCTGAGAATCTGCCAGAAAGTTTCCCGTTGATTTAATGATGTTAATGTGCAGCTTATGTGGGGTAGAAATGTATAACAAATACATCTTCTAATCTGCAACACAGCAAAATACGTTATTATTAACTACTTGAATAAAATTATAATACTTTATACTTACATACGATATAACAAAATTGATCATTTTCAATCAGGTTTGAATTTGATGGATTATGTTTACTCTCAGTAGATAAATCCTTCCCATTGTTTATTGGTAACATGAAACTAGACTCAGAAACCAATGATCTCGAGTTTGCAAAATTGTATTTGAAAATATTCTGCAATTTTTACTTATTCCTTCTGTTGGGATATCCAGCCATTCAGTCATTCCCTTTATTCTAAGGTACGATTACTCTCATAACATTCTACCATTTGTTTTTTACTTTTATGTTCAATATTACTTGTGTTTAACGCTTCCTGTTCTACCGAAGCGCTTGTCCCGGGGCGACTAGGCTCGACGCTACACTGACGGTACTGAGCGCGCGCCCGAGACGCGCTCTGATTGGTCAGTGTTTTTGCTTAATAATTCAAAAACGAAATTTCCCCATCCGATATTTTTGCAAAGGAAATTGTTGTTCAGAATAGTCTCAGCTACCCCCTATTTCCGGCTCCTACAGGAGTTCTGGGACACCCTGTATAACTCGAGTTTTTAAAGATTAATTTATCGAACAACACATTTCTATTATTTTCAAAGAATTTCAAAATGTTTAAGGTAGATTTGAACATTTCTTAAAGGAACAGGGTTAATTTTCGGCTTTTAAAAATGTTTAAAAAACACAAACTGTGTCTTGTTTTTGATCGTTCCAGAATTTTTTGGCAATGTTTTCGTTTGCAATCGGAATTAATTTGGAGAGAAAGGTTCGCATACAATGAGTCATGAAGAAAGAATTGTGATATAAATGTTGCTGTACTGTCAGAATATTGTTATGGCTACAATAAGATACGGATATCGGGACAATGTTGGCGATATTCGAAGGAAAGCGATACACGCATCAGTTATAACACATTTATTGTAAACAATCGCTATACCATGCCCACGAAAACACTTGTTATACCGACCTCAGATTTTCTCGTTTCATCCTTTTTTAAACGTAATTTTAAATTCTGCGTTTTATCAAAGACCGTAATAATATTTTCGAGTCTCCGGTTTTGTTTGTATTAAAAAAAAATCGTCCAAACGTTGCACCCCTTTTTAAATAATGCGCACGATATCTTCGACTCGATGAACTTTGTTGTTTTTAACAATCATGAAATATTTGTTCCAGAATTAACATTCATTGACCACACGATGAGAAACTTTTGCATAAAGATCGTAATAATATTTTAAAATCTCAATTTATATTTAAACACGAAAACTTTGAGGTGTTGCTGGATGAATATTGTTAAATAAAAATTGATTAATCGTAGGACGAGAAGCTTTTCAAAGAAAATTGTAGAAATATTTTTATAAGTGATCGATTTGACACAAAAGATAAAAAAATCCTTAAATATATAATTTTTTTCGTTTTTAATCGAATCAATTTTGTTCTTTCACAAACTTTTCAGAATAAAAATTGATTAATCCGACGATAGGAAGCTTTTGAATGAAAAATTCGTCCATTTAGCTATTTAAGCGACAAACGACGAACCTTTGTTCTTTTATTAGGTTCCCATGGAATTCCAACTTTCAAGGTAGATATCGTTAATCGATAATCAGGGAGCTACATTCCTCCCGAAGAAAACGAGAAGATGGAAAAAATAAAATTGTTACACAGTATTTGCCCGGCTGCGGCGGTATACTTGGTGGAACTCTGTTTTGCATGATAGACTGATAATCGTATCCTTGCTGAAAACGATTATATTCCGTCTCGTTTAATTCCGCGCTGATCGCTCAATCGAGATTCGAAGCATTTATCTTCGTTTGCGAATTACAAACGGTGCGTTTGTTTAAATACGAGAACAGATTGTTGTAACTGGAAAATTTCAAATCAAAATTTCCAAATTGTTGCTGCATGTTTCGATAGTTTCACTCAAAATTTGTTATAACTAGACTTTTAGAAACATATGATGATGAATTTAAAATAATAAAGTATTTTAAAAACTATAAGCTAATGTATTAAATTCGATTGGGATTATTTCTCTTGATAGTAACTTTTATAAAAAATGTAATGAAATGTTTTAAAATTAAAATTAATCAACCTTCTGTCTATAATATTCAAATAAAAACTATTTCTCTGTTATCAGTACAAAAATTGCAACATTGTATGTTAAAACCTGTTCTGTTTCTAGTCTCACTAAACAACTTAATTTTCCTTCATGATAACATACAACTGTCCGTCAGGAGTTAATAAGATTCAACTTAATGTATCGAACAATTACATCAATTTGTACCTCGCATGAAGCAAATTACGATCGTGTAATTCACGCAATTACTTCGCAACAATATTTCTTTTGTGATTCAAATCTTCTGCACTCGTGTAGCAGATGGTTAATTGTCATTTGGCGTCGTGGAAATAGTTGCTGTAAGGTGTTCATTAAAGCTAGAAGTATCGAATAAAATCAAGCCGTGTTTGCACATCGCAAATTATTATTTTATTGCTTGACCCGCTTTAGATTCGTTTAATTCGAATTATTTAATTGCATAGGATTTACTGTACTATTTATTTTTAATTGGTACAGGTTAATTTTATCAAAATAAATTAACCACTATTCAATTTTTGTGACATTTTTAGCTTCTTTTGTGTTAATTCATTGATATAAAAAATTTGTACATGAATAGTATTCATAAAATAAATTTTTAACTTGAAGATAATTGGACTAATAATTTACTGGTTATTCCCAAAAACTATCTCATTTTATTCGCGATTTTTATTCGAAAGTTATTCGAACAAAAAATTGAAAATACAAAATGGACCCATCGATGGATCGCAGATGAAAATCGGGACAAGAAGAACGGCGATAAAACTTGCAAAGCGATAGGCGTGTGTTTTGCCGTCGTTCTGTACGCGTGTGGACGATCTGTTCTGCAATTTCCTTAACTTTGCGGAACCGCGAGACCAGTCCGTGGCAGCTTTTTCGCAATCGATTCGTCCTGGGTTCACGATTCACTAACCTTTGAACACGGATCGGGGCCCCCGTTTTTTAGACACGCCAGGAAACCGATTCGAATCGGTTCTTCCTCGCGTCATAGACGCCTCTTTGGTTTCAGCGACGTGAAATTGTTTGTCGTGTAAAAAAGTATCTCCCGGCTCTCCTTACCAGCTTTGGACGGCCATCCCTTGCCGCTTCTTCTCTTTGTTTGGCTCCGCTCGTTCGGATCGATTCATTAAACGAACAAGACATCATCTTTGACTATGGGATTTGCTTTAAAAACGGTGTCGCGTATCATAGGTTTCCCTAAGTACTTCACTCTAGTAATTTTCAAATACAAATTGATATAATCTCTACGTCATTTTCTCTAGGGAAGCATATGGTGCTCAACACTGTACCTTCCATGAGTAATTACAGTTGCTAACCCTTTGTGGTCGATCGACGCACATATGCGTCCAAATCTAACCGCACAATAACTTACAAATTCGTACTTATATTCTATAAATGTTGTCAAAGAATAATAATTATGCGAACGACATACATTTATAGCATATGCTTGGGAGAAAGGAATTATATATTAAATATATATCCCCCGTTCTCAAAGGGTTAAGAGTGCCAGTTTCCATGGCTCCTAACAGAAGATGACTAATTATAAATTTTAATCAAAGTTATCATAAACTAAGTTTGGATTATTTTTAACAATATATATAGAAGTAAAGGGATAAAGAAATTTACGAATAAAAATATATAGAATGAATTTAAAGAATGATATTTATGGGAAAGAAAATTGATTTGAAAGAAAAGTCATAAAGAAAGCTGTACACGTACGATCCGGGCAATTGTTCCCGCGGACGGTGAGGTTGAAAAAAAAAAAGAAAATACAAAATAAAATCCAACACCTTAACAACTATCGACAGTCAATTGAATCGGGCCGGCATAAAGTTTCACATTGTTGCGCGACGAAAATCTCTCTGCAAACTCGTGACTACAAAAGAAGGCCATCGAAAATTGCGACCATTCGTCAAAATTTTGTTTCGCCCGCCGCGTTTCGCCTTCCGTTTTTTCCATAGACCGGCACCAAAGGGCGGAATTAATAGACAAAGCGTCGATGGAATACCATAAATTGTCCCGGGGTTTTCGTTGAATTTGATAAATATCGAAGGAATAAACCGATTTACGAGCGGCAAGAATTTACACAAGTTGCACGGACGCGGTTAAATATTACTCGCCCGACTCGACGTGAGTTATTCACTTCGGTTTCTACTTATTGTTAGTTGCAGCTACACTTTTTCACCCGACACGGACGTTAAAGATAAAAGACTGATTTATAAGTTTGTTCTTTATATATTTTTTCTTTCTTCTCTATTTTTTTTTTTTTTTTTTGTTGTTGGTGGGTCGTGAGAACAGTCGATAGTAATCCCGTTTACCCCAATCACCATTGTTTGCATTCGCAACGTTTTTCTTTCGTCGACCCCGTGCAACGTTGTTGTTCCCCTCCCCCGCGAAAAAGTGGCGAACGATTTGAATTTCTATGCGCCGACGATCGAAGAAAAATGACCGGGACTCCTTTGAATCGCAGGACGAGACAAAAGGGAACGACGGCGCGGTATTAAAAAAGAATTTACATGGAAAAACTCGAAATCGAAACGCGGATTATAGTACTCGGAGATGTTGCGAGTTTCTTCCGTAACGATTTTCTTGCGGCACGTGAAATATTGAATTGTGTTCCGCGAACGAATCGGATTATGCAACTGTTAAACTGCGAGAAACGATTTCACCGCGCTTCCACTTTTTGCTGCTCGAACCTTGAGGGATTTAACGCACGCTGGGTGTCACGGTTTATTAGGAAACACGCGTCGATTAAATGGAATTTTCTATCAAATTTTCTGATAATTGTTCTTGCAACGCGACTAGAATTAAGCTGCGTTGATAAATTTTGAGACGATTTTAAGATTAGTTGTTGAATTTAAAATCTATTACCAAGTATGAAACATAGATATTATAAAAATATTAAGTGTATTAAAGAGTTAGTAATATTCTGTAACTCTTCTTATACAAGAAGTATTAATAATAACAATAAGAAGAATAGGCGAAAAGAAAATTTCGTTTTTTCACTCCAAAGTAGAAGCAAGTATAAATTTCTTCCTTAATTTTAACCTCAAAGTATTATTTTAAAAAGTAAACATAAAACGGATTTATTTTCGTTCATGAATGTCGAATAATTACTTACCTTAAACAGGTACAGCATTCGTCTCACATCGTCACCTTCGTTCTCCCGTTGACGTCAAGTTTCGACGGCATGGCTGGCCATCAGTCGCATTTCGATTCACGTAGCCTGGCATTTATTCGATCCGCATCGTCGAAGGACTTTCGTTTCCCAGATTAAAGGTCGTGCGTGCGTGAAACGAGCAGAAGAAGAAAAAGGAGGAAGGAACAGCAGGCGAAGTATAAGCGGAATGGACGAAAGCTTCCATGCCACGAACGGCGTCCAGTTTTTGCGGCTCTTAGGACGCAAAAATACCATTACCGCTGACCTGCACGCAGAATGCTCGCAAAGCGCCCGCGGCCTTTTTCTGCGTGCAATAATTATAATCGTTCGTGGCGCGCTTAGGGGCCCTGGACGTATCCGTCAGCTGGGGATCCTTGATGCCCGGATTCGTTCGCAGACGATTCTGTAAACAGAATTTTTCATTGTTCAATCATTTATTTCATTCCAAAATCATGTATTTGATACTATGGCCATCGCTTATTTTATGCAGTTTGCGATTTTTGAATTTATTTCATATCGAGAAAATTATATCTGGAGGATTGTGCATTAGCGTACAATAAAATATACTGGTGTAAAAAATTATAAATCTTGTGTTTTATAATTATTATTGAAGATATGAAAGTATTCTAATTCAAGGGTCTGAAAACCCTCATAATTACATAAAGTCTATTTGAACTGTTATCCAAAAATTAATTTATTTATTCCATGGAAGAAAGCAAAATTAGATTATAATTAATAAAGTCAAAGACTACGTTCCCGTCGCTTTTTGTAGATTTCAGATTCCGAATATATCTCAAAAAGATCCACATAGTTTCAACGAAAGAACGTAAAAGATGCTTTGTTAAAACATGATCACAAGATAAAATGGAAAGCCGCTTTGTAGAAATTAACGGACAATGAACAGTGAATGAGCGAAGAAATCCGCTTTTGCTGCAATTTACAAAGGGTAACAAAACATCGGTGTCCATAATAAATGGAGAAAAGATGAGAATTGTCCGACTGACAACGTAAAAATATGCTTTTACAGCAGTAAGGACATCTCGTTAAAAAATATCTTTCCTGTCATCAAATTAACACATCGCCCACGCTTCGTTAACGAACATTTACGCGTTTATGAAAAAACAGCAGTTTTTTTTATATCTTTGATTAATTATCATTAATTCGTGCAACGTGTATAATTCGACGTGGTTGGAAAAACTTTGAGAGCCAAAAATCTTTCGAAAGACGTTGACGCACTTTGGGTTAATTACACGAATTACAGCTCAAGGCTGCCAGTGAAACCTTGAACCGTGCATTCTCTTCGTTCGCGAGAAAATACTGTTCGTCGACAGGTATGAAACTTTAATAATCCTTCACGCAAAATGTTCTCTCGCGAGCAAAAGTAACAATTATTGCGGCCGTTACAAGAGCCCGTGGCTTTTTCGTTTCCTTAATTATTCGATGCATTACAAAGATACGAACAACCGGGAGTAGCTGCTCTGTTAAAAGAACAACACGTACTTTCTATGATTTATCGTTGGAATTTTGTTCCGATTCGGAGGATACTTTCACGATTACATTTTTTCGATTAGTCCAACCATCTTCTTCTATCATTTCGGTACACGCGCGATAAAACATATATTACATTGATAATGTAAGAAATAAAATGGAAGGTTAAATTTAAAAAATAATCGATTGTATCCTTAATAATTAGTGTTTTAACAAGCTACGATCTACAAAAGTAGAAATAATAATATTTTTTTAATCGAGGTAATTTATGTTATTAAAATTACATTGCAGAAAAGGCAGTGAAACTTCCCAACAATCGATAGAACATTTCCTAATCTCTTTTCCTGTTCAGTTGGCAAGAGAACACGTGTATCAGAAGAAAATATAATCGTATCGTGTCTGTACGCTAAATAGAAGCATTCGTTGAGTATTAAGCCCATCTGGTGTTATATTCCCGACAAGTTTGGCAACTGTTTTCAGCCAGGTATCGATCACGAAGTTTGACCTGGCATGCTGAAGCGATACGCGTCGCGGAACAATGCGGTAAAAGATTCATTCGAGCCAGGGAAATTTTGAGAAAATGCTCCTCCCGACACGGGATGCTCATCATATTATTTAAAAGGCTATTTTCAACTTCGAACTTTCCGCCAACTTGCAAGAACGCCGAGGAAGCTAGTTAGATGCCTTTCTACAGATTTCGATTTGTTAAATTAATTGAACACTCGGTATTAATCGTACGTCAGATTTCATTATCTTGTTAAACTCAAAGTTAATCCCTTTTCTTAACTTTCCAGAAGAGGGTGATAATTAAATTGAATTTTGAACTATTTTTTCATATTTCAAAGCATTCCTTTGAATACAAGAAAGTCTTGGCGTTTAAACATCTTATTGTTTAATATACCAAATATTAATACTTCGATCGTCTGTAAATTTTGTTATGTTTTAACTTTATTTAAGTATTTATGCAATCTTGCGAATTTTTCAAATTCCTTGGATTCGTTTAAATATTAAATGCATTTGTTGCTTACGGTCACTGTCTACAGAAGATTGCCGTTCGAAACTCGTTGCAAAATGGAATAAATAATAAGAACGTGTACCTACAATGTTCTCTTCTCCGATGCACCGTCCGTGACAAACATCTTTTTCTCTTCCTCGTTCACGGTGTCGAGGCTTAATTAAAATGTACCGCAACGTGTCGTTTTATCTAGATACGAGATAAAAAAAGCCGTGACACCGGTACCGATGAATTAATTAAGCGATCACTTTGACGGAATAACCGATTCAACTGTACGGTTACACGCTGTTATATGTCTTACAAGTGACAGACGAATGAAAGGCAGAACCTGCCGGCCGATTAATCTGTAACAACGTGTTATTAACCCTGTCCGTTGTAAATACGATTCATTTAATTGATTTCGATTATTCAGCCATCGATCGCCAATGGAATCATGTTAAATTACATTAATTCCTTGTGGATTGCCTTTTGTTCTATTACCTTTTGGTACGATGGGATTATTTTCTTTATTAACCCTTTGCACTTGGAATTTTATTTCAGATTTATTACCAGGAACTCAAAAATACTTAGTAGATAAGATAATACGGTATTGGGAATAATTATTCTATTTAAATTATATTGGAAGGAAACTTAGAAAAATAAATTAATTGCATTCTTTTCAGGTTCCCTCAGAGGGGACAATCGAATGAAAAGAGTTAATTTCTGAGTGTGAATGATCATTTAACAATTTTTTATTCCTAAAATACTCGAACGCGAGGGACCTAAGTTACCCCACCTAAGAATCTAAGGGTTGGGAAATTTAAAAATTATTTTTCTTTCATACATCGTATAATATTTTATTCGTAATTAGGTATACAATTAAATATAATAATCCTACGTAACTATCGCATATGCATATCTTTATGTAACACGATTTTTCGAATAAATGAATAATGTTAATCTTTCCACCATCTTTAGTATACAAACTTTATTTTATAAAAAAAGAAAAAAGACACGAATATCTGTTTTTTTCCAACGCAGCTACTAGAACAATGAAAAAACAAACATAGAAACTGATTTTCCCTGACAGTAATTTTGCACACATCACGGTCTACCGGTAATAAGGATAATAACGAGGCGAGGCCGTAACACACCTAACGCTCTGTAACATTCTAACAAACGCGTGTACACGCACGACGCGTAACGCTCGCCTCTTTCCGCGGAACATTTCGTAACTGGAACAAACGGTTCTCTCTCTGCTTTTGAGCCCTCTCGTTCTCCTTAAAATCGATCGCGGCTTTCGAGATAGCAGAAGCAAGCGAAATAACGTAAATGAATGGGTCCCATTTGCGGGTCTCGAAGGGGTATCAGCGTGGCGCAGACTGCATTGGATCGCGTGTTCGAGCGAACACAAGATCCTGGCGAGGGCGAAACAGCCCGGGTTCTCGGGCTCCTGCGTGGTCGAAGGACACGACCGTTAGGTTAGGTATTAACCAGTGCAGATAGGATAAAACGAGCCAACTGACTGTGGCCCTTTCGTCGCGAGGACACGAACGTTTCGGTGTATAGGACACCATGATCGTTTCTATGCTCTCTTGTTTCTCTCTTCGGGCACTCGGTACTTTAATCAATGCTTTTTGTAATATTAAAAATTCTCTTCGTATCGAAAATTATGCTTGGTAGCTTGCATATACAATGCACTCGTTGAATAATTATTGGTCTTCAATAAGTTTCTTTGAAGTTTTCACCCTTGCAATTTTCAATTATTTGTCAAGCTTAGCCCTTAATTACCATTGCTTAAAATTAAAAAAGCATCAAACTGCGAAGTTTAATTTGACAATTGTTTGTATTGTTTTTGTTATGAATAATGCCTGTTTTTAAAATTCCCGATGCGTCCATCTTATTTTGAGAAAGCTGTAGGGATCGTCGGCCAACGAAACGCATTCACGCATGTTGTTTTCTGCGCGAAAGGCCAGGACGAGGGAGATGAAGAGGAAGAGGACCACGTTGCATCTCGCACGCAACATTAGCTATTCACACGCAGGTCCCACAGAGCAGTTTTGTACGTGGTTGGGTGAATTTTTCGTTTTTAAAGACGGACCAGTATACCTGAGCCCCTAAACGTCCAGGCGATTGAAGGATAATCATATCCAGTTTCGTTGTTATATGTATATTTGAGATATTGTATAACGCGGTGACTCTAAATATTAAATAAATGTAGTTAATTTTTAAATTTGAAAATTGTGTTACATTAATCTTGCGAGGAATCATGCAAAAGTTTAACTTGAATGAAAATTCGAAGATTACTCAAAAGCAAAATTTGAAAAGAATGCGAACACTCGGGACAAGAAATCTTCACGTTATCTCGGGAAAAATACATTTCTTGTGGTCGTAAGATGGTCGTAAGATCTGTAGGTAATTTCAGTAGATTTAGCTTGCCAACCAATCTAAAATTTATATCACTATTTTATCACTTTGAACTTTGAACAAAATGATAAGAAGTCCCTCTAATAAATAATTTTATGTTCCAGGAACGTATTAACCGTGACATATCGAGCGGCAAATTTCGAGACAAAGACGCTGACATGATGTCACGACGTATTAAAAGAATTAGTGGATCTTGAAATTGCGGATTTCTGTTCAAAAACATATTACGTCACAAAGTTTTCGACATTCAAATTAATCCCTAATACGGTTGATAGAAATGAGTTAAATCATAACAAAGGTCACGAATACGTGACACTGGTCGCGGTAGCGAGTTAAGATTCCCGAAAATTTCCAGTTTCTTCGTGCACGAGCAACGTGTTTTCCAGGAAGGAGACAAAGTTGAACGCGGGGACAAAAGCGTCGAAGAAGGAGCGGAAGGCAGGCGAGCGAACCGGGTAGAAAAAGCTGCGGGGTGCAGGCGAGGGAGGAGGGGAGGGAGGTTGGTAGTCAGCGCGGCGTGCATGGCCGCGCGACTCATGCACGCTCGATTAAACGTGCATTCACGATCGATCAAAGGTCGATCGAAGTCGACCACGAACTGAAAACAGTAGTCACGAGAGGAGCGCGCGGAGGCCCCGGGAACTATTTGCTCGCCTCTGTAAATACCTGGCTGCGGAACGACGTTGGCCAGGAGGAGGGCCGATCGGGCTACGTGTGCACCCGCGTGCATGCATGGTACCGGCAACGGGCGTAATACGCGGCTTCGCCACGATTTTTCTTGCAACGCGGCTGGAATGCGGACCAATGCTTGCATCGAGCCAATTTTCAAAGATTATCGCGCCCGTGGACCGTGCGAACCGAACCGATTCCTTACCGAACTTCCGCAAAATCCACGATCGCCGGCATCTTGCTCGTGATTATCAGCCGCGTGATCCGCTCGATGGCTGACTTTCACGCGGGCTTCTGTTTTTCGACTCGCTAACGACGGGATCGATACTTATGGATACTAGCGATTCGACGCACGGGGCTTAGAACCTCTGTCTAGGGACTTCGAAATTCTGGTCTTAGCATCGACCAACTTAGTTCTACGTGGATGCCTGAAATCCTCCCGGATGGTCGGCGACGAACGGCTGTCAGACTCCCGAGTCCACGTCTTCGCGTCTGAGAAAAGGACTAAGAAATTTTAATCCTTTGTGGATGCCGAAGACCCGTCCGGGAAGTTGGCGACACACGGAATTTGGAATTAAAATGATGGTATTTTGTCTTGTCAAAATTTCTATTTAAAGATTTAAATAATTTTCATTTGATTTGATTAGTTTCCCATAGATAGAAAAATATGTACTAAAAGTCAGCAATGCAGGAAACTTATTTTTGATTTTCCAATAAATGCCTATTATATTATAAAGGAATTTTTTGTTTCCTGCCAATTATAGTATCCTTTGAATACAGTAAACGTGGAATTTGAGAAACATTTAATTCTCTTTGTTCATAAACCCAGTTGCAATTATTAATCAATTATAACTTTTTATTGGGATATCGAATAATAAATAAAAGTATGTTTGTTCATTCGCTGTTTCAACTTCTGAATTGTTTATTTGTTACTCAAAAGAACAAAAATTTATCTCCTTATTTTTGCTTCCTTTTGGAAATAAACCTTGCATTCTTCCGTCTACATTATAAAAATGCATCTCTTTGACGAGCCGATTCGTGAATGACAAATAAACTTTAACATATACGCCGCGGATAGTTAACATATGTTCAAGGATCGTACATCGAATAGAAATTCCTCGGATCGTGATTCTACGTTATTTTTTATGTGGAGGATGCATCACACTCGAAAAATACTTTCCATCAACAATGACCGTCTGATTTAAACATAGACATGAGTCATTGCACATTAAACCTGAGTGAATCGTAGAAGAATACGCAAGAACAATTTCATATATCTTCATCATTTAAAAACTTTCAATAATTACAATTATTCATTGTTACTAATTAATCCTTACATCGTCCTCAACTTCACTTATTAATCATTCAAAAACTTAAGAAAATCGCCAAAAGAAAATTGCAAAAAATTACTTTAAACGTAATATTAATTTTTCTAATACAAAATTAAAAAATCTTTCCGGTTCTTTGATTTTTTACACGAATGTCGAATTTGTCAAAATCGAAGCAGCGTTATCCTTCTTCCTGTTCAATTTTTTCCCAGAGAAAAAGTGTCCCAGAAAAGGAGGAAAAAATTCCGTGAAATCGCGATATCGATGATAATACTCGCGAGATCCCCTGGGATCGTTTAACGCGCTCGAAAATCAGCCCGAGCTGTACGTGACGGAGGAGGATCACGGGCCCCGTTGAAAGGGGTGAAACAGGAAGGGGCGCAGGCGGAAGTCGAAGCTCCGATAGAGAAAAAAACTAGAGGAATCGATGAAAACAAGGAGGAAAAAATGCCGTGGCGTTAGGTGGTTCGTCGGTGGGAACGATAAAAAATTTATTCGTACGATTCGTCAGCGCCGGTGGCGTCGCGATCATGGAACAAGGGGGTGGAAAAAAAGAGGAAGGGAAGGACAGACGGGTTGTGATACGGGTGTGAAGCATGCAGCAGACTATCATCGACCAAAAAAAAAAAAATGGAACCAGAGAAATAATAATGTTATACCACTGCGGGAGATGCATGGGATTGAAGAAACGATATTTTGATAAATGAACGATTTTTGATTTTTTCGATTCTGACGAATATCGGTTCTTTTATTATTTTAAAGAAATAAAGGCAGTAGTTCGAGATTGAATAAAATTAACTTCTTTAAGTATAAATTTCTTCCTTCTCTTAAAAAGGTGTAACAATTTTGCACAATTATTATTTTTGATATTTCTATAATATTGCAAAGTTTGAATATCATGTATTTCTTTTGCGAGTTAAATTGTCCTAATAATTAATAAATACATACAGTTTAAAAAAATAACCTGTTATTTATTTTATTTTTAAGTAATTATTTTCCCAGTTTCCTACATTTTCTTCGTCGTTAAAGGATGAATTCAGGAAACGCGTGTCCGTGATTGCATAACCAAGTTACGGAATGTACGCGTGATTACTAATTGTCAAGATCGAATCGCGATATTATCAGAACCGGAAGCGAAGTTCGTCGCGCAGCTCGTCGTGCTCGTCCAACAAAAGCGATCCGGGGGGATCTACGAGCGATGATGGATCTTTGCCCGCGATTTTTCGCGATTCGATCGTCGTGGACGAGCGTCGAGAGGGGAAAATTGAATCGGGGACTCGGGTGTAATACCCGTTGCCCTCCGACCGGGTTTCTTGTCGAATTTATTTAATTGATGAAAACGCTGAATGGAAACTGTGTTTGGTCAAATGATTTGCTTCTATTTCCCGTCGTAATAGGAAGTTCGATTCCTCGCCGGTGTAAATTGAGTCCCGGAATCCGATGGAACGTAACCTCTTTCTAAATGAATGAAGCGGATTTTGTGATCGAACTTTGGTCGGGTTTCCAACCATCGGAAGACTCGATGTTTTTACGCCGGGGTATTTTATTTTAAGACGATTCTTCGCTTAATTTTTGTATGCAGGGATTTCGCAATGTTTCTCTTTCTTTTACAGACTTTGTGAAATCTCTTGAAAGAAACTTGAATTATTTTAATCACTGGTATACTTTATCGCGAAGAAATATAAGGTAAAGTTTTCAGGAGAATTATGTAATAAAAATTGTAGAATGTTTAAAGTTACTTTGTGTTATTAATAAATATTAATGGGGTTCAAAATCCTCATTCTTTCGCCGTTTTGTAATTATCCAATTAAATTATACTCGGAGCGTCGATGCCATCGTTTATCCTAATTGTAATCTATCTGTGCTACATACTGATTATAATTTGGAAATTGGCAATTCTGCGGTACACATTATAGTTCTCAAACATAATCCTATTAATGTGGATATATGAAATTGTTCTCGTTGTACCTGCATTTGTATATCATCGTAGATATACATGGAATATTAGATTTTCATAAACATCAAAAAGTGAAAAATCATCATTTCTACTTTCTATGTGTAATTTTGTCAAAAATAATAAAATACATTCATTAATACTAAAAATATCTAAATACTATCTTGACATTTTAATTTTATTACAGTGAGAAAAGAAGTTTTGCTTCGAATATATTTATTTTGCTTGGAAATCATTATGTAAACGATTTTAATAAATATTTCTACAGAAGAAACATACAAATGTCTCAAATTTAATCAATCTAATAACCTAGATCCATAATATTCAATAATAAGTGAACTTATAGTTCAGGAAATGTGTTCACTGATTCAAGATCACGAACGCATAATAAAACAACGTTTATAAAAAAAAAAAAAAATCCATGATCCTTGGGATCTAGCGTGCGTGTCCGCGTGACAGAATTGCGTAACGCCATCGTTGATTGCACAACCATGGCAAAAATTATGCAATGCTCTAGTGAAATGTCTCGGCTGCATTCGTCTTCGAAGACGTGCGCATGCCTTCCAATCGTGATTATTATGAAAAATTAAACATTTTTATTCTATAATAAGAACAAAGAATATTTAGACTTGTACCAGATTACCTTTTATACGCTTCGCGTTCTATTTTCATTTCATTATTTTGATAAAACTTCTGATACTACCCTTCTTAGCTTAATTATTCAACTGATATTCTAAAACATTTGAGAAAAATGGAAATTAGAGCAAATGAATTAACTTACTGTTAGATTATTTGATATTTTAATTCTGCTTGTATGATATCAAAGTTTTATATAATTTATAATATTTTGAAGGACGGAGAAGCATCGGATAGAACATTTTAATCGTGTTTCACCAAAATCAACCCCCACCACAACCGAACGGTTCGAAATGTCGAAAACGCGCCGAATATCCGGGGACACGTTGTAGCCTAGGGTGCGGCGCAATGGGTGCACACAAGTGCACGCGATGCATGCAGGCGCAGCCACGTAAGGCCTTCTTGTTCCGTGACGAGCGACGTCGGCGATGTCGCGTTTCCGACAAGCACCAGCAATATGCGTGTCTACGCAAGATTAGCGGAATGAACATGAACACACACATATAAGATGCGTGTGCGGGTTCAAAATGGACGGACTTCTCGAAGAATCACGGAGGCCCGCGTTCGAAATAATTATCATCTGCCGGCACTGGGCGCGGAACGGGAACGAAATAATTGCAGGTACCCAGTCGACGCTCAACCCGCTCGTTTACGCTCGCTCCGAAGCCTCGATATTGAGATTAGAAGCGGCGCGAAAGCGTGCGTTTGTTAACTCGAAGCTGATCTTGTTGCGTTGGAGTTTCTACTTTGAGATGATTAGTTTTTGGGGTTCCTTCGATAAGGGATTGATTTGCTGATGTTGATTGAAAATTTGTGACAGCAATTTCAAATAATGTAGTGTTAGAAAATTTAAGAAATAGAAAACACTGGCACGGGCTATGGGTCTCGCTCTTACTAAGGGGGACCATTGGAACTCACGCTCCATGGTCTATTGGTAGCTCGCGGGTAGCCAGCTATCTTAATTCCTCGTCATTTGGAGCCGTGCGTGATAAGCCGAAAGGCAGGTGCACGCACGTTAATAAACAAACCACGGTGATCTGAGTCTCCTTGTTTATAAGGACTTGGGCTTTCCCGAAAGGGGAAGTGCCGTAAAATAAGGGCCATGGTGTCCTCACAGAAAGGGTCATTTCTTCGTGGACTAAAAGATCGAATAAATCGTGGATGTAGTATTAGGCTACTAGTGTAAAGTAGTAATTTAAATGATTACATTTGAAAATTAATTGATAGAAGCCCTAATAATTGAAATTTAAGTGCGTCTGACCACACACGTCTGTTTTCACTGTGGCAGTCAACGTATTAAGCGACAAATGACTATGATCACGTCTGAAAGACTAATCGCCGATTCGAATAACGCTGCAAGTTACGAATTTGATTCCATTCTATTCCTTTCTATTCTATCTCGACTTTTTCATTCGTCATTTGTTACTTTTTCTTGAATATCGAGCGAGCAGCCACAGGTGACTATGATTCACCGCTGCTAAGGGGTGCCGTCTGGTGAATTACTCTCTGTATTGGCGAGATTACTGCTCCATATCATGAATTTTATTCTATTATACTCCTTTCTATCCTATCTTTACCTTTTCATTCATCATTCGCTACTTTTTCTTGTATGTCGGATGTTCAGCCACAGGTGACTGATAATAAAAAACCATGCCATACAATAAATTTCCTATCGATTCACTTTTTCCCCCCGTTCTGTCTTCGCTTTTCTATTCATAATTTCCTACTTGCCTCGCTCGTACAAATTTTCTATCGCATTAACGACAGCCGTAACAAGCTTGCGTTCGCCGACAGATCGTTAATCGATCGGAAACACGCACGATTGCGCGCCACCGGTTAGCGATAAATATCCCCCCGAATCCTGTACGTCCCTTGGAACAATTAGGGATTCGCGTATCTGGACAAATTGACAGAACGGAGTTTCATTTAGACGCGCTGATACACGGATCCAATTTACAATGGGCCAGCTTCTTTGGACGCGGTGACACGCGACTGTCGAAACGATTTGCTTAAAGTTTCACGGATCCTGCGTTCTTTTGGAGGCTGGAACGGCGTACAACGCTTCCGGTTGGGTTTTGTACGATAAAGTCGTTGCTTATCGTCTCCTTTACGCCAAACCCATGAATGTGCGATTCCATTAATTTTAAATTCTATTCTTTCAACCTCTACGAGCGTTAAACTCCGTATTGTTACGTGTACACTCAATTATCTTGGAAATTTCTGGTATTCCATTTGTATTCGTCATTTTCTGAAACTTTATCGTTTGATTACACTTTTTGAAAGGACCGTGAAAAGGAAAAGCTATCAATAATACAAGGTAAAGTTGGGATTAATTTGTTCGTGGTACAATTTTATCTGCGTTGAACGCCATATCGGAATAACGCGCGTGAAAACAACGGTGGCCAGGGGTTTATTCAACGCCGCTCGGTCGTGTTTCGAAAACTGGGGAAATTCAAAAGTCACCTCGACGATCCCGACCGTCGAGCAACGGGAGCCGAAGAAAAGAAACGCCGTTGAATTAATCTCAATGGCGGTGTTTAATGGGTGAAACGATTAATTTCCGTGCGCGAAAACGATTCGCTTATTGAATTTGCCCGGCTGACTTTGCGTTTAATGGACTCGGATTGAGCGTCGAAGAAAAAACTGAGCGCAGGATAATTCTTCAGAAATACCCCGGTTCGGATCGACAATTAGCGACCGATATTTGCTCCCCTTTATTCCCGTTCACGTTCGTTTACACGCGAAAGTTCCCATTCCGACAAAATATTAGACAGTATTTAAAAATATCCGTGCTCTCCTTTTTCCAAAAAGACTTGCACAGTATTTTAATTAAAATTAATCTAAGAACTGATCACTCTGCGTTAAGAATATTGATGAAATGGTCAGGATTCGAGCTTCAAATTAATTTACAATAAGTATTATTTTACTGATACTTTTATGTTATGAAATTATGAATATACACAATTTAAAAAATTGTAATCTTGGTTCCTTTGCATAAATTGGCTTTACAGTACCTTGACTTTGGACGGTGCCGAAACTTGAATCAATTTCAATTCATTTTGAAAATTTTTCATTTCTAGACTCGTGCCATTATCAGTCTCAAAATTGGTACACTTTTGTTTTCAATTTCCTGTGACTATCTGCCGGCACCGCCTCGGTCGTTGGAAATATTTAGAAGCCCCGTCCCAGTCAACAAATCGAGTGTTAAGTTTTAATTTGAAAAGTTAGTTTCACAGATCGCAAACTCCTGGGCGATCGAGTCGGAAATTTTTAAGTAGCCACGCACCCTGATTGCTCGGAGGGGTGGTCCCCGTCTCGTTTACGATTGTAATTCTAATCAAGGTTTACGCTACGACCCTGATTACCATTTTCGATAGGTGATGCAAATCCGGCAGACGTGGCCCTAAAGTTTTCCTGGGCTATCGTGAGAAGCTGGGGGCTAGCCGGGAACACGAACACCATAGGAATGTACCTCGGGAATATAACGTCCGTCGAGGTATTTTGAATCTTGGCCCGGGGGCACTTTCGGATCGTTAATCGGACAGTTTTCGAATATTTCGCTAGACGGTATTCACGTCGCTTGCCACGCGTTTCCTAAGTCAAGGCTGCGCCATCTTCTTGCAATATTAATTACGTTGTCTGGGACTTATTGTCAGCACTAATCCCTTTTACGCGAAGGTACCTTGAAGCTAGGCTTACGAGGCAAAAGGACTCACTGTCTTTAAAAAAGTATCGAAAACGAAATTAAAATTGTACGAAACCCAGGAGTTAACCTTCCCCAAGGAAAATGCCAGTGTGGAAGAAGGAGGCTTAACCATTGATCCCATGCTCGAAAACTAGGTATTGTTACAAGAGTTCAGCTTCGAAACAAGTAACTCTATACTCCTCAATTTCACTCGAAATCAAACGTGTGTTTTACTTCATGCCAGAGTTGTTGACCGTCGATTCTAACGTGTTCAGTGAATTCTAACGTCTTAACGACTTCTAGATGAGTTCTTTACGAGGTTCCAACGAGTTCTGATGTGTTCTTTGCGGGACCCCTCAAATTGCCATTTAACTTTTGCATCTACTTGCTTATTAATTACCGATGAATATGAAGAGGTCTGCCAATAGTAATAACCCCTTAAAATAATATGTGTGCTGTCAGCCACCACGTTACAGTGCAATTCTGAATATAAGACTTTTCAACTCCTTGCATTCGATAATTAATTAGAAAATTTGTTAATAAGAAATTTAAGTTTTATTTATGTTAGAATAGATTTGTGACTTTTTAAGAATAAAAAATATTCTGATTACGAAGGTTTAAATTTGTAATTAGTTAAGTTTAATATAAAATAATTGTAAGCAACAGGATATTCACATAGGCAAATATAATTGCACAGGGTTGATAAAAAGGAATTAAAGGCTATTAAAGTAAGGTTAGATTCTCTTAAGAAACGATCCCTGATGTTCAGAAAGACCGACGTCGAATCTGTATTTCCCGTAATCGATGTTAATTACGCGGTCTGTCGAGCAAACAAGGATGAGTTTGCAATTTTTATGGGTTAATGTCTGAGCAAAGATCCGACTGCAATTTTCAGCCACGGGATTTTCAGAAAGTGCGCCGGATCGATGCACTCAGCATCTCAAAAGGACCCGTCGAAATTAAAAAATTAAATATCCACCTTACAGTCAATGAAAAAGAAAACTCTGATCTATCATTTCTAAAGTTAAAAGTAATTTAATCATTAATTATGCTTATGGCCTGAAAAATAATATTTAAGATAATATTAAGACAAAATAAAGTAAATCATCATCCCAGTAGATTGTCTCGGGTTTGATCCACTATAATATTATTTATTAAAATTTCAGGAGAATAAATTTCCAAGTTAAATGTTGAAAATACTTTACTTTTGAAGGGTGCTGTAGCCCCACCACGGACATAAGCCGTTTCTATTCTCGTGACACTAATGGCGAGGCCAGTCCGAGCAGATAGGATCTTCTTTGCCTCTTTTCCTCGCTTCTTCAGCGAGCTGCGTGACAGTGGGTCGACTCACGCACTCGCGCGTGCACGCACGAATCCTCGCGATGCGATGGAGCTAACGTTTCGTTTCTTTCCTTTGCAACACGAACGATCGTTTGATCCTGCCCGACGTGGATAGTTGGCAATTTTGTGCCAGCCACGTTTTCAACCGCCTCGAATCGCAGTCACATTCTGAGCACATTTTGGATAATACGTTGCCTCGCAAGAAAAGACCACTTACGTGCAAAGAAGCGGGATGAGATATTTTGCCGTAGCAATTATGGAAATACATCTAACGCATAAATCGTTTTATTTTGCAAAGAAATGTGATTTGAATAACTGAATGCGTTTCGAGGTGGTATTTCAATTTGTAAGAAAATGTGGCGATAGAGCGCTCAAATACTAACTCTACTTTGTTTTAAAAATATACTCAATTCATTTTGAAGAAGTTGAAATTAAAGATTCTTTGAAATATTCGTCGTATTAAAATAGTAATTTTTGTATCAAGTAACAGAGTTCTTAATTTATTAAAAAAAAAATGTTAAAAGGCAGAAGTTATTGTAAAATTTCAAAGACGTATCCATCCAGACAAGATTTGTTTTATTAACAAAAACAGAAGGACATATTTCAATTAAATAATTTTTCCTCGTATAATAATCCATGTGGTCTGTACCGATGTTAAACCGGAAGGGTTAGTTACTATATCATTATTCCAAGAAGGGGTTAATTTTGGGGGATGAGGTTGGTTGCCACAGCGAAAACAAACGTACATGATAAGTTTTACATTTTGCAGATCACAACCCTAACAATCAACGTTTTAATTATGCAAAGGTTCAGTTAACATATTATAATGATTATTGTATCATTTTAATTGGAAACGTATTCTGAACGAACCAGTATCCCCCCGGTTCCCGATCAAAAGCGATCCCTTTGATCATTGATCGATCGGCAAGCACGCGCTCGGCGAATTAACGTAACCGGCTGGAAAGTAATAAATCAAAATAAGCAGATGGGAAATCCTGCAATGTGTCATCCCGTTGTAAACGACGTCCATTCGGTGTTACGTTTCTAGTTTATTGCCGGGCCGGGCGCCTGGTAATAAAATATATAGGCGGCGGCGTCGGCGGCGGACGGGAGGAAATATTTCCCTGGATATTGGCGGAAAATATTAAACGTTACAATGGAAACTTGTTAAGAGATGGACGCGGCATGCTCGATTAAGTTTCATCCGATTTCGGCTTCTCTTGCAGACCGATTATTCGGCTCGATAAAACCGTTACCCGGGATCCGGACGCTGCGCGAGACTCGACGCGACAATATAGAAATCGTTGATCTGCAGCTTCTAATCGGATTTCCTTGGTATATCCGCCTCTTTTTTTTCTTATATGTGTTATTTTAACCCGTTCGATGCGCCGGCACGGACGTCGGCGTAACCGGGATTTTTATCTGGGCTTAACCGGGTTCCCCCGGCTCGGCTACATTCGAAAATAAATATATTTCTATTGAATTCTCGCCGGCTGCGTTTTCGATAACTTTAACACGGTCGATTCGTAATATCGTCGTTAAAAATTTTCACCGAAAATATTGTTCGAGGGACGTTTCTTCGACGGGTAATTTAATTAGTCGCATCGAAACGGGGTTAAAAAAACATATTTCCCAATTTATCGACGAATCTACGGTTAATCAATCACCGAAACAACTCGGCACTTACTCAATTAATTTTAATTAATATAATTGTACATTGTGATATCAACCCTTGTCAAACGAACTTACCCCCCGATATAAACACCAACAATTTCGTATTCCCTTTGCCTTTTTCATATCAAATTCCTATAATTCTCCCTCCCCACCCTCCCATCCTTTTCCATCAATGTATTCATCGACGCGTTAATTGTTCACGTAACACGCAGAAATTTAATCAAAGCTTCGATCGGTTCGCCGCGCGGCTTTTAAACGAGTATCAATTAATTAGTAAACCTCCGTCTTACCCGGTGCTTCGGAAGGAAATTATTTTATCCCGCGTGAAAACAACGGGAATAATTAACGAATCGTCGATCATCGGACACTTTGTGCAAATAGCTTTATCGTAAAAAAGCTGTTCTACCTGTCAACACTTTATCCGTGCAAGATCAACCCCTTTCTGCACGTATGGATCATAATTCAAGCTTTCGTTTATTTTCTATATTAATTTAATTACTAGATTACAGTCCTCTTAATAAATAAGGATTTTGAAAATTTTTATTTTAGTCCTTTCTGTGTTTGGAATATTTTTTTAAAGCAAAACGAAAGAATTCAATACAATTCTTTCATAATATTGGAATTTTTAATCCTTTAACGTTAAAAATTATGAAGTCGCTCAAAATACCTGGATTCAGGTTTTTTATTTAAACCCTCGGGTGATCTGTTGATGTAGCAACAATTAAGGGCATTTTATTTTGATTTTTCAAACTTTACAATGTTTCTTCAGGTATTATTTTCCTCGTGTATCAAGGTTTCTTGTTGAGAAATTTAATCGCTTAATTTTAGTCAGAATATCCTTGTATCTGGTAGAATGGGCCACGGCGGACTCATCACACATCGTTCAATGATTAAATTACAAAATTTAGTAAGATACATTTATCAAAATAATTGTTAAGTTCTATCAAACGGTCTAGCGTCAAAATCATTTCAGGATCATTCGTTCATAAAATTCATTTTTATAATCAAAAGTCGATGCATCCCTACCTCTGCAATATCTTTTTATACCTTTCGTTCCAACTTAAAATTACAGTCGAACTTGCGTTCCAACCTGACGCCATTCGCGCTAGAAAATTTCAAAGTTCACGAAGCACACCTTTGTCGCACTCCGCATTTCACGATCCTCTACGCGACGCCGCTATTTTTCAAGCCATCATCAGATAAAACAAAAAGTTTTCTATCTTCTGTCAAACGTATGCACACGCGTGCACATGTTTCCTTCCCCCTTCCCCGGCCTCGAATCATTACGCGGCACGCGAAAAGCAAGCAGCAAAGTACTCGTTAAAGTGTGTAATTCTCGTTAAGGTCATCATCAATCAGCTGTCCAATTCATCCATAATTCAGGTCCTAATCGTATCAGGTCGAGCATTAGCGGCAAACGTGCGATTACTTACAAACGGTGCGAGCTAACAAGAGTAGCTTGGTGACTCGAGAATTGCGATTTTTTTTCAACTTTGCAGATTTATAGGGGACCTAGAGAGAGGTACAGCGCAATTTTGTTGTATTTAAATAATTTTGTTATTTTATACACGTATGATAAGATGTATTACGTCTTTGTATTACATTTATAGCCAGGTAAGAAGTATAAAATATGACGTTACCGAACTTCTCTTGTAAGTACAGCCCGTTCGGTAAGGATCTAGCGGCGGCGAGGAATCAAGCGGACTGAAGTGTCGAACCGGAATGGAAACATTACAAAAGGCGCAGCAAGAAAGGCCCTCGTACGATTAAACGATCGTGTAACTGCTGTTAAACGGTAGCCGTAGCCACGGCCGCTGCCACGAAGAAATGAAAGAAGATGGGAATAAAAAACACTGGCCAGAGGGAAACAGATTGCGAGGAAGGAATGTAGAAGGACGAGTACGGGCCGGGGAAAGAAGGTGCGCGAGATACCGGTGATTTATAGACCCTGATGTTTGTAATATTCAAGCGACTAGTTAGCAATTAAGACGGCCCTGTTCTGACCGCGGGAAAAACAATTGAGCATATGTTAAAGGGTTCATTTCACACAATAAAGACATTTGAATGCTGACCAATTTTCTCAGAATTCTGAAGTAACAAATCTATTCCTTATTAAATAATAAACATTCTACGCCCAAATATGGTCCATAATTTATCTCAAACCCACCAAAATAATAATAATACTTAAAGTTGAAAATTGATTTTTGTTGGTTCTTGGTTTAAATTTTTATCAGAAGTGTGATTGAACGTTCCGTGGCAAGGGGTTAATAGAATTTCGATCGCCAACGATTCATTCGTAACCGAATCTCGGAATAATAAAATTTAGGCGTGGTACAATTAAGAGGATCTTGATAAAACAGATTACTTATCGGGTTTCAGCAATCGATTTACGACTTCTGCACACCGGCCGCCGCGGCAAAAGGGTTAATAAGCAAAAAAATCACCTGCGTCGCCGGCTAATTACGGTATCGTGATGTTTCTTACCAACGGCGTGAATCAGCGATCTCGCCGGACCCTTTATTATTCCGGGCTCGAGAGACGAGAATGAAGCGCGGTGCGTTCGTTGTTCATTGATAAATAACAATTATTTCGGGTAATTTGAATACTTTTCGCGACGGTGCGCCGCTAGAAACGGAATTATCGAGGGAGGAGCTCGCACGGAACGGGTGATAGGGGTGGCAACAGTAATTGGGCCACGGTACGAACTACATGAAGAGTCAATATAGAAAAGTTCCATAATCTGGAAATTCTTTAAGAGGAGGTACAAGTTTATAGAGGAAACTATCAAGTTTAAATTACTTGTGTGCTTAATATAATTTAAAGGAGATCTTCTACGTTATCGTTTAAGAATCTTAGGGACGATAAATTCATATATTACCTCAAAGAAAATTATTATCCTGACTTGGCAAAATTGTAAATGTAGAGAAAAATATTTAATTTAGTTGTAATGTGTTTTAGTTTTTAAGATGAGTATTATTTAGGAAAATATCCTTCAGAATATTTTAAACTAAAACCCAGTCTTATTGTAAAATATAATTTGCAAATAGTTAAATGTCTGACAAAGTTTGCAAATATTAATTTCTAACAGAGAAGAAAGTTACAAAATGAAGATTTTCTTATCGATCGAACAATATCATCGATTATGATCTTCCCGAAATTGACTGTAACGAACCATCGTCCCCGTCCGGGGCAAAAAGTGTCTCGACAACTTTGCTTCACCTTTTCAGAAAATGAATTTAAGCAATCAATTCACGAAAAAACTTCACGCGTCATTGAAGGAATCAATGCATCGATACACCTAAAAGGGGAAAAAATGTACACCGTCAGAAGCCTTTCATCAAAAAGTACACGCGTTTCTCTTCCATGTAATACAATCCTTCTCCGCCTTATTTCGTCCCGGTTATTAAAATCACCCGGTACAAAGATGCCACTCATTCAGATCGTAATCGTCACCACGAGGCGAACGGTCGGCAACCGGCATCCGAACAGGTGTTACGAAACCGATTCTCAACGCGATTACTCTATCCAATCACGGCTGTCGACCCGGTGACAGATAAATCGTACGAATCTCGGACTCGTTTGACCGTCCTAACGACTGTCGTTAGGGGTTGGATCAAGTTCAATAGGTAATTATTAATCTAGGATTTAATTTCATCAGTTTCGATTATCAGCCCAAAGAAATGAAATTGCAATGTATTTTAATTACTTTGTACAAGTAGGTCTCGAATTTTGGAATTATTTATAAGTTCTAACTTCTAATACTCTTAGACAGTGGGTGTATCATTGATGGTCCATGGTGTTCGATAAAGGTACATTCTTAACCCCTGCGAATTAGGTGAGGATAAAAATAGGAACAGAAGCGAATTTTGTATTAAATTTAAAATCTAAATTATACCTTAAATTATACCTTAAAATATGATAGTATGAGTAAAAACAAAAGTTAAATCATAATATAAATTAAACAAAATAATCTCGAGGACTATAGAATATAATTAATTAAATTATGGATGTTGTAACATGCGTTCTTTAAGGAAGAAATACCTCGAAACTAATAACAACATTGAATCAGAAACGTTATTGAGTTACTAATGACTTGTCTCTCATTCAGAAAGATACATTAAGCAAGGCAAGAGGAGGATCGGCAAGAAAGAAAACTGAAAAACTAGACGGTTGTTCTGGTGGAAACCGCGGAACGGCAAGAAACCGAGGAAAAGCGCCAGCGGAGGGAAAGAAACGCGGAAAAAGAAATTATGAAGGGCTGGTCTCTCCGGAAGATAACGATAATCCTACCGCAAATGCGCTTGGTAACCGAGATACCTTGGACTTCTTACGAAACCTTTCTTAGAACTACAATGTAATATTTCCACGTTCTTGACTGTCTATCGGAAGAATAAAACAATTAATCGATCGTAAAGCTGTTAACAAACATATCGTCGCTCGACGCAAAAAGGGGTGGTCACAAAAGAAACACAATGTAGCGATTAATATTCTGAATTGAAATTTTCATCGTTTTACATTTCGGATTTTTGCCACAAAATAAAAACGTTGATTGACTCTTTTGTTGCTCATATTTCGTCTTTGTGCAGGTTTTCTGCGACTGGAACGAACGAGATTGGTGGCTGTTTTTTTTTTTTTGCTTACGCTTGATTGGATGACCCTTTGGTTCTGCTCACAAAACTGAACGTCAGCTTTGTACTCACCTAAAGCCGAGTTCTTTCTCGGCCATTGTTCAGAAATCCAGCCGGTCATAGATGTCAAGTGTTTGATCGCCATACGTATCGCGACCGACCGTTAACGCATTTCATTTCTTTACGGAAAATACTGTTACGGATCGTAAAGCTCGATTAAATATTCTTTTCTAATTCTATTGAAATTTACAGAAATTATTGGGCGAATGAAATGTTACAGTGGCGTAAAATGACTTTCATTTGGTATATAATGTTTAATACGCTTGCCGTTGCAGAGAGAAAAATATTATTTAACACTTTGACTGGCAGGTTGCAGCTACTAAAAATTCCGCTTTATAGTCATTTTATTTTTGACAAATTTTATATTTTGTTACATCTATTACCTGTAGTTTTTAATGTCCAATGGGAAAACGTTCAATTAAATAAATTAAAGAATTTCTAATAATATGGGTGATGGTTTCTAATAGAAATTCAAGTGTCAGCCATGTATGAATAAGAACCAATTTCATGGGAAATATTTTACTTTGGAATTCAAAATATTTAAAAACTGTTGATCTTTTAGAGGAAATAAAGACGAAGAGAAGAAGAAAGCTATAAACCCCGGGCAGAAATAGAATTCTGAATGAAGAGGGAAGATTGCGCGAAGAGGAAGGAGAACGCCTCGAAAGGGAAGGAAGTTATGAAAGGGCGAATCCTCCGCAGCGGATAATGACAGCCCGGCTGTTGTTATTAAACTTATTCCACGGCTAGGGTGGTCATCTCGCAGAAGCCCGCACTGGACGAATCATCTTCTTCTTCGCGTGTCCCCGTCCGACGATTATTTAAATGAAACACGGACTATCGTTTCGCTGAGACTTCCTAACACATCGACAACACTTTAATTTTTCTTCTAGAAAAATATTTACAAATAGATTTTTGATTGAAGACCTACGCATGGAATTTTGATACGAGCAAAGTGGTTTGGGTTCTCTTTTATTTTTTGAAGAGACGCAGCCGAGGAAAAAGTAAGAGAAAATTGTGGAAGATTGGTTAAAAGGAATCGTTTTTCGATACTGATCGATTTTCCTTTGCTTGTTTTTTGGTGGATGCAGTTTAATATTATACTGCATGCTGCGTGGTAATATTGTTTAAGAAAAGAGAAAGAATTCTCTTCCTATTGAATATATAAAACAGTACAAAGTTCTATTAAAAAACAACGAAGGTTTACTAAATCTTTCACATTTCAATATTATTTTCTTTATAAAAATTATATACTAAATTCTGTGCAAAATATATAAATTGTACATTGTATTAATAAAACAATCGAAATTAGAATTATACATAGAGACTCAAATCCGCGGTGTTTAAAGTTCTGTTAAATAATTTGTATAATTAGTCTGGCGGACGGAACGCAGGTAACCGGCAATGAAATGCACCTCGATAAATATGCCATTATAGAAGATAAAGAAACGAAATTCGCACGATAATTGCGGCCATTTCGTGTCACAATTCCCGATTAATTATATACTCTGCATTATCCTCTATTAACGTTGCAATAAAATGTCCGTGTAATCTTTCGTAACCAGTTTGATTAATTACTGACGTTCTCTGCCACTTGCGTTAGCTCGTGCTATTAAACTTCATCGTATCCATAAAGATCGAGATAACCTTATTTGCATATTATTATTCGTTATACCCAGAGGAGTGATTAAGCATGATGAAACTGCAACGCGAATTGATACCATCGGAACAATTTACGTCGGTATCAATGGATCGAAACCGTAATGAAGCGATCCCAAAATCGTGTCGATCTGAATTTAATAACCACCTAACGGCGATTAAGTCTCTTGTTAAATTGTTATATGAGTGTGATAATGCGTCATCAGATCTTTTTTTGCCACCAGACACAAACCGATCAACGTTTAATCTATCGCCACGTATTTTAGAGTTTTATTAATTAGAATAAAGTATACAATTAGAATATACACTTATTAATTTACTGTGACTAAAATTCCAAATTGGACCAAACATGGTCCAATTAACAAACCATGCAACATACAAATAATCTGATTTCTTTCGAGAAACAAGATTTTTAAAACACATTTGCATCCTCAAATTTATATTAAAGTAATTTGTAGAAAATTTCTACCAATCCTTCAACTAATAAATATTAAATTTATTCCGTCTACCATCTCCGTCACGGTTCACCAGGCATCCCATTAATTATAATTCATCGAAATCACTTTTTGATCATACGTAAAAGGAGCAGCAAAGGGCTGGCACGGCGGATTAACGAAGGTAATTAGCAAAAATTCAACGGAACATTCAGCCGGTTCGGATTCACAGGACATGGTTCCTTGCCCTTTCGACGGGCGCATCCCTTTCTCCGGAACGTTTACCGGGGCCGGCTAGGAAAAACTCATGTTATTAAGCCACCGCGGGAGTACTTCTTCGTCCCTTGTCCTTTCTTCATGCTGGCTCGTCTTCGTTCCCCATGGCTGGCCGTGCTTGCTAGATTGGTTCATTACCGGTATGCCGTGTCTTCTGTTTTTACATCACGTGAAAATAGATTTGTTGCAAGATCGACTTTCGCGTTCTTCCGTATACAATTTCACATTTTTCTTAGCCAGAACGATCATCACGCGTTTCGACTAACTGTTCGATTATCGACTTGACATTTCGTGGCTAAACTCGCGAAATAATAATAAAGAGAGTGCACAAATAAAAGGGTCAAAAAGACTTATTTTCGCTCTGAATACCATTACTTTAACCCTTTGCACTCGAAAATTTTGTCCAGATTGTAAATAAAATTGATTGAACTGCTTTCGTCGAAATGTAATTACTTTTTAATTTTCAATCTGGAAATAGGTGTACGTCGATAGTTTTAATTTAAACGACACGAACCAACAAATCCACGGCTCCAAAACGGAACACGCTTTCGAAAGAGGCCGTAATCGCTCGTCCACGCAATCTCTTCATTTCGGCCGCGTATTTCAAGTTGAAATAAAGCACTCGAAACAAACGTTTCGTGCGAAACAAGCGGCACGCGTATCGTGTGTGGCTATCGGTGGTCATTGATCATTTTCGTAACAATTTCCCGACACGATAATAGGGCAGAAATATTACTGGAAACTTTTCCCTTTCGTCCAGCCAGGAGGAGAGGTCGGATATCAGAATCCACCTGGCTGCGACGATAGAATAAGAACGCCTCTTAACGAGCATCGTCGGTTGTTCTCGCGGCGCGAGAAGTTATGCAAATTTCTAATTACTGATAGCGCCCCGCTGTAACCCGACGTTTCTTTCGTCAGCGATACGATCGCCGCGTTGCGTGTCTGAAATAACAATAATTGCGTTACGTTTCGCTAAAACGCGTGCCTAATCGGGCTTTTCATCGTGCCCCCTTAAGCGGCGCGCAAGGAAACAGAATAAACGAACGACTTCAGCCACCGTGGCAACACGAGTGTAAAAATTACATTCATCAATCTGACGAAAAAATGATATTAACCCTTTGTATTCGAAGATTGGATCTTGCGGTGTACTTTCACAGAGGTGCCGTCGAAGATTGAAAGCTCTGTCTTGTAAAGGAAATTTTACGAACGTTTGAGAAGCTATTCTTTTATTTCTTCTGTAACGAATAAAGTTTGGATGCCACCATAGTGGCTTTAACCCTTTGACCCTTTAACTCGTAAATTTTACATTTGAACACGTCGTTAACCTCAAAACTCAAATACCGTAAACCCAAAAATTTCTAATTCACTTCACTTTCTATTTCTACCTACACCCCTAAGAATTATAAAATTATTCACGAAGGGATTAAAATGATCAGAATAAAGATTATCCACCCCGTCTGCGAAATCTAAAATCGAAAGAGGCCACGATTCCTCGTCAATGGTGAACGTGGAGGGGAGGGGGGGTTCAACAGTCAGCAAGTTTTCAAAGCTCCGGCAAAGCCCACGCCGCTGGTCGATGTGTGTGCGAAGCGGGCAGAAGCGGTTGTAAGCGTCGAATCGTAGGCGGGCGCGGGGCCATTATGCGCCGACAAAACTGACACCGGTTTCTCGTTAAATTGTAATACGGTTATCAGCCGGAACGTTCGACGCGTTTCGCTTCTATTCCCACGGGATAGGCAGCTGAAGGGTGGACGTGCACGGGGTGGGGTGCGGATGACGGAGGGAGGAGGGGCGGCGGGGAGGGGGACGGCGGTGGGTAGTAAAGCGGAGGCTCGACGTTGCAAGTCGTCGTTGCCTGATGGCGGACGCCATTTTTGTCGAGTGCGTATCATTATCGATTCACTTTTATCCATAGTGAACGCGCGAGGCGTGTGTATAGCTTGGCTCTCTTTACGGGAACAGGAAGTCGGAGGTTATTACACGGTACGGCACGGATAAAATGGAGTACGCGTACGGGGGTCTTTAAAATATAATATCGCGAGGCTCGGCTGCTGTTTGCCGGCCGGCTCCGTTGTAACGGTGATTAGAGCGGTTTTTATGGTAATGCATTTCACCAAGCCGACCCGATCGTAAATTGCGCCGATGACCCTTTACTTGTTTTGCGGATGATCCCGCGTCGGTTTTACCTCGACCGACGAGTAATTATGAAATTTCCATCGCGGTCCCTACCCGGCCTCCACGCTCCTGCCCCCAACTTCGTTATTAATTGCCGGCAAACTTTTCGACCCCCTTCTTTTTCCTTCGACAACGCTCGCCAGGATGCTCTTGGTATCTGGCTCTTGGGACCGGGTATTCTTAGCATTCGTGTGTTTTCGAACTTGATTGCCACTATCACGTGTCTAGCGTAGTTAACTTTTTTGGCGGTGAATCGGAATCAAATTAAAAATTTTGTAATTAACTCCTTGCACCTGGTATTTTATATAATCTGTACTTAATTATTTAAGAAATTTTTGTGAATACTACCATTTATAGCAATTTTTCAAAGGTCCTGTTTGCAATTTTAAAAATCAAGTTGTCCTCTGGCAGAGTGTCGACGAAATTTTCCCCGAGAAACGTCTTAGAATAATAAACGGTTCCTTCACAGTCCCCCGATTTAAAAACACTCCACAGTTCGTAGCTCATAAAATGAAATAAATGCCCCGCAATTCTGATTTCAACCGACGCGGTGTAAGATGGTAAAGAAACGTGACACCGAGGAACTTTACGTTCCCTTTATTTCGCCGAATCGAAGCTTCGCGAAACGTATTTTCTTGCAAAGTTGATCTGTAATGTTGTATAAAGTTGAACACGAGCACCGTCGAGGAAAACGTGGCATCAAACGATCGATCGTTCCATGAGTTCTGCATTATTCTTATAGTCACGAGGATCGTGATCGCGGACGAGTTTCTTGGACGTTTGAACAAGATTGTAGCTATAAGAACGAATCTAGGTTCGAAAGTTTCAGCTGTACTTCTGTGTAACTTCCCCAGATAAGCGCTATCTGTAAATTACATTCGTTCCGAACACTTTTTGCGTGACGTGTAAGGTTAAATGATTACGGAATCAGATCATTTTAGCGAAAATTTGCACCTAACGCCTTGCTGACTATTATTGTCACTGTCATTGATAACAATGTCATTGGACAACTATGATATTACTTTTATACGTAGTTCAAGCGAATTCTAGATTAATTAAGACATTTGACTGGGATAAATTCGGTCGAGGATAGAATTATCCTCAATAATCAGAATTGGAGCACGTGACTACATTTTCAATGTGACAGTGACTGTATTAACATATTGATCACTAATGAAATTCTTATTATTATTAATCATTCAAATAGTAGATTTAAAATTACTATGTTTCTATGAAAAGTAATGAATACGAAGTTCCATTCAGTTAATGTATAATAAAACCAATCAAAATTGATAGAATTTTAATTCAAAATGACTTATCAAAGTTATTATTTCAATAATATACACTTTGATATATTTTAAATATGATAAAATAGTAAATTAATTATGCTTTTATAAAGAAAATTTAATTTATTATATTAATTATGAAATTTCAGAAATTTCGGTGCTTTTTCATTGCAATACACTTCTGTAATCTTTTATAATTGAATGTATATTACTCACGATAAAGTATGCTATGCTTGACGTTCATTATTGCTAAAATTTTGGGGCTGAAAACACTTTAAAGCGCATCATTTCTCTGTTTTCAAGCATGCAATATATGCAAAGCGGTAATACTCTGGTAAACTAGCATGTTAGAGGGAATCAAAGTTCGTTCTGAAAAATGAATTAACATGCAGGTTTCATTAATTTCCCGTTTAATCATGGGCTAATTAATTTTCGAATTATTTTCGAACGCTTCCAAAATTTTCACCTACGACCTTATATACCGCATCGCCGAGGAACATTTACGTTCCATTAATTTCAATTATTAATTACTATCAATCATACTTGAAGAATTCAAATTTCTCATTTCGACGACATCGATACATATTATTTTAATTAACGGCAGATCACTTGAAAGTGTTTTTCGTTGCAATATGATCAAAAGTAAAGAAGTAATTAAAAATATTCTTATTATTAAAATCTTATTACAAATAATAAGAATTCTATTATACATAAATTTTGCTAAATTTTTCCTTTTGAAAGATTTTTAATTAATTTATGTGGTAAAATTTCTGCACATTAATCTTCGCTTCCCTAAACACCGTTAAAACCCTATTTTATCTCTGATTCGATTAAAAAAGTAATAATCACGACGTTAATATCCATAGAAGATGGTCCCAGCTTTCATAGATCATCGTCGGGTAACTGTGTCATAATTCTGCGTGCAGGGAATCAATTAATCGTAAATTCTATCCGACGACTTTATCATCTGACCCCGTGTACGATCGTGCATCGATTCTCGCCGACGAAAAAAGATTCCCCCGGCACGACGTTCGTGAATTAAATGCGAACCTAGGGTACACCGAACGCGAACTTTATACCTGTTTCCAGTTATTTGCGATTTGTTAGCCGTGTCAATGTTACGTGTACACGTACGCTTAACTTGCTTGTAACTTTGATAAGGGAATAATATTTCTTCGTTGATACCAACTTCCGAGGGTACACGGCATTCTTATATCGATGCGCACGTTGACTATCGCGCGTTACTCGCTCGAAAATGTTGATAATTTGTAAACGTGTCTTTGGATGTAATTGACATCGGTATTTTTACCTGTACTTGTTAAATCTATTTAAAAAATCAATAATAAAATTGCAGTGTTAATCAATTTTTTAATCTGTCGAAGAGAAGAAAGGCAGAAGGGATACTAAGGGTACAAACGAATCAGCCTATCGAACAAGCTCTAACAGCATTTTGTTACTCGCGATAAATTAATCAAAGTCGATTGATAGGAACCTTTCTTCGAGGATCTCTTAGTTCGTTCCACTTGTCGTTCGTCTTTCGTGGCTCTATCCGATCCCACGTGCATGTAAATGAGAACAGAATGAGTCCGCCACCGGTGGATTGATTAAATTTCAAGGTGTGATAACGGGAAGCATGTAATAATGCAGCGGGGCATGCAACACACCATTACAATGCGGCATTATATTTTTAATTACTGCGCCAAATCGATGGAAACGCGGTAAACAAATTTCGTGGTGAACAGTGATGCACATCGCCCTCCTCTCATTTATTTATGTCAATCCTTGGTTTGTAATATTACTTTTATTTGTTACAATTTCGTTTTTTGTCAAACTAATGATTCTGCTTGAAATAAAAATAATAACTTAAGAATTAAAATTGAAAACTTTAAATTATGATCATAATGCGAAACAATTAAGTTAATCACTGTTTGTTGGTTAATAATTAGAGTCATATTTTCTTTTTAAAATTTAATCCTTTACCATCTAATATATTATACAGAAGCTGGCAAAAACACGATTAAGAAGTTTCAGAGCTTGTTGAAATAATGCATTCAATTCAGAATCGAACTACCTCTATACATCTTTTGACAGAGTCACTTCCTCTCGCGATTACTCAACCTAAGGTAACGATTAATAGACACAATTAACTACTATCTATGCATATGTATACTGTCGGACACATATGAAGTGACTGGAGGAACGTGTACGTATTTTTTCAAACTGGATGATAAGAATCGCAAATGAGGCGTGAAACTTTCTTATAAATCCTCGGGAAGAATATGAGTAAATATATCTACCTTTGCCATTTTGTATTATTCATCACCGGTTAATTTGCATGCAATTTTCATGACTTTGTTGCAAAAATTTACATAATCGCTATTTTATTTTCTGCGTCTCCATACTGCTTGCCTTTTACATTTTACTATTCAACATTCTAAACAAAACTCTATTTTTCAAATTCTTATCAATTCCTTTAGAATATTCTAGAGTGGTTCTTAACCCTTTGATGTATTATTAAGAAAACAAATTTATATGTTAATGAAGCGAACGTATCTTATCACAGTCTAAGCTTCCTTTTACTTTTAATTGACAGACCACAAAATCGAAACGTTTCAGTTAAATGTAAACACTGCAGCTGACTTTGCAAACTTCCGGACAGGCCAGCTCATAACTTTGCCTTCAGAGTTTCTGTTTTGAACTCGAAGGGACAGGGTACCGTGCACCGGCGTCTTAATTGCTGCCTGGACAAACGTGATTTTGGTAGCTAGAACTGTCACTAACTGGTATACGTTTCAACGGCATCGAAACTGTGCACGACGACAGTGGACATCCAGATTATTAGATTGGAAAATCCAAGGACGCACGAGAACACACGATTATAATTTATTTCTATTGTTTCGATAGAATTTAGATCAGTTTATGAGGGCTAAAAGTGTTTGAAATTGGAATAAAAATTATCTATAAATTACAAGATGCTATCAATTATAATTAATCGAGGGAATTATACTTGAAGTATCCATTTTGGTAATGAGTGCTTGATGTAATTTTTTAATTTTTCAGAATTATCTTAAACATGTCTTTATTTAAGTATTATTATTGTTAACTTTTTAAATTACTTGTATTCACTGTTTGTACTTTTAAACATGGTTGCAATTTGTTTTCTTACATTTCTTTTTGAAGTTTTTCCATTTGTTTGTCCCCTGTATCCAGTTCTTGCTGTTAACAAGATGACAACGTAAGACATATCGTTTACTTTGCCCTGATTTTTGCATTTCCCTTTTTTCCTCGCGTATCCAAAGAAAATCATCCGATGAACATGCAAACGAGTCTACTTAGAGTTGATTAGTTGCATGTCTTCAGGCACGTTTGTTAAATTTATTCAGAAAAATGTGAGCACGTTGAAAAATGCAACGTAGCATGACACGATTATGCTTTTGGTTTAACGAAATGTTAGGTTAAATAGTTGATAAAATGATAAATGATAATTAGAAATCATGATAAGAGGAAAATTATCGTTTTATAACGTTAGGGAATTTTTACATGGATGTAATATATTGAATAAAGGAAATAACAGTTATGTATATTCTAAAAAAGATGACTTTTATTCATTTTTTATTTCACCACGATTTTCATTAATTTTTCATTTTATTACATTAACCATTCCATTTTTATGAAAGACTTTCTGATATTTCATTGGAATTCAATATTCAATATTGTGATAACCCATTATTAAATACTGCCCACAGTCATTTAATTGTTCAATAATTTTAATAAGATAACGAGGCATACCTTGTATTACACGATTTTTATCAAAATCGCAAGATTTCAAAGAATTATAATAAAATGTTAAACCGATAAATTTAGAAATATAATCTATCATAAATATTACATCTATCCATGTTGTAAAAATCTTTCAGAATATGAAAAGGATAAAATTTTATTGTATGATATGATATACTGAATTTCGTTCAATTATTAATTGATACAATTTAATCGAGAATTCTGTTGTCAAGAATTATTACACTTTTTAATAAAAATAAATAAAGAAAACTTTACATTTTTATTGGTTTAGTAATTTTGAAATATTTTATTTGTAAGGACTGAAAATCATAAGAAAATTAAACCTTAGACATATACATATCTTAAAAGTACTTAGTTATTGAGGGCGTATATATACGTTCTTTGTGATGAAACGTTTGAAATAATTAACTTCAGGAATATCAGCGGACTTTTTCCTACTTTTTCTCGCGAAAAGCCGTCGATGCTCAAGCGAATGTGTGATATCTTGCGAATCGATCGATCGAACGGACACGAACGTTCGATAACGACAACGTTTGACGTGCTTTCCCGGCTATAGAAAGGTCTTTGGCAGAGGTTATTGCAAGTGTGCGTTAAATAGGACGTTTAACCTTTCACAAGGTATAAGCAGGTCGCATATTCGCGGTTCCCACGCGACGGATCTTCCGTTGTGCCGCTCAAAATCCGTAGGGTAATAGAAAAAAGAGATAGTCAATGGCCATTTCTTTGCATCGAAATGAAAAGAAAATCTAGAATAACAATTTTTCATTCAGAACTGCACGAACCGAATGATACGAATGTAATAAAAATTTTATCGACACACATTAATAATATAATTTAATGCAATTTTTAAGCTTTCTGTAATTTTGTTCAATTATTTAGATGGCTTTACAAATGAATTTTTCCAATTTCTGTCCATTCTCTGAAACTTAACGCTTTATCTGCCACAGTAGAAACAGTCATGTTTAGGTCAGACATTCGATGATACAGAATATCGAACTTATTAAATGTTCATTGATATAGAGCATATCATACCCATTCAAATTTTAACCATTCCGAAAATTTGCAGACAAACAAGAATGTGATGAATTCGCTGTGGATTGCGTTTCAATAAACAATTAATACTACATTGTCATAGCAGCTTTGTACGACACACAATACGCGTGTAAAAATTTATAAAACAATGTAAAGTAAAAATATTTACTAATATCTTATTATCTATGTTCGTTTTCACATTAAAAATTTATGAAAAATATTAAGAATTAAATATTAATTTATTTCTAAATTTATTTAAAAATGTCTGTCTTTTGTTGTTTTTTAATTACTTGGCAAAATTAAGTATGTCAGTGGCAGATACCGTTCTATTTCTTTTTTTAGTTTGTAATTTTATTTTAATATTTTTGCAACGTTGATTTCATAACAACGGGATGATTTGCTCTAAAAAATATTGATAAAATTACAAGATGGTTCAGTTTTCATTTAAGCAACGTGATCTATTTAATTCCACAAAGTAGATATAAAGCACCTGCTACATCAATTTAATCAATCTCTGCTTTTGCAACCGTTCCATGCATGGCTTTCTTTTTATCTTCATTTACCATGAAACCATCAACGTGTGCCAACAGTATAAAATGAAAACACCAAGCGTATGATTTTCTCATTTTATTATTCATCGTTCTTGCTATTTTTCTTGCGTTACAAAATCTAACTTTGACATTAATTCCAAATCCACGATTACTATCTTTTTGAAATATAACATTTCTTCGAACTCTTTAAAAACTAAATCATTTTTCCAAGAGAAGTATCCTTCAAACAACAGCTTTCGAGGAAGACAACGATGATTCGTCGAAGCACCGTCGTTTGTTGCAAAGTAAAAGTAAAAACTATCCTGGAATCGGACATTTTTTTTTAATTTTTCTATTTCAACGACGTCGACCCACTTCCAATAATATTGCACGCCAAACGAAAATCAACAAAGAATAAAATCTGACGGACAACACCGCCAATCGAGGCTCGACATTCTTCTCTCTCTCTCTCTCCCTTTTTTTTGGGGGGGGTCGCGCGTGAACATTTTTTCGATATCAAACAGACAGCATTCGAAAATTCGATCGAAAAGCAGAGCATGAAAAGCGGAGGGAAAATATTTTATAGTTACACGCGATCGCAGGGAGGGAAGGGCGGCGGCAGGGGGGGGGGGGAAGGGGGGCGCGAGTGCAACGAATTTGACGCATTCACCGACCTTTCTATCAAATTTCATTCATCGACGCATCGAGCGCCGATAAAAATAATTCTTTGAAAAAAAATGCTTCCGTGCCATGGAATTCGATGGATCCCTCCCTCAGAGGATAACGAGCTCGCTGCTTTCTCCTCGTTTTTTTCTTTTTATTTTCGCTACAATTTATCGGACAAAAGATCCCGAACTCGTTATAGAAAATAGAGAAGGGAACGGCAATTATTGGAATTTGAGAAATTTCCTTCGAATGAAATTCATGGAACTTTGATTGATGAAAAATTATTGTTATCTGACGAACGAATTAGTAGCAAAATCGTGTTCACGTTGAAATACCTAGTACGGAGAACTATTTAAATATTTAATAAAAATTCGATTGATTTTACATGCAAAGTGGAATTCGAAGTTACCTTTCGGTTCGTTGAATGAAGAATAAATTATTCATTTTTTAACGAGACCCTTATGTTAAATATAATCCAATATAAAAATTTATTTAATTACAAAACCCTTAAACAAAGTGGGTTTTTGTTATCTATCAAAAATATATAATGTGCGTATTACGATTACAGAATCAATAATTTCGACTTTTCTATCAAAACATCGATACGAACACAGTCGCAACTCGCGGCGCAAATTTGATTTACGTTTTAAGGGTGCTCGGCGCAAACTTCGACGTTCAGTTACGCCGATCTGAAGACTGAAATACCAAACTGCCACGGGTGTAACCCGCCGTGCAACCGAAACGGACGTTAGTTCCCGCACACCTTAGAACAATGTTGCTACTGTCACGTAATTTGCAACTTCCGTGCCCGATACACGTTTTGAGTATTTCTCGACGGTTCCTGTTACCGTCACCGCCACATCAACCCGATCGAACGAACTTCCGAACCCTGCAACTGTAACAATTACAACAACTTTCCGCCGGCAAAATGGACACGATTAATTTTGTCACCCACGGTCTTGACTTTCGGCCACCTCCGCCTGCGCGCCGTTTGATTCTTGTTTAACCCTTTTGCTTGCGACAAAACGCATTCAAACCTCAATGTGTGTACATTAGATTCAAACAATTTCGAATTACCTGATATTCACTGAACCCCCTGTTTTCAATTAACAATTTTATTGTGCAAGAAGTAGGCTTGTTACAAAATAATGAACTACAAATACGACTTAACTGAACGAGAACCTAGAAAATTCAAGGCATGGATCAGAAATGGCTCGCTACCGACTTCCATACTTATTGGAGGGTTAATCGCACGAAACCGAGCGACCAGGTGGCACACCTACATACATACGTGCATACACACGTCGTACGTGTGTATCGCACCCTGTGCACGTCAGCTCTGCGAAGCAGGAACACGAGGGTGACCGAAAGGGATGGTGGGAGAACGTGGTGGGCGGATCGATATTAAAATAGTGACCGAATTCCAGCGTGCCGCAACCTACCCTAACATCCTCGACTCTCACCCTTAAACTTGCCTTCTTTCGTGGACGCAGCTTTTCCGTGTTCCCGTTTCGCGCCCTCCCCTCCCCCTAATGCCTCCGTCGGAGGGATACACGTTCGTTGGAAAAGTTTCCTCGTTGCGGGGAGGAAGGAAAGAAAAACAGCCCCGTAAACCGGTAACCGAAATTCCGTGGCCGAGAAGCCTCGCGACCGTTCGCTTGAAAAATAACACTTCGAGAAATGTTTTTTAATCCCCGGGGCACCGATATGATTTCCAGGAACTTTTCACGTGGATTCGAACTTACATTTTTTTTTAAGTGGCTTAATATATCGAGTTCAGAAATAGATTAATAGGTTTTATAAAATGAAGATTTCTTCAACTCTTAACTGTAGACAAATTTGTCGTTTTAAACGCAACTTATGCTCAAAACTTTAACACCAACTATGAATAATTGGATAATAAAAGTTTTGAAAGAAGAAGTTTCAAGATTTTGGAATGTTGATTTATTTAAGACGGTTTGAGCGTTTTTGTGTTAAAAAAAGATCATTTCGAATTACGAGTTAAAAGAACCCAAGATATTTTTTAAAAACTACTTCCTTAAGAACTAATAATTAAACGAATAAAATGAAAACGGCAAGAAAAAAAAGTGTAAAACGATGTTATTTTTTAAACATACATTAAGTTAGCAAAGAGCAGGTGCAATTGTTCAAGAGTTAAGACAGCTCATTATTTTACGCTCTTATCTTAATAATATTTCTTACTCGTATTAAAATGATGGTGTACATGTACACAATTTAATATGTACCGCACGCACATCAAAATTATACGTTGCTGTTGGTCTTCAATCCAGATTCATTGGACGTTTCCTAACAGAAACGCCGCAACATCGTTCCAAAAGCATGCAACATCATTTTTCTACGTTAAATGCCATGTTACAACCAACGAAACACACTCTTTATATACGCATGTGTATGTACGCGCGCGCGTTTGTGTGTGTATGTGTATGCAATGAGATTAAGTTGCACGATGTTTATGGTAGAAAGTAACTAACGATACTCGTCGGAGAAGCGGATCTACGAGCTGTAAAACCTTTACGCTTGCTTTGGAAACGAAAAAAAGGAGAGAATAATCTTTGTATCGCGGCAATCATTAAAACGTATTATTAGAAATGCTAACGAGCTTGTTTTTTTCTCTCTCCTTTCATTAGGATCCTCAAAAGCGAGGCTTCAAGACAAAGGGAGCTACTGTTAATTTGTTTTCCGACGAAACTTCGTTCGTTTGTCTGCTCTAATGCCCGTGCACTCTCTGAAGTACGACTAATTAATCGTTATCCTAATGGTTTGCAATAACAGATAAGAGAAGTGCTTGTAGCCATATAAGAAATCATTGTTTACTTCCATTTTGTGCTCATTCTTTTACTCCAACCTTGCGTTAACCAATCCATTTATCGAAATCATAGTTCCGTGGTAGAGCAAGCAATGATTAGGAAACGAAGAAGGATATGAAAGGGGTGAAAATATACGAGGCGAAATCGTACACTATTATTTTGTATTTGAAGTATTTTTGGTAACAAAATTTAGTTGGATAAGGATTTTCGTGATACAAAACGACTCTTTGACGTTAGAGAGAATCACGCAAGATCGGAGTTTCGAACGTAACAAACTCCATGAACATTTCACGTAAAAGACATTCACCTTCGAAACGGGGAATTGAAATTTCACGTACAAAGAAAAAAAGTAGTTGAAAAATAAAAAAGAAGAAAAAAAAGAAAAGCACCCGTGAACGTACGGTAGCCGGCGATCACGAGTAAGCGGTTGAATCGCGAAACCACGGTGCATGCAAAATGAAATCATGAGCTAAAGCGGTGGTTACTGCTCCCGGCTATAATGCTTCGAAGAATTAAAAAAATGATGAACCGGGTACGCTCGAAAAAATGTTCAGAATAAAAACGTAATCGCCGTTAGATTTTTCTGCTTACTATACGAGGCAACTTATACATTTTAATCGGGATCCTCATCGAATGTTAATTGATTTATTGGAAGAGAAAAATATGTAAAATGCGAAGAACAGGGTAATTTCGTATTTTTATATAAAATCTTTACGCTACATGGTGTTATGTTTCTCAACTTTAATCACCGGTAATTATCTTAATTAGGGAGGGAGGGTTTCTTCGAAGGTTGTTTATTAAAGTCTTCAATTAGCATTTGAGTTGAACTCTTCACGAGTTTTCTTCCCACCCAAAATCTGATGAAAATCTAGAATGCCAATTGTATTCCTCATAAAATTGTGAGGGATGGAAAGGACGGAAATTCAACCCTTTCTCTATGACCAACTCTGCACATTTCTATATTAACCTATTTAATTTAATGTATGAAACAGTTGGTTCGTCAACATTTTTTTACAATGTAGCATTTTCATATATTTAAACGTCGTTTAAAAATTTTCCATTGTTAACCCCCGACCCTGACTCAAGGCTTAGAAAAACTTAATTAAAGCTCCTATTAAAATTATAATTACTTCATTTCATAAGGTAAGAAAAGAATTCACTACTTTTTACTTAATTGTTTTACTTATTTTTCCAAATTCCTAACCCCTTACAAATCTCGAGAAAATGGCGTCGTAGAACGAGGTGTCAAACTATCAAGTAAAGGCTTGGTAAGTTTCAAAAGTAAGACGAATTAGCGAGGCCTTCTTTCCCCGTACTGCCATTTTCCCTATGGAAGGCTAGCATGCTCAACGGTGTACGTCGCGGCGCTGCGTCTATTCCCATCGCGATAATCGTGGTCCGTGGAACAGCGGCGGCACACCGGTCGAATAGGTAGGAAAAGTTGCATGTTAAGCCTGATAAACGAAACATAAAAGCAGCACGGGGGTGGCCGAATGGGGTTCTGGGGTGGTACCGGGGCCGGTGGTCGGAGATGGGGGTTGGAGGCAAACACGTTCGTGTGTATCCAAGCCTGCGGTGGTAGCGTGAGCTTCGAACACACACGGCGAACGGGCCGCGTGTGCCTGGCGTCGACCAGTTTTCCTTCTTTTTGCCCGGACCGATCGATACCGGCGACTTATTTTGGATTATTTTCAGTGGCCAGAGTGTGCGCGCCTTTTCTAAGCAAAGAACAGAAAGAAAAAAGAAGGGGGACGAAAAAAAAAAATGGGAATTCTCGCGGACCGGTGCATGCATGGGGGCTTTCTGGTAAATTTTGCTGCGACCGACGTTCTCCAATGAGCACGACACGAAAAAACGTATTAGAGCGTGTAACCGGCAATTTTTGTTGCGGCTCGCCTCGTCGGGGGGAGGGAAAAAAGGAACAGTGGGTACAGGTTGTTCCAGAAATGGCTGATGAAATTTGAAGATCATATCGTTTCTTGCCACTGATACCAACATATGAGTTCGATTCGTCAAACATTTTTCCAATTTGCCACTTTATTCCTAATAAATTTGGTACACTATTTTGAATCGAAGACTCTGTCCAAAATTACTTTGAGTTGGCTAATTAAAATACATAATAGTTACTCGTATTTCGATTGGTACGACTGCACCGATTGTTTAAAATCGATATTGTAAAATGGATATTGCTCTCGCACAACGGTATAAGCAACAACAAATCCATCTAGAGCTCGCAGTTCGCAGCAACAGCGTGTGTTGCCCCGTGTCGCGCGGGGTAACCGTGATCGGGAAGTGCTATTTAAACCGCGACGTATCAATAACGGAGTAGTTTTTGGCGGATTTCATTGATTTCCGATGGAGCTGCGCTGATGTGCAGGGACGCCAGCAGGTAGGCTACATGCACAACATTGTAATTGATTGGACCTGTGGCCTGATAACCGCTCGGCGACCTCACCGCCCGTTCGATACGCGTACTCGGTCATGGAATAATTATTTCTTCTTTCTCTGGCCCGGACTCTATCTGCCGTGGAACGTTTTCCATCGATTGCCTCCGACGATCGTTCGTTTTCTTCCCTTTTCCCGTTTTTTCCCTAACCGGGGTCATCGGCCATTTTCAGCCGCGGATGAACACTATCTGATACCGTAATCCACCCTAGGGAAAATGGCGCCGAGGAAGAACGTCTCGTCACTTGATTTTGCACTCGAGAATTTGAGTTAAAATCCATTTCAAAAAGAATCTGGTGATTTGATAAGAATTGTACTTTGGAAAATAGACAAGACAGGGCGTTGATTCGCTTGATTTGTAATAAAGTCAATTCAGTTTCAAAGATTCTTTGATAAATATACTATTATCTCCTAATTATTTTATTCATAATATAAGCTGAATATTGAAAATTATTAGCGTTAAATAATTTTAAACTTAACTCAGTCAAATTTTATTTTACAAAATTGACTAATTGGTCGTAAAAGTCACCAAAATGAAGTTACTCGAAAACTCTCGCGATTATTTAAAGAAACATCTAAAAATCGAAACAAATCACCCCGTAGACATCCCAAAATGCAAATTATAAGCTCATTAGATCCAACAATGAATTATTAAGAAAGCACATACTATCCAACAGCGTCGGACTAATTAAACGCGTTTCCGATCAGACTCACGTTGACGTGCAGAATTTCTTAACGAAGCATCAGTAATACACGTGTGTACGCATCTGCTAATTAAATGAAAACGCCAATCAGCATTGTGCTCGCGTGCAGCATTGTGGTGGTTATAATTTTTGCATTCGTGAATAAATTCTGAATTTCTTCGAATCGTCCCTCCGCCGTATTAAACGCACGCATGAGAGAACCCCGAGCAACAAAGTGCGCTCATGTATCGTTGTACAATCGTAATTCTTTTCGTTTCGTTTAATCTCTTCCGATCGACTCGCCTCTGCCACTATAAGATTATGCACGAACGAACCCCCCTCTCGGTACAACATTGTACGCTCGTGAACCGTTATTCAATTTTATGTTGGCGAATAAATTTTTCATTTCCACGAATAGAATCTTCGCCAATTTAAATTGCGCACACGCGAACGGTGCGTGAGCAAACATCTTTCCCGGGAGTTATAAGATGAATCGAAGAAGATACGCATCGTTCGCGAAGTACAGGAAGAACATAATTCCTCGGACCCAGCAACCGAGTCTACCATCTTCGGCTAATTCCACGCTACGGAGGAACATCTCGGCCCGACTTCCGGTATTATGATCGGATATCGATATTTGAAGACGCTCGCGAAGATTACTCGGTTCTTCTACGAAGTTATTGTGAATTTTTAAAAGGGGTCTTCGAACAGTCGTAATATTATATTAAGGAGTAATTTGATAAATTGAATAATTATATTTTGCTGATGGAAAACTATTAGATTCGTAACCTTTACGATGGTCAATTTATAAAATTAGTAATAGTTAGCTAAAGATATTAATTTATAAATTGTCTAAAGTTTCTTCGCTTCAGCAGTGAAGGTTTTAAAGAAAAATTCAGGGAAATTAAAAAAATTGAAATGAAAAGAAAAATAGATACAAATTTCTAACTCAACGAACGAATAGAAAATATCTCGAGTTCCTTTCGAAGAAAATGATTGGAAACAACGCGTACCGATAGCGAGAGCGAAGGAATTTGCAAATAAACCGAAAATTGATCTGCCCGTGCTTTGAAGAAATAATCAGAGCCGAAGGAAGCGAGCTGTCAGTGCCGTGATTGCAGCTCGTTCCACGAAACCGGGGATCCCCTTGTATTTATCACTTAACACCCGGCATTAGCGGAACAACTACATCGTACATAGGACAATTTTCATCCGGCGACCTCCTAATGGACACAGATTACACGGGCCGTCATTCGCTGTCATTAGGGTCGAGAAAACGGCCGATGCGGCTTCTAAACTCGTTGCAGAGCGAAGGCTTCGTTTACAGGATACGAGCCGGTAAATGACTTAACCGTTAGTAAAAACTCGCGTGAGACGTGGCATTCCCATTCGCGGGAAACGAGAAAAAGGTGGAAACGACGGCAAGAAACACTGTTTGCGATCCACGAACGAAATTGCACGCGTGATGCATGGGCTCCGGGTGCACTGAATTTCGATATATGCATTGATTTGTTATACGAATGCTTCGAGATCATAATTAACTTTTCTTATCGTAGCATAATTTTCTTTTTAAGTCTCAAGTACCAAAGCAGTATTAAATTCAACCCCCTCGAAATTAAATTTAGTTTTCTTGTTTAAAATCTTTTTAACAGAAATACATTGAAAAAGTGTAGGGTAAATGTTCAGTTTCTAAATTATAACAGTTAAGGATTAATAAAATTGGAGATATGCCACTGTTATTCCGAGTGACGCTTCACCGGTTTAAAAAATAAATGAATGGAAATTAAATATTCGGCAATAGACGATACGACAATAAACTATATATTGATCGATTTATTGACAATTCCAATACAGAAACCGTCGCTGAAACATTTATGCAGTTATTTTGGTCGTAGATTAAGCTTTAATTTTATATATCCTATGTGATATTTCGCGGCTCTTTTGGATCATCGAATCATGCCAGGAAGCGAGGAAATTAATCAATTAAAAATTGTTCCATATAAAGACTACCTATTGACCGCAGGAAATAAATGATCGACTACCAAATAGAAGAACGGAACAGAATAGATTTGCATAAAGGAAGTTCATTTACTAATTACCAAGTATGAGTAATTATTGAAGTCTTTCGTGTCTGAGAAATGTTAATAGTACGAAAAATAAAGAATTTAGCAGAAGTGAAATTATTACGCGTAATTACTTATTCGTATAGAAGGAAAACAGAGATATTGTAAAAACTCACCGGAAACGATAGATCTGCATACCGGACGTCCGCGATTCATGGCTGATAATTTTCACGATCATTAATTATCGCACTTTACTACCGATCACACTAACCGATGCGTTATCTGAAAACAGAAAAAAATTGCGAAATGTTATTTAATTGTATAGAATGCTTCAATAATAATTGCAATTGCAATATTACTTAAAATTTATATATGAAGGATGAAAAATTAACCTACAAAACTGTTTAACACTTTGACTGCCACGTCACCCAAATATGGGTGACACTGTATTATTAGAAATTTATTCAATCACTGAATTAGGAATATTTGTAATAGGCATTTAAAAATATGGGTAACAGAAATAATGATTATATAGAAATATTGTGAAACTAACAGACAAAATTTGATAAAAATAAAATTTCTATTTTAATGAAATTTTCAACAGTGTTAATTTAAAATTGCAATTTTGTAATACCTAATTCTATAAAATAAATATACAGATTGCTGATTTAATTGTCAATCTGATAATCATCTATTGCTAAGCAGCAGCAAATATTGCATAACGTTCACAAGGCACGAAGAACAATGCAGAAAATTGCAATGAAAATCAGTGCAGCATCTTCTGCTTCGAAAATCAAGCGCGCATTCTCTTCGCGGTTTTCCGTGAATCCGAAGTCGTGTAAGTTACTTTTGACGAGCGGAAAATTCGAGTTCGACGAGGATATACCGGATGGAAACGCGATCGAGCAAGACGGAGGAAAGTTCCTTAGCCGGAGGCAGGACGATCATCGGTGCAACAATGAGCCAGCGTTTCGCACGAGTGTCAGGATTTCGATCTCCGGTTCGTAAATCGCGAGAGGCCTCGTGATTAGCGGGCAAGAGGCGAGAGCGGCTCCGAGCGGAGTGCAGCAGCATTCGTTTACAACCTGGTAGCTTGTAAACGATTTAACGGTTGGCAAAGGATCGCGAGCGGCGCGGAACAGAAGAGCGGAAAAGAGGGTCCCGGGCTCTTTCAGTGGTTGTCGTACAACATCGACAACTCGTATACTTCGGGAAGTTCGTGCCTTCGAAGCAAAAAAAGCCGGCCGATCATTATGGTATGCGAGTTAGCAAAGGCTTGCTGGAATTTCCTCCGCGAAAAGCAATAGCTGCGAGAAAGACCCCAACGTCTGTAAATCCCGCGCGAAATTGCCGGCCTGGACCTCTCGGTGTGTCTGGGCTTTCTTGAAACCCGGCCAGTCGTCTCGTTTTTCAGCACCCGATCGCTTGATAAATCGAACGAATTTCCAGACACGATTTCGGTCACGGTTCGCGCGCAAAGCTCGCCGAATCGAGCCTTCTAATTTCGAGATTATGGCAAAACGTGAGCGACCTGGGAAATGGTGCCATGTTCTTTGATGACGAATTACTGGCGATGTCGGCAAAGGAGATGAAAGATTCAGAAATTGATGGGAATTTTCTACCGTTTCGCGAAAAACCTGTATTTGTTACGAGTTTCTTCAATTTATAAACCATTTCATCGATTACTTATCTTATATTCGCAAATTAAAAGATAACACTAACAAGTGTCCCCAAATTTGGTAAATTAGTAAGAAAACAGATGTAATTATTAAAATAACAATTTTTTTCTCAGTTTTTTCAATAATATTTGCTCTTCATTATAAAAATTTTAATTAGCAGATATTTTTGACATCTTGATTATTAACATAGAAACAGACGTGTCTAGTTTTACAAGATTTAGCAACAATTATTAAACTTGTTTCTATGAACCAATTATCAAGTATATTGCACGTTGTTTCTGTACGACCTTCGTTGTAACAGTGCTTGCAGTTATCTAGGAATTTCAAGTACTTTAATAGAAGCAAGTTAATGATTAATTACAGAATGATTCGTAATAAAAAAGTAATTATGCTTCAACTGTCCGAGCAACAATACATTATGCTGTTATTGTTGCGAGGTAAAATAATGTGCCTTCATTTGCAAAAATTAAACAATCTTTTAAATCTTATAAAACTAAATTATCTAGTGTACATTTCATTGTAAAACCGAGTAAAATAATTCTGCATTGTTTATGGAAATTTAAACATAACCCCACAATAAATTGTATGAATTTTTACAATGCTTAATTGCAATTAATTTCGCCGTAATCTAATAAAAAGATAACAATTTATGGAATTATCACGTGCCCGCAAGACATTCATCAATAGTATTATGATTTTCAATGTTCTTGATAGCGACGCGCAATCAACTTGTATCATTCGCTTCGCAACGTTAACATTTAATTTATTCATTAAAAGCGTGCAATTTGTAATCTTGTACGAAGTCAATTTGATGAAGTAGCACAGCTTGGCTTCTCCCCGTATGTACACGAGGAACAATCGCGAACGCAGCGGCTAACGCCGACGCTTTGAGGCGGCGAGTTCACCGGTGTGATACAACTTCCGGTTATTTTTATTAAATCGGAGGAAGACGGAACCTAGGCGATAAAAGTATGATGCAAACGCCGTCTACCGTTGCATCTCGCCCACGAATGCACGCGTGCGTGCATCTGCACACGAGGACGGATGCGTTTCGAACCGTAACCGTCTTTCTTCGTTCATGACTCGATGCATATGCTCGTTTTATTCCTTTAACGTGTCTCGCCTTACATTTTTTCCGATTTTACCACCGGAACAATTGACTCGCGTTTTGCATTTAATTAATACCCTTACAGAGACATGTGTAATTAGCCGGAAAATTTTTAAGCGTAACACATTCGCTTTACTTGCTTCAGAAAGTCAGATTCAGAAACGTTCGTGAATTTTTCTTGGCAAGATGGAACTTTTCATTTTCAAGAACTTCACTGTGAAATTAAACATTCTATGATTTCAATTATTCAGAATAAAATTTTATCATCTCTTGAATCAAGTTGTCTACTTGTTAACCTGCATGAATAATATCTTTTTATATTAAATTAAGAGTGCCGTTGATGATCGAGGTGGTGGTGAATGCATTAGTTCATTCAAAATCAATTATCTATTGTAATAATTATGAAACATAATCAATGTCGAATAAAAGAAATGATTAATTGATAATTGCAATTTATGCTACCTCGACTAATTTAATTTACTAATTCACGAATCAGTTAGATGGTTTCCATCGTGAACATAGGTGTTTACAAGCAGATAGTACAGTAAATATTTATTTATTTGTATAGTCATGAATATTATTACCGCAAACGATTACTTAACACGTTACATTTCTCGAATTAATTGCTCGGAATTAAAGCATAAATACCATCTGACAAAATTTATAATTACCTCAATGAGGCAACGAAGGTGTTGGAAAAAATATACGAGCAGTATGCGCAACTTTGGGTATTAATGGCTTAATCAAAATTTTATCTTCAATCTTTCAAGATCTCACAGCCCGGGGATTGAAAAATGAAGTTGCGAAGTGCATCGACGTGCACACACTCGCGATATTAATTATCGTACGTTGGCCAACGCCGGCAATCTTCGAAGGTCGGGCCTGCTTCCTCATTGTAAGTTACGTGTGAAAGAGAGAACGAGATTCGCGTCCGTGTGGCAAGAGAAAGAGAAAATTACGATTGTGTATTAACTTCACGGCACGCCGCCTGTACGCGTTTTACCCGCTATCGTATGTGCTGATTACATAGGCACGATTTCAAAAGTATGGGGTTCGTTAAGATTGCCAAGTCTTTTTTATTTTCTTCGCTTTATTCGACGAGTGAGTAACAAAAATTGAAACTAATAACAAGTTCGTCAAGTTGGGAGTGATTATTTGATGAAATGTTTGTTTCAACCCCCTAGGGGTAAGAACAATGATTTTGCAAACTCCCAATTTTAGTCTTTCTTTACACTAATTTCTTTAATTAAATGTAACTGTGAAAGAATCTAAGAATTTGATTTAATGATAAACTTTGATAACGATTTTATAATAGTACTCGGGTTAAATACTAAAATAATATTAATAAGCGAATAAGGAAATGCTAAAGTATAAAATTTGATAGTATGAAACTTACCACTTGGTGTCGATAACCTTCCCCGTCGAACTCCACAACAATACTGTTGAGTTTTGGGTCGCAGGTATGCGGACAGATCGCAGAAAGGAATTCGGGGATTATCGCGTATTATGAAAACATTTCGGGATTGTCGACCGTAGTCACTCGATTCAGTGTAAATATAACACTCATCATAGACATACATTCTAACTATTCAAGTATATTCATGTACCGTTATTGTATTTTATATGTAAAATCAATGAGTAAAATTCACTTTGCTGTCTAATTAATTTTTAGGCTTCATTGTAAATATTCTCGTTTAAAGATTTACTTCGATTAATTAATTCCTTACCGATAATTTACGAATATCATAAATATATAATATAAATATTATCGTCAGTATAATTAATCTGCATCTTTAACACTTTGACTGCCACACTGCAAAGCCACACAGCCAATCATCCACGTTCCCGTAGAAACGAAATTTTCACGGAAGAATATCAAACAGATGCGTGACAACTCGTCGCACGATAGTTAAATCACCCTTTTTTTACTCTCAATAATTCACGTCAAAACGAAATGAATCGAAAATGTATTCTTCTCGTTCGAGGATCGGTTCGACTGGAGCTTTTATCATTGATATGCATATAAGCAGCACGCCGGATGAATGGCAAGACCGATATCCGAGGGGCGAAATGACAAGCAACATAAAAAAATAGAGAGAGGGAAGAAATAAAAAGGGAGAAAGAACCGCGTTGTTTTCTCTCTTCGAAAGCTTTTATTGTTCGCGAAATGAAATTCTGAAAGGGGAACAAATTCTATCGAGTCCTCTTCTTAAAACGGTTGGCCATTACATCGTGACCACTTGAGCAATCATTCGACGTTATTACGAAGGAAATCTTGATTTCAATTCGATCGGGAGAAGGATGAAGAAGAAAAAAAAAAAAAGAAAATATTCTTACACCATTCTGAACGCGACAACCCTGAATAGAGTGAAATTTTCTTTGTCACCTGCTACGAACAGCCCCCATTGTATCGGCTTATAACGAACAGTCACGATTATCGGGACGTAAAAACGCTTTTCTATTGGCAGAATTTTCTCTTTCAGAGAAAATGTATACGTACGATTAATCTTTCATCACGATCGATCGATTTTCCTGAATCTCGAAACTGTAGAAGAATCGTAGATTGATTCTATGCAAATTGTAAGAAGGCTATTATAGAACCTTGAGGTCCACTTACGAAATGTTGCGTTCGCGGTGTACCAATTTAACATTTTCTATCTTTGTAACATTCCGTGTCTGGAAAATGGCGTTTCCACATCGAAAACTTATTTACAAAACGCAGAAGGTAATCAAACAGAGGAACGAATGGGATGAATAAAAGGTTTTCAATTTTCGGCTCATAAACGCTTCGGCCTCTCGTAAAAGTGGCGTTCCCGGTGGAGTAGAAACATCACAAAGGAGTAAAACGTTCGCAAAAGCCAGTGGGATACACTGACAGAAGGAAGTTACAAAAATGAACGACGAAGAGGAAAGGGAAAAGTTGAGACGCATCTACCGATTCGCGAGACGAACCCAAGCCAAAGTTAGTATCCTAACGCTGCTTGTTGCCGTCGTCGTGGATTCAGATTTAAAGCGATGTTTACCCACCGATCTGTGTGTTTCGCCCCCCCATGATGTAACTAATGCGACCTGCATCGTTGCCCAGAAGCTTTAAATCTCCTTAACTACCGTTGCTGATGGTTCCTTTACCTTGGTCAATGCCGAGACGTCCAAAATTATGGTGTGATTAATGCCACTCTCAGAATGTGTGGAATTGGGGAGTTAGGTACATTTTTGTGAAATAAGAAGTGGAGGACTATTATAAAATTTAGAATTCCAAAATATGTCTAGGGAAAATAATGTTACAAGAAAAGATACCTCGCTCAGATACTAGAAGGATATCAGGTTGCCTAGGTAACATAACAAGTGTTCAGATCAGTAATTACTCCAAAGAGAATTAATTAATATAGTAACGAGGTTAAACATCGTGTTCAGTCTAGAAAATTTTTGTGGGTCAAATTGGCTAGTCCCAGACGAATATTTGAGCAGGACGATGAATGGGCAGGTCGATTAAAGGCGATCGCCGATCGCCGGACTCACACCTGCATTCTTGATAATAGACGGTTGTCCGTCCCTGCGGACAAGACCGGTAGCCGTACACGCCCATCGTATGAACACCGGTATCCTGGTGATGCAACACGCCGTGTACACGGCGCTACGGCGATTGGGTGGCGAGCGAGGAGGCCTCACGCTTTATGCATGCTCGCAGCATCTGTTGCTACAAGACAAACGTTTCCCGGCATCACGTTACGACGTTACGATCCCGTAACCGTACGGTGGGCCACATATGCCGCCCGTCGAGCACGTGTACCTGCACCCGGTTGATCGGCCGCACGAGCCCCGGACACTTTATTGCGGGCACCCCCCCAACTTCAATCATTTGCATACCACATTTTTTCAATAGCTGTTAGTGATTTTTGTGTGAACCATTTTTGACACCTTCTGCAGCAAAGCATTGTGACCCATTTGGTTCGAAACTTACGTGATAAATCAAATTCACGACTTCTTCATAATATCCTAATTAGCTGCAATTAGCAGAGCTGTTTTAATAAACAATAAAGCAATGTCTTGGGGAGTTAAAAGGCTTAAGAGGATGGAATTCTTGAAACTGAAACTTTAGCTGCTAATGAGTTCCGATGTTTTAAATCAAGCATAATGTCTTATAATGTTCTAGAATTAGTTTCAGAATTACAATTCTAATCACCCCAATAATTCTTGAAGTCTTGATACCCTGAAGTAAGGGTTGCTCTATTTGGGTCTGTGGGGTAGCAAAAGAAGAAATTATCAAAGGAATGGATAAGTGATGAAGGGGGCGTGAGAAAGGAGAGTTGATTAAAGAGGTGATTCAGAGTCTAAAGGGCAACATAAAGGTGGTGTTATGCAAATACGCCAAAGAATTTGTAAGGGAAGCCAAGGAATTTACATATTCGAAAGGAGAAAGAGCGAAGATGGAAGAAAGAAGTGAAAGTGTTCAAATTTTTGACAAATATTTCATCGATTTTTGATTAGGAAATTTGTAAAAGATTTAAAATTTCCTGAATAATCAATGATACAGAAAAAAGATCATCGTCACGTTTTATTTCAAATTTGAAAAAGATGGTACGTAATTGTTCGTATATCACCTTTGTCAAACGTCGGCTTCGATGCTGGAACACGATGGTTTGACAGTCATCCTCGTTCTTTTCTACTTTCCCCCTTATCGTGCACTCGTCGAGCAGCATCGGGCGTCGTTTACGACGTACGTACTTACGCGAAATGCCACGACGTCGAGCCGAGCAATCAACGAATCTCATTCTACTTAATGCGTTTTAAATACACCAGCAGTCGCAGTTTCTGTCGGCTGATAACGATGCTACACGGCTTGTAATGGTTCGAATCGCTACCGTGAACTCGGTTTGCTGTTTTAACAGCATCCACCAACAGTCGATTCATATAAGGTGATGTGTGCGTTGAAATTATCAAAAGACTAGAAATTCTTTGGGCTAATTGTTGATTGGCACTCCAAATCGATAAGAAACAAAGGTTGAATAGTATTTACAATATCCTGACATGCTTGTAACCCACCGGGCAGTCAAAATGTGACAAGTCGAAATTATATTTTAGTTTTAATTGATTTATTGGGGAGGTCGTTCATAACTGAACCCTGCTGCAATCTTACAACTGCCCCGCTTTTCTATCTTTTGGGGTATAAATTAAATCGTCTATGTCGATTTACATATTCAGAATAAAAATTTATATTAAATACTTTAAATATAAAAGTCTTGGCGAATACCTCAATATTTGACTATAGAATTTTATAACAAATGAATCGGACTGTTAAATTAAGGATCTAATTTTTCGTGATATGAAATTAAACTGGGAACATGATTTACATTAATTTGTCTTTACCTTTTCTTTATTGGTATAATACTTGGCGATAGAGTTCATTGAAATCGGTAGCAGAGTGAAACGATGGAAAACGCCGATAGAAAAGAACAGTGACCTGTTCGTTGAATACACGTCCCTTTGCCGGGATATTTTTCTTGGTTTTATAGACTGCCGAGTCCGCGTTTATTAAACGGAACGTCGGAATGGCGTATGTGTTAATTCGTTCTTAATTGCCCTGTTACGCGCCCCCGAAAAAAAGAGCGAACGAAGGAGATTTTGATGAATCGAGAACGGAGGGGAACAAAAAAAAAAAAAAAATAAACTACACGAGGTATAATTGGTATAATCGAGAAGCTGATGCGAGTATTCGATGGATAACGAAGTGAGCTGGGTAGATGAGTCTGTTAATATCGCAGCCAAGATACTTTCGTCCTGTTATTATATGTTTGATGCGGAAATATTTTACAACCCCCGTTCAAAGAAGTTTAATCAACCGAACGATGATTATACGCAGTGAAATTGATCGGAGAAAAAATATCTGAACATGAATATATTACCTGGTTCATAAAGTGATGATCAAACGCGTGTCTTCGCAAGTTTTTGTACCTCTTTTCCTATATTTTTATCTTGATTAATTTTTGAAAATAATTCGCTATCTCTGGTTTAAACGCGTTACCTTCTTTTTAATTTATTTGCAACAACTTAATTATGTCAGAAAAAAGTCAATCATAAATTATTAAAATAATATCCAGTGTGAATAGATCGTATAAAAAATAAATACAAATTTTAATGATGAGATATCTTTTAACCCCATAATTTCCAAGAATATTAAATTCAATTCTCTTGTTATAATTTGAAGAAAATTTGTACTTAAAAAATTCTACTGGATTAATATTATTCACTTTAGGGTGGCTCGATATCCAAACCACTATCTTAAATGAATACCTTGATATCCTTTCGCGAAAGGACGAAGTTCGCTGGTGTTTCGGCAAGACGTGCAGCGATGGTCGCGTTTTTTCATTCTTTTTACTTTGAAATACGTTTAATTCCATTTCGCCCGGTGTTTTACGGTTCTATAACTGCAAGAGACACAATTAAAGCGAGCCGGGCGAACGCGAAATAATTTTAGCCGGGGAAACGAGTGGCGAGGCATCGAGCGAAGCTGAATTCCGAAAAACCAGCTATCTCGGGGGCTGGTTTCATGTCGCCGCGACGTCGAAAATCGTCCCGAATCCCTAAGTGTGCTCGCGTATGTACGTGTGTACACGTGTACGGTCGGCACGATTTACGAGCGTAAAACACAATCTAGCCTCAGCCGGTTAACGTAATAATAATAAGGGCACAGCTGAGCTCGGCTTTCTGCATTTTACACGAACCCCCGTGTACACACGCTGCGCTAAGAAGCTTACCGTGCGTTTGGCCAAAAATGGTTGAACGTATTGACGGTACATCTCTCGGGGAACTTTCACGAGTTTTCAGCGAGCACGCGAAACGTCATACCCGTGAACTTCCGTGGAATGTACCAAACTGAGGGGTAAGGATAGAATGAAATTAAGCAGTTAGAAATCAAATTTGTACACAATTAAAGATTCCTTCTGACAATAATCAATAATTAATAAATATCTTCCACCAACCCTTACCATAACACCCCAATCATAAACTACATTCTTCTCCCTCGGCCCGACCCCGTCAAACTTTCTTATTCTCCTCGTTTCCCGAGCTCCCGAGAGGAGGGGGAAGAAAGGAGAAACCGAAGCGAACTAAACGAGGAAGAAAGAAAAATTACATTCGGTCGGTTCATCCTGATAAAAGGAAGCAAACGGGCCGATTCCGGGGGTCCCTGCCGAATTCGTCGGGGATAAAAGAAAAGAAACGAACGCTTTCTATCACGCGAAGAGGAAAAGCTCGGGCACTCGTAACAACGATGGAGGGGGGGGGGGGGGGTAGAGGGGGCAGGGGATAGGAAAGAAAGCAACAAAGAACAAAAGAGCGGAGAGCGTGAACGAGGAGTTTAACCATCGTCCCGTAATATTCCGTCGCTGTGCCATGCAGACGAGAAAGGACGGCTGATGGCGGTGACAAAAAATGGAAACTATTTGATCGTGAACCAACCCCTCTCGCTCCTCCCGACCCACCCCTACCACCCAGGGTCCGCCTGTGATAGCGATACACACGCGACACGACGCGAGAGGGATAGAGATGAAAAAGCGGTTGCGCTCGTTCCGGCAGCCACGCGGCCGAAGAAGGGGTTGAAAGGTGTACGAGAGAGGGTGGGCCCAGGCTACTCTGTCCACAAGCGAGCGACTGTGCACACGCCTAAAAGGGTTTTCGTTAGATTTCATTTCACACCCAATTACCTGGCACACATTGGCCAGAGGGGGAGGGAGGGAGGGAGGGAGGGCGGCTGACGAGGTGGGTTGAAGAGACAGGGTTGCAGCACACGCGGTTACGGTGTAAAAATATACAAAATGTGGAAGGCCAGGCTGGATCACCAGATACTACTTGCTATTCTCTACAACTCTCCTCCCCTTTCGAATTCTGCGAAAGCCTGTTGTGTGTACTTTTTTTCACCCCCTTTTCTTCTCCCTTTTTCGCGACGCGTTCAATGATATTTCGAAATCGTTCGTTTTAAACTGTCTGTTATGCGACCCAATATTGAATTCGTATTGTGTACCGGTGATGAGAAATATTTTGAAATGGATATACGGTCGACTGGGTGGTTGGATCCATTCAAATATTTGTTTTCTGATTCGATGATTCCGGATTGATGATGAATCGGAAAGTTAAATTTCAAAATAAGATTTTTGAAAAATTACAACCCAGGTTCTATGAATCACTTGATATAATAAATTGTCATTAATTTATTATGTTTTAATCGCGAGGTCCATTTATATTGGCACAATTTAACTAACACGGATTAAATTTTATTCAAAGAGAAGCTCATCTTTCAAAGACAGCGCGACGTTTACTTAAAAACAGAAATGAAAATTTTCGCGGATGGTATGAAACGGCAAACATACATTTTTACAGTGGTTTTAACGTCGACATTCTTTTATTTCGTGCCAGAGGAAAAGGGTGTATCCAAACTTGTGATTATGCTACGGGACCAGTTGCCTGGAAATAACTAAACGAAACATTCAGTGACGTGAATATTTGGGAAAACTGGCCTTCGGGTTTCGTTCTACCCAACATTCTGAAAAAAAAAAAAAAAAAATGGAAAACTGAAGCGACGGTAGAACTTTGCCGTTCGCTTTGGCGTATACGCATTTGTTCCTCACGTTTGTTCTTTTGTACCCAACGTGTCGTTGGTTTAAATCTGAAAATGTATTTTATAGCGATTGTAAAATGTTTTTCCTTTCATTTTTGCAACAATCGAGAGACGGAAACATCAAAATGATTAATTCATTCGCGACACCTCCCTTGACAAATTTATTTCAAGAGAGACAAGACTTTAACAATTTTCATAAAATCCATTTCAGAAATATAATCAAATATAAGTAAAGGCAACTCAAAAGTTAAAATTTATACAAATTTGTAAATATAATATTTTGAGCCAAGAGATGCAAATCAAGGAACAGAGTGTTCTGATTATCATTCGTAGGTGTGAATTATCAGATTGTGCAACAATCTTCATAGAAATCTAGGATGAGATTCTTGTTGCAAGATTAAATCGCCGAACCGACGAGGTGAGCCTTTGCCATCAGTGCCAAAGATCGGAATCGTTTAGATAAATGGCTAGATATTAACAGAGCGAATGCCGGCGATCAATTAATTACCGATTAATATTAAACCGGGCAGACGCTAATTAGCGATTAATATTAGGCCCGGTTAAATGCCGGGGCCAATTTGCGGTAATTACTTAATCGTCGTGCGGCAGACACCCGTGCGACACGGGTGTCTTTCGATCGGCACAACCGAGTCAAACCTGTTTCTCAGCCAAACGAGCCTCCGGTATCGTTCGAATCGCCTGTTCCGTTACGTATTCCTCAAGTTCACGACTGCAATAAAGCCCGGCGCGAACTTACTCTTTGAATTAATTAAATCTCAACTCTTAGAGGCGATCACGGGATCGTATAACCATTCGTGGTTATAATTTCGAGAGCGTTGCAATTCAAATGATGAGATCTCCGATTCCATTCATGCATTCGTTAAAATACGATGTAAAAAGCTGTGTATAAATAATTTTTACCTTGTATCAATTCTTTTTTCAATTAATTGAATCACGAATGTGTCTTACAAAGACTTTTGTATCTTTTAATTATTTTATTACTAATAGTAATTCTGATATTATACAAAAGAGTATTTTAAAATGTATACAGTTTTAATTAATACCCGAGTACCCCACTGACCACATTAAGGTTAATTAATTTAAGAATATCCAGTTTCAGCAAGAAATGTAGTTAAACATTTGAAATCTGCAAGAAACTACCGTCATATAAGAGCCATGTTAAATCGAAAATTTTATTATGAGATTAATTAAAACCGTCAAAGCGATAGAAGGACAAGCTCTGAAAAGCTCTTCGAACCTGACGATAGAGGCGGACAATAAATCTCACGCTTCGGTCGCTTTACTCGCGAACGATCGAGCTTAATTTCATCGAATAATTAGACGTTAACATGCCTGATTACACGCGTAGGTCTTGGACACGTGTGCCTAATATAGACGAAAATCGAGCACGGAGCTGTCGATACAGGCTAAAGGACTTGTAAGTCAAATGCCCGCGTGCGGAGACATTTATGATGCTTTGTGTCTATCTGTCGAAACACTGTATTCGTTCAGTGATAAAATTAGCAACTCAAAAATACTTAGTTGCAAAATAGTGAACAGCACACCATCGTAGATAAGATAACATAGTATGAAGAATAATTATTCTCTTTAAATTGTATTTGGAAGTAAACTTAGAAAAAGAAAAATAAATTAGTTACATTTCCCTGTAACCTTCGTATGATAAATACTGGACTAATCATGAACCAGTCAAGTAAATAAAGAAATATTAAAATTAAAAATATAATTTTCAATAATCGTGCAATGACCCTCACCTCATTCCTTTTATTCGACCAAGGATCATTGAATGGAATACCTGACGACTAAGAATGGTAACGGGTGTCAAATGGTTGATAGGAAAACTCCAATCGAACGAATTGTTGCAGCAACAAAATAATCAACTTCCAGGACACGTAGCCTGGACGAAAATCAAGATCGGACCCAATATTGAAGAAACGATGAAACCTGTCTAGGTTGAACGATTCGGAGAGCGGCATCCTGCGCGCATAAAGGGAAGGAAGGAGCGACGATGAAGAGGACGGCATGGAAGAGAAAAGAGCAATGGCAGCATCGGTGGCAATAGCAGGAACAGCAGCAAAGGAATAATTCTCCGTGTTTCCGAGGAACGCGTTTCGAATTACCGGCGGATCGTGTTACATTCTGTTCGTCGCGCTTGGCTAGCACCGAGCAAATCTAATTCCTTTCGGACTCTTGGTACCGATCGGTTGCCTCCTTTCTTCGCCTTCGTTGTTTCGCTTTGTTTTTCCGATCCCGTTCTACCCAGCTCGTCTCGCTTCCGTTTCCATCGTTTTCTACACCTTCTCCTCGCGTCCCTTTGTTCCCTCTCCTATCATCCTTTCTCTCCACTTTCGTCGTTATCCTTCGTGCGTTTTTCCGTCCCGGTTCCTTCGGTCCTTCCGATCGTTTCGCTCGTCTCTCTCTCTCTCTCCTTCGTTCGACTCGGTTTTGCCGGGCCAGATTTCCCGGATTCCCCGGAGAGAAGACGTCGAATCTACGGACCGATCGGCGTGTACCTTTTAGCGTTGAACGCGCTCCTTCCTCCCGGGAAATCCGCGCCTCGAATGCCCGATATTATCTTCATCGCAGAATTCTAAGAACGAGCCTAGGCCCCCGATTTTCCCGCTCCCTTTCCGAAAACGAGGTCCTCCGGCGTTGCACGCTCGCCTGCCACGTCGGCAAATCCGCTCCGGGCTCTCGACTTCTCTCGCCGCTAGACCCCGACGATTTACGAGCGGACAGAATTGAAAGCGGCGTCCGCGCGGACCGCATTCATTTCGAAATTGCACCACCACCGACCCGACCGACCGACCACCCCCGCGCTCCTCGTTCGTCCCTGTTTCAACCAGAGGGGGAGGGAAGAGTAACCGAACCGTTCGATTTGAAATCGACGACGACGATCGGAATCGATGAGGATTGATTACTCGTTTTGCGGGGAATGTAGGTTAAACGTTAATGAAAGGATTGATCGTACTACGCTGTTTGGCGTTGAACCCGTGAATCTTGTGAAATTGTCACGATCGCGTCAATTATCGTATTGGACGTTTGTATTGTTTCGAGATGCTTGATATTTTAGTATTTGTTCGGTCGGATTGTTAACATGTTTGCCACGGACGTCACGTTGTACACCGTTTGTTACGAAAGTGGGGCAACCACATTTTTTTTTTTAACAGAATTTGATTTTATGTTGTTTCGATACCGAAATTGAAAAATATGAGTCGTGTAGCCCTAAGCCTGTCATCGTGGATCACAGATAGATTTATAACGTAATATAATTTATTGGAGTCTGGTATAATTTTTATAATAGGTGCATCCATCTTGCACCTACTGCACCCCTACCAGAACCGACTGTAATTCCTTTTTTCACTTAATATTAACACGTTGGCTGCCACAGTGGATGCAGACGTGTGTGGTAAGACACACTTAAATTCCAATGAAATATTATATTAATAATTGTAAAATAAATAAATAGCAGTTATGACAACCCATGGTGGGTTACACAAAGCAGAAGTATCGCCGTTCATAAGTAGAATAACCAGAAATATTTTCCCGCCACGCGGCGATGCACCAAGCGTCAGGGTGACGTTGCAGATAATCTCGATCCCACGGGGCGCAGCCGCATTTTCGTAAAGATTCCCCCCTACCTCGCAATCAATCTGTTCCATCTTATCCTTCCTCCACGTTTTTTCTTCTTCTTTTACCCCGACTAAGTAAACGGACGCCCCGGAACGGCATGGTTCCCAGACTGCCGTCTCGACTACGCAGAGACGCAACGGCGCCACGAAGACGCACTCCTTCGAACGGATTCCTCGTCTCCACTTACGTTGCAGGAATTCCTTCTGCTTGTGCAGCTCGTGGCGGCCCTCCCGGTAGAGCTCGCTTTCGGGGAATTCAAACGGGTCTTGAAGCCCCAGAAAATGCATGGCTGGCTTAATTGCCGTTTCAGACCGAATTCATCCAGCGTCCCTTCGGCTACCTAATCGGGCCAACGATTTCTTCCTCCTCTTCTCTCAAAACCCTCTTGCTACTTTCTTTTTCTATCATCCCCCCTCCCTGCCTCCGCCCTTTTTTACGCTATTTGGACGGAGTTACTGAATCAACGAGAACGGTCCGGAGGGGTTCCCTTGTTTTTTACGTCTCGACGAGGAAACTGTTCGCCGGAACAGACGTACGGCGCGCTGTTACGCTTGGAAATCTTTGAATCTTGTTCGAGAGTCACGGATATTCTCGGCAGAATTTATTATTCCACGATTTTGACTTCGCGGATAGTGCGTACACTTCGTTAAACTTCGTACGGAATTGTATGCACCGTAGAATCTTTCGTGGCTCAGCGTTTTGCGATCAGAGATTCTGTTATGCGAACAGAGTGTCTGATTTACGAGCCGTTTCTATGTTATCCAGGTTTTTGTTTCGTTTAGATATTATTTGGATTATAAATATAGTATAATACTTGTCAGTTATTAAGTTTCGTTATTAATTCAAATAAGATAAGCTCTTCTATTTATTAAGTTTCCTCTAAATAAAAAATACCATAAAATATAGTATATTTGATTCAATACATTTACCCCTTAACACAATTATTTAATATCAATATAATTTTTAAGTATTGAATTGAAAACTTATTAGAAGAAATATTTTTGTGAAGTGAGAAACTGACTGTGTACAAATAATGAAGATAACGTTATCGATTTCGAAATTGTAACAGCCTTAAAGTACCGTGACAATCAAATGAAGAAGAAGAAAAAAGTTGAGGAAGGAATCAGTAGAAACCTAAGTTGTGCAAGCGTATAATTGCATTTAGTTATTAAAGAAGCAGCTACAAAGCTGGACGCTTTCAAAGGTAACAGTATACGAAAAAGTTTCAAAAAGAAGGATAGAAAAAGACCCTTCCTTTTTACGAGTCCCTACTCGTAATAAAGGAAAAGGAACGTTTAAGGTAAAAAAGAAATTGCTATAAGAAAGGTTTCAATAGAACAAAATCCACTTTTCTCTTCGTTCGCTTGCTAGATGAAATCGACTTTTGAAAGTGAATCATTTCATGGGGAAAAATCTTTATTCCACGTAATTGCACCAAAGTGGCGCCGTCGAGGGACCACTGTAAAGACCTGAAAATAATAATTGGAGAAAGCCGGCCTAGACAAAAGAACGTATTAATTGGTCATAAAGGAGAACAATACCTTATCGATTGAAAAACTCGTAAAAATCGGACAAGTTATTTTCGTGTGCAACAGCACGTAAGTCTTTTGTAAGTTTTTCAAAAATAAAAGAGTTCTACCTAACTACTTTTCTAAGTTTCCAAACATATAATATTTCTTCTCTTAATTTTTCTTAAGAGACATAATATTTCTATATGGAGCAAAAGGGTTAAAAAGTTAGTTTATTGTATTTTAAGTTTTTCCTTTTAAAGTAATCGTAGAAGTATTACTTTCACAATTAATTAACAGTGCTAGAATGAAATACGGTTGCATATTGATAATTTGATTCGATACGCTTTCTGTTGCAATAAATAATTAAAAAGGTTTGTACTAACAACTTAACAGATATTATAAGCAAAACTTTACGTTGTTATTACAAATTTCAGTTCTGCAATGAATTCCTTTGAGTTGCTGTAGATGGAAACACTTGAAGTAATTTGAATATGATACCGAAATAAACATTTGTTGGTAATTGCACCATAGAACGAGTCATAATTGAAATTCATGGCAGCTGTATTTCGTAGAATTTCATGCGTACCATTTCTTGATGCATAGAATTTCAGTTCAGTAATTATCAAACAATATATGTAATGCTTGAATTTAATTGTCAGCTTTCGTCACAGGTCAAATCTTAAGAAACATGGAAAAGACACTCGAATTTCTATAAATTTGACTTTTATCTATTTGATTTTTAAAATAAGAAATTTTATCATTTTTGAAATGAAAAATAAGCTAGATAACCACATCGCAGTATCATTTGGAATAAGTATTACTTCCAAAAAACCATTTCGATACCCAGTTCCTTCAATTGTTTAATGCAGACAAATTTTGACTAGTAAATGCACCCAAACCTTGGGCATCCACGATCGCGAAAGATTAAGGTCTCAGTTAGTTAATAAATTCTATTTTCTGCGCGTTACCCTGAAGGGTATCTCACGAATCGAAGCGGGTACTTACGATGGGCATATCCGAGCAAGTGCTTCAAGGTTAAAATTTGCAACGCAAACCCTCGCACCCGCTTCGTGTGCGACTTCACGCAAGATTCCACGAAGCGGACGCCGATGTCGCGGTCGTAGCAATCCTAAGCATAAATTCGCCTCCTGGAACGCGACTTTACATTTGTCGTCAGCGGGCCAACCTGAGCCAATCCACAGGTAATGCACGTCGCCTGGTATCTGTGCACGTTATACCGTGCTGTTGCACCGTGCGTAGCCGGAACTCGCGCCTCTTCCCGGAACCGAACCCGCGCCGTTCTGCTGGCGGCGCGTTTTGCTTGGGAGCACGCTCGAGCAGAGATCTGGTATCTAATAACGCGATCCCTGGCCCCCCTTCACCCTTCCCTTCCCTCGACAACGTCCACCCTGTGTTCCTTTGGCCGACAGATCCTTTCTCACGACGGCGACGCTCGATTTTCGATTCTTCTTTCTGCACGCGTTTCCGTTTACCCTCGTCGATGATAACTTCCGAAAGGTCTGACAAGCTTCAGGAACATGGACGGACTCGTGCTTTGAATTTCGAAAAGTACTGTCCACTGGTGTCTGAACTTTGTACAATTATAAAAAGCACCAAAGATAATACAATATTTAACCCTTTCGATTGTCCCCCTCGAGGGGACATTTATTTTTCTTTTCTGAAGTTCTCTTTCAAATACAATTTAAATAGAACTGATTCTGATACAAAAGTCAGGTGATCAACAGACGTTTCTTATGTCCTAATATTCATGGACGGCACGGTACACCGTGTACGTACAGTAGAGGCAGGCATAAATTTTATCGGCCGGATAGGAGCGAACTTGTACAGAAAACTCGTAAAGATACTTTACTGTATATTTACATCCCGGCGTAATACGTTACGTGAGTTAATACCATCCGTTAAGTGAATCGAAAGACGGTTCGATTGCGTTTCCGGCCGGCACGGTGGTTCGTTCGAGGGAAACGAAAAGAAAGAAGAAGAGGGGGGGGAGGGAAAAAAAGGGGAAAGAAAGAGTTATCGAGCTCGTATATCGAGGATCGGAGTGTCGGTGATACGCCGCCGTCCGCGTTCCTTTTTCCACTCCGAGAAACGTGGAAAAAGACGATCACGTTGCTCGTTCGGCGGGACTTGAAATTGGAAAATTATCAGCGGTCGATTAATCGCGACGATTCGTTGAATATTGAAACGCCGTAGAGCCTAGCACGGGACGGTTTGTTGCGATCGTGTTTGCACTGTCTGATATTTGAACGAATAAAATTAACCCTAGACGCCTGCGTTTTCGTCCGGTGTGAAGTCCCCGCCTGTTCAAATTGATATCTAAATATATATTCGATTCGACTCATCGTGAAATTAAGCTCTAACTAGCGTTAAATATACGACAGGAATATTATATTCTCGTTATTTCGCGATTAACGAGAGTTAATCCATTCTTTACGGATGCATCGTCGTGTTGTTAAAACACCCCGCGGAGTGCTATCGAACCATCCCCTAGTCTTATCCATCCGGCGTGGTGAACTTAATCTGGATTAGAAAGTTCAATTCAACGCACATATTTCATCCGTTAGAAGTTTTAAGTAAGAACAGTTTATAAGTAAATGACGTTTTATGGAAATTTATAGTAACGGAATAGTATCGCTTAATTTCACTGCTGAGTAATTGTACGTCGAAGACACTTTATGGAAATTTATAGTAACAGGAATTAAAATGGTATCGCTTAACTTCCCTGAGAAAGTTATACCTCTTAAAACACAGTGATGGGGGGGCGGGAGGGCGGGAGGGGATAGGAACGATGAAAAATGAGAGAATGCAGAATACTTTGGAATCTTGTTCGCCGCAACATCGATTGGGGTGGTGTGAACTTCTTTTCAACGAGCACACCGCGTCGAGAAATCAATGACCGACCCCGTTATTAACCGTGACTGTTTGATACGATGCAACCGGCACACATGCTCGAAGGAAAAAAAACAATCGTACCTCTTAGATATCGGAAACTGATCCTGATGGCTCGCGATGCGTCACTTTGCATTTCATCTGCGCCGAGCGCTTAATCAACCGAACTGACCATGAATATTGCATTTTCTTTAATCGCTTAAATAGGTTACTCAGTATCGAGGGGCAGCCGATATTTCAGCTTCGAATAGCACATCGTTGGCTTTAATATAAATACCATTAACTTTTCTTTTATTTATTACGACTTTTTTATTCTAAATATTGAAAAGTATAGATTTATCCATTTTTCAAAGTACGCCAATATATTGCAAGGGTTAAAAAATTTACTCTGCGGGTAGAATTTTATTATTTACATAATTCTAACATAGTCGATATGCATATTAATTACTTACTAATTCAATGCTACAGTTCCAGCATCTGTTACCCGCCGTTCTATCTATTTCTCCCCCCTCCAAAATCTCATCATTCTACCCTATTTCCCTGATAAGCCTTCCTTGTCCGACGCACACGATCTACATCACACGAGACAGTCGCGAACGAAGAACGCGGGGGTAAAAAAACGTACGGTTGGAGCGGTTTTTAAAAATAAAACCAGCGGATATCGACCGATGGAAGAGATCATATCCAGGACGACCGTTTCGTCCGCTTCAAATTATTTTGCATCACGTTCTCCCGGCGGAACGTTCGATTATAAATATATCGGGTCCACACGTTGACCGCGCGTCGTTGGTCTGATCACCGGTGCTGAACGGAAATACAATTATCGGCGAGATAAAACGGGGCGAAACGGTGACAGGGCTGGAAATCGGATGGTTGAAATATGCAACGCGGCCCGGGGTAATGGTGGAAACGGCGGATAAGGGGTGTGGGACGGACAGAATGCAGAAATCGGAATGTACCCCGCGGGATACTCGACGATGGAACGGATCGACTCGCTATTTAATTACGTATTTCGCGAAGTTACGTCAACGACGACGCTGACGTTCCCGGCGAACCGACCACCCTCCCCCCTCTGGATGGCTGCTCTTTTCCGTCCAACCCTGTTTATTCCTGTGAATTTTTCAACGCCACGCTTTCGTATCTTGACAGGAACACCGCCGGTTTGAGACTCTTCATTTCGGCGATTTGTTGCCTGCTTCGAGGTTCCTTTAACGCGTACCGTTAACGGGTCACATTTCATTTGCCTTTAACTGAAATCTTTTATTTACGAGAAGGAGAAAAACGATTAGTTATTCCATTGTTTATTGGTAATTTTAATGTTTCCTCTAATAAAATATTGTTTGAAAGGTATTCTTTCGATATAAACCAATAAATATGTTACCGAAGACTTTTGGTCACCTGCGTAAAGATTAAGAAATTAATTTTTCACGAATTGTTGTTGACAGTATTATCTTCACCTGCCACTAAGTACCCACTGAATTAACTATTCCAGCAGCTAAGGCGGAGGTCTATTACGAAGAATTATTAATGAATCTACGAGCGAGACCAGGTAGAAACACACCCTTCCTTCTCCCTTCCCTTGTTTCATCACTCGACTGATAAAGTATGGTAAATTCCTTTCTCACAAAAATTGTAATTCGAATGATTACAAATTATCCACCGTTTCAAAATAACACTCTATTAATAACACTATTGGAACGGATAGTCGTCCGGTCAATCACTCGAATCAAGTTGCATTAAACCCACGTCCAGTTGTGGAAATCGCGAATGTAGCTTGTTCGATTCTAAATCATCGATTCCCTGAATGCGGAGAGGGTAGATGTATCCATCATCGACGGATCAAAACGAGACCATCGATGTATGAAGGGCGGGCCCTGAACGCGAGCGAAGAAACCGAAGGGAAAAAGCTCGGGTCAAAGGGCAGGGAAATTAATTGCAGCTCGGTCAATTTGGCATTCGTGTTTCGCGGCCGTGCAAAGCCACGAATCCTCGGCTCGGTTCCGGGGGTCTGGCTTCTGAAAATGCGGCGGCCACGCTCTCGCAAGCAGGCGACGAGCGAGAGAGATATCGGAACGGACCGCATTCCCGAAAAGCATTTGGCGACGTTGGGGGAGAGAGCGGCTCGATATTCGGGGTGCGGTTCCTAGGTCCGTAGGTCCTGGGTTTGCGTGAGCGTTGGAGCAAAGGAGCCCCGAGCCGAAGCGGAAAAGGGACGGACGCGGAAAAGGGAGAGAAGGAGGAGGCGGCAGGAGGAGGTGGAGACAACGGGTTGGAAAGAGGACACGTGTGTGCGTGTGACTCAGCCCAACTGTGCACACACTTTACGTGCGTGCCGGACGAATGTGTGTGCGCGCGGGCGACTACGTCCTCCCTCCTCCCCCTCCCGCCCGCGTACGGACGCACGTGTTTGGCCCGGTTGTGTACGTGTGTCGTAACTGGTAGAAGAGGGTCGAAGAGGCGACGGGGTGGCGCGGTGAGACTAGCTAGAGCAAGGCAGAAAGAGAGGTAAAAGGGAGAGGGCCGGCAAGAGAAGCGTGAGTCAGAGGCGCGCGGGTACGCAGAGAGAGGGGGGGGGGGGGTGAGGTTGGTGGGTGGTTGAGGCGGATTGCACGCGTTGTGCAGTGCGGTTAACGGCGTGTGCGTTGCGCCGACGGCCAACGACGTTGCTTTTCGAAAAGGGAAGAGCGAAATAGGAGGAGGTGGCTGTGGAGGAGATGACGTAGGGAGAAAGAGGAAAGGAGAGGAGAGGAGAGAAGAGGTTGGAGGAGGAGGGGGTTAGGCAGCTCCGACGGTAGCTAGCAGAAGCATCAGCATCAGCGTCAGCAGCACGAATGAAAGCACGGAGGACGAAACTGGGCAGAAAGAGAGACGGAGAACGTGTAAGACAGGTAGGGAAGAGGGTAGTCGAAGAGAAGAGAGTAGAGAGAAGGAAGGAAGGAAGGAAGGACGCGGGCGTCTCGGCGTTCTGGCAGACGAACGCATCGATCCCAGGCGGGTCAAGCACGGAATCTGTCTCCTTCTCTCTCTTTCTATTACGCTACTTCTCTGCCTTTCCTTCTTTCTCTCTCTTTCTCTCCCTCTCTATCTCTCTCTTTCTCTTACTCCTTCTGAGCCTTCGTCCCATCACTCTCTCCTACTACCCTCAAACCCCTTTTCCGCTCTTCTCGCCACGAAACTCCGCCACCCATCAACCCGCTCGCCCATCCAACCGCCCCCATACCCTCCGCCTAACTCCTCTCTCTGCCACCCTTCACTCTTCTCCTGAGGCCACCCTTCTCGCCGTTACTGCGCGCTCGCCCCCGCCAGACAAAGACAAATTACGCTGCATTTTCAGAGCCCCAAAGAGCCCCACCGTCCTCTACCTCTTTCTCTACCTGCCTCCTTCTCCGCCACCCTCGATCCTCGTCTTCCTCCTTCTACCCGGTACCCGAACCCCCTTGCTACCACCCTCGCGCCACTTTCGTCCCTGCCCAGACCATCCCGACCCAACCACCCTCTACGGCCACCGAGACTCTCCGCTATGTAGGGCATCAAACGGGTGCTCAACCCCTACGCACTCCTAAAGGCGTCTTGCCTATCAACTACGACGTGCTTCTTCCTCCTCGATGCTTCCGCTTTTACGACTCGACCGGATGATACCACCACCTCGAGGCAGACGCGACGCCATTCAGACAGGTCGACTCGCGTTCAACAAATCGTACCCTCCGCCTCGTCGAACGGTCAAGACAATGGGCTAACCGGGATAAGGCTCTTAACCCTTTCTGGGAATGAATCGTAGCCGACCGTTCCGTCCTAGACTTTCCTATGGACGGTATATATGTATGTCAAGTTTGTCTGAACTTATATATTTTTTTTTTTCTTTCTTAGAGGGAGTTAGAGATAATAACTTTGAGAAAGTTTAGATACTCGACGCGGTGAAAAAAAATACTTCCGGTGGATATTCGATTCGGAGGAAGATGTTCGGAGTTCGCGGATTTCGGTCGCTCGCTTTATGCTCGAATATGTATTACGAAACCATAATGTTCTCCTTTAAGGGTATCTGTTCTGTTCTTCTTTCTTTTTAAGTTTGGAGAGTGATACAAGTTTGTGTTGCACTTGACAAGTGTTCTCGCACTGTAAGGATGTATTTTAATAAAATAATTTATATACCATCGTTTGGTGCCATTTAGTAGTATTGTAGAACTTGAAACACTTGGTTAACGATGAATTATGATTCAATCCCTGAGTGCTAAAGGATGATTCGTATTAACGCAAGAATGGCCCCCTTTCTTGCGCTTCTTGTTTAGGTGTCATTAAAGGGGAAAGCATTTTTATCGCGAATTTTAACGTCACGGGGTGTGTTCGTTCGTGACATCGTAACGACAGTATCAATATTGGTGATTTGAACAGCTGCTCGAGCCCTACGCGTTCTCAGGGCATCTTATTCGCGGAGGACTTCTCCTTAGGTCAGTGGAATTGCCGATAATGCAGGGTAGTTGTATCGGGACGTCAATAGGGGATGAGAGGTTTCTAAGAGCATCTTGTCCAGGAGAAACGATGCACGCTGGCTTTCTCCTTAGGTCATCGCTTCTGCTACGAGAATACATTAGGTCGATGACAGTGGACGAGGGTTAAAACGTGGCACGCCAAGATAACATCCCCTTGATCGCGTTTTAACCACAATTTCGATACCTTCGTAACAAGACGCAAACAATACCTTCAACTTTAAAGGAACTTTGAAAATTTTCAAAGAAATTAAAATTTATCTGTAAATTATGAATTGTACATCGATGTGAATGTTAAAGTATGACAAATTGAAGCTTCAGCTTTAAGTGCATTCACTTTTCCCCAGAAGAAGTTGGCGTAAAATTTTGCTCTTAAGGAGCCAGTCAGCTGACCATTAAAGAAACTGAACGGTCTTTGATGCTGAAGACGTTTCGTAGGAGAAAAATGTCAACAGCGGAAAAAGGTCAAAGTGCGTTGATTAAACATTCCTTGGCAGGCAAGACAAGGGGATTGAAAGTCGGCTAGCCTGAATTCAACCGCGAAAAGTGGATGCAAACCACCCTTCGAGTCCACTGCCACTTGACCAACCCCTCGAACAATAGAGTTTTAATACCACAGCCGACTGTAACCAGGTTTTGTAATTTACACGCTTCTCGTTTGATAAAAATAAACTGCGAATCAACAGACACCTTTAAATTGTATGTAAATTAACTTTGTTAAAGAATAATGTCACACAATTAAATGATACTTCATAAATTTTTAGATCAATTAACTAAATAAAAATTGATACTAAACTAAATTACGTTTCGTGTATTAATTCATTGGCGATTAAAGTGGCTTCAATTATTTTCAAAAGCGTCCAATTATTCTTAAAACGATCCTATTTCCCTTAATTCACCCAGCGATTCGAAACTTTCACCCATAGCGTCTGCACATTACAAGTTAAACAGCGCTAAAAACATTTCCTGTGTTTCCATTTCGTGACCATTTCACGAGAATACAAATTTGTATCGAGGTGTCAACGAATTAACCTTGGCAGTCAACGGTTTAAGGAGTTGTTCGAAAAGTTTTCAAGTATTCATGCGCAGCGAGTAGTCGCAGACGTTAGAAACACAGAGACATCCGCGAAACCGAGGGGTTGCATAGTATCTTAACCCGTGCGACTGTCTTAAAAGTTTCCCGTAAACGGAAGTTGGCAAACAATGTTTACGACGTTTTAGAACTTACTAATCTCGTTATACGTCATTATACGTCACACCCACGCACAACACGTCTAGACGACCTAAGGCTACTCTCCGCCTCGGTGTCGCGCTTCAACCCCCTACCCAGCTCCCAGTTCTGCTTCTAATCGCATTGTCACCCAGCGCAAACACGGTTATGGTATTAGCAACGATATGCTGCCGCGAAAATGCCTGCCGTCTGGCCCGACGTGGTTAACAATTTTGGAAAACACCGAGCGTGTAACGCCCTGAATGAAATACACGATGCGCTCGTTTGCCTCGTTTTGATAATTTCACGTTCCGCATGATAACGGCATAAAATTCTGCAATTTATGGGAGCGTTCCAATTTGTAGCAGTCATCTTTTTAGACCAAAAAATTAAAATTATGTTTGGTATTAAGCAATAAATTCGCGTTCCTTGGATCGTTAATTTGTAATTTTAGAACCCTAATTTTTAAAATTGATATAGATTTTGAAACATCGTAACGAGAATTCGCGGAAGGGAATTTTAACGATCGTGTTCTGAAATAACCGAACGAACGTGTCGGTATCGCGTTCTAAAACTGCTAGACCCGGAAGAAAAAGAAAAAGGTTCCGTGCGAAGGGTTACTATCGATCCAACAGATTCTCCAGCCATCGTATTCACAGCAATTAGAACAATGCAAACAAAATTTGAAGATCATTAATCCGGACGGTAGGGTAAATTATTGGGCCAATTGCGGTAATGCCAGCCGGTTACTTGAAAGCTAATTCCACCCCATCGACGGACGGACGGGGTGGGTAGGGGGGAGATGGGGGGTAGATTCGCGAACGCGGAATTCCCAAACAGCCCGAAAGCTCTGGTAATTTGGCGCGAGGTACGAAGGGAGGAGCCGGGTACGCCGAACGGTCGAAAACATTAAGATTTTTCAGGATTGGCCTAGGTTGCGGAGGAATCGCGGGGGGGACACATCGAACAGGACGAGAGAAGTTCCGAGTGCGTGTAACTGTGTGTATGCGCCGAGTTGAGAAGGTTGTAAGCGCGGGGTGGTTTGAAAAGGGGGGTCGAAGGACGGAGGCAGGAGTACGAGAAGCGATAGGTGGAGGAAGAGAGCGGTAGGTAGCAGTGGGTGGCAAGCCGAGGGTGGCAAAGGAGCCAGAGGATGAGAAGTAGGAAGAGGTGGAGAAGTAGTAAGCGGAGTAGGAGTAGAAGGAGGAGGGCGGGTTGGTTGAGACGCGGAGGTGCAGGCGAAGGAGAGAGAGTCCGTTGGGTTGGGTTGGGTTGGGTTGGTTTGCACCAGCACCACCAGCACCGACATGGCTCCAAGCGAAGGAGAGGATGGGGTAGGATGGCCGGGCCTCTGCTCGCTCGATAGAGGCGCGTCCCGTCGTCCCATGATTGGAAACCAAATCGCCGCACATCCATCCCCCACCTCCTACCTTCCAACCCATCCTCTGCCTCGGTGATTCTCTTCCACCCCCCGAGGATCCCCTGGCCACCGACTATCCACCCTTACTCTCAGTCCTCGCAACCCTATCCAGAGCTTACTCCCTGAAACTATCTCTCTCTTTCTTCTTCTGCTTCTCCCTTTTGCCACGTCCTTCGAACGTCTCTCTCTCCCTCCCTCTCGCTTTTCTCTATCTCCTACACGTGATCTTCGTCCCTTTCTATCGTCTCTCTTTACCCCCGTCTCTCTCTAACCCAGGGCAAAAACTAACTTCACCCTCGTCCACGGCCACCTTCGCATCCACGTCCACCTCCACCAAACCCTCCTAGCTCACCCTCCAGGGACGCTAATGTCGAGCTAAGTCCTTAAAACCCCTCAGCCGGAGGCCGGCAAGCCCGCAGACCGGAATGGCCTCCATAAGTAACCGGGTTTACACACCCCAAGACCCTATTTCTCACCGTGGAAAAACTGCAGTCAGCTCCGTTGCGAACGCCCAACCCCCACCCCCTCCCGCCGTCACCCTTCGTGCTACTCGAACCACCCTGGCCTGGATCGCCGATGGCGGATTGCAGATTCCGACAGCGGACCATGGTATCGACGACTCCCGAGACCGAGCGACGCTCTCAAAGAAGATTAGGAAGATGAGCGCGGTGAAAAACGTTGTAAATCTTCCGGAGCAACTGGCCCGGCTTCCGGGAGTCGCTTTTCTCTCGTACGAGACCGTGCCGCCACGTAGATCTCGATCGATCGATCCTCGATGTGCGCCGCTCGGTTCGGAAATCCCGGATTATTCGATAATAATTTTAAATCTCGTTCTTTTTGTTATTTGTTCATTCGGACGGGAACGCGGATTTAATTCAGAGAGCAGCGATGAAATTTTTAACATAACACTCTAACGCATAAATGTTACCGTAAATGGACAGAGGGATGTTCGCGGAAGTTCCTCCGTTTTCATTTCACTTTCGACTTAAAAGCTGTTTCGCGTAGTATTCATGTCGTAACTTAAAGAGGCCATACCGTAAAAGTAGATTCCATGATCTTGAGCCAAGCACTTTAAACATATCCGTGTATTATTATTCGATACTCTATTAAGTTTTCAATTAAAATTCATCATTATTTCATATATTTCCCCTTAAAACTGTCCAAAGTCTGTCTAAAAAATCAACCTCAAACGAGATAGAATATAATAATTGTTATTTGTTAAATTGGATAAAAATTTAAAGGGGGAATGAATTGTTACGATTTAATTAATTGAAAAGAAATGCGGTAATCTTGAAATTACATATGGGTTGTAATTTATTTTAATTGACGAAACGCAATTGACACACGGTGAACTTCGGTAGAATTTCAAACGATATCGAGGGTGCAAGTACTACTGTCCTACCACGCGATGAAACTTTCCTTTAGTGACGCTGCTGCTTTCACTTTTGCTCGTAATGTTTATGCAGAACAGCGAAGAAACTTTCTTGAGGTGCAAGTGTACCGGTAACTGCAATGGCCGATGGGGGTGCGGGGGGATGAAGCAGGGTGAAACGGCGCACCGTGAGTATACATAGTAGCGGAGGAAAGTTTGAATCGAATATCCGTAAAAGAGGCATTAAATCGATAAGTTTGACGCGCGTGTCGTCACTTTCGATGCTCGCACACTCGTCTGATCCGATCGCGAAGATGAATTACTGTTTATAGAATTTGATTTATTCGAGGAAATTTGTTAATAAAATCAGTGTTGGGAAAACGATGTTAATTTAATAATGTAAATTTCGCATCCTTTATAATTTAAATTGATGAGTACAACAAACATTTAAAAGGTAATATACATTCCTTTTTTTCGATAAAATTTTATTTTCAAAAAATCGAGCACATCGTTCAGCTAAATATGTCCTCTAATTAATTAAAAACTGCCTTCAATATTTCATAAAAAATATCAAAACGTTCGTTTCCTTTACCATACTCCACCCAGTACCGGTCGTTTCACAATAACCTTATGATCACCAAACGTACCGGTCGGTTAAATCGATTCCCATAAATTACATCAAAAGCACACCTTCCCAAAGAACTTAATTAAGCAAAAAAGCGAGGAGAAAACAAATTCAAACGTCGTACTTCGAAATTAATGTACCGTATCAGGGGACGTGGAACGTTTTAATACAGCCGCTTCCGAGCAGCCATTAAAATGCTCAGAGACGCGTACGAGGCCAACCGGCATTACCTTGCGTCCCCGTACCTTTGAAATCCAGGGGACGAGAGACGAGGGGGTAGCTTTATACCCGTAAGGGAGATCCCTCGAATTCGTGCGACAGCGTGAAATGCGGTTCTCCTTAAGGATACCTACAAGCGATACCAATATGTCCGTCGTCGTTAGTGACGTTACTGGATGAACAAGCACGAAGAGAAACAGGAACAGGGACAGAGATAGGGAGAGAGAGAGAGAGAGAGGGAGGGAGAGAGGGAGGGAGAGAGGGAGGGAGAGAGAAGCATACTGGAGGCGTTGAATGCCCAGAGGCCCGTAGGATATGAGACTCCGTTGGCCGCAGGATCCTCCGCAAGGAGCCAGGAACCAACTCGATGGAACGCTCCTCTACCTTCGGCAAAGTGTATTGACGGCTAGAGCGACGTTCCAGCTTGCGCTAAGCGGTTGTCCTCTCCTCTCTATCTCTCCGTTTTCTCCGTCCTCTTCCAGCTCTCTCCCTCACCCTGCCACCCGTCTTTCTCTGTTTCTCCCCGACTGTGCATTCGAATCTTGGAACGTCGGATGCGTGGTCCATGCATGTGTCCAAGTACGTGGGTGCGCTATTCCAGAAACACACGCACACAGGCGCGCGAGGAGGAGTCGGACACGAAGGAGGATCGCGTACACCCACACGTACACACCACCGGGGGGATACGTACACGAACGCGTGCATCCGTCTCGTAGGTCTCATAGGTCGAACCTCCTAGGTTCGTGCTGGAATTACGTCACGCTGTGCCGTGGAGGATAGGGCACGGCGAAGTGGAGATAGAACGGGTCAAGACGCTCCTATCGCCTCGGATGGCTTCGAAAGGGTTAAAGCGCTGTCGTGACCTCCTTCCCCCGTGCCTCCTCGTTCGACGAACTTGCGCGAGTTTCTGCCTAGCTAGAGAAACTTCGCCCGATTGGCCCTGGATTTTCCTTCGAACTGACGGCTTTTGGGATCGATCATAGCCCAACTATACCTGACGGATCTTCTTATACGGACAGATGGGTTTATTTAGAAAGATACTGATGCGGGTAACTCGAAATTTCAGAACTTCGGTTAATCGTCTACCGACTCCTAAACTATTTTTATTCCATTATTCGAGATTCATGGAAACTTGGAAACATTTATAATTATTAGATTATGTCAAGAATCGGACTTGGCAGGTTGTCAATTTTAACTTAAAAAGACAAGATCAATAAATAAGCAGATTATCAATAACCAGCGATGTTGCGAGCGAGAAACAAACTTCAGAGCAGTTCTGTTCGTCGAGGACCGATCGAAAGAAACAGACGTAATGAAACGATCGCCGTCGGAGGCGATTTCCGCGATCTCGCAAGCGTGCGGACGAGGAAAGCGAGCGCTCGCGGCGAAAGGTCAGCACGTGTCAGCAAGACGAAGGCTGGAGTTCGTGCGGTTTCCATTAATGGCGACATACGCGCGGCCACCTTAGCTAAAAGGCACGCACGATACGGCAGCGTGGGGAAGCGTGAACGAGGACGAGGAGAAGGGAACGCACAAAGGTCGAGAGTAGCGTGAAGTTGGCCGTTCCGTCTCTCCGACAATGAGCAGCGAGGTGGCCCCTCGTTGTCGAAGCCCGAGAGGCGGGAGGGATCGCGATACAGAATCAGAGGGGTTGGCCCGCGTAAAAGTGTGTCTCTGTGGCACGAGGGGTGACGTTTTGTTACTGCCACCCCTTCCCCTTCGACGTTAGCGGGGACCCCTTTCAACCCGCCCCAACGTCAGCCAGACGGTTGAGGCAGGTTAGGATCGTCTGGTAGGGCGGTAGGACGAGTCAGTCGATGTGTAGGGGGTTTTACGACCCTCGACTCGTCGCCCTGGATGGGGTCCCCTTTTGTCCCTTTCTCCTCCTGACGTCTACCCCATCTCGTCGACCCTCCTCGTCGATGCCGCGTGTTCCATTGGGGTAGGTCATGCTGCTGCCCCCATTATTATATTACATGAGAAATGGAGATCCCGTGAGGAACTCCTGACGTCGGTTATGGCCGATGCGATCGTACGATTTTTCATTCGGTTTTACGAATCATGGCATTGGACCAAGCTGACGTTCGGGAGATTTGATTTCTTCGGGATAACAGTGGGAGTAGGGTAGCAAGATTCTTTTGTCGAACTTGTTCATTGCAACTATGCGATCTTAGCTACCAGCTTTTTGTTTAAATTATATAAATAATTTTCTATGAGCCACTTGAACCTTATCTCTGAAGAATTTCTAACTTAAGATCAATAATCAATTAGTCGTAAGATCCTTAAGTACTTTGCTACAAAATTAAAGTTTTTATTACTGTATGAAGAAAGATGAAAATTTCTTAATTCCTTTAAGCAGAACAGAAAAAGTCTTTCCCGCAGTTTCAGATAAAAATAGAGAATCTCTCGTGCGTGGATCACGTATTTGCCGTCGCCGCAACGGGACGTGTTCCACTTTAGCGGCAAGGCGGGCAGAACTTGATCGAAGAAAAATCGTGCGAGCATCGAGTCTGTCGACCCTGTTTCTTCCAGCGGAATTTCAAGAACGCCGCATCGAACGTGCCAGTTCGCTCGAGCAAGGGAAAGAGAGAGGGTCGGGGTGGAAGGGAAAAAAATTTTTTCGGACGTCTTTGCCGAGCTTTCACGGCTAAATTGCCGACGACGAGGGATAAAAGTTTGGCGTGGCGGGCAGAAAACTCTGACTGGTAACGAGACGTGGAACAACGAATTCCGATGCAGAGTGATACACGGCCCTGGCCCAACGCCAGGGTTTACGCTGCAAAATTGCACTTCCACCCGTCGGCCCTCCGACGACCCTCTTTTTCACTCTTCGCCCTCTGTTTCATCGCCACCGTCTCCTCGATAATACAACCTGCCGAGCTTCCGCTTATCTACGACACCGACACGCTTCGTAGGCCGGCTGTTCGGCACCGTTTCAACGCGGTCGCACGAAATTCGGGCATTATCTCACCCTCTTTACCGCCCCCTCTTTGTTCGCGATTCTCTAACACGACAAAGATGGATCGCGTTCGAACCGAGCTGCACGAACCGAGCCGCTGCTCAACGACAAATTTGGAACTTTTCGAGGCAGCCTTGGGTGATAAATTGCGAACGATCGAAGGGTGCTCTGAAACACCTCCGTGCTCGAAGGGTGTCGCGTTTAAGCGTTCTTGATGGTACGTGCCGTGAATAGGTATCATCTAATTCGAATTTATTTAGGAAAGAATGTGGTTATCACTTAATTACCTCAAAGCTATTAAGCACATTTGGTCAAAGTTCTAAAATCTTGTATTAATAGTTGTCAGGGCTTTTGAGACAGTATCCAACATCTTAAATTGAAATTTAAGCCTTATTTCTTGAGACTATTTCTTGAGACGTTGTGCTAATTTTAGAGTCGGATCATGACGTTACAGAATTAATCGGCAAGGAGGTTTAATCTCGAGCGATCGAGCTCGATGTGGGCGTAAAAGATGCAAAGGAAAGTTTCGAATGAATCAACTTCTTGATCGAAGGAGAGCTCAGAGCCGCGGAGCTGCGAACTTATGCAGCTGCGGGGGAAAAATGGCACGCAAAAGTAAAAGTTGCATGAGGCACCACAGGGCTGTGTATTGCGCGCATTATCGATAGGGGAAGGCGGAGTGTAATGCTCCCGTACGGTCTAAGGCTTCCCCTTCGTTTTCACCGTGTTCCACTGGCAGGTTCCGATGTGGCATGTTGCAACAGAGAAACCACCCCTTGGGTTTTCCCCGTGGTAAACGCCATTTTAGAAATGGCAGCATCGCGCCAATTCGAAATGCACCGGGAATAATTGATGCGTTCCTTCTCGTTCCCCACCGGCGCCCGGAATGATCGCCTTTTCGAGACGATGCTGCTACGCCATGAAGCGTAACTACATGTCAAAAGCGGTTTTAAAATTCTTTGAAGATTGACAAGAAAATATAAATGGTAGATCTGCAGAAAAATCTATTGAAAATGAAAGAAAAAGAGCAGCACCAGCTTATACAAGCTGACACTTAATATTATCTGACGAGTGGATTCACTGTCTCCCTATAAATTATATTTTTAGAGAACTGAAGAAGAATTATCAAATTTATATCGCATATTTTATTGAAGATTTGAGGAGGATTAAACAGAAGGTTTCGCCAAAGAACGAAAAGCTGAACTCTGGACGTATGCAACATTTGGAATGATAAATTTTCATGAAAATCGAACGAGTGAAAAATACGTCGGAGAGAAGGTCAAGGAAAAGTCGTAGGTTTTTCTTGGCGCGCAATAGGTTCGCATTGTTGGGTCATCGAAATCTTATCGCGGTAAGATTAAGTTGCCGATAGAGAGAAAGGAGAATCATGGAGGTAGGACGCCGACGGGGGTATGCTAATGCAGGAGTAGCCTTCTGGGCCCTCCGGAGCCAGAACCAACACGCGTTCCTGACCCGACGCTGTCACGACTTTAGAACAATGGCGTCGATATACATGTCTCATTTATATACACGTATTCCTTCGATACAGCGTACCCGCGCTGCAGAACGTTCGCAACACCACGCTCCGGAGATCTTCCTCGAACCCTCTGCCCGATAAAATCCCGGGAATGGAAATCAATTCGGCGAGAGCCGGGTCATCCATGATTTAACGCGCCGCCTTTACCAAACGTTTCGAATTGTTTCGTTCCAACGTCTTTCTTGCTCCGAATGCATCAGCTTATCGGACTAATCCAGTACAGGCGACGTCGTATTTCGTTTCCTTCGTTCCAGGGATAATTAATGAAAAATTTGTCGAATGAAACAAGCAGGCTGATTATCTACACTTCTTGTGTTAAGCATCATTTAGTGTTCCAAACTTGTTTAATTTATTATAATGATTCCAAGTTAAGATTTGATATCAATGAAATTTAATAAATTAATCTATTATTAGGAATTTATTCAACCACTGAATTAGGAACATATGAATAATAGAAATAATGAAATATTGTGAAACTAACAGACAAAATTTGGTAATCATAAAATTTCTATTTAATGGTATTTTCAACAGCTTCAACGTGGCAGACAATGTGTTAATATCAAATTATATATACCACTGAACTATCTTTCAGTACAATATTGCGATACTTTGAATTAAAATGGATTTTCAAGTTAAAAGAAATAGATATAGTGTTCGTATCAACCTGGTGTTCAGTTTTGGGACACCTTGTACATCGCTGATAGGTCCGATCATTAGTAATCGTTATCGGCAAGTGTCCTAATTTCGGCGTCGCGCGGAAACGCAACGTGAAAGTTGCCGTGGAAATTATAATAAGCGTAGCCCCAATAAGGCAATCCTTGCGAAGTTAGACAAGTACGTATTGATTCGTTCGATAGCGAAGTTTCCTTAAAATCAGAAAGCGGGGGCGCAAGGGAGAAGAAGTAAGGACGGACAGGAGAGAAGAGAGAAAAACTGTTCGCCAAGCTGAGAAACTGGAACGTGCGATCAGCTTATTATAAGTCAACCGAAGAAGGCCGCGACTGAAAAGTTTGAATTCCTTGCTAAGAACGTTTCTGGGACAAGGGACTCTTGAGCAAACTCAGCCGGCAAGGAACTACCGGTTCCTGAACCGTCCGCGATGTTTAACGAGCCTGTGCACCGACCAATTCGATGATGGACTCCTCGTTTCGAATTTAATAAAGGTCGGCTTGATTTCTTTCTTTTTCTTAAGCATCTCGATCATGATCAAAGATGGAGCATCCTTAAATTTGCGTAACCTTTTTCGCGTCCCGTCGAACTCCCTGTCTGGATCGTTATCCTGGTCTCACTTTGTAACATCCATCAGGATAAATAGTTCAGGTAGACTTATGATATTTAAGCAATTGGTTCTGTATTTTGGCGATTTTTTAGACAATTATTTCTATTCTGATTTATTTTTTATTGGATTAATTGGGTACACAAAGATTTGCGAAATGATAAGTAATCTTTCATGTATTTTGCTTCAAAATTGTCTGAATTCCACCGCAAAGAAGTTAAAAAATTACCAAAAATTACTGAACAATTGAAAATTATTATTTAAAATCATTATCCTTCATTAATCACAAACTGACCGTGCCCAATTTTTGAGTCTTCAGTTTAATAAATTAATTCGAATCGCACAATCACATTAAGTTCTGATTTATCGACGCTGAATTCATTCTGAAACTTAATTTAACCGGATAAGTAACTGTACGATCGTCTGTTGCAGAAAACGCTCGTCCCTGGAGGACATTTAATTCGGCCAGCGAATTCGACGATTTTTGGCAACGCTATTCCTTCGAAAATATCAGCACCGTTTGCCAGAAGGAAATACACTTGGCTCGTGGAACCTAAGCCCGGACGCGTAGATAAAAGAAGCGAACGGATACGAGAACGGGATAAAACGAAACGAAGAAATATGAGAGATAGAGGAGCTGCGCGAGAAGTGGGTAAATTTCGGGGAGAGAGACAGGAGAAGGGAAGAGAATGCGCCGGGTTTTGTATAAGTCTTAAGGGAAACGCACTGGTCGTGGGTCGGATGCACCGAAATAGAAACGAAATAAACAGCTGGGAAACCACTTTCAAGATAAACAACACGCATAAAAAGACGGGGCACGAGGGGTGAGTTAAGGGAAGAAAAATGAAAATCTAAGATGCACCTGAAAAGAAATTGCTTTCAATGCGGAAAACTAAACAACTCGTCCACGAGAAATGCTGGAGACACTTTCAGGTTTGAATACACTGAATTTGAAACTTGTTTAAACAGATTTTAGCTGTAATTTTAATATTGTACGACTAATTATGTTGTCTAATGATCATTTCTGTCCATATACTACTTCTGGTATCGAAAAAAAGAAACCTGCATCATCGATCAAACGTATTTAATAATTCATTAAATAATTGCTTCTGGCATCAAATTTCACTTGATTCAGACTTTTATGACCGAAACCTCCTGAGCGAAACTTTCCTACGGGTGTGTTCATATCGATCGAATCAAAGACCCGCGGTTTCTAATATTGTCCGAGTTCTTAACTCTATAAACGGACAAGAGAACGTTTTCTTTTTCTCTGCGAACTGAAAAATGTTTTTAATATCCCCGCTCGAGGGAAGAATGGCTGAGAGCTCGCTGTCAGCAGCAACGCTCTTCAACCTCCTGATGAGGCCAGCTGCAATGAAGCCAGATTACGGAGCTGTTTTCACAAAGAACACGATTTACGGCCGCGAGCCTCTGGCAATTTTAACACATTTTCCGTCCTGTCAGTCATCAGTGATCGACACGAAACATTTCACGCCGTACTGGTTATGGATGATCAGCCTTGCCCGCATTGAAATATTTGCATTCGCCGCGTGAAGGATGGAGATGAGAATTTTCAAGCACGAATAGCGTTACCGATGATTAGCCCGGTGTTAGACTTAAGTTGGCAGGTTCATTGCCTGCTATCTCAATACCAAAGGATATCCGGATGCCGATGATTTATTAAATGGTAAGTTATGATCATCGAATGGTGCAAAAATGAACCTCAGACGTTTTTATCAGGGTGACAGGTAAATATACGATCCTCTCCTGGATTTTGCCCCAAACTACTTTAAAGAGTACCATACTGATTTCAAATTTAAATAAATATTTTTATAAGAAATAGAATGTGATTAAATTCAGAACTTGATTACTGAAGTTAAGTATTGCAATTACCGTAAAAATTATACCAGTTGATATCTAAAGAACTTTCCATCAGTCCCTGGAAGTGTTGGATCGCAAGGGCTAATGTTCCAAGTCAACCGACCCATAAAAATTCGAAAGGGTTGCAGCTGAAACGAAATGATCAGAAACGAGACGCATAACGGCTCAAAGACTGATACAACGATGAAACGAAAGGTCGAAAAGATGAGGCATATCGTCGCAGCAATTCAATCGGTGGCGTCAGGACGTTGCACATACGCCGATGCACGTTAGGTAGGCAGACGGAGGGCGGAGGGTCAGTCGCACGTACGCGAGGCGCAACGGTTCAAATGGTCGGGCTATGGTCCAAGGAGAGAGATATATAAGAGGGGTAATTTATTAGGGCCGGAGGCGTGCTTCCATGGAACGGGTACGTGTGTGTGTACCGGGCACCGGTGCTGGCCGGCTACGGCACTGCATGGCACCGTAGTACGATCTCGCGTGTACGAAAGCTGGTGCCCGTTTGGTGCACGATGGTGTTGGTGGTCGAGACGGCGATGGTTGCAAGCGGGGGAGAGATCTCGTTACGTGCGAGAGTTCACGGGTCACGCGAGAATCGTGAACCTCCGGTACGGCCAGAAACGGCCTGGCCACCGAAGGGACACGCGGCTCCTAACGATACGTCGCGGAACACCCTTTTAACCCTTTCCAGCCGGAAGCATTTCGCTCGAAAATTAACCAACATATCACGCATAGGTTTTCGAACTGTCAGGTAATTTTTTTATTCTCGCTTCATATTCTTTTTACATCTGTCACTTTTAACGTTTCTGAGTATCTCTGGTACGAGATACTGATAATTCTCTGGTATTTTAAACAATTTTTTAGATATTGCGAAGCAAATTACAGAAAATAGGTAAATTATGAATAACTATGAAACTACCCCTAATAATCGATACAGTAACAGTTTTTGACCTGTACGAAGGAACGAAATGATTGAACAAAGCAAATAAATAATTGAAGGCTGTTTTTTCAAATATCGTTTCTAGTTTTCAATGCCGATTATCTCGAATCCATTAAAAGTATATTCATGTTCTTTTATGTCTTCCTCATTCTTGTTCCAGTTTCGTTGCGTAACGCGACGTCTACCTTTTTCCTGGAACTAATTTCCTTGGTTCATCAAGAATCAACTGTTTCATAGAAACGATTTAACACTGAGACCAGGAAACATTTTAATAGAAGGACTTCTAATTAACGTGTTTCGGGTCTTGTACAAATTTTCAGAGGTAAGTGGGTAGATATGAATTGTATTAAAAATATAATATTTCAAAGGTTCCGAAAGCTAAAAAATGAGATACTTTAAAATTTCGAAGCCCTTAGAAATATAATATTTCAAAATTCTTAAGAATGTAAAATTTCTAAATTCTCAGAATTCTAGGTTCCTGCAAAGCTTCTAAGTTTCTAAAATTGTAATGTTAATTTCTATTTTGAAAAAAAAAATATATTTCTAGACGGAAGTAAAAGGTTAAAGTATAGCAGATTTAAGAGCGTCTATATTCACGGAATCCGCCTCTTCGCCGAGGCATATAGAACGTCTCGAGGCGTATCCGCCTAATCAGCATTATCTAACTTCGTGGCAGAGATTTACGTGATCGTTTGCTACTTTTACGAGCCTTTCCTTCCGTTTTTTTCCTTCGCTCATTAAAGCAAACCGTTATTAGATTGCATTAACAGTTCGCCGGTATTCATTCTGGATGTAAAGAATCTTTTCCCGATGCTGTTCAACCATCGGCGGTATGGAAACGTTTCGAGCTATCCCTGCCGCGAGAACCATCGAGGATTGTTAAGAATGAGAACCTTTGATCCCCCGATTATATTTATGAACCATAAAATTGTGGTATTAATTACTTTGGTAATAAGTTTCAGTTAAGGTATTGGGTTTATTAATTTTTGCAAAACAATCGGAACACTTTAATATTCTTCTTTCACCGATTGAACTTCAAAGTATTTCACGCATCGATTCTACACGATTCGTTCGTTCCTTTTTGCTACGTTCTGCTTCAATTTATTACGCATTTAATACGTTCAACTGATTATTTACAGGAAGGAGAGAAGAAGATATTTTTGTTAGAATTTATACGAACTTGACCTTCTTAACTCTAAAACACTACGAGCTTCTAACTGTTGAATTCAGAAACTCTGAAACTTCAGAAACTTTGTGTACTTTGTAAAATTTCAAATGTTTGCGAATTAACTATTGCAACAATGAATTTGGTACCCTGTAATAATATCTGATCTTAATGGTAACGTTATCAAACTTTGAGAAACGATTAGAACAACCTGCAAATCAATTGAATCAAATTCAAATCGATTAAACCCTAAAACTAACTTAACTTCGACTAAAGAACCCTCTGCAAAGGTCACAAAATTTTACTGCCTGATCCGATCAACCCCTCCCATACAAATCCAAGCGAACAATAACGAACTAGGTGCTCCTGCGTGATCCCACGCTACAGTTCCCCGGGACGTTGCATAATCCTCTTGGCCGCGCTTCGAGAGCGAGGCTCGTTCATCCTAAAGACGACAGCCTCACGTGTGGCAAACATCGAGCGGATAGACGGTTCGCCAAACGAGCCGTCTCTAATCTCGGCGAGCGTACCGCGTTCTGGCTCGCGGATGCTGAAATCAGAGTCCGTGCGTGCACCTGTTCTTCAACAGGAATTCCATCGACCGCGTTCTCGCGGTCGCAGGCCGAGGAGCGAATCGTCGACTCGGCTGTGTGCGGAACCGGGAAACGGGCCGCAGGAGAGGCAACAGAGAAGGGTTGGGTGCACGGGAGGGGTGGGCAAGGGATTACCCGTTAGCCCGGGTCGACGTAAACGTCGAACCACTTTATTCGGCGTCGGTAACTAGACGAGAAGATAGCCTCCCTCGACGTAAGAGCGGCAAAGTTCGAGAACGAGGAAGGAGGCTCGGCGGAACAGGAGAGGACAGAGGCTGGCAAGAACGGTTGAAGGCAGACAGCGGGATATGGAAGGCGACGAGAGAGCAGAGGACAGGCTACGTACGAACGGACGATGCTGAAGGTGGTTCGCTAATGTCACGCCGCGTTCCTAGAACCCTCCGCACGCTGAAATTAGATTACCGCGAGATTGCTGCCCTTCTACTCGCCCCTGCCCTCCCTCCTCTTCTTCTCAGCCTCCCTCAGCTAGGCTGCTCGCCTTCCTTCTTCGCCACCTCCACCTTTGCACGGAGCGTTCCTCCTTCCTCGGCTTCCTCCGACCTCCTTCGTCCACCATCTCCGCGTCGTTCCCAGAGTCCTTCCTCCTCGTTCGCATCGCCTGCATCGCCACTGACGGCAGAACCTACCTGGTGGGCTCTTTTACCTGTGTTGCCAACTCTGCTGTCCCTTTCTTCTCCCTCGTCACCATTTGGCCCCTTATCTTCCTCCTCTTCCCTGCTACTCTTTTCACTTTTGTTCTCCGCGTTTCTTTGTGGTTCAGTTCCTCTTGGTTCCTACGGTTTGGCAATGGGCTCTTTCTCTCTTTTTGTTTGCTGCTTTTTTTTAGCGAAGCACTCAACGAACACGCACACGCGGACATGCGTGGAAGCGTGCGTGTCTGCATCACCTACGCAACCGATGGCATGCAGGATGGAACCGGATGATACCGCACGCCATTTCTAAGAACTCATCCCGACTGAATCCTCATCGCACGCACGCATGCACGTGGAAGAAAAAGGTGACGAAGGTATGTGATTCGCAAGGATTTACGCTCGCAGGAGCGGGCTACGGGATGGACGACGGAAAAACCTGACGCGTTTTAAACAGCCAATCGAGATACCGGTGACTGCGAGCTTGTCGAAGAAATTAACACCTTGGGACCGGTATTCAGTTTTTGGCGATTAAGGCGTCAGCTTTCGAAGCTTTCAGAATAAATCATTTTTCTTTTATTCTTTATGGTAACTGCCATCGATATTTCTTAACTATTGAGCTATTTAGATGTCATTTAATGTTCAGAAGTCAATATTTCACTTTGATTTGAAATATTGGAGTTTGAAGAAACTTGTCAGAGATTTTATGGAAATAATTCTGAGTATTAGTTTCCAGTGTTGTAACAACTATGATTGTCCGTAACAGAACGATTTCTGAACGTTAAGAGATAGATCGGCCGTTCATAACGGGACGATTTCCGAATAATAGGAATAATAGGAATAACAGGATTTCTGAATAATAGGAGTTATGGTCAGTCACCACAAAAGGATCCCCCCATGTTACATGAGATTACAATCACGCGTAGCTAAACGATTTCTCGATACTAACGGCAATCACTTACTAACAATATCTCGATTGGATTGGCTTTCTTCCTTTGTCTCGTAATCATAGCCCTAATCTCTAATCTTCGTTTTGAATGGTTCGAGCAATTTAATCATAGGATATGTGACACTTTCACTCAACTTAGTGAAATTAAAAATGAGTAATAACTAATCAATTAAGTTTGAAATATTATATTTTAAATAAAGAACAGATAATAAGTATTTCTGTCACATTAACCCTCGTATATTCCAGTTTCTTGTTTATTGATACCATCATACGTAAAATTATTGATGTTATGGTATACAGATTGAAAAGTGAAACCGTAACCAAATTAACAAGATTGAAAAATATGTCCACACACACGTGATCGCAGGTTGCGTTTCAATTCTCCCGAAGGGAAGGCGGGGGGCAACGGGTTAACGTTTGCGGTAACGTTCTGCGGTAGGAACAACCAACATCCGGGACGAACTATTAATTTCCTTTCGGTCTCGCCGATTTCCGCGGGCACCCGCCGCGTAATCTTCTCGCTGATTCAGATACGCGTTTCGTCGCGTCTCTTGCGCTGAAGGGGTTCTGAGTAACCCCTTCGCCCCGAAGAACGCGGTACACGTTCTTAAAATACAAATGCTTGGGTGCAGATAATATTATAATCAATATTTGTACAAATTTCTAAGATTTTAGAAATATAATATTTATTTTTTTAACTTTTATCGAAAGAAACATGGTATTTCTAATTGACGTGAGAGAAGTGGTGTTAATGGTCCTTATGGTGAATAGTGCATTAATACCGACATTAAGCATTCATATGTTAATCTAATGAATAAGCTTGCCACTTTCAATTACCACTGCAATATTCATGGCATTCGGAATTTTCATTCTTTCCTCGTTTTTTAATTACACGAATAAATTAAATTCGCAACGCCGACACCTGTGACTTCCATGGCAGTCAACACGTTAATCTCACGTTTTATCTATTCCTTCACACAATTATAGATTAAAATCAACGTTGTGCTTCTACTTAACACTCTGACTGTAACAGCGGTCACCGATTACTGACATCGCATCTTTGATATACACAAATAATTAAAGTGAAAAATACCCAAAATATAAATACTCAAAGAATGTAAAACGATATTAATGAAAAAGAATGAGAATTTCTTACAGCAAGTAGCACAGAAAGCTATAAAAATAAAATAACTTATTCAAGAGTCAAAATTATAAATGTAAATTTTTCTAATTTTCTTAGTTGGCAAATAATAAAATATCAATGCAAAGAAGGAATAAACTTTGATATTAGAAGCACAAACTTCTACAATTATACACAGTTAATAAAATATATTACATGAATAAATTAGACTAATCCGATTCAATTAATTATAACCTATTTCCCCATAAATTTACGTATCCGTTGAAAATTCTCGCTTCTGCTGTATCGTTTATCATACAAGCTCATCTATTGTTATAGCCCCGTGTCTTGCCGCGCACGTTCCAATTTCGTTGCAGGAATCGGCGTGTTAACGCATCCTTTAACGAGACAGAATTAACGAGTCCGAGCCGAACGTACAGTTATGCCTGTCGTTAAATTAATTCTCCCGTTTAATTACCGGCATAAGCGATTCCATGATGCTTATCACGGCGATGAATCTGCAAGTCAACGTGTCCGAATGCCGATAGTTCCATTCCCGTCCGAGTTCGAATTAAAAATAATGATTTTCCAGAAGCGACGGCAGAAAGGCATTCCGGAGCGTGAAGCAAAAAAGTCAGCCCGTGAAAAAAAAAGAGACAAAATCAAAAAGAAAGCGCGTGCGCTCGTAAGGAGAGGGGGAGAACAGTGTGTAATGCGTTTAATATCCGAGGATATCTCATTTACGAGGGGCAGCATATCGAGGCCGAAACGCGGATATCTTCTTGGGGGCCTCGCGTCGAGTAATTTAAGCGTGAAAGCAGGAAATTTATCGTGTTTGCGCCCGAAGATACTATTTTACAGCGTTCCGTTTCCGGCGCGCGCGGCTACGCCGCCGCCGCCGCCACGTTTGTATTATGCGTGCGTTATCGTTTCACGTTTCTGAAATGCGAACTGCTTAGTTAACTCGGTATATAACACGCGAGTGAGTTACGACGAACCCCGTGGCTTCATTTCCTAATACACGCGATCGTGGCCGTTCCTTCTCTTCCCGGCCAGGGGAGGGGGGATCCAACGGGCACACTCTTAATAACAAAAGTTTCCCCCCGGTGCACGATGCGGCATTCCGCCGCGATCCACGGTTCCTGGCCTCATCAGCCGCGAGTATCATCTTACCGGCTCGCGAGGATCCACCGCTTGTAACTCGCTCCTGTGAACCGACCGACACCGCCCCCACCTTTACTCCACACTTTTGCACTTTCTTTCGTCGTTTCTCAAAGGTTCAGCCTATTGCCAGCGAGAACGCGAGCGAGATATCGCGGGAACCGAACGCGTTCCATCGAACCCTGTCCTCTTTCGGAAAGGTTGATCTTGATGCCGATCCGTGGCAAAATTCAAACTGATTACTTTCAGTTTGTATTTTTAACAGCGAAGCTTCATGGGTCGTTTAATTAATTTAACTGAAATGCTTAATTTTTGTATTGACAGAAGTAATGAGATTAACCGCTTGCACTCGAAGCATTTTTGGATGGAATTAAATCTAAACACGTTTTTCAGTGAAGCTTCCAAAATTCAAAAGCTTTCTGTATAAATAACTCGTAAATTTTACATATGAAAATATTCTAGGTAATCACGAGTGTAAATTATTGTAAATTTAAGGATTTGGGAATAGGGCACTGCAGCCCTCATAATTTGAAGAGGAGTTCAATAATTCTGATAAGAATAGAAATCTTCTAAATATACTATGATATCAAAGGATATCTTTTTGTAATTTTTGAGCCAACTGTATTTAAGCATTTTCTAGAAATATCAAAATAACAATGCATACACTCAATTGCTTCTAAAAAGCAAAAAAAAAAAAAAAATATAGTGAAAAATATTTCCATTTTGCCCATAACTATATTGTTCCATCCATTTCTCTATCTCCCACTCAATCATCGAACAATATCCATTTTCCCGGTGCTACATTCAGCCGGAAAGAAGAAATTGTTTCGCTGTCGTAACCACCGATAGAAATTCATCCCGTGCCGTTAATGAGTCCAGGCTTGGTCCAGTAGCAGTCGCCCAAAATATCGAGCCGAAACGATCAAAGCCCGATCACGGTTAATTAATCCTCGCATGATCGCGATTGTCGATGGGAAAGATTTATCAGACGTCCCGCAGGAGCATTCGATGACTGTCCCGGGTATCGAATGAATCTCTGTGTTGGTCAGCGGTCACGGGGAAATCGGTGTGCGTCTGTCGCGCACTGTCGTAGAAAATCTATTCGTCAGGACAAAAAAATATTTACCAACAGCCCCGGGGTTGGCACAGGAGCATGGCGTGCATCCAATAACCGTTTCGCGAGGGACCAAGCCAGTCAGGCAGTCAGGCAGGCAGGCAGGCAGGCAGGCAGGCAGGCAGGCCTGGCTTGTCCGGCCAGGCTCAGTTTTCAACTCGACGCCGTATAACAGCACATATCCATTTACTGCTTCAGAGGATTGTTTATAGCGTACGTGTCATAGGTCAACGGTTCTGCTCGCTCGAAAGGACCACACGCTCCCATCCACTATTTATACACGTGGGTGTCGTCCTCTTAGCTTGCACCTTCTGACGTGTTCCGCGGTTCAACGTAATTCAAAACCGTAAATTGTCCCCGTATCTATATCTGCCGGTGGGTCCGTATCACGCCTGAATTAACCGGCACGCTTATTTACGGCCCGTTTTCGCGGACGGAAACGATGCACCTTCCACTTCCTGCCTACCACTTTTACGTGCTGTGTGCTCGCACGGATCCCCGCTACCGTATCGGGAATAATATTTCTATCAACTTGCTGAATATCTATTTTAACTCCACCTATTGAGCTTTTTTGTGATTCTTCTCAGTAGGGGTTGAAATAAAAATTTTGGAAATAAGAATCGATGGAAGAGACTTTGTGACATGTACTTAAAAAATAAAAATTTGGTTCAATAATTTAGGCATTAAAGGTTTGACATAATTTAAAACTTGACAGAAATAATTATATAAATTTTAAATACTTAATAGTTGTTGACGTGAGGGTAATAAAATATTAAATTAAGCTTATGGCAATACTTAACTCTTCTTGAAAGTATGTAATAAAAAGAAATTCCACCTTGGAATAGTTTCCCCAATTAATCTATTCCTGACGAATTACTTTAATTATATTAATTACAATCCAATTTCACAAACTATATGTCACAGTTTTAACCCTAAACGTCAAATTATTAATTAACCAACCATTTCTAAAAGCTGTATCTGTACCAGGCTTTTAACAATCAATTAAGATCATTCTGTTCTCGAATTGCAAACTCAGTTTCCATAATGGGTTATTTTATCCTTCAGGAACGTAAACCAAAGAATTTTCTAACAAATCTTAGTTTCGATCCGATGCACACCGAGTAATGTTTTATTGCTTCATTCAGCAGGGCAATAAAGCTTTACGTCCAATTATTTCGTACGGACGATTTAATACGGCCAGGCTCGAGGTGCATTAACACGTCGACCGGCGTGCTGTAATTGACATGTCTAGCCCCGCCAGTCCTTAACTACTTGAACATTATGCGACAAGAAACATACGCTAATGCAGAATTTTTCTTCTTGACTAGTTAGAGGGAAACGAATTTTTAAAATAAAATTCAATTATAATTTCATTTCTTTTTTCGTCAATTTTACGCGGTAAGTTTAATTGAAACCAAAAACGCGTACCAAAAAAATATAGGATCTTCCAAAATTTCACTGAAACAGCTATTAGATCATTCAGAAAATTTGATCGTTCGTTCTGTGAAAATATACTGAAATAGCATTCAAGATTTTTATAAACAACTATCTTCCGAAGCGTCTCGAAAAGCTGTAAAAAAATGAGAAAATCGATCAAGCTCGATGGAATCTAAATTGCAATTAGCATTTTAATTGTTTTCCGATCGGAAAGAGAGGTCCGCATTAATTGGTCGAGCGAAAGGCGGATATATTTAAAATTCAAATTTCGCCGGCAAAGAAGAAAAAGAAAACACGCACGGTGTGTGCGCGTACAGGTGGCTGATGCTGCGGAATATAAAATATAAATCGCGGGAAATGTGCTGAACTCGCGTGTACGAGCGTGATAATTAACACCGATAATGCGTGTTATCGAAGGTTGAAGCTTGATGGTGTATCGCTTGGTCGGGCAATAGATTGCACAACGATCTCTTTGCTTAAACGAACGTTTAAAGCGTGAACGCTTTCAGCCATTTACACGTGAAATTATAAATATGCGTGGCTATCAATTTACACGGTACACGAATCCCGAGATTTCGATCGCCGGACAAAAACGTGACAGAATTTCTTTCAATTAATGCGCTATCGTATGCAAACTGTATTGATTAGAAAAATAAATTGCTTAATACTGTGCTGCATATGTGCATTTCATTCTGCACCTGAATATTGGGGTACTGGACCAAACCAACCCTTTCCAATCCCTTATCTATGACCTTCTCTATAATTTATATTCAATTGTTTCCTTTCTCCAAGGAATGTAATGTTGTATTAAATTTAAGATATTAATATTATATTTATGGTTACATGCAAACCTACTGTCATAATAATTAAGTCCTTAAAAACACAATCGTTTAATCATTCGGTATACAGGGTTGTTGTTTTTCATTTTGAACAAACCATCAATTTCCCTGCCTTGGAATTCCGTTTCGAAGTCGAGACATTTGTTAATGATCAATGTCGACGAATAACCAAATCAGCGTAAATTATTCAAAGGAAATTCTATGATCGCTCCGAAACGGGATCGAGGAATGAACGTGGAAAGAGACAGGCACGGTAGCGGAGAAAATGGAAGGTAAAAGAAGAAACTGGTCGAGAGTAGAAGAGATACTGAAGAGATTGCACGGTTGACTGATTACTCCGCAACTCACGTAAAGATCTTCATTACACGAAGAATGTTTATTTCATACCTGTTTAGTAGGTATGCGCGATGCGTCATGCTGCGGCCATGCTAATTCCCCATCGACAGCTCCGGGCTGAACGCAGATAACTGGACTTTGAGCGAGTTATTCGAATCCTGAAAAGAAGAATAAAAATTGTTGATAATCCGTTCTTTCAATCAATTAGAATCAATTGCAGGGGGACAAATAAACAGAGTTGCACCTTTCTGTGAATTCTAACAAGGTTATTAAAATATTATTACAAATATTATAAAAGATTAACTCGTCAATTTTTAATAAAATTTAATTACTAATTTAATACATTTCCTTTTTCTAACACTTCGAGTGCCAAGTTTTTGAAAATTATACAATTGGAAATGAAATCATAAATTTGAAAGATTTAGCATTCAGAATATTAATTAGTGCATTTTCCGATCAATATTGGTTCATCAAATGGACCATTATCAGAATCATCGATATTCAAATTGAATAAAAATTTGCCACGGCATAATTGAATTAGTTTTTCATTAAGGACACTAGCCCTACAAACTCAGGAAGATCGTAAAACGATACGAGGTGCTTAAGGATGCGATTTAATGCGGAATAGCTGGTAAGGGAGGATCTTTCATTGAAAATCGTACGGTAAACACGGTGTAAAGGCGCAACTAAAAAGAAGCAGCAGTAAAAGGAACTCGTGTGAGAGAACCTTGAGCGTCAATTTCATGTGTGGATGCATACTGCTATCGTACATATATATTACTAGAAACTGACTGCATGTTACTATCCTACACATATATCACTAGAAACTGAGTCACCAGTGTCTCTTTTACCAAACTATTCTTCCAACAACAATTACAAATGAAATAAAATTAATCGTCATTCGCGATTTGGATAAAATTTTAATTTACAAATTATTTGACTAAAAAATTAACTTCGTTTCGTTCGAAGGTGATTTGAATTCAGAGAATCAACGTTCAGTGTTTTCGAGTAAAAAATTGAGTAAAGCTTGGATTAATCGTTCCATCGAATTTCGGTTCTACCGAACTGAATTTGCTGAATTTCTTATAAAATTTTTTTGTGCGTCTGGTTACACAGATAGAAATTCTGCATTTACTTAAAGTAAACACGGAATACGCAATGAAACCGTTGCGCTCGAATTCCCGCGGATGGATCTCTGGATTTCGTGCAAAACCCGTTTCCTTTCTGAATCACGGATCGATGTTTAATTCAGGGAGTAAGTGTATCGTTTAAGAATAGCATCAAACACATATTAGATCACTTTTCATTTACGAACGTGAATTGCGGTTGGGATACCGTTTCCGGTCTGAAACAACGTTTCGAGGTAAATACGTATTAATACACCGTATCAACAATAACTTTATCAATTGAACGGTTGGCACAGATCGGCAGCGATTTCTAAAACAATCTTTGATCGCGGGTAATATAATTTAAATCGTATAGAAAAATTAATTCAATTCAACTGCTATTTTCAGATATAGAAATCTGTTAACCTCTCTGTCATGGATTATACGATAGATTGTTAAAAAAATAATTCTGTGACAAGGAGATTTACTGTATATTCTAACAGTGGAAACTTTGTGTTATCTTCATTACATTTTCCATGGCACATCTTAATTTTCAGAGAGCTAACTGCCACAGTGAAAACAGACGTGTGTGGTCAGACACACTTAAATTCCAATTACTATGATTTCTATCGACTAATCTTCAAATGTAACCATTCAAATGAGTACTTTACACTATCAGCCTAATATCAGCAATATTAGGAATTTATTTGACCTATTCTTTTACTAATTATTCAATTATTCAAAGTTTAAGGCGCAGATCACCGGTGACCACCACGGCAGTCAACATGTTAAATAAAAAATGTAATTTGCGAAACGAAGAACGTGGTACGCATCCAGTGTCCGCGGCGCTTCGCCTATCCGATCGGAAATTTAATTTGCGGCCACGAAAAAGCGCAGCTAGATATCGTGCATCGCGTCGAAGCGTAACCAGGCCGATAAGGAATTTATAATATCGTAGTATCGATATTATCGGCTCGCTTGTTGCCGATCGGTAAATAGCCGTTTAAATATCGTCCCGTAAAGATGAGCGCACTGGCGGCGCGGGCAGTTCCGCGGAGCGAACGCGAGCGAAAAAGGGGGTTAGGGAAAGAGAGGAGGGGAGGGAGGGGGAGAGCAGGGTAAATGAATCGCCGTCCGAGCGAAAAGAAAAGGCAGGCAACGAGCACGAAGCTTATCCAGGTAACATGCAATAGCACCGGCCACGGTATTAAAAGTCGGCTAATTTAAAATCGAGCGAAGATCTGCGCGCGAGGGGCACCGCGAGCCGAACGCGCGTACTCGCAAGTACCGGGGCCGGCTGATTCACGATCACGATCCACATTGGCGTGGGCCGAAGGGGAAATTATCTGCGACGCGATCGTTCGCTGGAATTCTCCGACTTCCCGGCTCGTGGAACGATTTGGTGCCGGCATTTCGAAGGAAACGTTGCACGTAACAGCGTGCGAAACACCGGCCAGAAGATATACGGAAACGGCGTGGCGATCGATACGCGCGAAACTCCGGGGCCCCCGCGTAAACATGTCCGCGGGAAATTATGCGTGAAAATAGGCGCGCAGCGTGGGACTGCGGAATTTATTCGCCCCGGTCGCGTATCGAACGGCCGATTTCGAAATATAAACATTGATCCGATAGGATTAGTAGACCCCGTCGATTGGCAGATTTCGAAACGCGCAGAGAACGGCGCGATTCGATGACACAAAAGCGCTCATCGCGAAACGACGCTTGCGTTAGTTACGAGCTCAAGGCGCGATGACGATGACTACTCGATGAGCATCGAGCTTGACATTAATACGTTATGAACGGCATTCGGGGACCAGCTGATTTTTATAAAATTCACCCTCCTCTTTATACTCGCATTCCCGGTATTTAGTATTTCCCATTCGAAGTTTTTTATACTCGTAACAAAAAGCCGATAAATTCCGGCACATTCTTGTCATTCATCGAATTCCATTCCAACTCACGATTTTCAAAATAAACAGCGAAAAGAGTGAATTGATTTAGGGGTTGAAGTTGAATTTGCTGTATGTGGGTGTTTCTAAAAATGTAGCTTAACACATCAGGTCAAATGAGAGGTCTATAAATTTTTCTCAGAAAACAAACAATAAAAAACAATTGGATATTAAAAAATATGTTGCAAGTATATTTTAGGAAAAGTCGTAAAGTTTAAGGTCGAAATTTAAAAAATGGTTATTTGATCAATCGTGGTAGGAATAGAGTTAATGAAAGAGGCCCTCGAACGTATTCGGATTGTCAAATGTACTCGAAGTTAAATAACGAAACGAATGGCCGTGGTAATTCGAACGTAAATGTTATGACTTACGGGCTTTGATATAAGTACAGGCTTCCACGGACAGCTGGTTGATCTATGGCTGCATAATGGGGGAACACGGTCAAATACACGCGCATTATCAGACTGTATCGACTGATCGTTTCGCGTCACGTCTTCATTGGTCGACCTTAAACTCCGTACAACGTCCGACCTTGATTAATCCCCGATATTTAAAAACGGGAGAACGATTCTTGGAAGTTCGCGGATATTTTCTTGCGCGCACAGACACGCAACAAAGGTGGCCTGGACGTTTGCAAATGACTGAGTCCCCATAAATCAACGGCATAAATCGATAGTTCAACTTACGGGGGCCCATTAAGTCGCTGTGGTAATAAAGCTGTATCGGTAACGTTATTGGTGTCCTCTTAATAACAACCCGATCGAGACTGAATAACAGAGAGCAGGTTGAATTATCGGTGTGAACCGGGCTCCACCCCTTTCTCGCCCCGGATCTTTACGCGTGGTGCCGATGCATAACTTTGCCCCACCGTGGACAAACTTTCTTCGATCTGGTGTCAAATTTCGTGGTAAAATAACGAGTCAATCGCGAGTCATGAAAGAAGAAGGATCTTTCTTAAAGTTTCTTCAAGTTCAGAAAATGAAAGTGGAAAGGAATTTAAAATTAAATTCAAATTATCGCCATCTTAGCTCCTCTCTGAGCAAAGATTAATCCCTCAGAGAAGATGCAAAATTCCTTAGGGTATACTGTGCACGTCGGCACATAGATTACTATAACCTGTTAATTATTTAACTCAGCACATAATAGGGGGATGACGAGATATCTCGCATTTACTACGTACCAGTCAAGGGTAGTTATATGCAGTTATATGCAATTTTAAAATATTTAACACAAAACAATAGTTGAGCATAAATTAGTCAAGGAAAAAATTCTAAGACGCTTCAGCATCCCTATAACTGATGTTGACCTCAAGAAACCACCCCAAGAATTTGATACTAGTAGGGTTAATATTCAAAGACTGGCGTCATTATGTCGAACCGTTGGCCAATATTTGCACACGTCCACCCACACAACGTACCTCCCGAGGTAAAACATCCGCGATTGATTCGAGATCGAATACAAGGGACTGCTTTTCTCGGTTCGCCACGAGCTGGACGAAATAAAAATGTAGAAGAAAGAAAGAAAGGAAAAGAAGAAGAGCGGCATCAGATACGTTCGTGGAATGTTCGTTCTGTACGTGGCTCGGCGAGGATATAATAATAATATCGGCAGACGAGGAGGGGGGATATAGTCGTCACGACGGATCACGTCGAAGTCGTGATCTTCCGCGGCGTCCAGGGACGGCAAGATCGCGCTTGTGATCAGTTCGCGAGGGAGCCGAACGAGCGGATCCCCGGCAACCTCCGCAGAAAGTTCTGGTGCGTGCAATGCGAAACGTGACAGAACCCGCCCGCCCTTCGCCCGCCTTCCTAACAATACCCTCGTCTTTTACCACGCTCTTCTTGCTCTCCTTCTCCCATCCACCGGTTCGTATCCCTCTGCCTCGTTCTCGCGTTCACCGCCTCTTCTCTTAACCTCTGTGTCCGCCTTTCTTCTTCCTCCTCGTTGCCTACCGGCTTTCAACCGATTCCTTTTGCCTCTACCCAGGACCCGATCCTCCTCTTCTTCTTCTCCTTCGTTTGCTAAGGCATTTTCTCGCCAGGACCAAGGATAACCGGAATCTGTTAACGCGACGTCCAATTTCTACACGGTACCGTACAGTTGTAAATCGGCGGCAAATGGCGCGTAAAACATACCCGTCGGAGGGATATTAACCGGGCCGGACTGACAGAGTTCACGTGGACCACGGTAGCTTATTTGCCGGCCCGTGTTCCCTTTATTTATCGCTCGTGGATTTGTCAGGTATTATTCGATGATTTACGCGTCGACCCGTAATTCATGCGAGCGTAAACAAAGGAACGGGACGAAGGTTCCATGTGCATCTTTGAAGCCTTCCTTAAAACTGTGTCAATTTTCCGAGATTAAGGATGGAGACGGGTAAACGGGATCTAGGGCTCGTTGCGTCTGTCCCTAAGTCGAACGGACGGTGACGGTGTTAGTACACTTACGAAACAAAATTAGATCCCTTGCCGAGATAGTTTTATCGTGGATCATGATGATTCATAGAATGCACACATATACACCTTCTAATTTTGTAGCCCAATTTTGGCAACTTTCAAAAATAGAAAGTTTTTAATTTTTAAGGAGATGCGACTATTCCATATGACTTCTTTCGAATTCCCATTTACACACAATAATTTCAGTGCAATCTCTGAGTTAATAAAGTCTGAAAGAGTTTAATATCTGGTTCGTTAAAAAAATGTTTTCTAAGCCCTGGTTTTATTCAGCGGCTTATCGCAGACCGTGAGATTTGGACCAACCCGTAGTGCACACGAGAGGCTTATGATGGCGACCCAGGTATCTCGCTTCACGATCCTGATCACGATCACGCACGCACGCCGAACCGCCCACTGCGCCCCTCGTCCCTTTGCCCGCTTTGCCCCTCGTTGTCTCAGATTTCTGTGCTCACCTTTGAACGCACGTGCGTGTGCTCGCACAGTGAAATCATTTCGATTGCTTATCACACCTCATCACCTGAAATCTAGTTACGTAACTCGTGTTCCTTTCTCGAGCCGCGTGTGGGAGATCTCGTACAGCGCAGAGAAAGTAAATTCCCTGTTTCATTGCACGCGTATCGAGATTCGATGAGTTTTTTATCCTCTCTAATTGAATTTATCAAATCTTAAAAGGTAATCTAAATGGGGGTGTGAACAATTTTTCTTGTAACGTAAGTGCCTCTATCTGCTGTGATTAGAATACTTTAAAATGTTACAAATTTAATTAAATAGGTTTCTTCAAACGCAAGAGATCCTATTAAAAGTTATTTGAACTTTAAGATAAAAGCTGGAATAAAACGGCCTTTGTCAGAGGAAAATAAACGCCGATACGAATGACTGTCTCACGAACAGTTCATGAATACCTGTAGACGTTTTATGAACTATTTCGCCTACGTACCCTGAAAAGCGCACGATACTGGAGAAAGAGTCGATAAATGGTAATATTTCAAACAACCACTAAACTTGTCTTTAAGTTACGATTTCCTCGCTATTATTTTTCTAAGGTAAAAGGGATTTGAATATTTGAATATTGAATATTTATCTCATATCCTTTCATTTTCCTAGGTTTCAAAATAATTTTTTAATACTGTATCTAAAGGGATACCTTTAAATGTCCCAAGCATTTCATAATTAAAGTCCCAGATTGGTCCCAGATTTTTTCTAAACACAGAATTTCCACTTTTTACCATATTGCATTTATTTCATTTCTTGTCATTTAATATGAAACATTTGCAACATCATCTTCTGTAACTAGCGTTTCCACGAGGGTCCTACAACCACGTTTCAAGGATGCGTGTTCAAATTAATTCTACTCAGCACTATGATCTCGAACCTAATTTCTGTTTTACGAAATGATTAGAAAGCCGTGTTACAATGTAAATTGTTTGAAATGCCTGGCAGACGCAGAATAGCGAGGCATACATCAAATCATCGGGTACGTCCTACGCTTTCTTTCTTCGCAGATTACATTATTCCTCCTCTCCGTGTATGTACACACATACGCGAAGTTGGGTAAGAATAGGGAATAATTTGTCATCCCCTTTCGAAATTGCTTCCGTGGTATCGTCTTCTCGCATGGTTTCTTGTTCGCTTACACGCAGGGAATTTATTATGTAAACAATTCTCAGGGTGCATAATTTAACGCGCCATAAGTCTGAAAACGTACTTATTGAAAATGCGGTAAAGCGTGAGAAAGCCGACGTGTCATTTGAGCCGTCCATATGAAATTTCATTCGCACGATAAATTTAATATTCTAAAAACGACATGGAAAAAGTATGCCGCGACATCTCGATTGTTAGGCAATTAATAACATAACAAGATGGATGATTAAAAAATGAAATTGTCTTATCTTTAAAATATTATTAAGGTATGTCGTGTCGCCTAAGACCATTTGCAGCGTGACAAAACGATTGCGGATGATAGTACATAAGAAATAAATAAATAAATATAACGTGATCGCACGAGCTAGTAAACCGTAGGAAACAGCGAGCAAATTATGACGTTAAAATTGACGGCAAATATTGTGAGAGTCGACGGTACCGGCAATACCTTGGCAAACACAAAGTATCTCCTATTACACTACCGATATTTACCAGCATCCGAGAACAGCGCTCATCTCCCGAGAATAAAGACAAATCGAACGGTGGCTACAAGAAATTCAGAATCGTATCCTCGATAACGGTAAAGAATACACACGATTCCACTCGGAATTCCTCTGGTTTTTAGCGTTTGAAAAGCTCCTCCTGACGTCGCCGACCGCAAGCCCCCTCGTGCCCAGCAGGAGCAAAAGCGTTCGCGTCTAACACGGCGAACAGCGAAGTTCCTCGACACGTCGCGCCGCTAAACTCTGTAAGCTTAATGAACGACAGAATTATTCCAAAGCGAGGGGGCTTGTTGGACGCGGGCGTCTCGTAACCGAGCGAAGGCAAAAGGAGAACGTTATCGCCGGCGAACAAAGGACATTACTTATCCTCTAGTCATACGTTTCCATCACCCACGCGTGCACGCGTACACGCGTGACCGGCCCTGGCTCCTCTCGAGCGATTAACGGTGCCGGGGACGATTTTTCGATTCCGTTTGCTCCCAGCCCGGCATGGCCTGGTCCCGCGTGGGAGGAAATTGCAACGGACGTCGCCATGACCTGTCGTAACCTCTGAACGAAGCTGCCGGATCCGATATCTCGGATCGACGCGATGCGAAGTTCCCGATTAAGTGGTTTCACCGCCGTGTCCCCTCGTAACTTCCCTCCACCCCTCGCGCCACTCTTTCCCCCGTCGTTCGAAACGTTTTCTTGTCCGCCACGGCAACCGGAGTCGTTCTGGTTGCCATCAATCGAACACCATCGATTCCCTTGTGATCTGTTTTCCTGAGAACACCACGTCCCCCAGTGGTGCTGAAGCAACGGCGAACCTTTATACATCAGCGTACAGTTCTCTGTTTGACCTCCGTTGACCTCGCAGGACCGACGTGTGTACAGGGTGTTAAGAAAATACCGCTCAAACTTTATCATTTTCTTAATAGGATTAAGATATTTTGAGTATACAGCACTCACCCGAGGAAGTTCCATTTTTAAAGAATTTTAGCTAACTAGCAAATGGTACCAATATTTTTAACAAATTTTTTAAATAATAAGTCAATCTCTACTTTAAACAAAATTTGCATATGTTGCAAACGTTCAAACAATACTAACGTTTGCTACAATTCTATCTTTTTTAGCGCTGATTAATAAGGAAATACTTTCAACAATTTTAATCTAAAAAGCAAAAATCCCTTCTTAAAATATCAATTTAATCTGGGTTAATTAATTCTGAGATTGGACGTGGAAAATTATGGCGATCATTTTCTTAACACCCTGTATCGAATCGTACGTATTTACACGGCACGTTGCATCCCGTCCTCCTGGTGGTTGTCGGTCTTCTCGTTGTCTTCCTCTTCTTCCACACGTCCCCGTGCTCCACGTCGTTGTGGTGGTGGATGGTAGCTGGCTGTGTGCGCTTGTTTGTTGCCCCCAGGATGGCAGGATGCGCGCTCGAAACGAACTGGACGAGGTCTTCCTACGTTCATAATTATTAGTATCCGTCGTTGCTTAATTAGGTGTCTCGTGAAAATTTACTGTCGATCGCAGGGGGGACGCGACCGGTCCCGTCAACCTCGTACGAATGCAGAATTGTATTCAGATGAGGGATCGAAGATTTACCACGTACGGATACGCTCCGGGCTCCTGGGGGTCTTAATTCATCACCTAACTCTCTTTCGATCCCTCCGATTGAAGAAGATATACGCGACAAATTCGAGAATTTAAAACGTCGGTACCTGAGAAGAATACTGTGGACAAATCATCGACGTTGAAGAAGATCCATTGCAAAAACTGTACCAATTATTATATACAGAATAAATAAAATATTACAGAAATTTCGTTTCTTTTCCACACGATTATTAATGTTTATTAGATATTTAAGTATACGAGGAGTATTGAATAGCGAGCGAACGGGCGATCGTTAGCTCCGTTAGCAGGTACTTTAGCCGTGAGTTACATATCTCCGGGGATGAAAAAGTCGCGGTCAGAATCAATCATCCGGCATCGCAAATAATTCGCACGCAACGGCTCGCCGCTAGTGGAATCCATTAATATGAGAAGCGATCTGGCCGGTTCAGGCCGAGAAGTTCCGTATACACCTAATATATCTGGTTAATCGCGGTACGCGAGAGAGAGTAGGTTAAAAGCAAACCGGCCGCGGTTGTAATTAGAAGCAACGAGGAAAGACTCTGTTTGTGGGAGTGGACGAGTTTTGCTTTGTCATAGGACTGGCCAACGATGACTAACAGGAGAGGGTATATACGGTACCGGAGCGGATGCCTTAGCCAGGACGGTATAAGGCACGGTAACTGCAAAGGCACGGGCAGATCATTAGCCATGATTTGTTGTCGAGCAGCCTGCCCAATGACCCCGCTGGCTGGAGCGTGAACTCCGGGCGTGTCGAGATACCCGCAACGATGATCTTGTACGCCTATAACCATCGACTTCTCCTTGTCGATGCACATTGTAAGGAATGCACGTTGCGTGGATGAATATTATGTATGCGCGTTAACAGGGTATCGCTTCTGTGAAGCCAATCCTCGCGGCCCTGAGCTTCAACCCTTTCGCCACGCTCGTTCTGAGCTGAGATATGTTTGGGAATTGAAATTTTATTTTACCACACTTTGTTAATTTCGTACCACCTCTTGCAATATTTGGAAGTGACACCCCCGTATCCCTGGATACCTCAGACCGCGAATGGTAATTGCACTGCGTTAAGATATGCTTGTAATAAAGATTAATTTTTTTACTGTGATTATGTATTACTGAAATTAGTAATACTAAAGTGTAATAATTTAGTTAGTAATAACTAGTAATATTTTTAATAAAATAATAGTGATGGGAGTAGTAGTAATTTGAAAATAATAAAAGAATTGTGTACAAATTCTTAGATATCGAATACTGATTTTATTAACTAAGAAGACGCAAGTATATAAAATCTAGAATTTAATAGTTCATCCACGGCAGAGTGATTATAGAGTTATAGTCCTGGATTCAGTTTAATGGTTTTCCGAGTGTTTGTCAGTAATCATCTTCGTTTTTATTACTAATAGTCCACGGACACTTATAAATACTTTTATTCATAAATCATGCAATTGATTATACAGAACTAATTAGAGGAAATGGAAACAGACTGTTTTGTGAGCTGTAAGATATTTATCTACAGGAAGTGCTAGTTTTTATTTAGAACAGGTATTCAAGAAGACCATTTATTTTCTCACAGATGAATATATGAATTTCATTTAAATACATGAATCCATCGAGCTCCGAACTGAACTGAATCTTAAAAATAACACTAAAAACGAAACCGGTTCGGCTTCGTTTTAACGAGAAATTGCTTCAAATTACCGCAATCAGTAATTGCTGGGAAAATAAATATATTTGATGCTGGTTTATGATGACCGATGTCATTTAGAATCAACTTACAATGATTCATTCTAGATTGAAAGAGTAATTATCGTCTGATTATATCATCTATGAGACAGATGTTTAATTGCTTTTTAAATTACACCATATCGTGCTCGAATTAATGTGGTTGTAGAAATATTTTGATATCTCGAAGTTACTTTATTTCTTCACCTACATTATTTATGAAAAGCACATGTTTGTCTACTTTAATATTTTATTAATTATATGGAATTTTGTATGCAAATATATGGAAATTGCTATTATTTTTTTATCGAGATGTTTGACTTAGAACATTCATAAATTTGTACCCATTAAAGTGCTAAAATATCAACTACTTACTGTTTATTTAAAAAAGAGAATTACTAAAATAATGATTATAAAATTTCATGCAATTAAAATTGATTATAGACTATGATAATTATTGATGCGTTGTGTACTCTGAGTGGTTTTTGAGAAGAGCTATGGCAATTTATTTATTATTTTATATTGTCAACGACGTGCACGCGTGGCATCGATTTCTTTACCGTCCCCGTGCGAAAGATTTTGATATTTAAACGGCCGTTCGTTGTAACTGTTTAATCGTTGTAAATATTCAAAGGCCTCTGTCTGGTCCACGCTATTTCCATTTTATTGAATAAAATTGTTTTCGTTGCTCGATATTGAAATATTGATAAGCTTCTACTTTCTGTCAATAAAACACTGAAATATCCGCCCAGACGACTTTGGCACGGTAAAATACCCGATGCATATATGCATACCTTAAAAATCTTAGGATTAGATCCTTTTTTAAATAAGGATATAGTGAGAACATACAGTCAAAAGTACACTAAAAATTGGTAACACTTGATTACAGATTAAATAAATTTTGATTAATTGTTCAATATTTTGCTTAGGTATTTGGGATAAAATTGTCTCTAATTAATCACCCTCCTGTTCCAAATTTTGTTCTTGTTAAATATTTATAACACTCTCGTTTCAGATAAAAATTGACTCGTTTTTACAATTCATTTTTGCAGATACAACAGAATTAACAATATTCCAGCAAAAAGCAACGATACCAAGTAGCAAGTTGATTAAATATTGCTTGGTTTTACTAGACGCGTTAATAAAACAACTTTTAATCTCGAACAGCTGTTTTCATTATTTTATCCAACATCTTGTACACCTCCAGTCGGCCCAAGAAACACAGAACGCCGCTCGAACGTTATTTATTTCACGAATTAGATTTTCTCGCTACCATAGCGGAGTGCAACGAGCTTCGGAGAATGCAACCGGAAGCCTCGGCTGGCGCTTTCATTTAAATATTTATTTACGCTCGCGTTTGCCCCGAGAAACGGTATCCTGTATCTTCCTTTATCGCCGCTCCTTTATCGTCCGGAATCCCGACCGTTTCACGTGTTTTTCACGTAATTAGGACGCAATTGCTTTAATGGAGATACAACGTCGATATCGAGAACCTGCGATCGTTCGTCACCTCGTTCCATCAGCTTTTAATTTCGTGCGAACACGTTCAGCCGAAGAAAATAAGCTCTCTTGCTCTATGTTATAAATTATTTAGAAAAGTATATGACAAATTTGTCGTCATTTAGATTATCTGTAACCTTATTATCTGATTGATCAATTTCACCAAGGTATCGATACTTTCATGCATAAGACTTTGAATGTTCCCGGTATTCAAGATTCCAGGATTTCCCAGCGGATACGCCCTCGCGAGACAGCCCGCGCGTTCGGTCGGGGCTACGCGAAGGAACGCATCATTAATTGAGACTTTTTGATCGGCTGCTCAAACGACGAACAATGTTTGAGCGTAGCCGGGCGCACGTGTTGGTCGGCACGGCGTTTCCCGTTATCGATGCACGACGGGCCCCGATGGAATCCGAGACGCGGTCCAGGGCATAGAACGTCGAAGCGGATGCTGGTTGCGCCGGTACACCTATACATATTTCCAGCAGGCCAACCGGTGAATTTACGTTACTACCGTTCACCGATCGGCAATAAAAAGGAGCGCAATGCGTAATGGAGGCACGGTATAACGGGCACCAGGCAAGAAAGGTCAGGGGTTCGCTCGCGTTTCGAGCGTACGCGAACGGAACTCGCCGCGCTGGCCGCGTCGAGGAATTAATATTCCTGAATATTTGCGCGTGATACCGTCGTTTCCATCGCTTTACCGACTCTAATTCGGTGGCTTTTCTCAGTTACACGGTACTTACGGATCGAAATTACGAGTTTCGACGTTCATGAATCATTAGCGGACCCTCTAGCTGTAATGTTATCTTCGTAGATGCAAATATCCTTTTCTAATCGAGCCCCTGCGTATCGTGACACATGCTATTTCATTTATTTATCAAAATATTTCAAACTGAACCTATTCGAAGCTCGTAACACGAGGCAGAATAGAATAGAACGTGTCCCCGATGCAGAGTAAACTCGGACCTCCTAGAGTCGGGTATAATCGCAGCGATTTAGCCGGCAGCAAAATTAGCGCCATTAAGTTGCCACGCGAGCCGAAGAGGTGGTATTAACTGGAAATTGAAGGATCAGGATTACACGACACCCGGGACAAAGAATCGTGGCCGTTCACGGAGCTAAACCGAAAGTGCAGTCCGCGGAGTGCACGAGAGTTCAAAGGGGAGGGTTCTCGTAACGAGGCTACGATAGCGCTTACACGACGAAGAGGACGAAGATAGAGGAGGGGGGCGAGGGAGAAAGAATCAGAGTGCGTGAGTTCACGAGGTGTCCCGGTCCAGCGAGCATCCCAACGAATACGGGCGAGACAGAGACACCGTGGCGGACGACGAACAAACGAGGAACGAAGAAGGAATCAACGGACAGGAACGAAGAGGAACTAACGTGGTGGCCTCGGGGTGGCGTTAGTGTGCGAGTGGTGGTGAAACGTACACTCGGATACCGAGTACCGAGCATCAGGAACCGAGTAGTCAGCCTGGGAAGCGGATGGCAAGGGGAAACGGATTAGGAGAAAATGGAACGGAAGAAGCTGGAAAAAGTAAAAGCATGGAAGATTCAGTGTACTTAATGCACGGGGACAATGGAGGTAAAAGAGGAAAAAATATTTAACGAAATCGGAATAGTCATACGAAGGTTCAGCTGTGTTCTTCTACGAATGCATCTTAACTTCTATTAAATATTACACGAATATTTATTGTCCCAAATAGACATGAAATGAAAAATATAAATACTTTTAGAATCTTCCAAGTCTCCGTCTATTAAAGTTCCAGTCTCGTTACTTTATCGCTCTAATTACGCGGAAGATACGCAAGCCCGGTGTAAATTGGAGAACAGTTATCGGTATAATAGATGACGAAAGAAAGGAGGTCAGATGCTGAAGACGTAGAAAATCGAGAAAATAAAAGAAGAGGCAAGAGAAGCAGCGCAGAAGAAGCGAGCAGATTCAAGCGAGCGAAGCATCGAGGCAGGCGAGTAAGCGAGCAAGCGGAGCAGGTACCCCGTTTTGCTCGCGATACGCGCTCTCGATGGGACCCAGGGCCTGCTCGCCGCGGGTTCTTCGGCTCACGCGGGACCGCTGATCTGTGACCCGGATCCTCCCTACCTCACCAACCCCGGCTACGGGTTTCACCTTAACTCAGGACGCTCACCCACATCCACTCGCGGCCAAAGGAACGTACGGACGGCTCGCATACATCCTCGGCCGGGATAGCTCGCGGAGCGCACACCTATATGTATGAATACATTCACGAGGGGAATACAGGGGGAGGCGGGGAGAGAGAAAGAGAGAGAGGGGCGGCGGTGCACGCCGCACGCATCGCCCGTAAAAAAGCCCTCGGCTCTTCCTCACGAGCAGGAGGGGAATTTTTTACCGAATACGTAATTCTACGGTCAGGGTTCAGCCAATAATCTGGTTCATTCCGGGGGAACGTACACCGCGGAGGAGAAGAGATCCTTCGGCGTGGCGTGTACCTATCGTAGCCGGGGATCTCTGTCCTTCCTTCTTCACCTCCTTGGCTCTCTTCTTTCCCTTCCAACCCTGCTTTTTTCCCTTCTACCTTTCTCCGTAAGCGGCAATCTATGCCTTCCAGCGCACTTACTGCCCGTTCCAGTATCCTCTACGTGGTATCCCCGTGGATAGTTCGCCGGCACAATCTCCTTCGTCTCTCCTCGTTCTCCCTTCGATCACGCTTCCACCGCTTCCACTTCTGTCCGCGACGTTGATCGCTCCCTCTGTATACGCATCCTGGCCGATCCGTCTTTTCTCCCTCCCCCTCCCCTCACCCCGGAGTTCCTAAGGCTTTTGCTCGTTTTCCCTTAACCGAGCCTGATCGAGCCTTCGAGTGCGTGCCACTCTTCGACTTCTCGCGTTCTACGCCCCCTCCTCTCCCCTCCTCCCACGTCGCTCCTCTGCCCGTTAGATATCACGTTCTTTGGCAGTCCATGGTTCCGCTTGTCTTCCTCTGACGCCGCTTCTTCGCCGCATTCTTCGCGAGAGTAATCGAACTGTTTCGCGCTGGATAGACCGTCGAGGCTGCCGCGCGCGAGCTTTCAGATCTTCACCGAACGCTTCTTTCGTATTCTTAATCGACTTTTTGCCCGACCCACCGTAGGATATTTCAATTGTCAAGTAAATTTCTAAAGTAATTGAACAACTTCATGGTGGTTGTATTCGTTGCGGACGATTTTAAAAATCGTTGCTGAACACGACTTCTTTTCCAAGGGGTTTATAAAGATATTCGAACTGTTGAGAATCGAATAAATTTCTAAAGTAACCGGACAATTTTATAGCGAAGTTTTTAGACAAGGATGATAAAGAATTCCTTTCTTCAACCTCGTTCTTGCGCTTTCTAATGTCTGAATATTGAGCAAAGCTCGTTTCCTCGACGGTGTCCGCTTGTAATTACGCTAACACGTTCGGCAAATTTATCGTTTGATGTTTCGCCGTTTTTCTTTCGCCGACGTGGCTTAATGAAGCCATCGAGATTCAAATCGACGATTCCCAAAGAGGTTAAATAGCGGGCTCCTCGATTTTCTCGCTTTTCTTCCCCTGTTTCCTTTAATCACCGCTAAAGCGCAATTCTATTAATTCGCCGTCCCCGTTCCTCTTCGTCGCTTATTGCGAGAGCTTCCAGCTGAAAGGATGATTTCCAAACGGCGAGGATAATGTAAGGAGCTTCTTTTATTGCGTCCTTAAATACGCTCGAAATTTTTCAACCGGTATTCCTGTGGTTCCAAAATTTAGCCACCTTTTTGTCTTTCGTCAAAAGACTGTGATTAGTAATTAAAGTACTAACTATAGTATTTTCCAATGAAAATTGGAAAATTTAAAAGCCTTATCTTGGGAGAAAAGAATTACAAATACTTTTATTTATTAATATAAATAAGACTTAAATTTCACGTTCTAAAATATTCTGGTTAATTGCATATGGCGCCCCAGAGGCGCCACTCGAGTTCAAAGGGTCAATATTTTTATAAATTTTCAATCTAAGTTTATTGAAAATAAAGCTAGACATATATAGTGAATTCCAATTTAAGCTCTTAATTCGTTTTAACGTCCACGTTGGTCTATCGATCATTTGTATAAAACGAGTTGCATAAATGACAAGACAGAATATTAAATAATACGAAGTTGTATGTGTCAATCTAAATCCAAAGCATATTCTTAAACTCTACCATAAATCCTTAATTAAAAGTTTTTGACTATCAGAAATGTCAGGCGAAGAATATATATTTTTACGGTTATTAATAACAAATGTTTTTTGGTTGATAAAAAGGAGCGCAAGAGTGTTTCGAAAGTCTCAGAGAAGAGATGAAAAATCGCGGCAGACCGCATGACTCAGTGAACAAGCGTGCAGGACAGCGGCCGATGTTCTCGCTTCCGGTATCTTCTTTTGCTTCAATCTCTTTGGTCTGCAATTAAAACGAGGCTTTCCCCCATCTATCTTCCCGCTCTGGCTCGCGTGTACGCTTCTTCTTCATCCTGGTACGCTTAATCGAGCGAGCAAGCTCAAATCACCGATTTCTGTGCGGTGCAACATCCGCGTAATTGCGAATACTCGGTGCGCGCATAATTGCCCGCTCCTCGATCTTCCACCGCCTTCCCTTCTACTTCTATTCCGTTCGTACCTGAATCGTTCGCCCGTCTTTGACCCGCGCACGTGTGGCACATGTACACGACAGGACGTAACACGTGGCCTAACACAACCGTGCGTTCACGCAGAATAACTTTGACGCTTCCTTTCATGCATCGCTCGCCTGTTTTCGCCTGGCTTCGATCTGCTTTCGAGCACCGTTATCGCGGAGACTTAACCGTACACGATCTTTGGAAATTACTTATTATTTAACCCCCTGTGCTCACGCGTATCAAATTTCTGTCGCGAATTCAAAATTAATCAACCTTTGCACTGCTCTGATTTCTGCATACCGTAGCAAATTAATTATAGGGGAGTGGAATGAATACTTTGTCTTAGAATTATCACTTCAATGTAAAAAGTCTTGACTATACAAATTGCAATTAGAATTAAATTTAAAATTAAGTTTTAATCAAAATATAAAGAATAGAGGTCGCGTGACACGACATTGTAGGGCAAGGGGTTAAAAATGAAATCATAGCTGTCCCATAGTTTGAGAAAACCAGAACTAAAATTAAGGGGACTGTATTCAATAATATGCCAGGACACAATTAGGTATATATTTCTAAAACCTTTTTAGATAGTAAAAATCAAATATTCCAGCGCGTAACGTTATCACAACCCCTTTGACTGGTTCACCCATAGAATTTTCAGCATCAGTCATTCACGTATAGCGTGTACTTGGTCGTATTTCGCATGTGGGGACATTTTCTAAGCAGCTTTGACGCTCGCATTCGGCTGACCTTTCATGTCGATGGCTTTACCCCGGTGGCGCGACGCACAGAAAGATTTTTGATAGTCGCGGTTGGTTGAATGAAAAGCAAGCTGCCACGATTAACCTGCATTCTTGCCGCTACGTGTGTGTCTGTCCCCGGCATCAGCCCTCGAAAATGCATGCCCGCGCTAATATCACTGGGAACGCTCGCGTATTAATTCCCCCAGAATTATCGTATTCTTGAAAAAGCGAAGAGCGTGCGAGCAGACATCGCAAAAGGAATTCCAGCTCGTAAGGCGGAAACGGTACGGAGGATGGGTCAAAAATCCGTAGTTAATCCATGTAAATCTAAATTAAGTCCCGCGAGCCCAGGCTCGTACACCACTGCTAGGATAATTAGCTTCTCTGTGAATCCGACTAATCTGTGCACTACGATCCGCGCGGAAACGCTTCAGAATTTGACCATGCCAAAGCTGTTCTGCCTTTTCCGCTTCATTATACGTTACCCCGAATCCTGTACACTGTATACCCTGCGCTCAATTTTTCACGACTATCTCTCCCTTTTTGTCATTTCTTCCAGGAGCTAAATACATAGTCGAACGATTTCTGAACTTTTTTGTATTGTATCATGTTTTTTATTTTGTTAAAAACTTTAATGCAAGGTTTGAATTAAACTTCAATAAAATTTAATTATACGTAATGAATTGAAATGAAAGTTTGCACATATCTTTTGTATAACTTTTAATATTATTTTTTTTTTTCTAAAACATGATTTTTTAGTTGCCTTGAAATCCTGTCACTTTCTAAGGTATTATAGTTTATTTGAAAATCATTTGGGCAATCAGATAGAGCATCTGTGTATAATTCATTGAGGAATTCTTCACCGTCACGTTCCGTCATGGTTGAGATTTTCCAATACTAGAACGGTGATAAAAACCTAAATACCAAAAGAAGTACTTTTTTTATAATAAAGAGAACACGAATTAACACGATGAACAAAGTTTTTGCAATATTCTATAAAAATTAAAATAGCTAATACAAGTGCAAACTTAAGTTAACTCGTAACCAGTCACCAATTTATTTTAAAGAATAATAATACTTGTTTGTTAATAATTTTTTAATAATAAAATAAATAATTTCCGTAATCATTGTGAACTTTCTTTCTGGTATTTTTAAATTTTCTTTTTATTAATTATTATCCAAAATCTTGCATAATATGAGTCCGCTTTTGGCAAAGAAAGGGCCACCCTAATTGAGTACTTAAGAAAAGATCATATCGTACCTCTTGAAATTTTAATCCTGTTTACCAGGTTAATCTGAGTTCATTACGTAGAGGTTTTAGATAATCGTGGGTGCGCATGGAATACCCTCGGCGCAACCTAATTTTTTTTTAACACAGGACACCAAACCGTATCTCTCATCAGATTATCTACTAATCCTTCGAATAATTAAAAAGCCAAATGCTAAAGTACCCAAATTAAAAATCATTGTTCAAGCCTTTTAAAATGACAGAAAATATGAAAAAGATAGAAACATTCAACAACAATATAATACAAAGCACCAGAAACCTTAAATTTCTTTTTATAGACAGTGTATACCTCAATTAAAAATCTAAACACGAATTCGCGTTAGATTTCTAATTAACAAAAATAAAATTAAATATCGAGGACAGGTGCACACGATTGAAAAGGATACGAAGCAACGAGCAATTTTATTGCAAGCAGCTAAGGCTGTATAACTTTAGCGATCTCACTTATCGAGAAAGTTTTAAGGTGGAAGAAATTCGTCAGGAAAAATCGGCCGACTCACGTGAAGGTGCAAGGGGGTGGAAGGCTGTATAGATTACGGAATCGATAGCCGTCCGTTGAAAAGCAATGGCGAAGAAAGGGAGACACGAGCGAAGGAACAGAGAAAGAAGAAGCGTGAATAGAGGTGAAGGTGGAGGAATCGAAGAAGGAAATCAGAGGATGAGAACGAGGGGTGAGATCGCAGAAAACGGGAGGCACGAACGACGGTCAGACACTGGCCCGGTTATAAATGAGGAAAGCAATTTCCAAGTTGGTGACTTGACGAGCTCGAGGCCCATGGTCGTGCTACTCGATGCGGAAAGAGGAACGTTAAAGAAGGTGGCACCCGGATAGGAAAGGAACGAGGGGGTGAGTTTCTACGGGCACCGAATGCAAGGTGCTGAAACCGACGGCAGAGGAGTCAGGAAGGGAGGATGACTAGACGAGGTAGGCAATATGGCCGGCGATTAATGGCTTTAGTTACTGCCGACCTGGCCCTGTCCTTCTGGACGCGTCATTCTCGTGCTTTGCCAGACTGTCTCCAGACGTTTCTTATTACGATCGGCCAGTTAATAGCGCGAACGGTGATCGTTTGTTTGAATAGTTCCTAAAAGGAGCTGGAAAATTTATTGTCTCGTTCGCTAACGTGTCTCCTATCATGATTTCAAACTTTTCGTTCTGAAAATTATACGTCCTTGAAAAATAACGCGTTAAAGATATTAATATCGTTACTTTTATATTTTAATATAAATCATTTTCCAGGATCAAAATATAAAAGCTTTGAATTTATTTGTCAACCAAGGGAAGTGTTAACACATATGGGTGACATTAGATATTTAAACTTATAAATAATAGAAATAACAAAATATGTAGAAATGGAATATAAAATTTCTCAAAAATAAAATTACTATCAAATGGAATTTTTAGTAGTTGGCAGTCAAAGTGTTAAACGACATCAGTATTCCTCGAACACGTTCATTTCGAGCGTAAATTAAAACTAATGTTGAATTCAAGCGGTATCGTCCACCATAATAAATCTTATCCGAAGAGGATCCGGTAGCGAGGCACCGGTAGCACAATTTTAATCCGCGCCCAATCTTAATCGTGGGTGTGGCGGGGCCGCGTAATCAGCTCTTTAATTCCTGTAAAATCAGGGATAACGAGCAGCTTCGTTCGTTTCCACGTCGTCGGTTCCGCGTCTCTCTTTCTCACCTTCGCCGTCGCTTCTTTTCGTTCCTTTTGTCAGCCTGGCAGACCCTAACTCAAGCGCCACGTTCACGGATATAGAGGCGATCGTTACGCCGAAAGATCATCAATCACTACCGCGTCGGTTTAACTCGGCTACACGCAAAAGAGCCCCGGCTCGTGCACCGACCGATCTACTTTCCTTTTTTACACTCGGTTACGCGGAAATGAAAAAAACGGAGAGAAAAAAAGAAAGAAGAACCGAGAGCTCGAAGAGGATCAGCGTCAAAATGCAAAACTCGCAGTCACTGGTGTTTTTGCGGTAACCGCGAAACGTGATTTTCGATGAAACCTGGTTTTAAATAATTGGATCGATACCTTCGCTTGTTTTGTTTTCTCGTAGAAGAGATCTTTTTTCGAAAAATTCGATGATATTCGGATTCGTTACGATTAAAAATCTAATATACATATTAAGATCCGAGTCTTAAATTATCCACTACTCAAGCCTGCGTAGTATCTTCGAGTTTCGGTCTCGGAAAGGTGCGGGTATTGTCCGTCCCGCATTTTCGTCGATTCCAACTATGAAATTGCGGGCGGGTACGGTCCCTAGCCGGTCAATTAAGAGAGAAATCCGGGAATACCCCGGGAGTCGAAATATGCACGCGTTCGCCATCAAGGCAAGTGGTGGAAGGACCACAAAGAAAAGCGCGAGACGTCGCGATGAATGTATCCATGAGATTCGAGCCTGCAGCACCCAACTATTCCCGGTATTCGTGGGCGCATATGAGGAGACAACGACAGGCCGTCCTATACACGATGACAAAAGGCGAAATATGGGTTGGATCATCCAAATGTTCTGGCTGCCTCGACATACTCGCTCCCCCCACACCCTCCCCTCCTCACCATTCCTTCTGCCCGTAATCTCCGCTCGTGCCTTCGTAATAAATATAAAAGTACCCCAGCGGGATAGCTGATAGTAACGCGACTGTTGCCTCGTCAGGAAAGACCCGACGATGGGCGGGGGGAGGGAGGGGGGTTGGACAGGGTGCCGGTATATTATTTGGCGGGCCTCCAGCCGGCCGCGAGGCTCACTTCGTACTTTTCATCTTAGGCATAGTTTTTCTTTTTTCCTCTCTCTCTCTCTCTCTCTCTCTCTCTTTTTTTATACATTGAACAAAAGGGATACGGTGCTCTCTTCAGGTGAACCGACGGGTATCGATGACGGGTGCCGTGCCGTACCGTTTCTGTTCTGTTCTCTTGATTTTACATTTTTTCCGCGTACGTTGATTTGACATTTTCGTCCGTGCATTGTGGACCGAACGGCTGAAAAGCCTGAATGCCCCGGGAATAAAGGGCTCGGCGAACGCTGCCCGAGGAAAAGGATGCAGCCACGATTCCCTGATACCGACAGCCGTTGCTCCATATGCCCCCCGAACATGCAAGACGTCCCGAATTCCCGTCCGACTTTACCAAAGTCCCTGCTCTCCGTTCAGGATCCCTTTGCAAACTTAAACCTGTGTATTCTAATTTATATTCAATTGATAATAAAACTCTAGTGCATTCAATTTTCCTAACGGAATTCAAATTGTTATTTAATACCTTGACTGCCACGTCAGCTGTGTATGGGTGATACTTGGATGGAAATATTCCTGGTAGATATTTGAAATATTGTAGAAACAGAATATAAGGTTTATCAAAAATAAAATTGCAAAAAGTGTTAAAGTCAACGACTTATAAATATGTGGTACGTGCGTGAGAAAATGATAGGTTTTCAGCAACTGGAGTACTTTTAATTAACATCCCAAGTACTTATCGAGAAACCTGTATTTCAAAGTCTATCATTTCTAACGCAACAACCTCCAACAACTCGGCTGTAATTTGTTACATTATTTAGAATATACGGCTCGGTTAGAGATAATCGCATAAAACAAGTGCGTGATAGCAGTGTACAGACACGAAATGCACCGTATGACTAGGATCGGCGAACGCTTAGAGAGCGCATAGCCCGGCCGCGTGGGAACTGGAGCACTCTGCATACGGGGAACGCTTCGGTGCGCCACGGCTCCGCGTCTAAAGACGACGAAGACAACGACGAAGAGAGGAGAGGACCTGGACGATGCGGTGCAGCACGAGGCACCAGATCCTCTCTATAAATCACAGCGCGGCGCAGTTTCTCTCCGTGCAGGAGGTGGAACAATATCCTTTCCTAAGGTCTTTACCTACCGTGCGCCTACCGTGCTCACCCGGTGCCACCGCCACAATACCATCCACCGAGGATTCGCGATGCTCGAGCAGAGTCTGATTAAGTACAAATAGAAAGAACGAAGTGGAACGCTTCGTAGACTACGCGTTGCGTCTTGATTTCAATCGCGACAACAATCAGCTTCCGTTTTTGGTGCTGTTCGGATTTTTCAGGGTAATCGAAATTATTTATCGAGTAAGACAACAGAATAATATCTTCAGTTTTGAAATCGAATATTTTTCATAGTTCTTCCCTAATAACGAGTACGTATAAATAAAACGAGCGAACGTGTGCCTGGTTGAAACAAAACGCGTTGGTGATTTATGACACTCGATCGTGGTATCGTTAAAGAGTCGGTCTCTTCAAAGCAGCTGCCGTTCGGTACTTTCATCGAAGCGATACCTGTGTTTTCAGAGAACTATCAAACAGGTATCGTTACACTGACGTAAGTATCGACGATCAAAATCAAAATACGCGGACCGGTATCGTCCCCCAACACCGTTGGCGAACGAGTCGCATCCGATACGGGGCGTTTATCGCGGACGCGGGGTTGCACACCATTGCAACAGACAGTTCCACACACATAGTGTCGTGGCAGTGTCTGCTGCCGGTTTCGTAGTTGCCCCGATACGTTCAGCCGGTCGTTCGCTCTCCTCCCACCCCCCGAGGGGCCCGGGATATTTTTTCGCACGGCTCGCCGCCTCGAGCAGCATTATTAATGACCGCGGAAACCGCGTCAAAGATCTCACGAGCGTGCGCGAGCGTGATCCGTCCGCGTGTACGATACGCGTTTTTAAAGCACCACGACGCCGCCGCCGCAGCCGCGGCCGCGTGATGAATGGTGGCTAACCAGAGTCGGAATGTTCTTGTCCCAGCGCGAGAATCGGCCAGAACCCGAGGATGAAGCAGCTAGACGCATCGTGATTTAACGCGGCTGCCGCGTATGACGTGCCATTGTGATTTAGGTGTTTAGATATTAACGGTTCCGCCGTCCGATACGCGGACGCTTTCCCAGAAGCTGGGGGATTCCGTGTTTTCCTTTTTCAGCGACACGATGTACCTAATACGACGAGGAAAGTGCGCATCGTAAGCAGTGTCGTTTGCGGTCAATTCGAACGTATCGGGTGTGATGAAACTCCTCTTCAAAATTAATTACTTTAACTTTACTTTTTTTCTCGCCTATCAGAGACTTATGCACTTATACTCAAAAATAAACCCTATGAAATAAAATCATAAAAATTTCAATTTTTAATTAATACTTTTTAATGAATTTAAAAGATTACAAACATGGACCTTCGATTATAATATAAAAGTAAATAGCGAAGTTCCAAAAGCATAGAATTCCCAAGCTGATATAAAGGCTTGTAGAATTTGGAACAGCAAAAGGAATTACTGTTTCGATTTCTTCAAGGATTCAACTTCGGCTCGCAATTCGGTGACCTTGTTGGTCAATTCGCGTACTTGTTCGTTCAATCCAGCCACGGAGTAGGGCAACGTGTCGGAGGATCCCACTTTGCGATCGACGCATTTGTTCAAAATTTCGTCGTCCGTCTCCGCACCAGGTTCGTGAGCCATGCACTCCTCGATCAGTAAATCGCTGATACTCCAATCCTTGATGAAACGGATGTGGTTGCTGCCCAGGTACCAAGTCATCGACGATCGGCACCGATAGGACCAAGGATTGCCGGCGATTAGAATTCTTCGCAGTTTCTTCATCTTTTTCAGCAATTCTGGTGACAGACACTGGTTCAAATCGTTGTACGCGATATCCCAGACCTGCAGTTCTTTCAGAAGATCGTAAATCGCTGGATCTATATCGGTGATTTGATTACGCCATAAGATCAGCTGCTTCAGATTCGACAAATCCTTGACCCAGGAGGCGTCCATCTTGCGAATCTTGTTGTTAACCAAGCCAAGGATTTGTAACTTGGGCAGACCTCTGAATGCATTGGGCTCGATTTCCTCCACGCCGCTGCCGGTTATATTCAGTTCTACCAACGAATCGGAGAATTTTGAAAAGGCGTCCGCGTTTATTTTACTGATGTTCGAATTGACGATGTTGATACCCGCGGCTCCTGGTGGAATCTGTAACTGCGTGTTCGATATCTCTCTTTGAGACAATATAATACAAATAAAAAATGAACGATACAATATTTAAGAATGATCAAAAGTTACGTTTAAGTCCCTTAGCCCTTCGCATTGGTACCAATCATCGCGTCCATTCAGTCCTGGGCGACAATCAGCGAAACAGACAGCCAGACACGTAGTGAAAATCACTACTTCGAGGAAGCCCCTCATCTTGCGCGAAATTTTAGCGACAACTATCTTCACACGGCTGGAGATTCGCCTTTTATACCGATTCGAATCGGCTGCCACGGGGATTTTATCGTCACGGTCATCGTCAAGGAAAATATTAAACCGGGGAAGTACGAGTCGAGGATAAGGACGGATGAGACACAACCCAATATAGAGAGTGTTCCAAAAAAAAAGATTCAAGACTTTCAGAACTGATCCAAAAATCATAAAATTATTCTTGGCTAATTAAGTCTTTCCATAATCAAAATTGTAATACGAAAAAGAAACTTGTCTCAATTAAATTCCAAATAAATTGTAATATATTTACTGATTAAAAATCCTCGATTTTCGTTCTTTAACACCTGGTAGATATGCAAATGAGGTTGACGATTTATTGTTAAAGGTGAACAATGCAATAACAAAACGGCTGCCCACGTATTCAAGATTTCAACTGTGACTCGCCTTACAAAAGAAATTTTCCCGACAAATAACCCGGCTCATTGTCAAAGACGTCGATTATTGGGGCCACGCACGCGATTCCTTGGACAAGCTCCACCGGCTCCAACGAAACGAGACTCTGATTGAATAATTAGGATTCCACGTTCGTCCCTCCTGGCCGCTCGTGTCACCGATGTTAATGTCGTGTAAGAGGCCAGGGAAACCGGTTTCATTGCACTCCAGACGCAAAATCGATCGCAATGCCTGCAATTTGACGCCCATCGCCTTAAGTCGGCCGGAAACCACGCGCAGAGGAGAGGAGTATTAAAATGTTTCGGATAATAACTGTATGATTTTACGTTTAACGATGATCGAGTGGCCGTTATTCACCACGGTGATAATCGACCGGTCGATTAACTTTTTTACCTCAATGTTAACCCTTTAAGGAATTAAGCGTTTTGAAACGCTTAATCGCACGTCTGAAGAATACTTTCTAAATCCAAACTTAATTGGACGATACTTTTTACCTGAATAAAAAACGACAGAATTTCGATATCTGAAGAAGCTTCAGTAGCATGGATGAAACACCGAGGCTGAATAATTCAATGGTAATTACGAAATTTCGAAGTATAATTGCCGAAAGAATTCGACAGGGTGTTCGACACCTACCGAATTCCCATCGCCTCCCCTCTAAAATATCGAATGATACCGTTCCGTGATAGGGGGGCTACGTGTTTCACAGGCATTAAGCCCGATGCAAAGTGTGCACGGCACATAATAATAAAGCGCGTTGCTCTTCGATCGCGCTGTAATCACCCGAATAAAGCCACCTGACGATGCTACGGCCCCGGTTGCATTTGTCACTCTCGTGCGAGCGAATAAAGTGTTTGCATACTCTTATAAAACGATGGAGCACCGTGATAACAGGCCCGGCCACGATAAAGCCGCGACGTATCTGGCATGCACATCGCGATAACGGCGAACCGGGCCACAAAGCGATTCGAAACGGAGTAAAAGTGCGTTAACCATACGTTACCGTAACGCTCGGACCTTTCTGGATAACAGCGAAAGCAAACGCGAATTCAACGTTACGAAACTTTATGCGGGAGGTTAAACAGAGCTTTCCAGAATTTCTACCTTTTCCTTTTCGCCAGTATTTCATGTTTCCAAGAGTCAAACTTGTACTTATTCGTCGCAACGTTATTCTCTGGATTTCTTGGTCTTTCGATGCTCCAATTTTTTATTTAAAAATACACGAAGAAAAATCGATACCGACCCTTTGCGGTCCGGCATTTTTTGATACGATCGAGTTTAAATCTGAAAGCCTTATTTATTAAAATATGAATTTTATGTCATGAAAGGGCGCTAATGGGGTGTAAGGGGTTGAAAGTTAAAAACGCAGACCGGTGTAAATTGGTCGTAGGGCTTTGCGCCCCCTCCGTATATCAGAATAACCATTGACCCTGTATAAGTCGCCTTATCAAAACGAACTTTGCGTTTGCACGTAATTACTCCATCTACGAACAAACGTGTTCGCCGTTTTACATTTTATCGGTCACACCGACGACCACCTGGCAGGCCTGTCTCTCCTCCCCCCCTGGTGCCATTTCCGTTGCTCGCCGTCGCGAAGAAAATTCCTCGTCGTGTATTTAAGTTTTTAACATATGTATGTACATTTGAAACACGCTGTACACGCACGGAAGAGAATACGAGAGGTCTGCATATATGCATAAGCGGGGATGCACGTGGTGCCGCGGCAAATCGTAATGCTGTAATAATGGATGCACTAGCAGCAACAGTTGTCCAGCAGCACGAGGGGACGAGGATATGGAGATCGGAAGGAACACGAGACAGACGGAGAAAGCAGGAACTGAATAAGCAGAAGAGGAGTCTGCTCGTGCGTGTTTCGCGCGTTCGAAACGACCGCACCGCCGTCTAAATGTTTACGCTTCCTTTAAGAACGGATGCTGCCTCCTTCGATGTCATCCCTGACAACTTATTCTTCCGATTCCGTTACCATACTTGTCACTTTGGACAATAGTCGCTAATTTTCAATTTTATCATTAATGAAACCATGCCAGCTATGCGTATATTTTGGATCATTTGAAATTTTACAGAAGCTTGCGTTTCCTCGATAAAAGTTCTATAAAAAAATTTGGAATTTCCTCTAAAATTTAAATTTCTAAAAGCGCAATATTTCTACTTTGACCTATTAAAACTGGAGCTTCGTATGACACAACCTAATGAAAACAGTTTAATGATGACGGTCTATTATTAAAATTGCTTGCTCGATAAACGTTCAGAAAAAAGACGTTATTCATAGGAATTCCCTGCTGATAACGGCGTAGCAAACAACCACTTCTTCAGAAATCGCGATGCAATTGCATCAGCTGCGAGATTGTCTTAAAAATATAAAACGAAATTAAAAACGGTGTTACGTATAAACGGTCTCGTATTTTCCTAAGATACCGTGCAGATATGTTTGTATCGTTACACGGGCGGGTATCGTGGTTTTAACGGGGGGAAAATAGGTAGCCCAGTGCGCCGGGTTCATAAAATGATAAGAGTTATAAATCAAATTACGAATTCGATTGTGAAACGTGTCGCGTGGCTAAAGTAAATACATTAGTCGGTTTCGTGATCCGGGAAAACTTGCGTCCCGGGCTTGACGGTATTAAAGAATCCATTAAGAGGTACGAAAAAGCCGCTGTTTATCGAGCACATCTAATACAAAACCGAATAAACGCTTATACTTGAAATTTACGATCGAAAATTCGATGTTCCCCGTTTCTTGCGGCTCGTTCGCGTGAGGTAACGGAATAACATTAACGCGGCATGCGACTGCGGGATAAATGTTTGACCGATAACGACTTCTTTTTTACCTTCGACTCGCATCTTTAATGTTTGCACGGAAGGCGAGGAGACGGACAAATTGTCTGGTAATTCGTGGAAGATAAACAGATGGCTATCACGTTGATTCTCGTAACGTTATCTCCGATAATTATACTCTATAGCCTCGTTAACCTTTTTGTTGAAACTTCTTTGCGGATAATTTACGATATCGTTAATAAAGTTCGAGACATCGAACCTTGCGATATTTGTATTTATCATTGGAACGAGGATAGGGGCGAAAAATTGATTCGAGCCCGCAACTCATGCGCCGGGGAAGGAGGAACGGCTGTATTTCAATCCAACGTCTCAGCATGAATGAACAGTTACCTAAGGATATATGGATGCAATAAACCGCCCTACGTTGCGGCAAAGTGTGAATCGGCTTTTAAACTGATACCCACCAGAATACAGGGCGAACAACGGCGTTGTACTGCATCGTAAACGAGTCTCGACGAGAGGCATTAAACTGTAAGCATTCGCGACGTGCACGTGTGTATCGTTTCGTTTCAAAATTGGGTCGAATTCCAATCGACTTCTCCTTTTTCGTTATCGATAGCAATCTTTCTAATCCTACGGTGGATTAACATCTCGACTGCCACGTCACCCATATATGGGTGACACTTGAATTTCCATTAGAATTTTTTTATTTATTTGGCCGAAAATGTTCCCACTAGATATTAGAAATGATAAATATTAGAAACTACAAAATATTGGGGAAATAGAATATAAAATTTGTTAAAAATAAAATTACGCAATAAATAAATAAATTGCATAAACGCAATTTATTTCAATTTGTAATTTTGGGACAGGTAAAGAAAAGAACCAAAAATGGGTTTCACTTTGTGCTGACGTCTTAGGGACTTTCTCGATGGTCGTATGACAAGGGCCAGGATAACGATGGATTTTAACGTTGAGAATACTCGTTGTGGTGAAGATAAAACATGGATAAGAGTGGCGTAACGACGGTGAACTAACGTCGTAAGTCCTGTCTTTACGAGGTACCTAGATGGCTTGCAAATTATCAGGAGCAGTTCTAAATAGCGATGAGATAAAGTCGACTCCTCTGTTCATACAATTCGGTAAAGGAAAATGTCCACAGGAAGATTACGAGGTTTGCGTTATTAGAAAACTTTGAACATTTTCTGATTTCATTGTTGTGACGTGGCAGAAGATTTACGACCTCTGGATTTCTCTCTATCCAATAGTCCCATTAAAAAATGGTGAAAGGTGCAAGTTAATTTTCCTTGAAGTGCACTAATTCATTTTTCCTCCATTGTTTACTTTTATTTCCATTCTGTTTTCAATTTAAAGGTAGATATACACTCAACATCGTTGAGGCTGCGATTGTCTGACTATCGGCCACCATCTACTTGCTACTCATCTGCGTCTGACTATCGATCGCTATCTACCTATCTCGTTCGAACGATCCAGGGCTTCTTGTCTTTAAGATATCCGAGATACAATTCTACGAACTAGAACTCGAGAAAAATTGAAAAGTGACTGGTAGCAAGGTGTCAAAGGGTGTCCACCTTTTTTCCCCGAGGAATCGAGGCGGAGGGTAATTACGCCGGGTGTTAATTAGTTAGCTGATGTATGAGTTCAGCATATGGGAAAAGGAGGCCTAAAGTGTTGATCATTAACAGCTCGTACACGTTGCCTCGCGTTATATCTGCTTGCATCTGTGTGTAACACAAGCCGGGTACAGATTATCTTTCACCTTTTTTTTTTCTGCCCGCGATGAAAAATGTCGAGGTGCGAAAATTCATTAAGGATAACACCTCTGGTACGAAAACACATGAATCATAGACAAATGATAAATATACGGGCGCTCGGGAGGATAATTCCGTTGAATGATCCGAGGTGGCGCGAAAAAGGGGGCTATAATGATTCTACCTGTATTTTTATTGGATTTACTCGAAACGCGTTCGAAATTGAAAAGAAAAAATCTGAATATTAAGCGATTTTGCACGAGATAAAATCATTTTGATAAACGACCGGGTAATTATTTAGAATGGTACGTTGTTAAGAAATTCTAAATGGTTTCTCGCAACGCCTTTTACACATTAATATTATTCTTTGAAGGTATAACATTGAAAAATAAAGTATTATACGCAACGTTACTCTACGAATACATTATCATATTTTTGTTGTTATCTCCACTAATGTTTGTGGTGTTGAAGTGTGAACAACACTTCTAAAGATCATTTTTTTAAATTAAGTATTATAACTTATTTATAAACTCAGGATCTAGAAATTATCAATATTAAAGTTAAAGTAATCATATAATTGGCTACTAATTTAGAAAATGTATGAAAAAATGGGTATACCATTATATATGAAATTTACTAACGCCTATAATTCCAAATACAAAATCGGCTAATATTCCGTCCAAAGGATATTAATTACTAAAATCGTTTGAAAAACGACGAGAACTTTTTGCGCATCCCCCGACACGACACGTACAAGTATCTTTGCCCATCCTCGTGCGCTTTCTCTCCCTCGTTTCGCTACGTTTCAGCGTTGCTCGGCGTTACCTCGATCCTCGTGGAATCACAGCACGCCACGAGTGCTGTAAACAACTTGGCTGCCCTCGGAAACATCCCCATAAAGTACGTTTTATCTATCGTAAATCGATGCCGCGGCGTATTTTACCGGCTCGCTGTTATACAATGCAGCTCAATTAATGCCAAACTGTTGGCCTGATTTATTTCTTAACTCAGACACGCCGCCGCCGTAGCCGTAGCCGCGAACCGCGGCCGCGGCCGCATCGCGATAATCGTCGATCCGTATACGGCTAACGTGGCGTTCGGCCGGTAAGTGCGTGGCTATGCTATACCGGTGAATCACCGGTATGCAGTGTGCAGATTAAACTGCCGGTTTCTGCCACATTAAAATACACCTCTTGCCAGGACCCCCTCGGTCCTCCCCCCCCCCCCCCTATCCCGTAGTCCCGTGAACGCTCGTTGCTTTTACACACGGAAGATTCGCCGCGAAGATATCTTTCGCTCTGATGCGAATAATAGTCGATTGTAGTGTCCACCCCGGGAAGAGGGGGGACGGAGGGAGAGAACGAACGGAACTACCACGGAGCACTGCTGCCCCTTGCTGTTTTGTTTGCTAAAACTTGTCACTGTGACCGATGTACCGAACGGTTTTAGTGCATAAGTCTCGGCGTTTATTGTTTGCTAAACGTTTCAACGCGGCCAATGTAAACGTTCCCGCTTCTGGCCGACTGCGATGGATACAGTGGCCTAAACGTCCCCAGGGAAGATGACGATACCGGGGAACGAAAACCCACCGCCAAATACTCGAGAATTGCTACACGTTAAATCTAGGTTAGGTCTAATCTAAGTTGCCTAATTTGTATCATCAGTTGGTAGATAGAGTTTAATGTAACTAAATTTCCGGATATCAACGTTCAATCATCAGACTAGCATTGCATTTGACGTTCGCTTTTGTCTGTTAACAAACACGCCCCCGTCACGAGATCCTTCTTGCTAGTCCAGGAAATTCACGACGGTTAAGCAACTCGTATTCTCGTTTTAATCGGAAACAAGTTTTGTTCGCGCATAATTATTCGCCTGCTGCCGCTTCAATTAACTTAATTAAATTACGCCTGACGCAGGACATTTTTCTGTGTCGCGACGCGCTTCGTTCTTAATAATTAAATTCTTGGTCTTCATGAAACGGCGTTCATATTTCGCGTTTCATCGCATGCTACACACACCTTGCAGAAATTAACTCGTCACCTTAAGGAACTGCTTTGATATTGACGTTATAAAATAAACTTCCGGTCAATGGGATCTGATATTACTGTCTTTCTAACTGATACAAAAGCCAGCAGTCTTGTTCAATTCTAAGTCTAAATATTCAAATTTTAAGAGCAGACTACTAAATTTAGTTTCAAATGAATCAAAATTTATTTTACAGGTTAACAAATCTAAATTTATTTTTTCATTTTATCAATTTTTCGTCGAATATTTTATTGGAGCCTTTATATTGCCAATGAGGCAATTGCTCAAGGTATTAAACGATAATGACGAAAGAGTGTGGCAATGAACACGTCCACGAAATATGAACCTTCAAATTGCAGTGGTTCCAACGAAGAATTGTCCTGCTTACAATCGATTCACAGAATAAAGGAACAATGATGGACAATGGACAAACGGTACATCAAAAGTGAATTCTTTTAATGACTGATACGATGGCACAATATTGAGTTCATTATATTATTTGTACGTCGAAATGGCATTGTTTCAATTATCCTGTAGTCGACAATTTGTATAGAGCACACGCGACAGGTAAGACGAGAATACGAAAGCCTTTGAATTCTTAGAAAGCAGAGTAGGTCGAAGATAACAGGTACGAACTTTAAATTAGTTGCATTTAACGTGAGATTTTAATTGCACGAAAATTCAACGTAACAACTTTAATTGTTGGTTGCTTTAATAAATATTGTAACGATAGTGCAGGATTTCTAGTTTATCTAATAATTAAGGAATACGATACAGTAAATAATAGATGGCAATGGTGGTTGTATTTTGTGCTGCATATTTAATTTGGTTAAGTAATTAAGAAATTAAAATAGTAGGATAATTCTAAATACCTAACTGACATTTGTAACAGTATTAACAATCCAAAGCACTCTAATTTGATGAAACTTGATTCATTTTATTAACAGTAATATTCCTCGTGTGCAAAGGGTTAATTAAATTTGGAATTGGTACCTAAGCCTAATACTCAAACTTATATACAACTTTCAAGAGATTCGCCGAAAACAGATCGAACATTCAGAAAGTAGAATGTAACCTTTCGCTGCAGCTGTAACGACATGTAATCACCCTAACTGCATCGAAGCATTTCCACCGTTTCCACAGGCGGTGTCAGTCACAGATGCAGTTGCGATGCGACGTCTTTCACGGTGAACGCATAGACGCTCCTTTCACGTGATAATAACTCACTAGCGGCAGCGTTACCTATCTACCTAACAATCTGCTGCCCCGTCAGAAATTAATTTAATTCAACTGCAGAACAATGTCGTAATAACCAAATCTGAATCACGATATCGAGAATTTCATCGTCAACGTTTTTCAGTACCCACGTTCGTACAGCAAACAAAAGAAAAATATTGAATCGTATTGTTACTATGGTAAGAATGAGAACAAATAGTAGAACATACAGTAAATGAAAGCAAATATTGAAAAGAAAATATTTTGTTCTAATCAGAAACAGATCGTACGATTATCCTGGAAGAACGAGAGCAGCTGAGGCAAGAGCGATCAAATCAATTCGTATCACCGTCGCAATAAATACTTAACACGTTAGTGGCATTGTATCAAGTCTCGATACGATTGCCGTTTAATCTCGATCAGAAATCTCTCCCACCCTCGCGAGCCTTCGTGTTCTCTAAAAACACTCTTCCCCGGTGATCAGGCGAGGCGAACTGCGTGGGAAATTGTGGCCGGCTGGTAATTTCTCTGTCCTGATTCTGCCGACGGTACGAATTATCTACAGCATCCCGGTTTCAGATACGAAGTCTCCTCAAACGAATAGTACAGACCTATCCTGGATGATTCTACGTGAAAGAATATTTCGACTTCACGCCTCAAACTCGAAGGCAACGTAAATGAATTGAAATTAAATAAGTGAAAGAAACTTGTAGGATAAGACCATGTTAGTTTGAAGCTTACAGATTTACCCCTTAACCTATGATTTATCCAAAGGGTGCGTCAGTTAAACTTAAAAATTCGAAGAGGAGAGGTCACTTCTGAACTGTAGGGTGCGTGACGAGTGTGACTCGATATTGTAGGGCAAGGGGTCAATCCCAAAAGTATTGCATAAATTTTGTATCGATGTTTTTAGTACAAAATGTTGGGAATCGATAATATTTTCGCAATAAGTAATGAAAATTTCAGCGAAAACAGTAGCATCGACAAGGATAATGCATTCAAAACGTCCACGGATAGTTTATACACTGTCTTTGACGTTTTTTGGCTGGTTCTATCTCAGCCACTTTTTTGAGAAAACTTGCCCTGGATGGAAGGTCACGATCTCGACCGACCAGGGGATTGGTATCCCGCTGTTGTTGCACGCTCGAGAAGGTGTCTCGTATCTACGTCCATCGCTAAACAGCCCGAGCGTGAAATCAGACCAGTGATCTCCGTCTCTCTTCTTCGTTACCCTTTCTCTGCCATTTCTCTTTCGACTTGCCTTCTTTCTCTCTCTCTCTCCCCTCCCCTTTACGCTCCCTCGTCTCCCTCTTTAATTTTCACTGGAAACCCAGAACGACTGGCATTATCCGTACGAAGGAGGATTCTAAACGTGATCCTGGTCGAAAATCGTATTTCAGGGGCCAAATCTTCTGGCCATTCTGTACATTCAAATGGCTGGAATTTCGGGGGGGACACTGAATTCCAAGCTAAATTTACTTTCACGAGAAAATGCGTTCGTCTGAGAAAATTTGACTTATAATTGCGTGATCCTCTTCATCGGGAAATTAGAGGTTTTCTATGCATTAACGAGTGTAGTCGGGTTTCGTGCAACAGGAACTAGACATTAACCTTGCTTGGTAAATGTATAACCTAATAATAGGATCAATGGATCTCCTAGCACCACAAGCATTAACCCTTTGCACTCCTATGTCGAGTTTGACTCGACATCAGTTTTTATTTCAGTCCCACTTAACACTTTTTCAAGTCCAAACCAATTTTCATCAAAAGTCCATCAACCTGATCCAATAAATTTTCCTGGAAAAGTCGGGCACACAAGGGACACCCAAGTAGCCATAGATCCAGAAATCAACGGAGAATGCGGCTGCAAAAGGTAGGGCGTTGCCTGCTGGTTTCACGACGTTTCACCTTAAGGCAGGATTTATAAAAAAGTATCGCATCTCCTCGGAGCTGAGCCGTATGACGAGCAGCGTCACGTTTGCGGCAAACGACGCACATGGCGCAGCTGGAGTCTCTGCATAGAGACTCTACGTGCCTTCTATCGTGGCATATGCGTTGCACCGTATCCTCGTCCCTTACCTTGCCCCCACCTCCCTCCCCCCTCCTCGCATCCCCCTGTCGTAAAGCCACGTAATACTCTTCGGATCCTCGGGAACTGCCGAACAGGCAAATGGGACACGTTCGTGGACGCGTAGCCCGCAATTGTCGCGGTTGCAGCGGGCATCCAACTGCGCTCGCACACTTGCCGGCATATGCCCGTCACGTACACGGGTCTGTGCACGTTTTCTGCGTGTATAGGTGAACGTGTCGATGTTGGCCACGTAAAGCAGAAAGTATTTCCGCGGTGAGGCACGCTCCGTGAAGATCTCGAAGAACCATCCTGAGGTAGGCCATCCGTCGATACGCCTTTCGAAGGATTCGAACGTTATCTTCGAGTGTCAGTGAAAATATCTTGTAAGAACAATTATCGAAGATACGATATAATTTGTTGTTTAAAATCGTTAGTGAAACGTTGTTCAATAGATTGTTTTAATTACTCGATGCAACGTGTTAATCACCCGATTCGTAACTCTGGTAACATCTGTTTTTCCGTGTAACGAGCGGTTGTATCGAAAGGTGATCTTCATTTACAGAGAAACCGACGTCTCCCGAAGATCCAATCAGGCTTTCGTCACCGTTAACTCCTAAACCGCGTCTCTTCAGCAGTCGACCGGTATCAGAGTATCAACTACCTGCACCGTTCCTCTGTATACATACGTATATCCATACAGAAAGCGTACTAGATGCGAAACAGGGAATGTTTACGAGGTAAAAGGGGGGAAAGGTACCTCTTGCTCCCGCTGCGTGGTTCTCGGTCCAACGACAGGGAGGAACGAGAGTAAGGCAGGGTAGATAACCCTGCATCCTAGTGCTAAGATAACCCGACTTGACCCGCGGGTCCTCCTTGCTGAATAATTACGGGGAAGCCTCCTATTCCCATCCTCTTCCATCCTAACTACCTTAACCTTTCTGTTTCATCTCTGTCTCTGTCTGGTTCATCGACGTCCTTCTAACCCTGTCTCTCTCTCTTTCTCTCTGTTACTCTCTCACATTTCGTCCTCACGTTCTCTGTTCCTCTTATTGGTGCATAGAAGCAGCGGGAGACCTGAACCTGGTGGCTCTTAGCGATGGTATCGACCTGCGGAGAGTCTTTGCCTCCCTCCTGGCCCTCCTCTTTCCAAACCGTCGACCCTCTTGCCCACCTCTTCGCCACTTGCCTTCTCCCCTTCCCCTCTCCTTTCGTTCTGATGCCATCCTAGCCCTCCTTTACAACCTCGCCCGTCCCCCCTGGGCATTCTAACGCCCGGTACAGCAAGGGTTGCTCCGTGACTGCTCCTTAGGGCCACAGGATCGAAGACGAAGGGAACATAGAAGGATCGGGCGTACTGTTAACGTTACAGAGCGAGCCCGTTTGCGCGCCGAGTGGGAGACGATGAAGAGAACGGACCAGGCCTGGCCCAACGTGGCCTCAGCTAGGCCCGACCCAAGTCACGAACACGCACGGATGAGGATAGATCGTGTGCCTCGGCTCCGTCTTGCCTTTACCTCCGCCTCCAGGGGCGGTTGCTTCTCTGCAGTTCTCGACCTTTTCTACGAGGATGTAGATTACCGTTTACGTAGCCTTTTGTTGCACGCTCCTCTGCCGTTTCCTTATCTGCTGATTATGGGAATGATTCGTTGCCCGATGTGTACTACGAAAATGCCTTCGCCGCGCTCGAGTATCACTTAACGGATGCAAGCGTGCTGGCAAACAGTGCTTCATCGATATGTACATTATGCCGTGGCTTCCACGTCGAACGGAATTAGTATAATCGCGAAAAGATTTCGCTGAGAAATTGTGGAACGAACTGAATTTCACCGTTTCCGTATAAATAGACAATTAATTATTTTCCAGCATTTTGAATCAATTTTTCAAAAAATCTATCTTCCTAAGAATTGGAGGACCTATATAAGGAACATTTAATGTAAGTTGTGCTGAATTTGATGCTGAATCCGTATTTTCGATCCCCCCTCTCTGGTCGCAACTCCCCTGGCAACATAATAAACTCAAGCTTCGAAACTTCTCGTGTCCAGTGCATTAACAATACCAGAAATTTGAATTTACAATCGTGAAAAGCGTAATGGCAAATGTGGTGATAGCGAAACAAGAAACTTGTACGCGTATGGTGTTCTATGCACGCGTAATTCGAGCAATTAATGAATGAAGATGTTTTACGCCTCGCGGTAGTGCTAGATATGAATCAATTGACGAATTTACAAAGTAAATTGTAATTCCTTATCGAATTATATAATGATACGAATGTAATCGGTAGATGAATATATCATTATTTCATGACAGATGTAACAGGCGTAATTACCATCCATTATGTTACAACGAGTATGCTTTATGTAACAGGCAGTGTTATGTTTTCTTTGCTATATTGACAGACATAATTAACAGAACTAAATTCTCGTACATATTTCGTCTAATTAATGAAGAAGCATGAGAGAATGGAGTCAAAAGTAATTAGCCAATTAGTATCTTCTTACAGAGAATGTCAAACGTATACTCGTGTCTTCGTCTATGAAACAAACTTACTATGCCATTAATACATTAAATGGAATAAAAACGTATTTGCCTTGCAATAAATAGGACGACATTTAAAGAAATCATAATACCTATTTAAAGATAATAGAAATGTATTTAATTCGCAATTGCTAGTAGTTTAATGAAAGTTTCTTTGACAAATAATGCATTTGCATGTGCAACAAACACTATGTCTTGCAATGCAATAAACGAAACCAAGTGAACAAAATTTATTGCAAAATACAAAAACTAGCCAGAAGAATTTTCACCGATTTTATAACGGTGTAAATATTAAATAGAACAAGAGAATACTTTCTAACCCTTTACGAGTGAATATTATTTATTCAAAGTAAAATAAATAATTCTTTGTGTCAAGAACAGGATACAATATTTATCAAACGTGTTCATGAATTTATAAGTTATTACGACGACTTTGGTCGTATCGGATCGGAACACGAAAGATTGCGTTGAAAATGCGTCAGAATGTAAGCGAACGATCGCATCGATCCGTTTTGTATCATATTCCAAAGGGACGGTTAAAATCATCATAAACGGCGAGGGTTTGAACGTTCCGGAAGTGGCCACTGTATCGTTTCCGTGTAAACACAGAAACCAGCCAACCGCCCGTCACCGTTCCGCCGCGTTATTACTAAACTTCTAGCTTTGAATATTCACGAGGCATTACGGTACCAACAGAAAGAAAGAAGGAAAGAGAAGGGACAAGAAAGAAAGAAAAAAAAAAGGTAGAGGAAGAAGAAGAAAACGAACCCTATGTAATTAAGCATTAATGGAGAGTCCTGTTAGATCCCGAAAGGAGCTTTACAACGAAGCGTCAAAGTGCAAACATTAAATATGCCACGGACGATTTTTAAGGATGCGTTACGGGTCCTGGGCTTACACCGTTAATGGAAGGATAAGAGGGATAGCGAGAGGGTGGTAACGGGGGTGGATTTGAAGGATGCGAGAGGACACGAGTATGAAAAGGGTGAAAGGGTCAAGGACCGGAAGTTCACGAATAGTGCTGATGCGCACGCCAGAGCGAGAGGATAGGAAGCGGAGGAACAAGGAGCCACAAGGGTGAAGAGCGGTTTAACGCGTTTCCGCGGTAGAGCGGTTTAACGCGCACATGCCACGCTTTCGTGTGTACTAACACGACGACTGAAGCTTCTATGTGCGTGTGTGTGTGTGCTAATGCACACGTATGGCGATGCACATACCGGCAACCACGTGTGTTTCGGCGAAGATGAGCTTCTTAAACACTGTTCTAACAATTGTGAATTAGATACGTTTCTGTTGTCTTTAATTACTATGTACGCCTGTTTATTGCATCCCTTGGCGTTATTGTAACAGCGTGAAGTATTTTCGTAGCGGTAACAGAGCCGTTGTTTTGCTTAATGATACAATCGACCCTCCTACAACGCGGTTTACTCCTTTCTGGCTGTATTGGAATTATATCAAACGAAACTTATTAGGGGAACGAGTGACATTCGGGACGTTGGTCTGTCCAAACTTTGAATGATTGTGTAAAGTTTGGATAGATTGGATCAAAGATTGCGTTAAGAATTTAAAAGTTAAAGATTTCATACAATAAAATCTTTTTCGATTTGATATAATAAACAATTGTAAACACAATGTTCCAAAGCAATTTTTATTCCCCAGTTTAATAATAAAATTATACAATAACTAACTTCATGTATCCAGTTTCAAGGAAACGAATAAATTACCAGCTACGAAAGTGTTAACTGCTCGAATATTTTCACAAGAACAATCGCGTGAGCCATTAAAAACCAATTTCACATAATTATCATAACCGAGAATAAAACGATCATAATAAAAGTAATACGACGAAGGAATGTACGAAATTTGCATACTGCTTGGAACATAAACAACCTTGCATGTGTAACAGTACAGTACAATATGTTAACAGTTATAATTCCGCCTAATAAATGTCATTTTACCACAAGATTTACGATAAAGTTATTTCAATCAACTCATGTTTATATTAACTTAATCAGTTATATCAGAGACTGTTTTGAATAACTATCAGCAAATTGCTAGCGAGAATTCAAGCTGTACAATTATTTAATGTCAATGTTTTTTTGCTCGTGTAACGTTGTAACGTAAAATTTTCAAGTACCTAATTTGATAATCGATAATAATCGATCAGGCGTTTGTTTGATCTCCTCTGATACATAAAATTATCAAGAACGTAATTTCCATCTGTAATCTATCTCGAAACGAAGTTCACGGATAATAAAAGCCAAAGGTGAACCGACGTACGAAAAGAAAAGACGAAGGATAATACTTTCGTGATGCCCGGGTCATTGAGACCGAAGGCAAACAGGGATCGGTTCTTGATCGCGATAGATAGGACCTTCGTGAACATTTCCAGCTGGGGTCATCATAACGAGGTCTTGTGTCACGCGCTCGCTATACTACACAAAGGAAAAAGAAGGAAAAAGAGAAGGGAACCGTGAAAAAAGGAAGCAGCAGAAAAGACGAAGGGAAAAGAGAAGAAGGGAGGTAAAAGGAGGTCGAGGAGGACGTACTCATAATGGGATCTCATGAGAGAACCATGGAAGATCAAAATGAGTGGAGCCATTTACGCAAAACGTATACCTACATTTACTTTATGAGCTGCAACAGCCTTATGACTTTGTAACTCAAAGCGGTATCTTGTTAATTTTATTTTCCTCAATTTGAGAGGAAATAATTATTATCAATTAATTTGTTGCCATTAGCTATGCTTAACTATTACTATTTACTAAATTTCAGACCAATAATTTAGAATACCAAAAACACCTCATTAACTTATATTGAATTCAATTACCTTATTCTATAAATTCTCCGTAATTTAATTTTTTGGTACGTACCAATTTATTTTTCAAATGTAAAAATCTTTGCATTCCTAACCCTCTAATCACCATCACTGTTACATCAATCTGTTAAATTAGAAGCAACGAAGATGTAAGAGCGAAACACCTGGAACTACCTTGTGCAGTCAAAGGTGGTCCCAGATGTCGACGATTCTTTCAACGCAAACGAATCAACGCCTTGGTGTCAAGCATCAGTCGGTGCACAGTGTTGCAAGGTATAGGTGCAGGTACGTGTAAACGTTCAGCGAAGCGGATTCGAAGCGAGCGTATGCATATCCGTATGGAAAGGAGTTCCCGTATCTCACCGGTCTGAGCCACTTAATTGACACGCGGCGCGTCCCTAACACGCGGCGACCTCCCATCCGGTGACTGTGATTCTCTTCCCTTTTTTTTTTCTTCTGTTCTTTTTTTTTTCATTCTCCTCTCCGTCCCTCCCTCTCTATCCACCGCCTTCCCTCTCTCGATGTTTTCTCTTTCTTTCGAGCGTTCCTCTGGTGCACGCGGAATCACGAATCTCCATCTGTCGCGGCGGTGCACACCGGCCGCCAATTCCTCGTCGGTCCAATCATGGAAATGGAAATACTTCATACGCGTATAACCCAGCGACGACTGCTACGGCCGACGGCATAATTAACGGCTCGCTGCCGGCAGATATTGCTTTTTTGACTGCAGCGTTACTGCACTTTCAGAAGATTCTTTGAGATGAAAGGTGAAATTAACGAGAAACCGTATTGATGGAGCGAGGGCGGGGAGACGCGACCGGATAGAAACACCGTGTATATATATATATATATATATATATATACGTGACACGGGCAAATTTGATCCGTGAACGCCTCTCGCGCGTAATTGTGTTTATAATTGGCGTGCTAGCTGCGTAACGAGGCGAGCGTTGCGTTCGAGCGTTGTTATCGGAGAGAAATAGGCCGTCGTGTACGCAAAACTGTTTTCGCAACGAGCTGCGGTGTGGATTCAACGCCGGAATGTCTAAACTAAATTTTCGATCATTTAATCTTCTACACCGGGTCAATCGTGGACCAATGTTCTTCAATTTGTTAACAGGAAACCTTCATGCGTTGGAAAGTAGTCTGTCGTTTGAAGATTAAATACAAGGAAACCTCTTTAGATTAGAAATTAATGTATTTGGATAAATACATCCATGACTTTCGATTCCCATCGCGAGTGTATATAAATCATGGCAGAACATATGGTTCTTTTTTGGGAAAGAAAAAGATATCGCAAAGTAAAATTCCTTCGCGAGACTGACTCGCGATTCGTTGAACTATCTGGCTGATTATCGTCGAATCGGCGGGTCTGAGTTAGTTACCGGGCACCATAGACGAGCAACCGAAGAAATTGCATCGCCCGTAAAGGTAAGTTCGTGCCGAGACGAAGCGATTTGCCTTATAAGCGACAGTACGTGAATGCGGCTAAACGTGCCACCTTTTAAGTGCGTCCCGTGCAATACCTTTAAACGGCACTAAAGTCGAGATTCTACACGCAAATTCTGATTAGGTATTCGCGCAAAACTAACAGCGACGCACGTACCCGGATGGACCCTCGGCTTTTCCCATGGCGCTTGTTTATCTTGTCCCGACAACGTTCTCACGACAGGATTTTAAATCGTTCGAAGGATTTGAACTTAACGGCATCCCGGGTACCCCTCACGATTGCGAAATTAAATTCGATTCGTGATCGCCGTTGAGCAACCGAACGGAAATTTGATAGCCGCAGTGAAAATTGGCGTATATGGTCAGACGTGTGTGGTAGATTGGCGAGTGAATTTGCGATCCCCACAGTTTCCTATGAAACATTAAAAAATCCTTCTGTGATAGAACTCGAATAATTTTAAAATCTACTACTTTAAAAATCTATCTAAATTTGTAACGCAAATCACCGGTGACGATCAAAGTCTTAACAAAGTGAGAAAATATTATCTCATATCAACCCAATGAACAAGAAATTACTAATGAAATAAAAAGTTTGAAAAAACAAGAATCAACTGTATCGAATGCAAGCGGATAATTACGGAATCGATACCCAGTTATTTACCTACGACAGCCGTGGAACCATCAGCTTCTCCCCCATGGAGATCAATTTACGTTCGAACGGTCTCATCTCGGTCGTCCAGAAGGATCGGCTGGCAATGACGCGGAAGACGCGAATTTCACGTGGATGTTCCACGGTATCGTCAGAAGGAGATGGATACGTTTTACCTGATCCTTCTCTATCGAAGGATCAACACAGTGAAGGGAAGGTGAAGGGTTATACGAAGAACTGATGGTATATAGGCTTCTTACTTGGCATCGAAGAAAAAGAAGATCACGAAGAAGAAGAAGAAGCAGAAGAAGAAGAAGAAGAAGAAGACGAAAAGACGTAGAGGGCAAGCAGGTAGGTGGGTAGGTAGGCAAGCAGGCGGTCAAACAAGAGAGAACTTAGGAGGAAAGAGGGAAGGAGGTATGGGAGGGAAAACGAAGGAGGGGATAGTTTGCTCTGGATTCCAAGCGTGACCCCGTGCTGACCTGGCGAGAACATCTCCGCGCATCTTTCTTTCGCCCTCGCAAATACACGTACACGTCTCCTCTACGTGTACCAGTTCGCGCACGTTGCGTTCGTCTACGTACACGCATACTCTCTGCTTTTCTTCTCCATTTGCCCTCTGCAATTATATACCCCCTTTCACCCCCTGCGAGCCTTCCTACACCACGGGGCTATCTTATCTCGCACGGTGTACGCAGCCACGGCTACATACATGGTCGCAAGAAATACACGGACGTGAGTTACTCCCTGCAAATATGTGCTTGTTACGCAGCTCGCGGGGAACATCTTCCGGGCTCGATATCACGTTGTGACAGTTATCTTTGATTTACCGTAATTTTCTATCTTGAAGAGATACTACTTTTAGAACGGTATCGCGGCACGGGATACGAAAGTTAACATTGTGTTTACCTATGGTGAACGATGCTGCGCGGAAACAAAGTATAAAGTTTCAAAATCAATTTTCTCCAGAAGAAAACCTTCTGTGAACAAGACAGCTTATACTTTAGGGACGCGGTCATGTTCGTTTAGGTTCATTCTAATACAAAGTTTCGCATCGAAAATATGTACCAATGACGTTCTCCAGTTTGATAACACAATAATTTTGTATATTTTCTTTGTAATATTTAATCTAAAATATACGTATATTGTTATTTCTCTATCACTTCCCCTAACATAATCCTGGTAATACTTTGACGAAACAAAATATTATCAATGAATACTGTGTACTAAAAAAGGATAATAACAAATTAAAGGAAACGTGTCCGAGATAATAGAAGTTCCTAGTGAACCCGATACCCGGTAATAATTCAACCGCGAGCGATCATTTCTCAATGTTTTCCAGGTCCTGGCCGAAGCAGAACCGATAAGTCAACGACAAAGATTTTTAGGAGGAATTGTTAGAAAGTCGAGAAAAAGCGAGACAATAATCTATCGATCAGCAAAGGAAACAGCGAAGGGGATAGCTCGCCATTTGTTAGGAGCCGGGAAGCCCGGGGAAAAACGTAGGTCGCGACGGGTATCTTGAGGCTCCTTAAAGAGGGTCTATTAATGTCGGCTGTATTTTTCTTGCCGCCTAATCACAGGGTGTTCTCTATGTCTGGCCCCCTTTCTGCCCGGTTTTTCCACCGCGCTTCCTCCACTTTGAAAGAGTCAAACAATTTCCGGACGCGACGGAACCTTCCCTCCGACTCGGTTTTTTCGCCCGTCGACAGCCAGCAGCCGAGGCGCCGCGACGCTTTTTGCCAGTTTCGAACAAGCCACCGTCCTGCCGATTTAAACATGGTCGTGCCACCCAAACGACCTCGGACGTTGCGCATCCCAACGGATGGATCTTCTTGCTCGAAATTGTTTAAAAGTAATAGATATCGCCCAACATCTGGGCTTCGTAAAACTATAAACGCCTCAACAAAAAAGGGTCTATGTGCATCTCGTTAGAACTCATTTAACCCCTGAATAATCGCTTAATTGCGTTACGAAGTGTATTGGCGGATATTAATTCGAACAATGCAGTCGAAGAAAACTTTGAAAAAATATTAACGTTATTAAGTACTTAAAAAATGTTGTTTCAATTACTGTACTCCAACGGTTGATTACCGAAACAACTTTGTGGAGCGGTGGCCGTTAAACGCGACACGACGTAGCTGCGTCCAGTTAGGAAAACGCTTTCACGGCAGATTCATCCGTGTCCGAGCCCTCAACTTTCCTGTCGCACGGAAACGCTCGTAGGGAATTAGCGGGGGTCCGGCACAAGGGGATGCACGATCGGGGAGGCAGGTGCGGACGTCTGGCCAAAGTCTGGACGGTTTTCAGGCCGGTATAGGTGGCAGCCAGCCTGCCAGAATAGGATGAGACAAGGTAACGAGCTGGTCCGCCATAAAGTCCTAATGCATTTGTTGTCGTCGACGATGCACGGGCTCGGCAACGGTGGTCCCGTGACTACAGCACCCGGTGGCAAAGCCGTGGAATTTACGCAGTGCTCGTAAAACCCCGGGACGGATTGACACGTCGACGGTAGTAAATGCTGCCGCTTGCTACCCCCCTCCCCGACAATGCAAAGTGCTGCATTACCGACTACATCGGCTGGTGAACCCGCTGTAATTTTAATCCGTGTGTCCTTCGCGTCGGACATCCATCACGTCTTTCCTTCGCGGCTTGCTGCATCTTATCGCAGCCGTACCCTGCGTGCCCCTCTTCGTTCACCCTTTTACCCCCGCGAAACACTGCGGGCGTTTGTTCTTGTTCGCCGCTAGCCCTATCTTTACGGCATCGAGTGGAATTGTTGGCTAATGAAACGGTTTATCGCTCTGCGTTCGCCGGGACGTGTTTACAGACAGCTTTACGAGTTCGTGTCTGTTCGTTTTATTTTGAGACGAATTTATTCTTCGATTCTGCCGAATGATGTGTTTGTTCTGGCTAGAGGGGGAAATATCGAAAGGATCTTGCACTGTACCTTAAAATTTTTAATCAAACTGAGACATGGGACTTTAAAGAAGTTAGATTATAAAAGGGTTGAATTAAAATGACTCGAAATGCAATTGCAAATGTAGGGGTTTCGTGTACTCTTGATCTTATAATCGCGCTTCCTTCAGAATTCGACAGGATTAAGCAACAAAGGTATGAATGAAAGGGAATAAAAGTAGACTAAACAAGTGCGCGGGTCACGTTTGATGTTCTCGTCCCATGAGAAACAACGTCTGGGGGATGTTGTTCGAACGCAAGGGGTTAACGGGGTAATCCAAACAAGCTCTCAGCCAGGCATTTCGAATACGTTGTCAGCCGAACGGTACGTCGAAACGGCGATCGTCGGCTGCGTACAGATTGCGTGTGCGTGTCACCGCGTCAGACAAAACGTACCACGTCTGTTCGCCTGTGATCGTGAATATGCGCCCTTGCGTGCGTGCGTGCATAAATTCGTTCCAGTGAAACACGTGTGCGTGTGTGCGTGTGTACGTGTACACGGACATGGACGATTCTTGGCCCACGTACAACCCGTGCGCGTGTATGCGTGTATCGAAGTCGGAGTTAGGGGCAACGGGAAAAGGTAGTAGGGGGACAATAACAGAGCCGCGTTTTCGGGCAACGACCCGTCTCCATCCCTTCAACCTCCAGCCCTCCCCTTATTCCGTGTTCCAAACCAACCGGCAATCCACCCCTTGGCCCCTTCATCTCCTTCTCTTCTTTAGTTCTTCCTCCTCACGCCTCACTTGTCGAGGTATTATGGCCCTCTCGCCGACGGGACAAAGACGTAAATTAACGAATTCTTGCCCCAGACGAACCTGGACTAAGAAAGGATCTACAGATAGGGTCACGTGATTATTAATTTCCCTTCGAACTACCCCACCGTCCCTGGACTAGGAAAACCCCTCTACTCCGCCGTGAAGGCGATTGCGAAACATTCTCCGGTTCCTGGATTGACTCTACTTTGATGAAGAACGGTTCAATTTGCTGTTTACTGACGGACAAAAATTTCATTTGGTCGAATATATTGAAAGGTGAAAATTCTGTATCAAAAATTTGATGGTATCTCATGATATTGCAGTAGAATCCTTTTTTTTATTGAGACGGATATTATAAGATCACTTATGTTTCATAAGATACAAAGACCGATAAAAAATACTATAAAAGCAAATTATCTTGAAATAGCAAATATTTCAACGTACATTTTGCATATTACGTGTTTCCAAGTAAACGCAGTGGCAAAATGTGCATGACTGGTGTAAAATCGGCAGTTGCACACAGTGATTTATTAAGGCACAACCCCCAGATGAACGTCAAAGCATTAACGCCGAAACCATTATTTTAGCGTATGCCGCTTTTAAAAGATATAATATAAAAGGGTTTTGCATGCGCCTCGAGTCAAATCTGATAATAAAGGCTGGTGCACTAATAAAAGATCCGGGGACAGATATCGAGCGAAGGAATTCCGCGAAGGTCTAAGCATTCGGGGAAACACGCCCCCGCAAATATAACAGTGCAAAACTCGTCGAAAAGTCACGATGTTGAATTAGAAACGAGTTAAATAGACCTATTTTTTAATTATCTCAATAATTTTCCTCAGTTTTTAATAGTGTTTTTAATGGAGTAATTGTATTTTCCACAACTTCAATTAAAAATCATTATATTTTTCTAAGTCTGAGTCACAATTGATCCAGATTCCATCATTTAAGGGTTAATTGCTTTAACTTAAGTATTAGCCCAATATTTATTCTGAGTTTTGAGAAACGAAGACTAACCGGACATCACAGTTCGATCATGGGACAGAAAGAACGAGCAGAACGAAGACGTCTATGACGTCAAAGAGCAGAACGACGATGACGACGACGACGACGTCCAGGAGAATTTCTGAGAGGCCAATTATCTCTTTTCTTGGGGCGAAGTTTTACCCTCGATCCCGAATATTATCGTCCCTCGGTCCGTTGTCTGACGAGGGGCCGGTGTGAACGAACTCTGGTTCGGGGGTTTGTCCCTCCATACCCCCCCTTTACCCAGTCCCTCTTCAAACCGGCGGCTGCTGGTAGTAAAGTTGGCCAGCCAGACGGATATTCGGCGTCGTGCGTGCACGATGTCCCCAAGGAGGGGTTGGCGGGACGGCAGACGGAAGGAGAGAAACGGCTGTCGAGGATGAGTTGCGTTTGTCGACAGAATTCGACCTCTTGCACCAGCCTGACAAAGGCCCGGCCACTCTGGATTAATTATTGTAATTATATCATCTCTCTTCTACGAATGCTGTGTTCAACCCTGCGAGATACCGCCGGACAGTAATTGACCAGAGACGTGCGCGATCCTCTGGAGAATGGAAAACAATATCGACGGACACGTCCAATAAATTCGATTTGACGTTGCTTTAACGAACTTTTTAGAAAGACACTTTGATAACGTGCAGGATAACCATTGAAATCAGGCTTCAAAATATAGGATACTTGAAAAGAAATAGTGGTAACGCATTACAGTAACGAATATACTTTGCCTTCAAAAAACATTATTCAATTATTCCCTTTGAAGATTCTTCAGTTGTTAATACTAATGGCCAGCTTCAAATATTCCACTATGCAATATTATTTATAAGAGCGTAGGAAATATACATTTTCCAATATGATTACCCTAGTTAACTTTTAGATAACGAGGGTTTGCAAATTTACATAAAGACCGAAATGGAAATATAATAATAATTAACACATAATTTATTGGGGAAAAAGTAAAGTCAGAGCAAAGTACTAAAAAATGGAGGAGCCAAGTTATCCCCCATAGGGATACATGGATTAAAATATTCGTAAATCCTATGAAATGTACGGTATCAAAATATTAACATATTTGTAAAGTTCTACGAAGGATGGCGATGTCGTATTTTACTTGAAAATTTGTAGTAAATCGAACATCGATGAGCAAAGAGTAAAAGTATACGTTTGACAAATATCGTGGCAATAATTCGAATAGAAGAGTGGACTTATTCCATCCTCGATTCCTGACACCGCCCCAGGACTTACGTTCAGGAATGGAATTCTGGACACGCTCTGGCGGCCATAGTGGACGAACGATAAAAAGCAAAGAACGTGGCGCGTTTTATTTCTCGGCTGGCGCGCACTGTGTTGTCCGTTCTTCAGAGCTTCGCGAAAAGCTCCAAGAAAATTCCGTTTACGGACAACGTGCTGTGTGAACAAAGTTGAGGAGCTTGCTTGGCGGCCGCGTATCCGTGGTGCGTGCGTGAAACCCCCGACGGCGGACTATCCGCCACCCCCTTAAAAGAAAAGAAGGAACGAAGTAACACCGGGTGAACTCGGGTCGGAACCGAGATTTAGACGGTGTATAAAAGTGGAGCATAAAAGTCGGCGCAGAGGAAGAGCATAAACAAACACGGGTATCCGAGAAAAATTGAAAACCTCTCAACGGCACGTATGCACGTTTATCATACAATGAAAAATGTATACTCGTCCCTTTTATGGGGCAGTTTATGCAAGTTTCAAACTCTCCATAAGGCCATGTTGAAGACCATCGAAGAATTTAAAGACGGAAAGCACTTAAACTATCCTTTCCGACCGTATAACACAGCGAACCTGTTCGAATAACTAATCTGTTTACGCAATGATACGGTTTCAGTGAAATATCGTCCGCGATGTTAACGGGGATGAAAAACTCGTGAAACAGAATCGGGGATCGTTTGTCATATATTCTTGGCGCACATGTTAAAAGTCGTGAAGAATTGACTGTGATGCAAAGAATACTAGCACGGAAGAAAACCTAATCCTAACGCTTTGGAAAATTTTCAGAAAATTTTTTTTTTAACTACTTCATTATCAATAAATGGCAGGAACAGCAAGAATATAATATAAATATGATACAAAAATCATCTATATAAATAGGGTGTACCATTTTTGAGAGAAAAACCAGGTATGGCACCTTTTTCTGTGGTATCCTCAATTGCAATCGAAGCCGTTCATCCCCAAAAGCGAATCGATAACACGATGGGCCACGAAATAATAAATCTTCGCTGACCATGATCGAAAAACAGGGGGAAAGAGAGGAAGGGATAGCCGGCGATAAGTGGTGATCGGTAAAACGGACGACGGGGACGCATATTCGCAGTGCGTGCGTGAAAGGTTTCGTTGGATGGGTGACCACACCGCCACCCCCTGCGGCCAGAAGGAGGCAAAGGTGGAAGTGGGCAGAGGTTTGGATAGGACGTGGAGAAGGAAGAGGATGAGGAGGACGAAGGCAGGGGGTTGGCAGGGTCGTCTGGATGAGAGGGGCAGCGGGTGGGAGAGCGGGTTGCGTCTGGTAGCGCGACTTGACCCCGGTTGACCCGAGACTCCTCTTTCCTCTTCCTCCACCTCCTCTTCTTCCCACCATCCTACCTGACTCTCTCTCCTCCCCCTCCCGTCGTTCCCTCTAGCCTCATCCACCCCTGACGTTACCCCCCTTCGCGTCTTGCCATCCCCTCACTGCCATGGGTAATTATTGATGTGTCCGCCGCCGTCGCTGCCACCACCACTACCACCACTACCACCACCACCACCACCGCCGCCACCACCACCACCTCCACCACGACTACCACTACCACCGCCTACATGCTCTTCAGGATAGTACTACACAACGAGGAAGGAGGAGAAACGTAGGGCGAGGCAGGAGTGCGTGCACGCATCCGGGTCTGAATAGATGTGTACGCACCAACACCCTCGCCGACACGCGGAAACACACCAAGTTCAGGTATTTCCGGCCTCGGCGTATACCGCTCGCCTCTCCGGCAAACAGAGATAACACGCGGCGCGTGTTGCGTTCTCGCGTTCAACTTTTTCGTCAGGATGCACGCGACTAACCCGCTCGAAACTGTGCTCGAGCATTCGATTGTTCGTCTGCCTTTCACAAGGTTTTTGTCCATTAAAAAAAAAAAAGAAGATAAAAAAAGAAATATTCACCTTTTATAAATGAAATCCTTTCGAACCATTTTAAAAGCGTGCTTTTCAATTTTTTTTCTCTTTTCTCTCTCTCTCTCTCTTTCTCTCTCTGTACGTAATATGTTCTTTGTTATTCGTTGAAGTTAATCGTTGGTAAACGAACAATTCGAACGGATGGTACTCTATTATGCGAGGATGCAAGTTGTTTATGTAGAATGGTACGACTACATGTTTTTTCTCCCTTCGGTTTATCCGTGTGGATTCCTTTGAAAGAAGAGGAGGAGAGGGAGAGAGTAAAAAAAAGAAGCAATTGAAGGCTGCTTTGATGTTACACATAATTTTTTCTCGTTTCTTTTTGACGTTGCCTGCTAACAGTACCGCCACGGTTGGCTAGGAAAGTGGAAACAAAGGTCTAGACTCGGGGCTAGACAGGGTGCGTGTACGCAATGATATGCACTCACCGTGAATGATTGCATGCACTTTAATACCTTTAAAGACAGAACACCGCGTTCCCGGCTGTTTATTCAAACTATTACCCTATCTTGAACACGATAGATAAGCGTCTAATAAATCTGCTTGAACAAACTTATTTAGCTTAACACATCAGCCCCGGTACCGTGGCTCGATGGTGTGAGAGCTTTTAACCAGTTACACGAGTTCCACCTTTGGAAACGTTTCCACCAACAAAGATTTATTTGAATCTTGAAATTACACGTGCAGCTGATCGCCCCATTCCTAGTGTATGTTACCTCTTAACCACCACTTGTTCCACGCTGTTGCTTCTCACAAGGCTGAAATGTATGCACGCGCAATATATCTCAAAAAAAAAAAAGAAAAACTTTCAAACCCGTATAAACCTCAAACGCTTATTTTCTGCCGTTACAAGTTTCGTCGTTCGGTTAATGTACCCTTATCCGGTACGAACAAAAGTTTTCTTTATTTTTCTTTCCGACAATATTATTCCCGAAAAACTGCGATAAATATTTTAACTGGAAGAATAAGTTCGGTAGGCGGTCTATCCTTCAATGTCGGCTCACACAAAGTCTTTATTGTCATCGTCGACGGAAGAAGAGAATAATACAGGCTTCGCATCCGCGTAACGACGTGTCGGCCTTCGTGCTTGAAAAGCAAGATGTAGGCACGTAGTTATCGATCAAGTTAAGTCGACAAAATGGGTAGCCTCGTTAAGGAACTTCGTTACACCCCTTCACCCCTAACGCCACTTGCTCTCCTTACCTCGCGCGCTCTATAGTCAAAGTAGCTTTCAAACTCGCAACTTTCCACTCTGCAGTAAGTAGTGTATATCAGTCAAGTGGCAAGGTTATTAGGCGTTGTAATCGGTTGTTACCTTGTAAAAGCTTTCCGTTCTGTGTTCATCCCACTTTTACAAAGGCAATTTCAACGATTTTGAAAAATCTTGAAACGCAAGAACAGAAACGATACGGCAAATCTTAGTAACACAACCCTTCAATTTTTACCCTTTCAAACAAATAAATATCGTTGGTAATTATCTTAACATGATTAATAAAGTTAAAACTTGAAAGGTACCAGCATATAGTTATACGAGAAATATGACAAGGATTTACTTTCTAAATTCAGCAGGACGGTATTTAATAATTTTGAGTGACGATAATTGAGGATAAAGAAAGAGAGTTGAAACGATTCAGGTATTTGCACGAGATCGTTGAAGTTAATTTTGAAACGTGTACATGCTCAATTAATCATCGATTTAAAAACCTCGAAAACCCGTTTGAACCAATCTCAGACGGTATTTTAATTGAGTAAAACGTAGCTCGCAATGCTGGCGGTAGAAATTAGGCAAATTCCTGTACTAAAATCTCTCACGGTACAATGCTGCACCGAATTTCGCATTCCATTCTTCTAAATTCGGAAAAGTGGATCTCTGTGTAAACCTGTCTTCCATTGTGTCACCCCCCCGGTCGCGGCTCGGCTAGAACGGCGCGCCGCGTTTCTCTCCGGGAAGATGTTTTAAGCGTACGGCATTAATGTTGCAAAACTTGCTGAACATTCGTGCACTTTCACGAAATTTCTGACACACGCTGTCGATTTGTCTCAATTTCACGTCCCCTCCCCTCCGCCCCGTTTGTATCCTCGAAACTGCACTCCTGTGTAAACTTTACCCTGTCCCGTTCGCCGTACGCGATTATCCCTAAGGGGTTGAATTACAAGAGCGACGCGACCAGGGAGGGGGGGGCCGGGTCGGACACACACGCGTGTCCATTCATCCCCGTGAATACCGGGTTTACATGAATAATACCGCGACCGTAATGCGTTTACCGCGTCGAGCGTGGAAAGAATTATGCTACTGTCGAGAGAGAGGTGAAAAAAAGAGCAGTTCCGAGTGGCTTCGTCGAAGAGACCGGCGATAAAGGAGAAAGAGAGAGCTGAGAGATAGGGTACAGGAGAGCCGTTGAAGATGGGGGTAGAACGTAGGTGGATGAGGCGAGGGAAGAGGAACAGGGAGAACAGCGTTAAATACCCACAGCCCGACGCGACCCACTGGCACACTGTTTCCATGCAAATTCTGTTTACTCTGTCTCCCCCCTCCACCTCCTCCGCCTCTCTCACTCTCCTGCCCGCCCGTCTGTCTCCTCCTCTTTCTCTTTCACCGGCACCCTCTCCCGTGAAAGCGGGCCGACGCACGTGTGCATATCCGGTTTGCAGCATGCATACATCCCTTTCCTACCTCCGCGGCCCTGCGGTTCATCCACATTATCCCTCATTTCGTGTCGATTCCATCACCTTCATCATACTCCATCGACCTTACCCAAAACAAACTTTGTACGAACGTTCGTTAATGACCCGGCACGATGCAATACCGTTGGCTGCGGGCTGCCAGACATTTTTTCTACTAACAAGATTTCCTGCGCTCGACGGTATCACGGTAACAAATTTTTCATCTTTCATTGGGTGGGAATTTTGTGTCGTAGACGGAGCGCAGCCTGTTTTTTCGTCGGCCGTCTTTGTCGCCTATCCGTTTCAAAGCTTCGTACGAAAAATTCTGACCCCGTTTCCCGGAACAGAAAAACATCGTAACTCAATACCATTGGCATTCCTTCGTCGTTCAAAGATCACCCTCTTCGCGACTACCTCTCCTACCCTGTTTTACACACCCTATCCCCCATTTTCGTAGGCTGTGCCGTGCGAAACTCGATCGCATGACCCATATCGGCGTGGAACCGTCGCGAAAACTATCCGCCGATTTACGCCGCCCGTCCTCCCGTCTACTCTCGCGACGATTAAAACGCAACGGTGCAATTTTCTCGCGTGGTCGCTGCAACCCTCTCGTAACGTCTTTCGTGCCGACCGCGCGCGTCGTATCGTCGACTCGAAGAGAAAGAGGCGGCAGCGAACCAGGGTTGGAAAGGGGGGCGGCTGAAATGGCATGGTTAGGATAGAACCAGGGGGTGGTTCGGTGGGAGAGGAGGGGGGACGAGACGGCGGGCCACGTTAGGTACCGTTTCGGCAGGGTTGCGTGAGAGCCGACGAGGCCTCTGCGTGCGTCGCTCCGACGCGAGGTGGTTGAACCCCTCGCAAAAAGCTGGAAGTTCAAAGCTGCTGCTCGCTGGTGCGCCCGACGATGCTGGCAGAACGGTAGCGGGAAGGAGAGAGGTTGAAAGGGCCGAGAACGACGGCGGAGACGAAGGAGAAGAGGGAAAAGAGGAAGGCTGACGACTTTCCATCTTTCTTTCGTTCACGTTTCTTCCTCTTGTCCGCTCTCTCTTTCTCCGCGCCACCCGGTAGTGCTGGGTCATAGAAGTGGCTAGGATCTAACCTCATGGGACGGAGGATGAGGGTTTTGTGCGGTGCTTTCTACACGCACACACACGTACACGTTCTCACGCATGTAGCTGGTGGTCACAGGCGTTACCATCCAGTGGTGTAACAAGTACGTTCATTTTTGGGCGTCTTTCTTTCAAATCCTCTTTTCAAAAGAGGGATTTCTTTGGGAAATAAAGAATGTTCCTCTGAATTCGTCACACAATTATACTTCTGATTTGAATATCAGACAGGACGAGATTTAAGTATTTGCACATCGTGCCAACCAGCGGACTTGTTCGTTTGGCAGAATATTATAATTTTTTTAGAATGATGTACTATCTACTTAAATAATACACACTTGTAGAAAATCTGCGTGAAAGAAATAATTGCAAATTCAAGTCTACTATGTTCGCATGATTTTAATATCTTTTGAAACATCACCTTACCACCTCATCAAGTTATCATTAAAAATTTTATTTGATTTACCTACGTATATTTCAGTGTAATAATCCACAGAACTTTTGAAGAAAGTACTTCGTTTGCGATCGAATCGAGCGTACAAAGGTCAGCCCTTTGTCGCAGAAATTCACGAATGACAAACAATGGTTACACCGAGACAGGATCGAAAATCAAAGCAACCAGAACATCCACCGGTTACGTCACTATATCGCTGAAACACGAGAGACCAAAACAACCACTGGTTACGTCACTGTCCACGGAAACAGGAGCACCCATTGTGCGGGTGTATACACACGGATTTATATACAATTGGAAGGCCACACTTTTGCCGGTTCCTTTGGCTGATATCCTTACAAAAAGGACATCTTTATCTCTGTCGATAGGGGCGAGGCCCAGACGTAAAGAACGAGCAATGACCGGGAGGGAGCAAGAAGTAGGAAGAAAAAATTACGATCAGGGTGAAGGGGAAGTCGGCGAACCCGGTTCGTCGTTCTCATTACCGTCTCGATGGTTACAGGTGCAACCAGGTACACGTTCTATTCTGCTTCCGTTTGGCTCTTCGGGATCTAAAGAACGTGTACGTACGTGTGCACACATGTGTGCACGCGCGCTACCATTCGTCTATGTCTCCCTGCGAGTCAGAGAAAGGTGGCGGAGAAAGAAAAAGACCTATCAAGGCATGTCCGTCGATCTTTGATTACGCCGGACAGAGAATCCGTGATATTAAAGACAATTACGGGTTTCTACAAGGGTAATCCATATTTTCCTCCTCGACCATCCTTACCTTCACCTCGTTCATTTCTTTTGTAACTTGTAGACATGTAAGAGGACTGACAAAACATTTTTATCCCTTTATTAACATTCTGCTAGTTAGAGAAAATGAAACTTATAACGCTTTGACTGTTATTTTAGAGATGAGATTAACTACCAACTAGTACAGTATTTAACGAGTAAAATCGCAAAGCAAAAAATATTAATTTGAAAAAAAAAAAGAAGAAGAACACTTCAAACTTATGTTACAACCCAACATATAATTTTGATTGGAAGATTATAGCTTTGACCTCTTAACACACTACATATCTTAAAAGTGGCAAGAGAGTACGACAGTTTCGCATAGTTACGTTGTTACTCGCATCGTACAAACAGTTATGTCGAGCCGTGGAAAAATTACCGAGTCTGTTTTATTAAAACATTCGATAACGGATAAAAAGGATATAAGCGGAATGTTATCGTATTTTGTATTCTCACAGGGGGTACATATCCGTCTATGAATAGCTGTTTCAAAAGGGATTTCTCTTTAGTTCTTTTTATATATCCCTTCCCCCCTGCCTCCCCTTTGGAAACGAACTGCAACGAGTATTCAACGGGAATGGACAGTCGCCCCGGCTGAAGATCAAAATTATGCATAGCACGGTCGTAGACGTACGATCTACACCCACGTTTAGGTCGCGATGCTTCCATCTGCCACTTCAAGGTTGAAAGTTCTTCCGCGTGTGAATAAATGAACACCGTTTTGGACATGGTCTACCGAAACGACGCCGGGCATACCTTTCGTATTTATAAATTTAGACCGGACTATACCCGCTCGTATACTTGTCGGCTAGAAAAATTCGCGCGCGAAACGACGTTACGAATGTATAACACAATTTTCGGCGTATAGCTCAAAAAAAATAAAGAAAAGCAGAACGTTCTCGCTGTTTTACGACGGGAACCGTGCCAGCATTGAATAAGTGAAAAAAATAACCGTTCTTAAACCACGGGAAGCGCATTCAATACTCAAAAAACAAAAGCGGGATAAATTTTTGGTTTTCAAACCGCGGAGAAACGATGCAAGTTTGAAAGAAAATTGCGGGTATCTTGTTTCTTGGTCGCGACAGAAGGAAACTTCCGCCTACCATTTCGTCGTTGGAGGTTCTTCCCACACGTGAATAAGTCAACAGCGTCGTGAGCGTGACTGCGTGCACAGTTCATTGGTGTACACGCAGGAACACGTAGGGGATACAAGCGAGTACTTGCGTATGTGTGTCAACGTTGGCAAAAGGCAGACCCAGTGAAACCGAATCTAGCCTCATTAATAATGGAGACAATTCTATTATAATGCGAAAAGGGGGAGAGGACATGTTTACCAGCGACGCATGCTACCCTCGCCTGTTGTCCAGCACGCGTGGCCGTTTGAATATCTAAATAGCTGCACGAACTCGGACATCAAAAATACCGTTGCTTTGCGAAATACAAATAAATTTGAGATGGACAAGGAATTTTTTTGTTGTCGAAAACTTTCCATATCATTCGTATTTGAATAGCAGATAAATTGTCATAAAGTTCTGCTATCTATTCTAATTGAAAGTAATTTTATTAAAGCTAAAGATCATAAAAATATTTTAATAATTTTGTACGATCTTATCATAGCTCTAAGAAATAACGTGTACACTTTCCAAAATTTCGAACTGTAACTTATAAAGAAAGAAAAATAAAAATTCCTTCTGATACAATACAGTAATAATTTCCTAATTAGATAAAGCTAGCAGATCAGATAGCCGTTTCGAATGCAAAAATTATAATTTCAAGTTCGTGACACAAGTCGATCGCGATAGCAGGCGCGGAATCGATTCGAGGCGGATCGGTGAGCTGAAAGAGGAGCTGTGCGTACGGTACGCAATCAAAGGGTATCTATTTATAAGGGGCCTGGGTTACGGGAGGTTAGATCATGGGCTGGTCGAGATGAGATAATTGCGTAATGCCGCCAATTTGAAGAAACCTTTTTGTGTCGTGAACACGGGGCTAGGGACCCGTGTATAACGCGGATAGCCTGGCACATACCTATGTATAACTCGCGCGGGAGCTATCATCTTCTAGGTAAAGCAGCGTAAGCACTTGTACGCGCCGCGTTCATAAGATAATTGCGTAATCTACTCGTACGCCACAATCAACTCCCGTGGACGCCCCTATCTCTTCCCTTCAACGTCGTTGACTCTACGCGTGTGTATCCGTTCACGGATGCAAACTTACACGTCCGAACACGGCACGTGAAATGCACGCAGGATCACGTTTCGCGATGTTGAAAAGCAGAAATTTACCGTCTTCATCGTAGAAATGGACCGCGATTGTGCATTCTACGACTGGCTGATGGCTCAAGGAGCGCCGTGTTTCAGAAACGAACGAGAATATTTACGAGAAACGAAAGAACAATTTCCTGACTGCGGATTACCACGTTCGTAGGTGCTATCTGATCGATCAGGGTGCGATGAACAGTTGAGAACAAAATTCGATGATTTTGAAACGATTTTAAGTATACGGGGTGCACCACCTCGTCATTATACATGTTTTTTTTTAATTTTGCTTATAAACATTTCAGCTCATTGTATTTTTAATTTTCTTTTAAGATGACCTAACATTTCAACCCTCATACCAGTTATTTAATATTATTTTGCAAAAGAATGCAGTGCAAATTTCTTGCATACCCATCTCGGGTTAATATAAAATATTTGAACATTGAAAAGCATAACATAACCTGTTCACGACAATGTTAATTTACTATGGTTTATTCGACGCGGAGACGGTTCATACGTGAAATGTTCATCGAAAATCGATTAGCATTTTCTAATGGAAACTTAAGGATCGGCGTAAAGGAGAATCCGGAGGATCATTCAGCACGTTTCGAGGCCATCGTTATAAAGAACAGCGTGTTGCACATCGGCGAGAACTGCATGAAGAAATCGATTGGTTGCGCTCCTCGTGATCGGCCGATCCGCTCAAGTGCGTTCGGGTATTTCGACACGCGTATCTTGTGCGTTCCTCGTTGTACCGGTCTGCTTGTCGAACCATGAGAAACTCAAAAAGACAAAGAAGAGGCCGCCTGCCCCGATAAATCGTCTTGCACATTCGCCCTCGCCCCCTCTCCGCCGCGGAGGCCTGGCTGAAATCACGTTCGCGAGGGGTTCGATGAAACACAAAGATCGAAAAGAAAAGATCGAAGACCTGACCGTAAGGTGGTAACCTGTATCAGTGTAATGGCATCAGGGCCCTGTTCGATGATGGACGATCGCACGGGGAACACTTTTATTATTCAACGAGATAATAATACTGTAATACAATATACATTAAACGTCGAATAAAAAGAGCCTAACTTTTGATTCTTGTAATTTTATATTCCTTTCTGTATAAAATCAGCTGAAAGTTACGGGGATGACCATAAAGCTAATATACTAAGAATGATAATTTTAGGACTTTATACTGAATTAAGTTTATTTCCTAGGCCCTAAAAATAAAGTTTGACTAATTACTTTGAGACTTTTGGCTCACGTTATATTAAAAAAAGTAATTGCTAAAAAAAATTGTCTGAGAGCTTACAGATATAGAATACGTTATAAAATTAGTTTTCAAATTAGAAATTATATATATCACAGAAAATAGAATGTTGATAAATTACACCAATCCATAGCAAGACATACACGCTCCGGAAGTGTTCACTCTATTGTTCAACAGAGAACAATTGACTTGTAACTTAGCCCCTTGTCATATTGTGATTACGTTTCAAACGCGGCAAAGTACATCGTATCAAATTGTAACTTAGGGTTCAAATAGTGTTTACCAAATTGAAGCTTGCCTTAGGGACATTACGTTCGATACTTGAGCTTCCTTTAACAATCAATTCTAACGTTCTCAATTTCCACAAAAATCATAAGACGACTCAGTTAACCAAGTTAACCTACTCACTGTCTTTGCGATGGCAACACTAGAAACATATTTTCCAGGTAAGAAATACTTAAGTAAATTGTTAAAAAATATAGAAATTCTTCTTTAATTAGATTAAAAGTGTACAGTGGAGGAATTAAAAAAAAGTTTTCGACAAAATCTATTTGCACGCAGGTCCAAACGTACGGTACGTTCCCACCCCCTGCGAAGGATCTTGAAGCCCGGCGGAACGAGAGCGAGGGCAGAAGTTGCTCGATATCTTACGACTCGCATTTAAGACAGAGGATCGTCGTCGGAGGCTGGGAGGCTGATGACGCCAACCGGACCCGGACCTAGGTGGCGTAACGGAAGAGAAGTGGAAGTCTGTGGAAGGAGGTGCGCACAGACGGTGGTATCGACCGCTCCGGACCTGCCCCACGCCACACTCTAACGCCGCCACATCGTCACCCGCCGCCATCCGCTGTGCTGCCCCACTACCATACTCCACTGTCTTGCCCTCCGTTGCACGCACCTTCTTCAGGACGCGCTGCACGCGTTCTTACGTGAAATCGCTCAAGAAGCGTTTCACCCTCTTGCTCTAGGAGTTCGTTGTTTATGTTCATAAAAATAACGATGATGGAAAGTACATTTGGTAAAAATTGGACGCTTCTTGAGACCTGTCCATGAGATTCCTTGGACATTCGCTACAGTTTGTCCTGAAGATGAACCTAGGAATAGCGAGGGGTTGAACGAATCCTTTTTACGTTTTCTGTTAAATGGTCCAAATTTTTGTTTGAACCGAGTTCCAATGTAAAATAAAACTGCCGAAGCTAACCAAAGTAGCAGTCGTGTTTTACCTATGAGTCATCGAATTACAATATTAAATTGAAAAACTATAGACTCGTAATGCATGATAATTCTTATTGAAGTACGTTCCACTAAAACACGGGTGTTTTTGCCACGGCAACCCACGTGTTAAGGAGTAATAACATTGTTTCGGGATATAATTTCCTCTTGGCAGCGCACGTATCCTTTTTTCGCTGAATCACTTCTATCTTGCTGAGCCGTCAGTTTCGATTGCATAATTGCACAATACCCGGAAACGGTGCACACGTCACTGTATCATCAAGAGCGTGCATGAAACGCGTACACGCGTGTTAATGAGAGGATCCCCATACACGCACACACGAGTGGATACACACAGGTGCGCGAGTCTTTCACGCACACAATGTATTTACATGCTGACTAGCAATGCGTTCGTATGTGCACGAGTGTGCCTGTTCGCGTATAGTTACGTAGTTACGTATTCGTCGTGTGAAAATATCGACGTACTTGATATCGATCTACCTGGAATTATCAGACCGAAACGTTTCGCGATAGTCACGATACTTGGCGATGATCTTTATACAATGGAATTATTCCCGGCATTTATTGGGTTGCCGATTAAATTCACAACCTTCGCGTTCCTTTCTCGCGGAATTATTTATTAACCGAAATGTTATCGATTAGAGATATCTCGGAAGAGTATTCAATCTTCCTAGAAAGGATTTCAATAAATAATTAGGGTATCATTTTATTTGAAATATTAAAATTAAAATTAAAATTCAGTTTCACACCTTTCTTCTACCACATAATAAAATTTTTAATTTTCAAATTTCACACCACCCAAAAATTCGGTCAATCGACTGTTTCCTTGCAGCTAAACTACACTACTTCCAATAAAAGTAGATACGTCTAGATATGTTCAGACGTTTATTAAATTTTTATTTAGTAAAATTCAACCAATAATGATTTTTAATCAAAACAAGTACCATTAGTACCACTAACCTTTCGCCAGTATTTTTGGTCATTTCGTTGACAAATTTGTATCTGACACTGTTGCAGGCGGTTTGCAAAGCACTGCAATTAAATATCGATGCGATTTGCATCGACGCGAGCATCAGAGGAACGTTACACATCCGAAAAGTAAATGATAGCGTAGATCATAGATCCGCGTAAACTTTATTTAAATATTGACATCATTAGCAACAATGGCCCCGTGCACATGAACGGGTCAAACATTTCGACGCGTGCAAATAACAAGGTGCGTGGTAGTTACACGTGAATTTCAATCAGGTAATTACACCCTCGTTGTCACCCCTCCCCCCCCCCCCCCCTCTTGAAACACGTAACGCGAATCGTTCGAGCGTAACGATTCGAAGCAATCGCGTTTTATTGAAGCTACGTTCTCTTTTCTTGATCATCCTTTGACAAGGCTGAAAATTAAAGGGAACAATGAGACTTTGACGAGGAAATACCCGACGTTAAATTCGGTTATTATAAAACGAGGGACAATTGAGCTTGAACGAGAATAGGGAGAGAGAGGGAGAGGGCAAAGGGCAGATAAATCTCTCCCTTTAAGACTGTGGTTAAATGAGTATCTTGCAGCCGTTGTAACCGGGGCTAGCTTCATAAACGCAGTCTCCCCTTGGTCTAGACACACTTTCCGTATTATGTAAGATAATCAGTATCGTGCTAATTGCGGGGCAAACATTATAGCCACCGTAATGCATTTAACTGCACGGTTACGTGGACGCAGAACAAATATAATGGCTATTGTGTCCTATTCATCCGTTTTATCCCTCGTTCTGACACGTGCATCGTATCACCTTGCTGCATTATCCGTGTTAATAATTCAACGTCGGATAGAGTTTATATTAAATTATTATTCATTAGAAATTTTCAGCAATAAAAGTAATTTGAAGGGATCATTACACATTATAAGGGATGCAAATTGCAAATGTATCTTCTTTATAATATAAAGGAATTTGAATAATAATTCGATAAATATGCTTCCGTTTTTCCTAGCAATACCCCCAAACCAAGAGCCCCAATGTCGTCATCCCGTCAACTTTGTTACACGTTGTCAAACTTTCCCGCCTCTTCGTAACGCCACGTCGTAACCAAGCGCAAACACCGGAAGGGTGGAAAGAAACAGAAAATGGGACAAGGTCGAACCGCGGAAGGGCTGGAACGAGGTCGAATAATTTCCACTAAACAGAGGCAGTTAACCCCCGAAGGTGATATAAAAGCGTTACGGGTAAACTGTTAACCATTATCCGAGGAGACGGTCATCAAATCTCAGGGAGGTAGCTGGATAGGGAGGGCAGTTTTGGTTTTCTCTACCCTTGCGCGCTCACCTAAGTTTAAAGGGAACTGGAATATCGGCGGCAACAAGGCAGTTAACGCTGCAACGACGTCGACGGCGGCGGTGGCTGTCGTAAAGAGACGTAGTAAAAGGGGTGGCAGAGGGTGCAGGCAGGTAAATTTCCCATCCCTCGATAGTCTGTCGTTAAACAGAACCCCCCTGCCCTCCCCCCCTCTCCACCCTCCGCGATACGGGGCCAGGGTTGTGACGCAGTCTCTCCCCAGTCTAGACGCACTCTCTCTCCCTCTTTCAACGTTTCTCCCTCTGGCTGCCTGTCGGTCTGCGCTCACCGACACGCATCCATAGTCATTCCGCCTCACTCACACCGGCAAAGATTTACTGCCCTGTCCCGTTACCCTGCCCTCCCCGGCACCCTCCTTTCACCGTTTAATGCCGCGCCACGTACTCTCGAACACGTACACGCGCATAAAGATACGGCCCGTAAACCCCAACAAGCGCGAAGACGTGCGTTTTAACCGTGCGCGCGCCGCCGCGAGCACACACACACACACACACACAGACACGACGAAACGATTATATACCACCGCCGTTGCCACCGCGCTACGCGGGGGATAGCTTCTACGAGCATAATGAAAAGCAGATTAAAAACTTTCGTCGGGGACGGCCAAGAAAGGACGCGAGATGATTGGGGAACGAGAGAGAGCTTCCGGGCTTTCGGTCCGCTCGCGTACCTGCCGCCTCGTTCCACCTCGAGAGCCGAGCGGACCACGATAACGACGCCAGTTATCGAGTTGACCCGGGTCAGGTTTATGATACACCACGCTCGAATACGACTGCGAATAATAAGACTCGCCGAGATAGGTTGCCAACCGAATTCATGACTTTTACGTTCTTTTGATTGCAGAATTATTCAGTCGAATCCAATCTTACCGATTTAACTTTTATTTATAGAATTGTAAATTTCAGATGTTGTAAACAACGAGCAAAGTATATATTTGGGGGGTGAGAAACACAATCTCGTTCAATATATCAATAAATATCACAATTAATTGTGATAGAAATCGGATGAAAAGGTTGCAAATTTAATTGTCGATCTAATAAATTAAGCCATCTAAGAACCTATCTCCTCGTCAGTAAAATATTCCACTTTTGTCCTGCCTTTTTAACTAATAGAGTATGAAAATTTTAATGCATCGAAACCGGGGTGCATTCTCTCAGAAGAAACAAACGATGCACCTCCTCCAGGTTTATTAAATTAAAATCATGGATGTTTATTCGTTGTTAAAGCGTTATGCAAAGAAGCTATCCTATCTAATGCCGGTAATGGATGAACGAGGGCTTATAGAAGAAGATAAACCATCAAGCACGGCTTAATGCAAACGAAGGGGGGAAAAAAGAGCCGGCGAGAATGATTTTTTATTGTCAACTTCGATGCTAGTCTGCTTACGTCCACCTGGAAGTGGTTCCCGCCGCATCGGGACGGGTATACACACAGAGGTAGCTATGGACTTTATTAAAACGGTATATCGGCTGTTTTATCTTATACATACAGCCTTGTATTTAAGGTTTTGAAATTCAAATGAAGCGGCCCGGTGGCTGCCATCCGCTATTGATATGCGAAATATCGCGAGTCTACAGGGCTCGTCTGGTCTTCTATGAACGATGCTATAAAATCACAAAAGAATATACCTGCTGTGAAGAGGAACAGTTCATGCCTCGATGAGGCAAAGGGTACACGAGCGATTTCGGCGATAAACCTTTCATCTGCTTATATTCCTTAAAATACGTTGTTCCCTCATCAACTGATATTCTTCATTACTTTTAAACTTATTTAGAAAAATATCCACGTGGATTTCTAAAATTCTCGTTAGTAATTATTAATTTTACAAAATTTATTTTCTTAATCTATTAACTGAAAAGTAAAAAGTTTATAAAAAAAAAAAATAACAAATTGTATCCATAGTGAATGTAAAATAGTTAAAATATTATTTCGTATAAAAATATTTAAAAGAAACGGCTGTTTCGAGTCCTATAAAGGATAAACGAAAAAGTGCAAGACGGTTTTATAAAAGTATTTTGAAACTCGTAAAGAGTAAACACACCGTCAAGAGTTGAAAATGATAAAGATTACGAGACAGAGTTTTATTCGTCGCATCTAACTCCCCTCGAAACGATCGAGTCTGAAAAAGCCTGACGTAAGCTAAGAAAAACCGTAGCCCCCCAGGACAATCGTGTTGCCACGCACAGGATCTTTCCGGTCTTGCAGACATAAACAGCGAAAACACCCGGGAGATCGAGCGAATTTCGCGCGATCCCGTCTCGCCCGGTAATCCAAACAAACTCACACTGCGGCACGGACAAAAGGTATCAGTTGCCTTCGATTGATCGGGGATACTTTCATCGAGGGGGGATATCTTTCGGACACGTAGCCGCCTAACATCCCGGCAGACCGAATTTTCCTTCGTACGTGTGGCTGCAACGACGCACGTGTACCGTACAGCCACACGTACGATGCACATGCATCAGCCGGCGCATACAGCCGCGAGACCTTGCAAGAACGGAAAATCGAGAGAGTAAGAGGAAGAGAGAAGAGAGGGTGGTAAGGGGGTAGAATGGGAGACGAAGAGAGAACGAAGCACGCAGACACTCGCGAAATTACGACCTTCGCTTACGTCTGGATACATCGCTCGAGTGAACGAGCTAGCGCCAGCGGACGACCAGGGTTTATAGGGTTGCCAGAGGCACGATGAGGGGCAGGAGGAAAGGGCGGACAAGTGGCAAGAGGAAGACGACGAAAGAGGAGGTACGTTGAAGGGAAAGAGAAAGATGAAATAAGGGGATGGGGGTTGGTTGGCGGACGCGGTAGGATGGGTTAAAGTAGGATGGTGGTTACGGGGACGCACACACCGGCGTGGTTTTACTGTTTCGGAAGTCTAGCCACCCCCAGGCTATCCACCTCCTTTCCGGCAGTACCGGGGTCCCACCATCCACCCGACGACCACCCTTCATCCTCCCGTGGGGTGGACCGCCCGCTTATACGACCTTCCACCCCCTTTGGCCAGACTAGCACACACCGAAGTCGTAAACCTGCACCTTGCTCTCCTGCCTACCTTCTCTGTTTGTCTCGTTCGCTTCCTACCTTACTCCAACTCTTGCTTTTGCTCTTGGCCCTCTCTTACTCTCTCTCTGTCCCTCGACTCGTTCCAACCCTCTAGTCCGACCAGAGCCATCCCTTCGCCCACCCATCCAACCCGCGTCCCTTCAACCTCGCGCGGATACCTCGAATACACCAGCTCTTTCTCATCGTCTGTCTGACACGCACGCACGCCATCGCTACCGCCCGATGGATACAGACACGTATCACACGCGGTGTGTGTATCGTACAGGTGTGCGAACGTGTGTTCCTATTCGTACCCGTGTATATACGATCTCTCGAAAGAGGCACACAGAGGGAGAACGGGGGTGGAAAAGGACGTAATTCCATCGACACCGGGACGGTGGTACGGCACCGACCAACGAACCCCTTTCTCTTTTCGCCGCTTTTAGACCCGCGAGCGACTGGATCACGAATTCGTTTCGGGGAAATTGTTCGAGTCCGCGTTCAGAATTATGGGACTCGACCAGTTAAATGGCAATCCCTCTCACTTCCTGGCCAACGGTAACCTCCTCCCCCCCATCTAGATCAGGAGATGGTAGGCAAAGGTTTATGGTACCACCGGAAAACTCGGGACAATGCAAAGAATACTTGTTTACGATACTAGACGATGTTTAGGAACGTTTATCACGATTCTTAAATGAAGATAGAGTTTGGAAGAAGGTTTCTCTGTATTTTTGGGCATTATTTGAACGAAGAAAAAAATACGATTTATAGAAATTTATTTGAACTGTCAGGCGATGAAATAAGAAAATAAAAATTAAACTTAAGCGAATTGTTAATTTTCCAAATTCCTTCATAACCTTTACCTTTTTTATCCTAAATCTTTGAAGCGACCTTTTATACTTCTGGATCATTAATTTTTATTAGATTTTATCTTTAACACTTCATCTTCGAGACGTAGACGTAACAACGGCTGACGTTTATAAAGGATTTTAGGTGTGTTTTCATGGAATTAATACAGAGTTTAGTTTTGCGGCTATAAACTAGATCCAGACGGCAGTAAAACGAGCGAAATGGCCGGGGATAGTGGCGTCTCGTCACGGGTCATTAATTAACTATAAATTGATAAGAGAACCTGACCTGCTCCATTAAGACTAAAACTTTCCTAGCCCCTTGCCTCTCTCTCTCTCCCTCTTTTTTCTTTAAGCTCCACGTTTTTAGTTTTACCGTGCCACTTAAAGTTACGGCTGTAAAGTTGTTCGCTGACAGACGGAAGTAAGTAGGGTTTTAACGACCTTAAATAACGTTTATCCGTCTTAAGATTGAAGTTAACTTATCAAAAGGCTATACCCTTTGCGGCGTTCAACTTCTTTCTCTGATAGCTCTTTATGTCAAAAGCGGTGGCAGTGAATGCGATTAAATAAGAAATTGTTGATCGACATTTAATCAACCTTTGTTTTCTCGATTACCAACCACCCGCAATCGCGGTATCTTTTGTTGGTATTAAAAACACTTAAATTTTTTTATTAAAAGAGACGATAAAAGTCATTCTTCATTCGTGTAACTTTATATTTTCAATCGAATCGACCCTGAAGACATTCAGGAAAAAATGAAAAGCGTAGCAAGAAAATGCCTCATCTTAACGCAATAACTTTAAGGGTATTCTTTTAATTACCATCGTCTGTACCTGTTTTATGAAAAGGTCATTGCGGAACGAAGGTAAAAGAAGCTGCGCTCGCAATTATTACATCGTGCATGGTTAAAAAAGTGTGCGACCGGCAAAGGAACATCTTAATAAAAACCGTACGCCGCCGGGTAACAGAGGTATTTGCGTAAAGAACGTGGAAAATAAGTTTCGACGAACAGAAGAATTCAAAAGACCACGCGACGCGACCCGGTCGCGTTTAATTATTGCGCCATCGGAGATACGTTTCAAAGGTCACTCTTTCCGTAGCCAGATCATTGGCAACAAGTTCATTTACGTATAAACTGGTGCGCCCGCTGTGATTCCGTCGCATAAATTTGCCCGAAGTATTTGGAGCATCTCCGGACGATGCGAATCCAGTGGATTCTGTGGGTCGAGTGGCGTCTCGTTAATACGAGCCCCGGAAGATGATAAACGAGGCAAACTTATCAGCAGTCTACGGTCACGACCAAAAAGTTTCACGGACCAAAGTCGTGGCGCCACGACGGGCTGAACAGAGACGGAACAGACTGGGACAAACGGAAGTGGCAAAAGAGAGAGAGGAGCGGGGGTGGAGAGTCGGTAAGTCGGTTTTCGACATTGACTAAACGAGACACGGAGACATGGCGTCCGAAGGAAGGATGGTAAGTACATCGACCACCACCCCCCTATCCACCCACTCGTTCCACTACCTGCACAAGCTACCTTCTCTTCGAGCTCACGTCAACCCCCTTTTAACTTCCCCTCGATTTCTCCTACCGTTCGCCAGGAGCTTGTAGGCATGTAGCACCCTCTGCTCCAGGCTCCTGCCCACATTCAAAGGGCACTGCCTCGTACTGGAAAGGAGCCCTTCTTCCTCTGATGCCACCCCTCGGACCCTACCACTCTCTCAGCCTGTTCCGCGCTCGCGTTACTTCTAGACCCTTTCAACCGCCTCCGTCGTCCCTCTCTCGAACCCCATTGGCAATCATACTGCCATGGTATCTCCGTTACAAAATGGCCACCTGACCTTCTGCCCTCTTGACATCTGTCTAATCCTTGATTAGAAGGAAAAAGATCGGCTCCAATTATCTTTGATTACGTGTTACCGTGGCATCGTGCCACCTACGCGATGGAAGTTCATTTTCTTATCCAAACCTCCAACTTAATTGGGTCAATCGTGAACTATACCTGAGGAACGTATTTGCAAAATAATTTGTAATTTTGAAAATGGAAATCAGAAACAGTTTAAAATTTAATTCAAATTCTGACTACTCAAGGGTTGATTTCTGGGGTTAAATTAAAGTTGCTTGAATTCCTTTTTATAATGTTTCAACCATAACAATTAGACACAAGTTAAACTCAGCGAGGGTTGAAAGGAATCCTTCCGATGCGATAAATCGAGGTTAAGGGTTGTAAATACGACAGAAACCTTGAACTCTCATCGCAACTTCGAAATGGATCAAGCACAGGATTTACGTGCTCGTTTCCTCCCGAAAAAATTGATTCTCCCATTTGGCTGAACTTTTGCGACACGAATAAAACGCGTTGTAAAGCGTGCGAGGACGATCCCACCCCGCGACCTCGATTTTACTCGCGACTCATCGTCGCCCTCGACGCCGACTTCTGGGGGGGAGTGGATGGGGACGCCAGGGTGGCGTTACGTGCCGTGAAAAAGGAATTTGTGGGAGAATTTCGAATTTCTTGGCACGATGAACGAATGTCAGCAGCCACTTCCTACCACCTCCCCTTCTTTATTCTCGATCTCTGCCGAGAAGTTGGTGCGTTACCGGGGAGGATAAATCGTGAACGCATCACGGACCAAATAACACAGTAAAATCGACCGTAAACTGATTCAAAAAAAAAAGTTTATACTGCATAAAGAAAGGAAACCTTTCATCATTTGCGAATATATACTTTTTTAATGATGTAATAAATCATTGAAACATCCATTAAATATTTTATGTTTTGTAAAATATTTGTACTTTAATATAGTAAAAAAGAACTTGGTGAGAAAAGTATTCTTATAGTCAAAGATTAGGAAAATAACTTTGTGCAAATGGCATTCTTAAAATAATAAATCTTTTGGAAAAAGTATTTAATTATTTATTATTAGATATAAAAAAAAAGAATAATATAATTTCGTTAATTTTTGGAATTCAATCCCATTATCTGTGCTAATTCCTTAGTCATTTTCCATTTAATCAAATGGATTAATAATAAAATCTATCATACATCAAATCAGTAATTATCTTATTTGTATGCTTTGTATCTACCTAAGAGTAATTATGCAATAATATTAAAATTCCTTTTCGATGCACGGCTTTTAATTCGAATGAAATATAATGTTTTGCAAACACACTTTTTGTATTTAAAAAACATTTCCTTCCCTGGCATATTTGTACCATTCCGCGAGCGCTTGAATTACCAATAAAATACAAACTGAACTGTCGCGTTTGCAAAGAGACAAGAGAACGGAGTGAATAAAACAGGTGGGGAAAAAGAATTCTCATAGATTTCATATTTCTTCGCACTTCGCACCAGTTTCAGAAACCGCACCACCACCTCCTCCCCCCTATCGTATCGCTGTTTTCTTCGAGACAGCGCTGCTAAGGGAGAAGTTCGCATAAATGCAACGTAAACTGAACCGGATATTCGAAAAAGATATTTTTGTGTCTATAGCTGTTGTAAAAAAAGAAAGGAACTTTCAAAAAACACCCACGCGTTTTATATATTTATTGAAGTTATTTAACAATTCTATTAAAAAAAAGAAAAGAAAAGAAATGAAAGTGAGAAAATTATTTTCTTTGTATTTGACTTTTTCATTAAAAAAGAACTTGATCATCTACTAATTGATATTTAATAATATCCTTCGATTTTTTTCAGAATGACAAATAGGTGTTGTAAGCAAAAGTAAAAAAATTAAATGAAAACAAAACTGTGCTTGAAAAAGAATTAATTATTTAAAAAGAACAACACCTTAGCCAGGTTAGAATTTTTCCAACAGCTTTACCTAACTCGAGGAAAACAAGTCGAAAAAGTGAAGGACGGTAAAGGATTTAAGGTTTAGTACAAACCCTGTCTACATTTTAATGTTATAAGCCCTTTATCTCTTTTTGTCTTTCCGCTCTATCGTTATCCAGAGAATGCAAATAATTTGCGCTAACCGGTCAAAGACGCTAAGTGGATAATTAAAATGAAATCAACCGGAAGTATCGAGGATCGCAATCTCATTTGCAGTTACAGCTGAAAATGGAATTTTTACATTTTCCACGTTTCACGTCTAAACGGCGTCAAACGAGTTTACACAGCCCCCTACAATTCAATTATATTTATTCGCGTTCGATTCGAGGCCTGATTGCATTTGCATTTCAATCGAAAGCAACGCGATCATCCGATCGATGCGTCGGGTCATTAATATCCTTGATCCGTCCGCGAAAAAGGGGGGCATCATTAACCCCTGCTCGGGATTCGCGTTTAAGATACAGGATCGATCATTTCTATCCCAAACAGAGCATGATGTAACGCAACAGACCTACGCCGCATCCTGGATCGAATTACGTAAGACGACGAGAATAATGACGGGCCGGAGCCAAGAGAAGCACTTGGAAGGACGAAGCTGAACGATGGATCGATGCGATCGATAAAAAAAAAAAAAGAAGAAGAAAAAGAAGGAAAGCTTCTTTTCTCCACGGGTCTGGCGGACTTTTTGGTGTGCGGTGTAACCGTCAGCGTCATACCTTTTCTTCTTCCGGTTCCGTAACGTTCTTCTCCTAACGTCGGTGTCGGCGTGACAAAGCAGAAGTGGGTGGACAGGGTGAGTGGAACGCGGTCCAAAATGTGGCTCCTTCTCGCAGGACGCTGAGGACGAGGACGAGGACGAGGACGAGGACGACGAGAGGGGTTCTAGGGACTAGCACGAGGGCGGATCAATACAATCGCTAATCCGGTGCATTGTGAGGCGAGGCGTGGCGTAGCAAAGAGGCGAGGTGAGGCGGTGGTGGTCTTGCTTGCCTTCTCATCCCCCCGCGTCTCAACCGGCGGTTTCAACCCTCTCCATCCACACTCACCCTGCCGCCCTCTACGTTTCAACCCCTCGACGAGCCTGCCTCTGCCTTCCTTCGTAGCCGTTCCTGTTCGGCCCACCCGCGCCCCTACAACGTCCGTTGCCTTCCACCGCCGGCACCGTCTTGCCGCACTTCCGTTTCCAACCCTTAACCTAGCTGTCGACGAACCAACAACCCCCTTGGCGAGCAACGGTGTAGGATCAGCCGGTGCTATGCTACGAAAACGTAACTTACGCCGTGGAAGTAAATTCGTCTTTCGGCTATACCTCTTTCTTCCGTTTTTCTTCTTCTTATTCTTCTTCTTACTTCTTCTTACTTCTTCTTACTTCTTCTTCTTTTACTCTCGCGTTTCTTACTGTTACGAGGCCAGAGCTAGCTCATTCTCCGGGCACCGACAACGAAATCGACGATAAGGGAATTGCGATGAATTAGAAGGACCAAGGATTTCGGTCGTTCTAGAACTTTTCCTCGAATGCAATTCTTTCCACGGTGACTACTCGCTCTTTTTAAAGTATCTCAGGGATATTGCTTCTGTTTGATATTGGATTAGATCCTTTTTTTCCCCTCGGTACGGTCCGTCATTATTTCTAAACGTCCACGAAAGTCTCCTCTCAATGATCTTCGATAAAAATAACTTTCCATACAACGAGAACTTTTTCGATATAAACCTACCCATTGGCTAGTAGGTAATTCGATAGGTGTTAAAAAAGAATCATTGTCAATTATTTGGCCTTTTATTTTTATGTCGCATACGAAATATAATTGATTTATTGAAGTTTTAATAATGCCAAAAAGTCAGAAATTTATTTTAATTTGAAATAACCATACCAAAGTATACACACCTAATATATGAAATATCGATTTACCAAGAATTGTGATTATTGAATGTAATTATTGGAACAGGTAAATATAAAACAGTAGTATCGTATACTATGGGCGATTCGATATGAATCGATAAAAATTTCAAGAACATTAACAGCGAAATAGGAGAAGGTAAGAATGGATAGTTGTAAATCCCAGTCCTGGGGGAACTTGAAAGATAAATACTTTTCCAACTCCTGCTCGAATAATGATTATACGCACATTTCTGTATGAAAACTAGAAAATAACTGCAACAGTTGCGTATAAATTTACCCAAACCTCTATGTAACTCTCGTGTGCTGTTCGAATTTTTATTACATTGGTATCATTCGATTCACCAATGAATAAAGTTAAATAATATTTTATTTTTCTATATATTCTTCAATTACTTTTAATAAAAGTTACCAGATATTACCTCAAAAGAAGTCTTTGACAAGCTACTGAAATTCAATATTTAAGCAGTGACTGACCTATGAAAATTCTTGCAAGCAAAAATTTACATTTTTGAATAAAATATGATCAAAATGTATTTTACCCACTATCTTATAACCGTAGATCATATTCCCTCCCGAAAATTCAGCGAATAAAACCCAGGTGACAATTAAAATGTAAATAAGAAGTTGCGTTCGCCTAAGGTAGCCGGTTGTTGCTCATAAAAATTAATGGGAAGCGATTTACAAACGAGCATCAAAAGATTCGTCGCGCGTGTACGCGGGAAGAGAGCAACACCATGCTCCATAAATATGGAGAAAATATGAGAAGGGGGATGCTACGCCAGTGGATCGTCCAACCCCGTGGTTTCAGCAATGCCACCCTTGCATCCTTCACAGGACCACCCACTCTTAAGCGAGATGGACCCAAACAAACTCGTTCACGAACATCCGAAACTGTGTTACTAGAATAAACTCTGGCCGACGCAAAAGCAATTTAACGGCGTGCACGAGCGTGTTGCTTGCACGCGCGTGAAACTTCTACACGTAGCTCTACGTTTATGTAAGTGTGTGTGTGTGTGTGTAAATGTATGTACAAGTTACAACGCGTTCGTGCGAGCCGACACCGCTACACCCGGGGAATTCCCTTTCGGTTGGCATCAGAACTGAAAGAAAGTGCAATAAATTCGGCGTATAATACGACCGCCAGAACTGCCTCGACCTGGTGCACCCAACAGTCGGCGCTGGTTACGAGGAGGAGAAGCAAGAATGGCGCAACAAGCGTCCGTTTTATTGTTCCTGAAAGATTTGCTCTTTATTGCGCCCAGAAACAGGGACGGAGTTTGTACTTCGCTAAGTAGATGGGAATAAATTTTGCGAAGATGCATTTGATTACTGCCGACTGTAACCACTTTCGTTCAATCGCACGGTGGATCATTTTATTAGATGAAAATATTAATGATTAATGAAAATAATAGAAGATTATTAACCCAAATGATGGTTATTTTGACTGAAAATGTTTATTCGTGGAATTTTAATAATTGTTTTGGAAAATAGTATGAAAGTCGCGAATTTACTTGAAATTCCCAACCTAATATTAACATTCTATCAGATTACGACCTCTCCCTGAATTTTTAAACTACGCACACTTTGACTCGCATCGAAAGTTCATATAATCCTCTATTATTTCATTAAAATTTTAAATATTGCATAGCAAAATCCCTAACAAAAATAAAATTGGACTTACTTTGAAGCATTTAAGAAAATTGCTTTTAACTGTGTGACAGGTTCTTATGAAAATATGGATGACACGATACTCGAAACGTTAATAATTCGTTTAATCGAGTTTCCATTTTATGTAACAAATATTTAGAGACAGCGATCGTTCCCCGATTCAAATACAGACGACACGGTAAGCTTCAAAATTTCGTCGGGTTGACGCAGCAAGAAAATAAACGAAACGGAAATAACAAGATGTTCAACGACTGAGTAATTTTCATCCTTCGAATCGAATGGCCATCTGAGGACGTGCACGCCGACAGAGGATCATACGTGTGTGTAGTGGAGCCAGCCAATTATCAAGTGATTGCTCGTAGATTATAGGAAATGCAGTTCCACAAATGGGAGGCGTGCATCTGCACATGTATGCGCGACTACCAACACATCCGTACTGATTCTCCACTTCCTCTGTCGTGTCCTTCGCGAATTGCCTATCGGTGTTTGCCGTCAGTCAAACGAGCCTCGAAAATCCTGTTCTTCTCCGTGAAATTTCAACTTTTAATCGATTCAATTGTAACTGAATGAAAAACTTCTAGTACCTAATCTAAGATCCTTCCAGGACGTTTTAAAACATATTTTCAAACAAATAAGTGTAATTTTGTTTAATATATTGGGTACTGAGGGGAACATCGATGATTGGCACTGAAAATTTTAGATAACATTGATCTGACATTAACCCTTTTCTTAAAGTTCTCAGAAGTATAATATTTCCGGTCGAAGCGAAAGGTATCACCTAGAAAGCTTGAAAATAACATTACACAACCGTATTTCTTAAAATTGAGAATGCGTATGATGGACTAGCAAGGTACGAACCATTTTGAAATCAAACAGAAAAACGAAAAAAAAAGTGAACCCGAATTTTCGTGACCAATTTGTATCAGCTGTTTTCGGCAAAGGAACAGAACTGTTCCCGCTCAGGAAGAAAAGTATCGGCTATTAGACGACCCGATTCCAGGGAAGCATCGTGTCCAGTCCTGTCCGCGCCAAGTTCTGCAATCGGTCCTCCCTTTTTCCGTCTCTCTCGCGACACGGATGCTCTGTTCCTCGCCAGGAGTGCTCTTTTTCCACCCTCCCGTCTCTCCCCTCTCGTCCTGTTTCTCATCCGCTTCCGGGTTTACCTCTTTCCGTACGAACGGCCGCCGCCTCAGCCCCTTCATCGCTCGCCACTCAGACTTCAATTAATTTCGCTGCTTCTGGGCCGGCCGTTTTCCAATTTCGAGTTTCTCCGGTGTACGCGAAACACGGTCCTCGATACGGTCTCCGGGTAAAGATTCCGTACGGGGACGGGAGGGTGTGCTTAACGTGAAAAATTAATTACGTATGCACCCTATCGCAGTTTTTGGCTGCGCACCCCTTAACGATACGAAAAGGGGAAGCGTTCATGACCGCGTGGCCCTATCAAAATTAAATCTATTATTTTAGTGAAACGAGTAGATATAGCAGTATACACGATTATATTATCTACTGATACAACGCTTATTTATTGTAAAGAAAAGACATAAATTGCACTTGAATTTAAAGAATTATAGATGTCTAAAGGAAAATCTAATCACTTGCAATCCTTATAAAAAGAATTAATAAATTTTCCTATCACTCAGTAGAACGTCCAAGAGTTCTTGAAATTCCTTTTCAGGCATTAAAATCTCTTCACATTTCAATCCTAAATGAAGAAATGTCAAAAACGACTCCCAATTCGCTTCTCAACGTAGCAGTCTCTGAAAAATAGACACGAAAGCACGCGTACTGGAAGAAAGTCTGATCCTTCTGCATCGAAGAGCACCGATTGATTTACAATGGACAAAGGTGTGGCAGAATCCGACACCAATATCACACCGATACCCGGCGCGTGGACAATTATCCTGCCGGACAAAGGCTACGGGGGTGTACACGGCTATCCCACACTTGTGCACACGTTACCGGGCCCCAGGCTCTTTACGCAGCTGACGCGGCTCGTATTAAGAATCGCGTGGGCCCCCGCACGTGCGTGGGCAAACACCCGCACATCGTGGCACACGCAACGCCTGGAAGAAAACTCGAACGATCCTCCAACGCGGACTAGAGGAGGTGCAAGGACCTCCTGATATTTATCTGCCATTGAAAGCTGAACTCGGCTGCCTCGAACGAAACTTACGAGGCTCGCTCGTCACTCCTATTTCGGACGAACGATTTACAGCAATGCCCGGATATAACGCGCAAATTCCGCCTGCTTTATCCCCCTTGCTACCACGTCCGTAAATACATATTTCCCAAAGAGGCGTTTATTTATGTACACCGCTACCCCCGCAAATATACGTTTTGTTCATTCACACGTACGGGATTCTTCTATAAACGTACACTGTCTAAGGAAAGTAAGGAAAATGGCGATGTAAGAGAAGGGAAACCTGGGGTAGATAGGCCCAGGAATGAAGATTGCTATGTACTGTACCTAGGTTAAGCGATCAAGCATTTGATTTAGTAATTGTTTCAAAATGAGGTGGTTAATTTAATGAAGAGGTAAATTGGACAGTGTAACTTTAGAGTGTAAGACAAATAGTGATTAATGGAGTTACGGCAATTTAATGAAATTTGTATTGGTCTTAGAAAGTGTCGGCTCTAAGGAATTAACACGTTGGTCCACAGCGAAATTACCATACGTGGCAAGACACGTTGTAATTGCAATTAATCGGTACACAATCGTTTCATTTATCAAATTAATTCCCATGATAATATAGTATTAATGTAACGATGTCTCTAATTTTTCTTTTCAATTATTCAATAATATAAAATTTGTATTATCGGAGAGAGAACAATTTATAATAAACCATTTTGGAATTGTAATAAACAATAATCGAGAACTTTGAGACACCTTTGACACATGCTCATACATTGACACGTTCTCTATTATGAATCATTTTTTTTACCTCTATTGTTCTTTGGGTGATAATAAGCTCATAAATACTCGGCAATCATCGAACAAGGCACAAGCAACGTACATTCTTCAAGGTGTACGTATACACAAATAACAACCAGAGTCGTCATGCCTTCGTTCATGACCGGCAGGCAGGTTTATGCCTTAGCTCGTCACGCCTCTACGTGCTGAACAAGACGACTCGTGATTCCCTTCCTCTTCTTTCCCTTCCTCATTTCGCAGTTTTCACCGGAAGAAGAGGATAAGGCGAGACGAATCTCAAACGAGTACACGTATATCCTATGTTCGAGACGCGTCGCGAGGCGAGTTACTGGTAAATGGTTAATTACCATTGAAAATTGTAACGTGATTCATAATTAATGCACTGAATATCACAGCTACTATAATTAGTTTCGTTTCATATTATTAATATAACACTTATAGTATCTGGAAATTCATGGTTCTGTTAACCCCTTCAACACAATTCTTTTATAATTAATTTCTCCTTATAATTTTTATCTTCACTTACTTATCATTTAATTAAAAAAAAAAATAAAGTAATTAAAAAACCAGAACTGTGCTATTTATTCGATTCTTATACAGCTAACTTTCATATTTATAACAAACTTTAATAGTTCTTTGACTTTAGATTTAAAATTAGGGAATATAAAAGAAATTTTTTAATGCAAAATGCAGATAAGAATATTATAATTACAGAAACTTAACTTTTTATGACCTTTTAAGATCCAAAAGATTTCACTAAGAAAAGAAATTCAAAGATTATGAGATTCCATATAGAAAAACGTTTTGGCTGAAAATTCTTCGAAGAAAAACCGATGTCTATTGGATGTTCAAGTTTCTCTTTATACTATATGCGACTGAAAACGGATGGCAAGCCGCGATCCATGCTACGACGAATCGGCTTATTCGAAAACTATTTTCTCCTTGAAAGACGCGAACAAATGCTACAATGCCCTGTATCCTCGAAACTGTGCACACGTATTGCCGTTACGATATCGTAGCAAACATCTCTACAAACGACACTAGACCAAGGCCCGAATAAATTTTAAGGGACGTACGAGGAGGATCGGTAAAATCCAGCCTTACACAACGAGTTTCTCTTACCGGCGACAAGTTTGACACCTACGCGGAATTCTCTTTGACAAGGAAACGTTTGCCCTTTTTATCATTGTAGAACAATACCGCCTTTTACATCTATCAAAAACTTATTTATCGATGATGTTAAAAAAAAAAAAAATCATGGAATTTGTAGTTCGAAAATATTAGGTGGCGGAAAAAGCTCATACAACTTTTCTGTGACAGATAAATCCAAATTTATTTGCTATAAATTTTTTTGCCCGTGGTCAAACTATATTACTGCAGACAGATATCGTGAAAAAAAGAACAGATAATGCCCGCTCGAAATTCATTAAAATTTAAGCGACATTTATTAATTTGAAGAGTGTCTTTTTTTATGACATATCGTTCTTTTCGTATTAAAAGTGTGAATTTGTATAACTAAAATTATAAATTGCTACGAATGTCTTTTTGTATTATTCGTTAAAAAGTGATTGAATAATTATAGTTTAAGTTTATTCAGAGTTACGGAGGTTAACATTTATAAAAATCAAAAGAATATTGTTTAAAAATGTATCGAAAGCCAATCATAACTTTAACAATATGATTTCACGTTGCTTTCTTGACCCATCAAAAAAATAAAAAACAACAAAAGAAAAGTTTTCTCATATTATAAATTGCGGCTACTACTACTTTTTGTTCATTTTATTCTATTTTATTATTCAATCTTTATGTGCACGTATCTTTTTCATACAGTACCGACTTTCAAAACCGTGATCTAATTTTGATTCGAGTTCATTCATATTTATCAAGGGGAGTGCAGGACACAGAGCAGGCTACACCATCTATGAATGCAATATGGTATTTTTATGGGTGCATTTATCGATATACAAATTAGTAGATTTCATTCTTATCTACATGTCCTTTTCGCGGAGCCACCTACTATACCGTTTGCAGTTTATAGTTCCTGCTTTATCGACTACCAACTTGGCAATTTAGTTTCAAATAAAAGTTTAAAAATTATCTTAAAATTGATAACAGAAGTTCGTTAACTATTGCAGTTATCAAATTTCAGAACTTGGATCTGAATGTCCCTACAGCTAACTACGCGATAGACAATGATGTGACAATGATGTGACATTTCAGTGATGTAAGTCAACGAACGGTGAGTCGCATGCTTTATGGTTCCTCCAATTCCCATCATGGCGTAGGACGGAAAATTATATTTTTGCATTTCATATGATGGATTTTCTTATAAATCGCGATTACAATTTAACGACTATGCTCATTACTTTTTTGTGTTATGTTAAACGATACAAACGGTACAGTTAAACGTTGAGATCAAAATTTTGCGAGCAAGTAACTGTAAGTTCATAATATTTAAATAAATATATAATATATCCCATATATAAATATATCCCACAAATTAATAAATCAGTAATGATATTAATAATGATCTCAAAAGTCGATAAATCAATAATTATAGTTAATAAGAATTACTAACGAATTAAGTTTTGCTAGGGAACGACCGTTAACTTATACCATCTTTTAAAATGGAAACCATTTTCGAAATCATCATTGTGCTCTGATATCTAATATATGGGTACTTATACATACATTATCCCATTACTGGTCATAGCTTTCGTAATAGTATATTATATATTAGTATTCATAACTCTTTCATTACTTTCAAACCTTTTATCTTATAATAACTATGAAGAATATAATTCTAAAAGAAAGGACAAGATCACTCACCGGTCAGGAGATGCAGAGGATACTTTCACGAATACTTCCATTCTCGCTATTAATTCCTCCGTTGCTGTGATTCTTCAAAAACCACCGAAACACACACTTATTATATTTAGTTACAATAACAAAATAAGTTCATTTTTAACACAATAATATTATAACACAATTTCACTTTTAAAACAGCGTTCTTTCTTGTTCGACAAAGCTACCGGACACTGAACTCGATTCAATTTGACTGCGAGATTTACCGGATCTATCGATTTAGATCGATTGCGATAAGAGCGACATCTTGCTCTGCTGAAATCAATTATTTTAAATCAAATTCTATTTGTAAAATTATAAGATTTATTAAATTATTATTAAAAATAAATCGATTATTGAACAGGGTATATAAAAAAGGTAAAGCAATTTTTATTCTATATTTTTATTTTATTATCACAGTTAACATTAATGCAACAGATCTTTAATAAGTATATTAATAATTGTTAAGAAATACATATGTACATACATATGAATACGTAATTATATTTGAATAATGTAGGTTTCACAAGTACAATAATTATTACAAAATATGAACTTAACAATGCAAAGGCAATATGTCTGTGATAGTGTAAAAAGCTTATCATTAAAATTCACATCTATACTTCCTAGACTACATACAATAATTATCAGTTTAAACATTATTTGTTGGAAGATTTTAACAGTGCTTTCACATTTTTATCCACCAAAACAGTAGTGCTGTTATTCTAAACAATGAATTGTCAACTTCTAATAATCATTCATATAATATCATAAAAGAAACGTAGAATTCGTAAGATGCAAGAATATTGTATTGGGAAATAGTTTCAATTTATTTTTTTTTATTACAAAGTTAAACATTAGGTTCTGTCTCGCTCAAAGTAATCTGCTTGGGGGGAGCAAAATCAGCTTTCCACACGTTTTCTTTACAATGTTCAACGGCCTTAAAAAGAGAAATATCCACATGTATAAATTGTCGATTACGTACAAGTATTAAATTCAAATTCACTTACTTTACATTCGCGAGCTGTTTCATTGGTAGAGCACCAATAAACTGGTCCCCATGTACAATGCTTTATACGATTTTTCTCGTACGATCGTTTAATTCGTGAATTTTCCAGAGCCACTGATGTGTAATCATTTGGTGCACAAAGAGCTACCGCGCTACATATTTTATCCATATTTTCACGACGTGCGATAAGATTTATAATGCTTTGTCCATAGACATCTATCAGCGAGATACACTGCAAGCAATCGATCACGAATTGTTGAACAGATTAAGCGAATATATTGTTATACAAATATAGATAACTAAGTATTAATAATAAATTACCTTGCTCTGATTACTGGCTGGTATATATTTACAAACTTTCGATAGTATTTCCTTGATGTCATCGTCAACTTTGGGATCACCCAGTAGTTTGTCGACCATTGATATGATCGATTTGCACACAGCGCATTCGGTTACTGATTCTATAAACGAGAAAAAACATAAAACGTAACTTTTATCGTGAATATATATCAAATATAAATACTAATCTTTTGTTTCGAAATACCTTTCATTTTCTTCTCCATGAATGTACATAATCCCATCATGGTACAAACTTGTTTCGGACTGACATCTTTCGAAATGAAATCGATCACGACATCGGCATAGTTGTTCACAAAATCGTTACACTCTTGAGAAACCGTTTTTGGAAGATGGTTACAAATACTATGTACTACTTTTTCAACTCTTTCCTTGTCCTTCTTGTTGTCAAGTTCTTTATCAACGTAATGCATAGCAAATTCACAAAGAGCACAAGATGGACCTCTGATCTTTTCAATTTCCGTGGGTATTGACGCACCCGGTATTTCATTAGTCACTGAAACCAACATTTTTTTGTCAAGCATATTATTCCTACATATTTATCATGTTTAATAAACATAATACAATTTTAAACGTACTAATTTCATTATTTTTGTCAGTAATGAATTCCTCTCTTGGACCAGGGTTTTTAGTTGCATCGCATAATTTAATGTACACGCATACTTCTTGAGGTGTCAGATCTGCGAGTAACAATTCTATAAGCTCTTTGCTGTAACCTTTCACGAAATCTGTGCATTCTTCGGTCAGACTCTCCGGCAAATGCAAACACAGTTTATTCAGTTGAGTTTCTATGTTTGCCTGCAATGAAATACGCGTCTTTAGTAATATTGTGTTTTAAAATATTTAAGACTTAAATTAAACAGATTACAACCTCGGTCTTGTTATTTTTGATGACATCATAAATTTGAGTTACAGCGAGTAAGCATAGAGGACAGCTAGGCTTACTGTGTTCTTCTTGAAGCATATATTTTGCTGGAACGTTTTCCCAAAGTTTCATCAATCTTTCTGAAGGACATAATCTCAACATCGGGCATACCTGAAATTAATATATTATAATTTATCATGCTTACTTGAATGAATAATGTACAATAAATTATTGATACTAACTTGTGATGGATCAATTTCTTGAACCAATATCGCTACAACAGCATCCCCGTAGGTATCCACAAATTCCGTGCATTCATCCTTTATAGATTCTGGTAACTTTGTACATACTTTTCCCAAGGCATCTTTTATTTTATCCTGTATCATTAAAAAAAAAAATATAGTTTGTTTAATACATTGTTTTCTTGACGTTTTTTTTTGTCGCTTAATTATTCTATGTAAATTCTATAATTCTAACCTCTGTAGTAGGATTTGTCATGGCATCTTGTATATAATGCAAGACATACTCGCACAACGCACAGCTTTCTTTTCCATTAACGCCCAATGGTCCTTCTGATATCGGGAAAGGTACTAATCTTTCGATAGGTAATTGCATTGATTCTACTTCGGATTTGCTCAATTCAGGGCTTTGTTTCTCGCTTTCTAAATCCCCTTTTGCATTCTGGAAAATACGCACACCTACTTCAGCTGCACCTTGAGGTACTAAAGGCCAAATTGGAGCATTCTGTGCAATATACAATTATTAGTTGTTAAAATTATTACACTACTATATATATATATAAAAAAGAAGATACTAACTTCCTGAACCTTATCAGGACTTGGGCATATTCCGCTCATTTGACAAACAAAGTTGCTATTCAATCCTTTGGTGAGATATTCGTAGATTTGTGAGTAGTATTCATCAACTATTGCAGTACACTTAAATAAAAAAAACATACATACATGATTAATAAATTGTATTAGAAGCAAATAAATACAGTAGTATCTTGAAAAGTGACTACCATTTAAGACTGAAGTGGTCATTTTTCAAGGGATCACCTGATCACCTTTCACTATCAAGTAATCATCTTTCAAGGCAATGCTGCATATTTTCTATACAAATGTATAAATATAAATATTAAAATCCTTACTTCGCTTGAGAATGACTTTGTTTGTTTGCATAATCCCTCCAAAACTACTTGAAATTCTGCTTCTGTAGTATTAGCTACCAAGAGATCTCTCAAATGTCCCACAAGTTGTTCACACAACTTACATGGAAGATCATCACCTACATCAACCATACCCACACTAGACAATGGCCTGATCTCTACCTTTAAGGCCTAAGACATATAGCATATAATAAAATTAATTACAACATATTAAACAGTTTTAAATTATAAATTTACATTATTTGTATAAATTTACTTTATCTGTATCCTCATGTTTATGGAACTTATCACTGCACTTTCCAGATAAGTGGCATATATTTGGAGCATTGAAATTGTCTTGCAAGTGAGTGTATATTGTATCAAAATAAGTTAAAATTGTTGCTGAGCAAGCATCACTGAAGGTACCAAGTTCTCTACATAAGGTAAGCATTTGCTGTAACATTTTGTCACGAGAGGTGTTATGTATTTTCTGATCCATGTGTGTTGCAATTGTATAACATTTTGAACATTCATCAGGTTCTAGTTCATCCTTTTCCAAAGAACGGGGCTTTAATTTATCAATCTGAAATATAATATAACAGTGTGGTACTTAATATAAATTCTATTACTCAAAATAATAAATTAGTAAATTTGTGTTTATTTGATTTATTAGTATGTGTCATCTAGTTTTCACCAAAAAAATTATTTGTTAAATATTTATTTAAAAATTTGAAAATGTTATTTATTGGTTACCTTTGGTCTAGACTGTTCATATTCTAATAGCAGTTTATCTATGTGGGCAGAATTGCAAAGTCCAGAAACAGAGCAAACAACGGATGGATTCATTTGTGATGCCAATGTTTCAACAAGTTCTGGGATATACTGATCCACAATTGTTATACATTCCTTTACAATTGGTTTTATGTGAATCAATTTACAACTTCCTTCAAAAACAGCTTTCAAATCTTGCTGTGTCTGATTGCTTTCTAACTGATCACGAGCCTGTTGAACCATATCTTTGCAAATGGTACAAACATTGTCATTATCTTCAGGCACTTCCATATCTTTCCATGTTGTTTTAATGCAATGTTTAGTTGCATTGCATCCTGCAGCAGTTCTATATTCATATAAGAATGCTTTAGTACTATTTCAATTTGCAATGATACTGTGTTTAATACAAAATAAATGTATAAATGATAAAATAGTAATTTCATTAAGTACAGAAATTAGAATTTTATAAAAAAATAACATTACTAGTTTAATAATATACATGAATATGATTTAAAGATATATTAATGCATCATAAATATAAAATACATTTGACAATACAAAATAACAATTTTTTTTTTTACATTTCATCTTATATATTTTAAAACTTACTTAATATTTTCACACCAGTATGAGGGTCCCCATGTACATTCTTCTTCACCCAAAAGATGAACACTTGGATCATCAGCATTAATTACTACTCTTGCTGTGGACACTGAAATAAATATATATCTAATTTATATATATTTTTGTTGTATGTTAAAACATCATATAGCGTTACAATAATCTAAAATCTTAGAAACAATGATATATGATATTAAATACCTGCTCAAAATAGTTTAATAAAATATGAATAAAATTAGATTTTCTCAAGTTGTGTTAGCCTAACAAATGTAATTAATAAATAATTTTATTTGAAAAATGTACATTTAACAGAATTGTGAATACAGGCTTAGGAACATCCTGTTAAATCAGAAACTATTCCACGGTAATTGTTGACCACTGACTCATCCCATTCAACTGAATAAGCAATTCCTATCTTTTGTGACTAACAACAGTGTGATAATTAGATGTAGGAATATACGATAGCATGCTTTGTGAAAATCCTACAATAAAATCTTATAATTTGAACAAAATAATCCATATCATGTTGTGATCTGAATATACAATAACAATACTACATATTATTTATATGGATTTTCAAATGATAACGCAAAAATTACTCTATCCTGAATACGTATAACTGTGAGCTCGGAAAAATGAATAACATATTGGGTAAAAGAAAAACTACGTCGTGAACGAACAAAGGGGCAACATTCGATGCAGAATAATCGAGATACGCACCAGCAAGAATCGCGCAGAGCGCGATCAGAGTCTTCATTTTTGCTATTTCACTTTCCGATCTCGTTCGGACAAGTGCACCGATCAACAGGAAACGTAAAAAATTAATTATGTCGTTTCTTTGTTATTTTTCTACCGCGATGTTATCCAACAATGACGTACAATCACTCGTTTAACACGTTCCGCAAGAGCGTAATTAAACAGAATATGGACGAATCGTTCGACGACCTTCCACAAGGCGCTACTGTCAAGTGACTGTTCTTAAGCGTTTATACGCATTCTTTGACTAATTCCTTCTCTTTTCTTCTCATTATGTTTCAGGGAACAGCCAATGGGAAACGTTACGGGCTTGTCACGTGATATGCACCTTCTTCTTCGCTCATAACGCACAAGGAACTTGGTTCACGGTGTTACATTCTTCGATTGTGATACATCAGCGCATAAAATTTCGTGGAAACAGAAATGAAATTATCCTCGTTCTTTTTGAGGAAAAATTTTTTATAACTTTGTTTGTTGGTTGTCGTTGAATTGACTCCGGTCGTGACAGATTGTAATTGTGGTGTCATCTGTCGGTGTAACCGTGTGAAAAGTTCATGGTACAAACACAAACGCCGATTATTTCGTGGTGTCATGACTTCATTTTTTTTTCTAATCACAGTTCCATATTCCGGTTGGACGAACGAAATTTATCACGATGTAAATGAAAAACGAAACAGCAAAACGAAAATAACAATAACGAGATTATTTCCTAAAATACAAATGAAATGATTATCGGCGCGCAATTGTGCGCGACACTAATGTGTCGACTATAGATAAATGAAATTACTGATAAAGTAACGACGTTTAATCGATCGTTCTTTGATATGCACGTATTCCTATGTAATAAAACGGTCTGAATACTAAGAAACAAAATCGCAGTCTTTCTTACTGTTTTACATAATTGAAGAGAGTATCGAAATAGCTTTTATCTGAATTACATTCTTTTAATATCGCAAGTTGTAACATAAACATAATTTTGCAGCCTGGAAGAACTATAATAACAATTCTTCTTATCCATGTAGTATATTTTAGAAAATATTTTCGATTCAATTCATTTCTCAATATTTCCTGCTTATTAATTTATTTTGTCACGATTCAAATAAAGGCATCAATTTTATTGAAGTTACTCGCAATTCTAATTCAATATCTTTATACACATATTTAAATTTGAATACGTACTATTCTATATCTTCAAATATTTAAAAACTGTTTCTTAATTTCTTTTCGTAAAATTCCGTCTAGAAAGAGAAACGAAAAAAAAAAGGAAAGGAGAAATTAATCACGTTGTAATGTACAATTCCCACACTCGCGTTATCGTTTCTCGATTCATCGCTGCAGCAGCGATTCGCTTGAAAAATAAAATATGTATGTATCACTGATATAATAATATCGCGTGCGAGTTTATTATTAAACATTGCAATGTTTTCAGCACGAGTATCTGTCTATCGCGTAATTTATTGTCCGTCAAAAATTTTCAAATTCAAGGCCACAGCTTCGATCGCGCCCAAAGTCGAGCCGGTGCGTTCGTTATCGCGCATCGGCTCAAATTGTCGCTTAAATACGTGATCCAAGGGTTGGTAAACATCGCCATTGTTGTCTCTGAGAAGTTGGTCCGGTTTCAGATCTCAGACGGTAATTTTAGAAGGCACCCATGTACCTGAAACACCCTGTTTTGTGTTTTCAACTGTTCAAGCGATCAAGTATCTTAATAATTAGAGGCAAAATCAGAGTTCACTTATGTGTTTAAGTAGAACGTTGATTTGTCGTCGATCGTAACGGGTTTGAATGTTAAACAAGCTAAAGAAATGTCAAACGGAAGTGTCGTTATAGCAGATTGCTATTGAAATATACTTTAAACCCTTGTGTAAGAGGATAAAGACATCTTAAACAATAAAAATAAATTGAGAATACCGTCATATTGTTCGAATATCTGGATTTTCCAATGCTAAGGGATATAAATAAATAATAATAAACAATGAAGATACCGACAAAGTATCGTTTAAACTTGCAATCAGTTTTTCGTTTCATTTCTCTTTGTTATTGACACTTGATTCCTATTATTAATCTTACTTTTTGGGTTGAAAAGCAATAATCAGTAAGTATATTAATTAAATTGATTTCTAACTTTGAGAAAAGTATTTTAGGCTGTTACACAATTCGTATATCTATGTAGCATCATTTTTTCATATGCTTTGAGCATAATCTTAGTGATAAAAATAAAGTTACGATAAAAAAACAAGTTTCGCGGTTATCTAACTTAATTTTAACATAATTTAAATGAATATTAAGATAAATTGTCATTCTATAAACCAACTGAATTTAATGTTGAAAATAAAATTGGTTTTACAATAGTTTACACTAAATTCTATTAGCATAACATTATTAGTCTCTGCAGAGGAGGGTATATTCAATTTATTCTGTTTCAAGATAGAATATATAACATTTGTATCATTTTTAATAAATTTTATTTAAGAGAATTTATCAAGTTTTATTTCAAACTTTTATTATAGATATACGTTTATTAAATTCGTTAAATTCACTTTAAAAAACCACTCAAATAACTGTTTCCGTGGTGTAGTGGTTATCACATCCGCCTAACACGCGGAAGGTCCCCGGTTCGATCCCGGGCGGAAACATATTTTTTAACAATTCCTTTTTAAATGCATAATAAAATAAGGTATAACTTTATACTAATAATTTTATTATAATTTTTAACTTTAACTACTTGGAAAAATTGTTCAATAAATATTTGTAAAGATATGCCCTACAATACAGGGTGTCCCAGAACTCCTGTAGGAGCCGGAAATGGAGGGTAGCTGAGACTATTCTGAACAACAATTTTCTTTGCAAAACTATCGGATGGGGCTTCGTTTTTGAATTATTAAGCAAAAACACTGACCAATCAGAGCGCGTCTCGGGCGAGCGCTCAGTACCGTCAGTGCAGCGTCGAGCCTAGTCGCCCCGGAACAAGCGCCTAGGTAGAACAAGAAGCGTTAAGTCCTGGGATCATCTAATTTGAATAGTAGAAAGATAAAACATTGTATTATTATAAAATAATGAATTTAATATCGTTCAAGCTTTATTTTTCAATTTTTTTAAAGAGCAACTGAGGACGGTACATTGTCGAGGAAACTTTATCCAATAGAAGAGATAGGTACGAATTTTGAAATAAAAATTTTGTAATTATAGTGTAGAGGTATTCATCAGTTAGAACACCTAAATGATTAGGGTTTTTAATGCTAATTTTAAGAAAATTTGTGTATTACAGGAGACTGCATCGAAATTGCAGTGAAATTAATATCGAAATGGCACAAACCCTCGAACACGTCAAGCATTAACAGAATAAGAAATGGAAGGATATAACTTGTAATTACCATTAGGAATTATAATTGACCATAATTAATTGAAATTTGTTGAGATTAAAATACTGAAACAAATGTTAAATATACCATTTTTATAGCACTGTTATATTAAGAGAAATATATACTCCCCGTTGTATTTTCTTCATTTCGCAAGAACTAAATGATAAAAAATACTTAAATTGTTTATATTTAATGATTTTTTTCATTAAAATCGTTGTATTTTGCATAAATAATTAAAAATTAAAAAATATTTTTAAATTTTTACCTCTAGCGCCATCTCTTCGAAAAGTGCTGAAACTGCTCAAAAATTGACAGGAATCTGCCGTACCTACAATGATTATTTTTTAAGAAAATAATTTTTTGCTGTTTTCGCGTGTTTGAAGCATCTAATCGCTTCTATTTTACACTAATTATCGATTCCAATTGTCCGATTAATCCTAGAAGCCCGAAATATTGAAATATTAAAGATTAAATCGCACATTGAGAGAGTGAGAGGTGAGATTGGCGGACTAGTGTTCACTCTCTCGCACATTGGTGTTGTGCGCAGGCGCGAGTTTGGCGTAGAGAGAGTGAGAGACTAGATGCTCGGACCTCTCACTCCCACAATGTGCGAGAGAGTGAACACTAGTCCGCCAATCTCACCTCTCACTCTCTCAATGTGCGATTTAATCTTTAATATTTCAATATTTCGGGCTTCTAGGATTAATCGGACAATTGGAATCGATAATTAGTGTAAAATAGAAGCGATTAGATGCTTCAAACACGCGAAAACAGCAAAAAATTATTTTCTTAAAAAATAATCATTGTAGGTACGGCAGATTCCTGTCAATTTTTGAGCAGTTTCAGCACTTTTCGAAGAGATGGCGCTAGAGGTAAAAATTTAAAAATATTTTTTAATTTTTAATTATTTATGCAAAATACAACGATTTTAATGAAAAAAATCATTAAATATAAACAATTTAAGTATTTTTTATCATTTAGTTCTTGCGAAATGAAGAAAATACAACGGGGAGTATATATTTCTCTTAATATAACAGTGCTATAAAAATGGTATATTTAACATTTGTTTCAGTATTTTAATCTCAACAAATTTCAATTAATTATGGTCAATTATAATTCCTAATGGTAATTACAAGTTATATCCTTCCATTTCTTATTCTGTTAATGCTTGACGTGTTCGAGGGTTTGTGCCATTTCGATATTAATTTCACTGCAATTTCGATGCAGTCTCCTGTAATACACAAATTTTCTTAAAATTAGCATTAAAAACCCTAATCATTTAGGTGTTCTAACTGATGAATACCTCTACACTATAATTACAAAATTTTTATTTCAAAATTCGTACCTATCTCTTCTATTGGATAAAGTTTCCTCGACAATGTACCGTCCTCAGTTGCTCTTTAAAAAAATTGAAAAATAAAGCTTGAACGATATTAAATTCATTATTTTATAATAATACAATGTTTTATCTTTCTACTATTGAAATTAGATGACCCCAGGACTGTATTTATAATACCGAAAAATATTCTGCAATTTTTACTTATTCCTTCTGTTGGGATATCCAGCCATTCAGTCATTCTCTTTATTCTAGGGTACGATTACTCTCATAACATTCTACCATTTGTTTTTTACTTTTATGTTCAATATTACTTGTGTTTAACAGGAGGTTTTTAGTTCCGGAGCGCCACCGTTTCTTCAATTTCAGTAATTAACACTTTTCAGGACCACTGATGGCATTTTTTCAATAAAGTTTTGAGCGTAGATCACGTTGCACGTGCCAGAAAGTCCAAAAAGTCGCTCGTTTTTTGGAAAAACGCAATTTTCTGTTTTGTTGGTTCCACTTCTCGCCGCTAGATGGTGGCACTTGTATCGTTTTGGGGACGCCGTGTATAAAATTGAAAAATGATTGAAAATTGAAGGTGCGCTACATTTTTACTGTGTTAATTTAATTTTATATTATTTAATTTATATATATTAAATGCTTTAGAGCTTAAATAGTTGCAATTTTAAACAATATTGTAATAAACAGTTGCCAAAAGTGACCAAAATTGGTATGTATTTGTTATTTTATAATATTTAAGCTAATACTGATATTATTTTGTAAATAATGTGGTTTTGCGGGTGTGGAGGCTGATAATGTTTTTTTTATTAAACGTAATTTATCACAAATGGTTTGAAAACGGTTGCGATGGTAGTTGACTGATTTTGTTGATACCGTTTCCTTGGAAAATGGTATTGACTTAATTCTACCTTGTGGAAGTACACAGCAAGTAGTGTCAAGTACTTGTGACGATATTTTGTTCAAATTTTAAGTTATTACTGCGCAATTTGTACTTCAGCGACTGTAATACCTCATTCTTAATAAAAGGTATGTATTAGGTCAATTAATTTTAATTTATCTTCTAATTTATCATTCATTTTTTACTTAACAGTAGCTATAAAGAAGGATATTTATTTGTTATACCAGTATTTTTAATTTAATGATTTTATATTTAAAGAATCTTGCCTCATATTTATTTTATTTTATTAAATAATAATTTTAAAAAGCCTCAAAATGAAAAGAAAGGAAATCAAAATGCTTTCTACTTCTTTAGGGAAAGAATCGATCATTATGTATCCACTCCATTACATCAACGTAGTAACATTCGATACCCCTGGATTTCCTTGTCTGAACATTGAACGTAATCACGAATGTGAACCGATCGCGATAATAATATTCACGAGTCGAAACAAGTCCTCGCAGATGATATGATCAAAGTTCAACATCCACATCGTTGCTCGTGGGCTGTCGCCGTCAATTTCTACCTAATATGTCACGTGGAAAGTACGGAATCGGCCGGAGGGCGTCTTTGATCTCGCAAACCCCCCCGGAACAAGCGTGTTGCTTGTCCACCTTCCGAAAACTTACCCCTCGAAGTCGCATGCCACGTACGCGGCCGAGGGTTGCTAAATCCAATTTTATTGTTTGCACGCACAGAAAAGCCGGAATTACCTTCGATTCCAACCGTGAAACGTAAATCGCTCCGTCGCCTCGATTTCAGCTACTTTAACGCCTTTTAAATTCCTCCAGTTAGTAATTTTATTTTCAATAAATGGCACACTGTAGCATTTTTATGACATTTCAATTTTTCAGCACAGACGTATGTATTCATGGTTTGTGTACAAGGGATGATTAAGAAATGATCCATAATATTAGCTCCGATCCAAAATTGATAAAAGAGAAACTTATTTAACACGTTGACTGCAATAGTGGTCATCTGTGACTAGCATCTCAAATTTTCTATAATCGAATAATTAATAAAAGAAAACATAAAATAAACTTAGTAGATGTTGCTAGTATTAGATTAATAGTGTAAAGTAATAATTTAAATGGTTACATTTGAAAATTAATCGATAGAAATCATAGTAATTGGAATTTCAGTGTGTCATAACCAAGAATAATCTACAGTAATCCACAAAATTCTGTGTATAAATTACAATTAAACAAATTTCATAAGGGGATGATTTTTAAGTAAGAAAAGAAATGGTAGTTTCGCAGTTAGATCCAAAAGACGAGTGAAAAAACGAAACGGCATAAGGGCGAGGAGCTGACTTGCCGATCCAAGCTTGCCACGATCATAGATCATTCCATTGTAACAAAGGGGGTGTGTATACACATTATAAAAGGAGCATAATGGCACACCAATGTGTACACACAACGGGGACAACAACGACACAGAATGTGCGGTGTTTGGTCTCCATTAATATTGGATCGACTGGATGGTTACTGCAGGCCATCTCTCGTATCTCTCGCGCTTTTTTTTTTATAGGGCCATATGTCTCTTGTGTATCGTGTCCCGTAGCGGGCCGCTCATTTGTCAGCACGCAATCTGCCACTGTCGCGATTTGATGCCAGCAGTCAAAACACGTATACTAGTTTCCTGCAACCTGGTACTCGATTTTTTAATGTTGTTTCTATTGAAAAATCCTTTAAATTATTAATAATCACTCTGGACTGATTATTCGATGAACGAAAGATTCGGAATTAACCCCTTCCTTTACGAAACTTTTATTTAGAAGTTAAAAATTATTATTTTGATATCAATGATCTTCTGTAATTACATTTTATTTCACTTTTTGCAAATTTAAAGCGTTATACAATATTTTTTATTACTTTCTCGTTACTGTTACCATTTATCAGAGCTAAAAAGTGTATTCTTCTTTACAAATGTCATAAAAGAAAGGGTCAAATTGCTGGGTTTCAAAGGGAATAAAAAAAGAGGTCAAATGAAATTTTTCCAAGCAATAAAATTGTTTTTTAAAGCTAATAATAGCACAAACAGTGTTTCTTCAAGATTGTATTTAACTAATTCGAATGAAAATCTTACCAATTAATTTATATATTGAAGATAGTCTTAATTGTAATTCGCTTAAATTTGATCGCTTGGACGGTATTAAAAATGTATTCGTGTATTTAATATCAATGGACAACGGGTGATAATCGCGTCACATTAACAGTGATGCGTTCCATGAGCGGCCACCATTACCATGGCCACGTTTGTACGCGCTTAGAACCCCAAAGCGTATATATTACGGGCTGAAAGTGTCACCCTAACTGCGGTGCCATGGTGTAAAATAAACGATACCTAATTATACGCATCCCGTCTGCGTGAAAGTCGAAGCAAAGTCCCCACAGCAAGTGCGTGCAAAGGTGGCCTCCTGCTTAATGGGATTACGAAATTACAATTTAGATTGATTGTCTTGCACGATACCGCCGCTGCTCAACCCATGATCTATTGTCAATGAAAAATATATTTTATCGAAGGGTTATTAATGGCATAATAGATTAATAATTTCTGTATTTTTTCTATTTAAATAAAGAATTTAAGAAATTTTAATCAAGAAGCTGTAGAGCACAGGTTTGTTTTAATACAAAGATAAAAAATTCTGAAATCTTTAATCCAAAAACCGTCCAAACCGTTCCAATCGTTAAAGCTTATCGCAAATTTATAATTGCTTTCGCCAATAATACAGAACGATGCTGAATTCTGCGACAAGCAGTTAAGCAAAAATATCCCAATTTAATTAATAATTCTACGAAAAAAAGGGAAAAACAGAAAACCAAACGCAGAGATCGAAATTTCGTTTCCCGCGATCCGTGCTTCGTAATTTTCCGCGTAATCCAAACAGGTGCAATTTCGAGGGACGATAAATTTTTGTTATTCACCGCGTTCGTTTCCGATGTTGTCAATTCCGTTTAAAAATCTCGCCTCCCGTTACCAGCTTCGACATCTGGACGTACCCGGTAATATATAGAGGTGTCTGCGTTGCGGATCTCGTATTCCTCTCTTTTTTTTTCTTTTTTTTTTATTTCGTCGCTGGGTCCGCTCGCCGTGCCAAGAGGGTGGCCTCGCAGTGGGTGTGCCTGGCGATGATTAATTAGCGTTTGATGAATATGTATGAGAGAAAGTCAACCAACTCCGGTTCGCCGTGCACACAACGAAACAGAGGCACATCCCCTGCGTTACAATAACGTCCAACCCCCTTTTTGGTGTACCTCGTTTCAACCCTGATAGCTCTCTCTGTGCCTCACCTCCGACGGATTCTGCCGACTCCTTCGTGAGCTGTATAACAATGTGTTTTCGGGCAAAAATTTTTGTTATGGGGCGACCATCTATTTTGATTTACCGCGGAACCACGTACGGCAAGGGTGCACGGAGTGTTTCGTTAAAATACGTTTAAAAAAGACGACTATGACGGTTGGTTGCATTTAAAATGATATCTTTTATTTTACAATTTTAATTCAGCGACAATGATTACTGAGGTTTTTTAAAAGCTGAGGTGTTAAAAGATAGCAGTAGTACCAAGGGGTATTTTAAGAGGTATCTTGTCATTAGAAAGGAGGAAAAATTGTCGTATCATCTATAACAAGACATATACGTATATTTTTCGGGGTGAAGGGGTTAATGCTCGTTAATCATGAATCATTCGAAACGAATTCGAGGAATCGAAACGATTACATATCAACGTTTCGTGTCGTTGGATTCGACGGTCGAACGTTTTACGATGGTATCCATCAGCATCGCGCGAACCGGCGTTGTATCGCGGCAAAATATCACCTCGGGACGAGAGGGGTTTAGATTTTGCCAAAACGCGAGGCTGAAAGGCTGCCGTGCGGATTGTTCGCGCTGCGAGGAGAACAATGCAAACAATGGCCGGGGACGAAGCGCTGCGGTGAGACCCGGCTTACGCGGTGAATACAATTACATTATGAACTCGATTACCATTTAAATGGAAACAAACGTGAAATGCTAAAATACACCGACGACTCTCCGCCCTCCGCCGGCCGGCTTCCACACAACTCTCTCCGCGACAAACGCGAAAACGTGCAACCACCTCTCTCCCTGGGAGCTCGATCATCGATATGTAAATTGCGTTTCAGAGACGTGGAATGTCTCGCGACGAGTTTGTCCCGCAATGTATTCGATAAAGAATGTAATTTCGAGAGGAAAAAATTTGTTTTCAAGGTCGATTGAATTTTGATATAGAAATTAGGTCATCTTTTTAGTTTACTTAATGACATGGTCGCTTGTGGGATAACTAATTATTCATAAGATTGCTTTATTCTGTAATTCATTTTATAATTTACTTCACGAAACATGAAATTTTTATTTTTGTCTTCAATGATTTTAACTAAAATATTCTATATACGTGTACAGGGTATGTACAACCTGAGCCGACTATCGTGTGAAATCTGTAGTTTGTGTGGTGGTCGCCGAACGAAAAAAAGGAGCTCCGTTTAACGCGTCCCATCAGCACCCCAATACTAATTATTATACACTTAATTTCTTAATGAACCGTATCGAACGACAGGGTCGATGGTACGGCGCACTCGTGCACTGATTTCACGGGCCACCTGTCGCACTGCTGTCGTACCCTCCCCATTAGTTTCGTCGAATTGGACACGCAGGGTGTAAGACATTATTCTACACGAGGGATCATGAAAACTCGATGAAGACACGAGAGTTTCTCAGGCCTCCGCCTCGATCGAGATACGGTTCTTCATTAAAAACTTCTCGAAAGACGCGATCGACTGTAAAATTCCCTGACCGAGGTGCGTTTTAATAACAGCGACCGTCTTCCAAATATATGGGTCCTTTAATATTTAGTGGCTCGGGTTATAGATATATTTTTCTTAACGTAATCGAATATTTTAAAATTGCCAAATCATGTTTGGTTCTTTTTTTGGAAGTTGCAAATCGTATATCTTTTTTAATAATACTTATATGTTTATATGTTGCAGATAAAAATAATAAAAAGTGAAGTTTATGAACACGTTTTATTGAAACGTTTCTTTGTGCACCGTTTTAATTCGTCTAACTGTTTTGACGATACCTATTTCTGAATTTGTGTTATTTTTATTAAAACGTCATGCAAAAATTCGAAATTTATTTTCGAAAGGAAGCAAACGGTTTTGGATTTTTCACACGTCATACAACACGTCCAACAATATTTGATATTGAATGATTCTGTGTAGAACGTGTTCTTCGTTCTAGAATCCACAAAAGAATGGAAACGAGAGGTGTGTCGCTTGTACTGTTCTGTTTGGACATTTTCGAACAAAGCAGTATCAATATTTCTTTCGTTTCTGTGGTCATATGGTGTGATCTGTACATTCTTTGCACCCTTCAAAATACGTAACATTTGAAAAGGATCCATTTGTATGCTTTTTGTTGTATTTTATTTACAAACTATTATTCCAAAAAAAAAAGAAAGAATAGAATAACAAGATAACCAATTCGTATTTTAATTTATACCTCAATACAAATTTCAATCAATTTTATCTTAATTTTTATCTTAATTCACCCACATTTTATTTTCGTAACTGTATCAAAATCTGTTGTATTCTGAGTTTGACAATCAAAGGTATATGTTTTTTTCAGTTCATTTTTAGTCAATAAAGGCGATGTTAAGAGCAATAAATGGGAAAAGAAAATGGAATTGGCTGATGGTTAAAGTCGACTGGCATTCGATATTTAAGAACCAGCATCGAACATACGGTATAGAAAAAAGATCGAAGAGAGAATGGATCCCTTCCAGATAGATAGGTGCGGTCACTGTCACGAGGGTTGACAAAGGCTGACCAAGGGTAGAAACATTCAAATGGTAATCGGCGCGCGTCTAACATACATCGACCCTGCCGACCCCTGTGCTCGCGCTTAAAGGGGGTGCGAGGCAACTCCCCCCTTTGCCATACACCCTGCACATTCGCACCAGAATCAAACCAAATATTGGCAATATCATCCCTGGCATTGGTCTCGGCGACCTGCCTCCTACACTCGGTGGGAAACGATGTCCATTTGAATGCACGATTCCATTACCGACGTCGATATATCGGTTCGAAGATATTATGAGATTAGGATTTCAAGGGAAATCTGGAACAATACGTTGGAAAGAATATTGTCAGGCCCGTCCCATTTTATTTCGTATAATTATAAAACTAATAATATTTCTCTATAGGTTATTGTCAATGTTTTTTTGCCAAATGATGTTCATTAAACGAAGACAGTATATAACGACAAACATGTGTCTTATTGTCAATGGATATGATTTCTATTGCGAAATGATAAATAGTTCTCTATTTAATTAACACTTTGACTGCTACGCTGCTACTAAAAATTCCATTTCATAGTAATTGTATTTTTGGCAAATTTTATATTCTATTTTTACAATATTTTGTTATTTTTATTCTGATCATTCTTCCACTTAAATGGTCACTTATTTTCTGACCGGACGCAGTTATAGGAGATCAGTCCGTCGGAACAATTATCTCGTAAAACGCTTGGCGAGGATTTGTCGTCCGTATTCACGAATAGGTCCGTGATTCGCGATCGTTGTTGATTCAGTGCGCTGAACGTCGCACGTGCGCCGATGTAGACGTACGCAAAGCTCCCGCAACCCGAACTTCAGCACGCGCCACGATTATGCGATTACGCGATTACGCGTGTCGTTGCCTGTATATCGCAGCCAGGGTTGCTGAAGAAGAGGTTCGTGGATGATACCGTGGCGCGAGCAACGACACGAAACATTCTTCCGTCCAACCCCTCTGAACATTATTGTCCCGCTCGAAAATAAATGCGTCCGTCACGAATCAACCTTTTTCAACCCTTTTGCGCTATTTCTCCAAAGAAAAGAATTATTTCTTGCAATTAATTCAAATATACGCTGTAATAGTTTTCTTAGAGATTATCAATGACTCTATCATTCATTTATATAATTACATCGTGCATGTAAACCCCTTGTTGTACTTTGACGAGTTAGACACTTGATACACCTTACTAACTTTATCTAATTGTTCATTTTAAAAAGTTGCAAAAATAGTAGCTTAGTTCCTTGAGATGTATATTGTAATTAAAAAATCAACGCCATGATTCATTTGCTGATTCACAATCTCGCGATAAAAAGATAGATGGCCCCGAATTTTCAACGTTATTATAAATCACGCCAGGGTATTAGAGGACAATGCAGCGTGTTCCTCGCTCGTAGCCGAGTAACATTTAAAATCGTAGTAAAGCGTCCGTTCGCGATCCCGCGTGTCGTCCTGTGAACCAGCTAGCGGCAAGAATTAAGGGAGGTAGGAGTGATACGTGGCGGACGGCACGAGCTGACACGTGGCCGTGCCCGCTTTATACAAACAGCATTATGCACGATCGTGCTAACATAAATTACTGCGGGTTTAATATTGAACGTCGGCGTTGGCCATGGCCGACCACCTCCTGAGCAAAACATGTTAAATGCGGGGAATCGGGCGCGTTCGGTCACAATAAGCTTCCTTTGATTCTTCCTCATCAATCAGGTGCTCGATCCGCATCCAACTGCAGAAGTTCAAGCTTTTGTTTTATACTTGTTAGATGTTAGTATAATAAACTCGTAGGTTACTTCCTTGCTAATATAACATTAATTTCAATCCAAACATTTGTCTTTTTATTTATCTATTCGACTACATTACCTTTAACTGAAGCTGCTATTCTCTTTTATAAAAATATACGTTTTGTGTAAATCATTTAGGTTGGTGGATTTAAATAATCACTGAATCGAGCGCGATACAAACAGCTTGAATGTAAATGAAGACAGAAAAGGCGGTCGTGTATGAATGGCGGCATTCGGGGAAAATCTTGGTTAAATTTCACAATAAGCTCTTTCACGGCTCTTAAACGTGAAAGCGCTTGTAAGCGACTTTGGGGAGCCTTACTAGACGCCCTTGGAAAGCACAGCCTGAGCGTCTGTAAAGGCGAGAATGAACGAAAGTAGGGAATGGAATAGGCTCGATAAGTGGACACCCCGTGGAGAATGATGGAATGCAGACCGCTTGCATGAATTAAACACGTTCACGTTTTATGAATGAATCCAGATCGGAATCGAGAGAACGTCTGAACTATCCGACACCGGCCCTGTTCGAATGTTTTGGAAAAGGGTATCGAAACCGGATGTTAATCCTTGAACATTGCTATGCTTTGGTGAGATTAGAAAGGGTTATGAGAAAAGAAGTGGAACGTATTGTGAAGATGGAGCAACTTATTTGTTGGTTTTAACATCGAAAAACTTTGAATATTTCATTAAATTATACTTTTTACTAATATTACAAATTTAGGATTTTTTATTATAAATGGTTTCAGTTTTAGCCTTATAAGCCTACATAATCTATTTCAAAGAATATTTAATACGAATATTAATGTACTTCTGAGTTTCCTTTGAAAATATTAATTCATACAAGTAAATGTTGCATTATTTAGTTAATCGCATTTGAATCATTCGGCGCAGTTCACGTTAAACGTTACAGACCCATTTGTTTTATGCGTTTTTAATTGCTTGAATTTTATAACATTGTATTTATTTTTAAAATTGAAATTTGACAAGCAGAAGTTCGCAGAACGTACCAGAATGAAAGACGTGGTTTACATTCGGAATCCTTATCCGTTGCCGGAAATAACTCGTGAAGGAGAGTGGAAACGACGACCTATACTAGGTGATAAAGTTTCGCCGACTAATAAAGACTGGAGCACCAAGTTAAAACCCCACGAACGTCTCTTTGCACATCACACGCTAAACAGCATACGGAAAGATGCTGGACTTAAAAGATCGCAGGTAACACTTTGTGAGTTAACCTCGATTTTTTTCGTTTCTAACCTTCCTTTTTTACCTTTCAAATATAAGCTTTAATATTATATCTACCTTATGTTGACTTTGTTATTTTAGATAATACAAATTTTTAATTTTTTAAACTCTGTTATTGCTAATTTATTACAATCATTTTCTAATAAAAGAAATTCTTAGGTACCAAACGATGCTCTCGATTTAGCGCTTACGACCGTGTACCTTCACGAGAGGGACACTCTGGTGCCTAAAGTGTACGTTACCATGCAACCTGAATCGGTAGGACAAAGGACTTGGCGTGTTTTAAAAAATAAACTTGAGGTAAATATTTTGTCTATTACTCAAAGATCAAAATATCCATTATATTAAAACTTTGACTGCCATGTCACCCATATATGAATAATCATGGAGATTTCAAGGTGGAAGATAAAATAACGTTTGTCTGTTTCTTTGATTGACAAAGATTCACAAGGTTCCGATACTTCCCGAGAAAGTGGAAGAGGACCCGTTGTCGCTCCTGGAGAGGGCCGAATGTTATCGTGGCCCGTTGCCAGAGAGAAGAGTTCACCCGAGCAGCGTGAAATTAAATATCTCCGGTCCTCACGCAGTTCAATCTAATCCCGGATACAGTCGCAAAATCGACGGAACTTTTTACAATATTTAAAGAGTATTTAAACACGGATTTCCACGATGTTTGAGATGAAAACCGTACAAATCGGGTCTGTGCTAACAGCGGTGTTTGAGGAAAATTAAATCGACGATTTTATGATTATCATCGACATTGTTAATTGCTTTTGTATGTTTATCGGCGCGCTTCAATTTCGTATAATTTCATCGATAAACCTATACGTTTAACCGACGCGGCGATTTAGTTTAGCCCGAGCACATTCTATATTCCTATTGAATTTTATCGGATAACGAAGTTTAGGGGAAATTAAATGTACGCGTGAAAGATAATGTATTATTCAAATTATAATCGCAATTTTGGCTTCTGTGTTCGTGTTACAATCGCTTTTACGTACATCGGCAAAAAACAGTAAAGCATATCATTATTAAACTGTGACGTATACATATATTTTAATAAATATATAATTAATTAAATAATATAATATGGCTACAGTGACTCGACAATAGCAATGTTTCTGACATATTTTATGACTCTTTTATCAGCAAAAATTGTATTTAGTATGATTTATTAGAATAAGTATTATCTTTCTTTTGATCGATCAGAATTTCAATCTATCGAGAGTATCTGTCACGGATATTTCACTGATAGTGCTCTTGAGAATTTTTTATACGAGTTTCGTTTTCAAACGAACAAGCTAAATATTTAATACCTTTCGAATAATCTTATAGTAATTTTAAATATTTCAGAATTTTTTCAAACTGATTAAACCTTGAAGAGAAAAAGAACGTTGTCAAGTTTCCTTAATGTTTTCGTTATTTCCATTCTTTTTACAAATTAAGGAAGCACGAACATTACTTGGACAAGTAAAGGGTTTAACAAATCATTTTAATCGCTTGGAATATCAAAATGATCCTTATGAAACACCCTTCGAACCGATCGCATCTGTACAAGCGTGTTGACAAATTTGCCGGTCAGATATCGACGACACCATAATACAGCGTTCGAAATCTTGGCCAGCGATCTCCCGACCGGTCTCGATTTTGTCCCTTCAGACATCGGAGACAATCGAGGACGCGAAAGCGTGAGTCAGTGCACAGGACGTTCTCACTGTTCGAAGCAGGCCGAAGGGACAGAATGTCCCATTACCCGGGTAATCCTTGTTTGTAATAAACCAGCACCCTGCTGCCAGAGGGGGGTTGACGGCCACCCTTGCCGCATAACGTCGCGGAGGTGGAGCCATCTCCGTACGCATATGCTCCTCATGGAATATCATTTATGTTTCACCCCGTGCAGACGTCTATCTTGCCCCCGTTTGACCTGCTCAGCCCCTTCTGGCACCCTCTTCCAGCCAGCCAGCCTCGATCCTTATACATACGCCTAATCCGGCCATGATTGCCGCGGCGACCGCCTCGTCACGAAAACTCCTCCTCGGCTCGTGCTCGCTCACCCTTTTTCGCTGCCGGCGACCCCCCTTATCTTTTTAACGACATTGGAAGGTGAATTGAAGGGGAGCCGGTAGTCAGATTATTGTTTCGTTGCCGAATCGAGAAACTATCGTGCATTCTTCTAGACACGATGGAAATTCGATCGTATTGCTTTTCAATTAAACTTCTTTAGCCTGCCTAATCATACATACTACTTATGACTACTATACTACTAGAAATTGTACTTTTTTAAATATTTTTACATGATTTTACAGTTTTGATACATAATGCATTTTATAACGAATCCATATTTTAAGATTTAGTCTATCTTCGATAGAAAAGAAGTTTAGAAATGAAAATCTGAAATTATTTAATACATTATAATATATGAAAATGACGTATTTGCAAGTAGTTTTAGATACGGTTTGTATAAATATTCTTTTATTTAGTAGGCGCTACTTCCACGGTTAAGTAAACATCCCTCGTCGAGAACGAATCAAATAATTCCCCTCATGGATTACAACACGTCGAATGTCTATTGACGTGGATCCTCTTTTTTTTTTCGCCTCGGTTGGGGTGTACAGAAAGTAGCGGGAATAAGGGTAGAGCAATCCTGAGACCGTCGTGGGTAACGAGCGAGGTAACCAGCCAATTACTTGGCTGAACGATTTTATTTGTATTTAATTCTTATTTAATTTACTTTTTACGGTCGCCTTCGTCGGAGCTCCGTTAACGAAATGGAAGATTTCTACGTCATTGCAAATTCTCAGAATCGTAGCAAACTTATTTCTTATCGTACGTAATTAATTCGAACGGCACGGGACTAATCGACGATTGAAATTTGATCAGATTTTTGCGAATCGAAACAGAACGGAACGTACTCGTCGAACGAAACGGTAATGGAAACGATGATCGATTTGCTATCCTCCCGATTCTTCGGCGCATACGTTTACTCGAAAAGGAAATTCCGCGTAAAAGTCGCAGCAAAGTCTCATTGATCCCTCCGGGATGAAGTTGTTATTCCAGTGAACTTGTTACGTTATATTTATCAGCACCATGCACACTGCCACCACCCCCGTCGGGCTTTATCGTTCCTTCCGGTCCCATTTTTGCTCCCTCGACTTTATTCACCTACGTACTGTCAAGACAAAGCCGCAAACGACGTTATAAAGGACAGCCAGAAATAGGCTGTATTAGAACGAATGATGCGAGTGATTTTCCTGGACGTTCACCATTATCGAAACGAAACACATGATAAATGATTAATACCAATTCCTCCAATATCAGTTTAGTATCTTTTAATACTTTCATATAGAAGTTAAAAAAAGAAATATACTTTTAGAGATTTAGAAACTTTCAAATATCTTTATAAACTTGAAAGCTTAGTAGTATTTTTACCGTGTTAGAGAGGTTACATTATACACGTAAGAATAATTGCAGTTTGTGTTGAGGTAAAGTTTTGTAAAATATCGATTCGTGAAAATTGAATCGAATCTAAAGTCTTCGCGTTCGCAAGAATAAACACGAGAGAGCTTGCCGAGGGTACGTGCTTCATCAAATAGTAGAAGGTTCGCGGTCGGAAATTTACCCTCTATTCCTGTCGATCTGCTTTCTCAGCCCCTATAATACAGAAAGAAAGCCACCCTCTTTCTAGGAGGTCAGATCTGTACGAGTGGTAGCTTATGAAGCTTATTTTTTAATTTCTGTTCAATATGTTGCCACGCCGCCGGATTGTTTGTCTAACGTTTTAAAGTTATTTCAAAACAACTCGCCGCCAAACGTGTCCCACCACCCAACCGGGGCTTTCAGCTTCAATTGTCCCTTCTATTAGAACAGGGGCGAAGTGTAATCATGATCGGAGACTCTGTGAGAACCGTACGACAACTTCATTCTTTCTTTATTATTTAAATAAATACACTGGTCACGCTTTCAAGTACCTCTCTTTATAATCTCTGCGAGGTTGAATTTTGATTTTTAATTCCAAATTTTGAATTATATTTTTGAACATTTGCGTTTTTATTATAATTAATTTCTTAATTAACTAATATTTATAATGTATAGTATTTCGTTTTATTTGATTTTTACAATAGTCACTCTTTAACTATGAATACTTGATTATAAGAGTTACACCAAATAATATAACTACCAAAGAACATTAGAATTTATAGTTTTATCTAACATCAAAGTTTCCAATAGAATTCCAAAAGTTCAACTTCTTTACTTTTTCGGTCCATAAATTCGACAAAATCTCCAGCGAGAAGGCAGCCCAATTGGGACTCCGGCGTACACCCCTCACCCTCCGTTCTATTTTCGTGAACACCTAAACACAAAAACTGGTGGCAATATTGCTTACCGTGTTTTTTTTTGCTCTCTCCTCTTTTTCGTCGGTCGAAAGGAAACCGGATTAAAAAGTGAAACGGTAGAGAGCGGGGAAAAAAGAGGAAGGCGGGTTCCTAAACGACGCTGGAAGGTCAAGCCCGAGATTACGAAAGGCTCGTGCGACGTTTGCTCGTTAATTAGGGAGTTCTAATTATAGTAAATGCGTAAGCGGAGGCAAGGTACGCGGAGATCGTGCCACGGCAGAAGCTCCAGGGATCAAAATGCAACCCTCCGCGAACGAGCCAAGATTACCTTCGAGGGTCCTCGCCACCCCCTTTCGCTAACGCCAGGCCCAACCTGTGACGAGTCCTTCTCTCAGCTACTCTCAAATATCACCTAAAATAACACCAGCCTGGAAGCGCTCGTCTGGATAGATTCTACTGTTCGCTGTATAACAAATGGATTAGTATTTTGGTACTCATGGCTAATCCTTGTTTCGTTGACACCTAAGAAAGTTATTACGACTTGATTTCGATCAATCATGGGCTTCTTTTCCTGTTTGTGTCGTCTCTAGATCCCGAAGAAGTAGCTTTTTCGTGTAACTTAGGGGTGGACTACGAATACACGTTTCGATTAAATAATTTCTATCTCGAAGTGATTTAAAAATGTTATCAAATTTTTTAAATACGTCTTCTAAAGTCCTGTATGTCTCTATTTTAAAAAAAATTATACACATTTTCAAGGCTTAATAAAGATAAAAATTCTCAAATTATTACAATTTTCAAAGCTACCACTTTAATAAACTTCACAAAATGGAGTAGTATTTACACGAAATAAAGCACAAATAGCTCACATTTCAGGCATGCGATAACAGATTAGATTTACAGAACAATTATTTCCATTTCAAAAATTCATCCTAATTGTGGGAAAAACATGTATGCTTAAGATTAGAATCTGTACGCAAACAGGAGAGTATATCATTTCAGTGGCCAATTGTTTGCAGAAAATTTTCGAAATCTCCTTTATCTGAACCATCCACTTACGGCTGCTATGTGCGCAAATATATGTTTTGCATCTGTACGAGTGGAGAATGCGACACTAGGACCGCATAGGGGTGCATTTCGACCCCCCGTGCGAAGATTCTGCAACATCGTCACGTGGGAATTCAGACACGCGTTTCTGTTCCCTGTCGATCAACCCTATTGTACCCCCGTCTTGTAACTTACCGTGTCACTGTTAACTATTTTTTTATCTTGTTGACGTTTGCGAGACACAGCGACGTTGAATGAAAAATATATTACTACAAAAAATCGATAATAAATAAATTATAAATAATATGGTGTTATTTTATCTGAATCACTTGATATAACCGTACAATTATTAAACGAAACCTGAAAATACTATATTCAAAATTATTCATAGTAATTAAACATCAAGGTTCTCTTAATCATAATACAACTGAATTTTATTATACCAATTGAATTATGAATGGAATATTAAAAATTTAATAGGCTTTTATTTTAATAATCTTCGAATGAAAGTTAGATTTAATGAATAATCACATTTCAACTCCACGATTTAAAAAAAATTATTTTCAGACATATAATCCTTGCAAAGTAACTTAACGTTTAATGAATAACTTAGCAATAATAAATAGAAATGATCGAACAACCTTTTTCTTTGACGTTTGACGTCGAATTAGATACGTGGAAAATAGACAACCAATTTCATTCGGAAATGCGTATGTAACAATTACCAGTGTAAAAGTGACTGACATTTATGTCACGCTGGCTCGGAGGGTTGGCGGCTGTTCCTTATCTGACGATTTCGTGCTCCGTGAAACAAATCAGGCAACGTTAATACGAGGTTTATATCAAGCGGAAAATATGAAGGGATATGGGCGGTGTGAGATATAATTGCTGATTGGTCCGTACTGAATTTGGAATAGGATACAGTTGTTTGTTCGCCCCAGGCTTGGATTATTGAATTGTGACTTCACACGAGTCGTCTAATAATTATTTAAGGAAAGGTACTTTACATGAAATATAAATGACATGCACTAATATAACAAATTTTAATTAATAGGTGTAAATTCCGACAAAATATTCCGACTACATAATTTACAACTTTTAAGAAACGTGTCGATTTCTTGCAATATATTAAAACTCAAATGAAAATTATATCTATTAATATAAAACTATATAGTCACTTTTTCTCCGCGTTAAAGTTAATTTATAGACCAGCAGATAAGGAGATAAGTTTAGAATCAATCGACGTGTCGGTGTAATTAAACGTTCCTCTGGCTGGATAAGAAACAATTTTAAAATATCAATGTATCACCCAAATGTCGTCCACGTGTCTGCCCCCTGACTTTCCACTATTTACCCTCGAAATACACTCCCACGTTTTAACAAACATTTTCTTTCATTCAATCATATATCGTTTTCTTTTTTTTTTTAAATAAAACTTTGTTCGTCGATCAAGTTACAATTACACGCATTCGATCGGCACCGATAAGATTACGAGGCCGATCGAGCGATTAGGAGACGGTGACCAGTGGACGCGCGTGTTCGAGCGGAATTTTGCAATGGAGAACGGGTAGAAAGGAGAGCGAGGCAAAGAGCAGGGCGAAGGAGGGCGGGAATTTTCGTGTAGGTATGTTTGGAGGCTGACAAGATCGGTCGCTTTTAATCGTTTCTTGTATTTGCGTAAACCGAAGCGGAGCGATAGCGAGCGGGAGAAACCGCTCGTTTGCGTCTGAACAACACACGATAAGGTTTTATGGCCCGTCACTCATCGCCGCTACGAACCGCACGAGCCGAACCACCGAATTGATATCATCCAGCTAGCTCGGCTGTCGTGAAATTCATCGTTTTACCGAAAGGCGAAAGAAATTTACTTCGTAAATAAACGAACGACGAGGGGAGGAGGGTGGAGCGAAACGGAACGAAGGCGTTACGATTTACCTATATAAGTTGGCAAATAAGTCTGCGCTGATCCTCTCGACCGAGAGATAACCGATGCTCTTGCTGATTGGTTTATTGCCGGGCAAATTAATTTTGGCAATGTTCAATTCGACGAACGCTAATCCTTCGGGTACTGATTTAATTTGAAGAACTTTCTTGTATGAATTTGATTTTATCTTCTTCTTTTTTTCCTAAATCGAGTGTGCTCAAAAATAAATCAACAGCTTTTATCTAAAAATTTATTTATTTATTATGTTTAACGTTCGAATAGCGAAACGCTGAGATGGTAACAATTTTGAGTGAATTTTACACCTCTTTTGATTTCTATAATGTTATTCTTCTGTTTTTTCTATTCTGTTTTTCTGCATTTTAACACAAAGTACACGTGATAATTCGTCAAATGTACCCAAAGGGTTGCTATACCACTCATGTGAGGATGGGGCTTGAATTTCTCTATTATTCTTCTTTTGATGACTTTTAATGACTTGATTTGCTATTCTCATGAAATTTTCGTTTGTTCGAAAATTAAAATCCAGTTTTACCATTCGAAGGATACGTACGAAGTATAAATGTCCTCTCCTTTGTCTTCCAGTATAATTAATTCAATAATTCAATCCAGCCCATATTGGCCAACTATCCTGATCCAGTTCTATTTCTTCGATCGATCATCAGTTTTCGGATTTCGCTCGTATTTCCTCCCAGCGATTCGGCCAATTATGCCAGCCGAACGACTGGCTTGATTTTGATAAATGACGAAAAGCAGCGAGGGGGGGAATGCCGGTGTAAGAATTTAAGGAACCGATGGCTCGGTTCGCATGCCATGCAGGAGGAATCGAACCGTGAAGGCTCGTCTTTAACGGTGGGTTCCGCAGCGAAAAGACGACTATGCATCGAGGGATGGCGCGGAGAGGGTGTCGTTCATCAT